>CM061750.1:277709395-278326843 GCA_030979885.1 Lolium multiflorum | reverse complement strand
AACTACTTTACAAAGCTACTTTGGCTACCGGTGACGCCGGTATCTCTTTAATCAGGAGGGGTGACATCCTCCGGTTGCTTTTACATCATCATCTGCTTTGGCGCCAGGGCTTCGTTTAAAGCTACTTTGCTTAGGTTATCCTTGTCCTCTAGCTCTTGAGAGAATCTTTGACCAGTCTTGCCGACGTGCTACAGCGTACCTCTTACCGGTAATCCGGTATCTTCTTGGCTCATTCCGGTATACCCCTCCTGGGGATACCGGTAAAGATTTCCTTAGCCAAAAACTTAACTTCACAGCCCGGAATAAACTTTAAACCGGTATCTTGATAGCCCAAACCATCCGGTTTGGCATCGAGTGCATCCGTGTCATGGCTCCCTTGCCCTTTTGGAGGAGGTCTTCAACAAGCTGATGAGATGCAAGGGTCATCGACAGAGCGTTCGCCGGAGAATTGTTCGGGAGCTTGTCCAGAGCCTCGGCAGGAATATCAGCAGCCTCTGAGAAGAACGAAATAAAAGGAATTCATTAACGAAGGAATTGAATTCGCAAAAGCAGTAATCGGCGGGAGAACAAAAAGAGGATTACTGAGCAAGGCCAAGGAAGACTAGCGAAGAAGATCATCCTTCTCAATCGCCCGGGCTTCAGCAGTAAGCCTGGATGCTTCTTCATCCTTCAGCCTCTTCTTCAGCCTCTCGAGTTCCTCCTTCAAGGAGTCAATTTCTTGACGAGCCTCGGCAGCAATCTTTATTGTGCCTTCCAACTTCGACGAAGAGGACTCGACCTCCTTTCATTGTGTTGTTGTTAAACGAGTTCTTCGTTATGTCAGTTTAATTGTTACCTTTGGTATTCGAGCCTCTTTGTCTTTCAAAATTTATGTGTTTTCTGATGCGGAATAAGCTAGGAGTATTGATGACCGTCGATCCACCGGGGGCTATGTCATCTTTCATGGTGGCAACATCATCGCATGGTCATCTACGAAGCAATCAACTGTTTCTCTCTCCAGCATTGAATACAAATATAAGTTTGTTGAAAATGCTACTCTGAGCTGATTTGGATTCATTCACTCCTCCATGAGCTTGGTGCTTTGCCTGACTAATCCGGTCTTTCATACTCACATGAAGCATATCGAAATGTATTTTATTCGTTAATGAGTAGCACTACAAATAAGGTTCATATCTTATCTTCTAAAGATTAGAACACTGACATATTTACAAAGCCTCTTGCAGTTCAACTCTTTGATTCTTTCAGGAGCAATCTCAACGCTGCTCCAATAGTTTAGATTAAGGGAGGTTGTTAATGTATTGTACAAGCCTTGCACATGTAAATTGTATTTTTTTTATAAAGGGTGCTTTATGACTCAAAAAATTAAGCATTACACCCAGCCTCTGCATAACTAAGATGCACGCAGCCGTTCAAATATCTGAAGTGTTCAAGAGAGTACTCCTATCTGAAAGGTAAAAAACAGGTGACGATCCCAGCTAAGCTTCATTTGCCTCAATACGCCTATTATGCAGCCACCCATGTTGGGAAATAAACTCCTACGCCGTGTTCTCCAATCGTGTAGACACCTCCGTAAAGAGGTCGCGATCCTCCAAACGTTGGAGTGGCGACCATGAACGGAGCAAAGCCGTAGCGTGGTAAATAACCTGCAGAGAGAAGAAGTTTTATCATTAAAAACCTTGTCATTTCTACATAGCCAAAGCGACCATACAATAGCAATCGCGCCCGCCATGATAAACATTTTATACCTAGCGTCAACCCCGATTAGCCAATTGCCAAAAATATTTGCAATGCTGCGGGAAAAGGTAGAACCTATCTGAATAATTGACCATATAGACCTAGCAACTCGACAACTGAAGAAAAGGTGTTTTATTGTCTCTTGTTCATGACAGAAAACACATTTCGTACAGCCATGTCAGTTGTGTTTGGCAAGGTTATCATGCAAAGACCTTTTTTTTCAACGGTATCTTCATCTTCCAGATGGATTTATTATTAACAACCGGTTGACTGGTATAATTAAAGCTTTGTACATGGATCTGACCAAGAATTTACCATTTTTGGTGAGATTCCAACGAAATTCATCGACCCCCTGAACCAACTGGACTGAAGCTAACCTTTGTAGAAATTCATTCCATGTAGCTAGTCTTGGACCAATAAGATCACGCCTGAATGGCATAGAGGGTGGAGAAGTTTCCATCACTTGTGTAAGGTATCACTCTTATGGCGAACAATATTGTACAAAGCCGGATATTGTTCTTGAAGAGTGGTTGTACCCAATCACCTATCCTCCCAGAACCTTATCTCAGACCCATTCCTAATGGAGAAAGAACCAAATGGGAAAAAGTACTTCTTAGTTGTCATAATGCCAGCCCAAAAGTGGGAATCTCTCGGTTTCCATATAACCTCAGATATTGCTTTTGAGCCCACATACTTTTTCTGCAATAGTTGCTGCCATCGGCCATCCCCAGTTGTGGCCAGCCATTATCCTACCAAGGCCCATTATCACTCTTATGGCAAACAATACTCCATTTGGTCAACCGATATTTTTTTTTCTTCTCATTACCCTTGCCAGAAGAATTTTGATCGAAAATAATTCAATCTATGTAAGACTCCTTTGGGCAGCTGGAAGAAAGAAATCATATACAGTACCATATTTGTAAGTACTGAATTAATGAGAAATAATCTTCCTCCAAGGGATAATAATTTTCCTTTCAAACTACTCAGGCGTTTCTGAAGTCTTTCCTCAACAATTTTCCATTCAGCCAACGCTAGCATCCGACAATGAATCGGAATTCCTAGATAGCTAATTGGAAAACACCCAAGCCCACGTCCGAATAACTCGGCATATAGGTTGGCATCGTCTTTGACTTCACCGAAACAGAACAGTTCACTTTTATGAAAATTTATCTTGAGTCCTGACAACTGCTCAAAAGCTGAAAGAATTAACTTCAGATTTCTTGCTTTGTCCAAGTCATGATCCATAAATAAAATTGTGGCATCGGCATATTGAAGGATAGATAAGCCCCCATCAACCAAATGAGGAACTACCCCTTCAATCTGGCCATCAACTTTAGTCCGCTCAATTATAATAGCAAGCATATCCGCCACAATGTTAAACAACATTGGGGATAGGAGATCGCCTTGCCTCAAACATTTTTTTGTCTGAAAATATCTACCAACGTCATCATTGACCTTGATGGCAACACTTTCTCCAAAACAAAGTTATTAATTAGAGTGCGCCACTCTTCGGGAAAACCTTTCATCCTGAGTGTCTACTGAAGAAAAGACCACTTAACCTTTCATCCTGAGTATTACCCCATTCAACTTTTTGCGGTGCATCTCATGAATCGTTTCATGCAATGTGACAACACCATCTAGGATCTATCTACCTTGCATAAAAGCAGTCTGGGATGGAATCACCACATGATCAGCCACCAAATTAAGTCTAATAGTAGCCACTTTTGTAAATATTTTAAAGCAAACATTAAGGCGACAAATAGGTCTGTATTGTTGAAATATGAAGTTCACTAAAGAGTTTCAATAAATCTTACTTAATTATATCCCAGAAAGTATGATAAAATTTAGTTGGGAAACCATCCGGGCCTGACGCCTTATTTCCATTTGGAAAATCGCTTTCCTTATCTCTTCCTCGGAATATGGAGAAGTCAGAATCGCGTTTACTTGTGGGGACACTTTAGGTATATCATCAATTCTGAACTCGTCCATGGATATATCAGATTCCTCGGGGCGCCAAACATGTCTTTATAATACGATGTAATATAGGATTTGAGCTGGTCATGACCTTCAATCACGCCTTCTTCCTGAACTAGAGAATGAATGAGTTTATTTTTGTGCCTGGCGGCACAATGAAAATATCTTGTATTTGAATTTCCTTCCAATAAAAATTGGGTTTTAGATCTTTGGTACGTCGATAATGAGAACATAAATTCTGCAGAATTTATGTGTGAACTACTAGTATCTCTCCATACAATCGATCTTTTCTTGACCACGTGCACCCGTGCTTGACGTATCAAGTTTCCAGGGAGGATACGCCGTCCTGCCATATATGTATTCAGTTGGATGATTGACCACATCATTCAGAATCGGATAACGACCTACAGAGATCTCCACTACCCCTGAATCTTTTCGTCACCAACCCAGTCATGCACTCCGCACCACGGAGAGATCCGCAGCACCAACTGCATGGCACACCTGACATAGTGACCTGACCTGACCATCGCATCAGCAGCCAATGATCAGCTCCATGGCTCCATAGTGCTTCATATCATAGGGTCTCACTGCCCACCTGCTAGCTAGCTTAGCTTATTGTCTGATGCGTGCATGGCTTTCTGCTACCTAATGCTTCTGAGACTAATCAAACATATGGCTTGAAAGATATTCTGCAGGATTGCATGCTACACTGGATTACTCTCTTGATTCTAGCTAGTTATTGCACGATTCACGCCTGTGGTGATGATTAGTACCATTGGGCTTACATTAGAGGCTTCGAATCCTTAAAGATCAGAAACCTTTAAGGAATGGATGGCCATATCCTAACGAACCAAATAAAAGTTAAGATTATGTATGCATATGCATGCTTCCTACGATAAGGTCCTAAGTTCCGTGGGCTATGTAACAAGATCTTATTACTTATTAGAATAATATTTGGGCAGAGAAGAGTAACACCTTTCTAATAAGATTAGCTAGCTTTGCAATATAAACATGTAGTATTGCTGTAGATGACCACAAATCCACAATGTTCCCAATTTCTAACAGAGAAACCACAATATATTTTGGGAGAACAATAAAGACATGCTGGTCCTTTTCATGCTTCCATTGATCTTTCGAGTAGTGGATTTTGTTTTCATATATAACCACACATGATACACCCCTTTACACACATATATATCCACCAAGTGTGCTAAACCATCATCTAAATCTTGACAGGATCTTACTTTTCAGTGGTATTGATTTTCCAACAAATTGAAAATGCAAAGTGTTCCATCAAATGGCGCTTTTAGTGAGAAATATCGCATAATTCGCCTATTTCTCGCCGTGTGGATTTTTTTTTTGAAATGGGGATAAAACCCCGGCTTATGCATCATGATGATACACACGGCCTTTTATTAAAAAGTCTCAAACATTTGTTCTTACAACTCAATCATTGCCTACAGTTGATACAAGAATCAACCAGTGAAACAGATAAAACATAGTATCACTACACATCACTGTAGCCTCCTAGTATGTCGCCAGCCAGCCAGGCACAAGATATCCTGATCAACCGTCTGGAGCCATGTGCATCCAGAAGCCATGGCATCCCGCTGTCCCTCCGGCGAAAGGAGGGCCCATGGATATCTATTGTTGCCACCAGTGTTGAGAGTTCAAGAGGATACTATGTGAAGCCTTTGAAAGAGAAAGTTGTATAGATTGGACTGGTGAACTAAAGCAGCCATGTTCCTCGCAAGAAAGAAAAGCCGTGATTCCCTGGATTTTGTTACAACTTCAGCACTAAAAACTGGCCGTGAATAGTGCAATACATTCCTAGTTCTTGAGATCTTTTCCTTAATCTGCTTTTTTTACCAGAGTCACGTTCATGTATGATGATTGAGCTAATGATGAGATGACAGCAGGAGTTGCACGCCTAGCTAGTTTACTACTATGTGTAAAAAGTTCAGAAGAACCTTCGAGAGTACAACTGTGCAATGTCGTGTCTCAAATGTTGCGTAGAGTATTAGATTCAGCACGAAACATTAAGCTCATTTGATGTTTGTTAGTGAACCAATGCATTGATATGATCAACAATCTCCTTTATAGCCAAAGTGACCAATATTGATTTTCATTGCAAAGTTTTATTCTTGCTCATCATCCTAGTAGCTCTCTTTTTATAGACAGACGAATTTATTGATCTCATAAGGAACAGTAATTAGTTATTCCTTCAAATTAGTTTTTACCAAACACAAGCAACTCTATACATTCTGTTACTTCAGCTTGACTCTAGTCTACTCGGCCATATAATGGAGAATGTATTTTCTTCTAGCATCCGGTGATCTCAAGGGGCAAATGGGCAATAGTAGCTTCAGAATGAGAAAAACTAAAATTAGTCATTCATCGAAGCCGATAATTGAAGTTTGCCCCGTCTAGTCTAGCTAACTAGTATCCTTGGGATGCTTATGTAAGGCAACTTTTTCAGGCACTTGACCATGTAAATGTTACTATGTCAATAGGTTTTGGATTTGCCTTGCATCCTTATATCATTTATCAGGAGACAAAGAGAGTGTGACATTTGGAAATACAGCTTTACAGACAAGTACTTTATCGATAACCAAATAGGAACCACATTATCATGATAGCCCTTTCTCAGTCATCCCACTACTTTCACCAACAAATGGTGCGATGCAGATTCTACATTTACTGTGCAAACTAGCTACTAGGCATATCTCTTTTTTTCTCTGACATGTGTGTTGTTTAAAGCTTGTGCATGATCCATCAAATGATTGTGGAACAACAAGGCGCACAAATAAAATAGTGTAGAGTTCTGGTGGCCTCTGCCTCTTGCTCTTTCTCAGACCAAATCTTTGATAGAATATTTCTAGCGGGAGATAAAGTCGGTACCCTTTACTTCTATAGAAATAGTATCTGGTATGTACCTCAAAAGGGATATTAAACAACCCAGAGTTTTGCAGCCATTTTTGAACTTTCTCTTTTGGCGATCGCCGCTCTGAACTTTCTCTTTCAAAAGCTAGGTTCACATTATAAGGACTAAACTTCAGAGTTATTCCATTGTAGCTGTTGTACGCATGATGTCAAGCTTAGGTTTGGAAGGTGGAGCCTTATAATTTGATAACACACGAAGGAAACTAGTCATAAATATTTGGTGCATTTCTATCTTCCAGGTGTAGATTGCATGTATTATAAGTGGCTAAGATGGCCATAGCTTTAGTGGACTGCCCCAAGGGAGTTGTTGGAATTAAACCACCACATTTCTAGGAAAATTTACCAAATGGTACTACTTTTGGTTTTCTGGCCAAAAAACAACCACATTTTTCTAAAGTTCGCAAAAAATACTAAACTCGTATTGATTACGAATTAACGGTAGGGCTGTCCATCATCGTGGTAGTGTCGATGGCAAGCCTGGCAAGGTCTTAAACCCTGTCCCAAAGATGGGCTGGCGGAAGACGGCGGTAGAGACTCCTGGAGCATGAGCATTCGGTGCGCGCTGAGAATCTACTGGACAAGTTATTACTCCCGGCTCGTTGTTTGTTGGCTTGGTGAGGCCTCCCAATTTAGATGATGTGTGTACACATGAGGTCAGAGCACATGACTGCGATCATGGCCACCCCTTCACAATGCTCTTAGGTGTAGCAACAATTGTCTCCGGGAAGGTGCTTTAGGTTGATCGATGTATACCTTCGTAAAGCTTTTGTGAAATAATATGGTAAAAGTGGTTGTGCGCATTATTTTGATGCAGAGGCCAGAAATTCGACCTCCTTTTTTAGAAAAAAGGAGGTGGTAATTGGATTCACATCACTACCATCGTGAATATATATTTGTATGTCGCTCTCTAGGCGCCGATTTTAAAAGGTTCACCTTAGTTAGTTGTATGCAAGAAAGCATGATTGGGATATGAGATCCTGTCTCCTCGTGGCATCATGATCGTCTCCTCGATGTGCCACCGGGTTGCATCTGCCTTGCACCCATCGGGACAGCGCCCACCCCAAGTAGGGTGAGTATCTCTCGTTGGAGCTATCATCTCACCGGTGTCACGCCGATGTGTCAGTTCATCATGCATCCACGTTGCCTCTCACCACTCTGCGCTTCCACCAGCAAGTTTGTTGTTGACGGGCACCCCTCTGATGCTACGCTCACCCCATGTAGGGTGGGTATCCTGATTGCGTTGTCATTGCATGGGTGTCTCACCATTATGCTAGTCGGTCGTCCATTCATGTCGATGCCCACCATGTCACTCCACATCGTTTGTACATCCCGCCTCATCGTCTAAGACCCCATGGAGCCCCTGATGGCAACATCCTACAACGTCTCCAAGTCACTAGGACTCAAGTGTAGAGTTTTCCAGCAAGCGGTTTTTTCCCACAAAAATAACTCGGGGTCTAATATTGTTCGCAAGTAGGCTTTGAGCTCTTTCTATCACATTCAAAAATCTTGTAACATTGTGGAAAATTTCCATGTTTCTCCCAACTCCGCCTAGTTGTCAGGTACAAAAAGAATGAAATAAATATGATTAGATTACTAAAAAAACAATTGAAATGTGTTTTTTGTATTTTCTAATTAATTAATTTCAGAATTTTGCAAAATGGTAAAACTGATGCAAAAGGCGTTTCTCATGTAGGATTATGGACTAAGATTCATCGATTTACTTGATCACTCTCTAAAGAACAAAGTGGTACAAAATATAGCACATACATAACAAGGTTTATCCAACTTGCAAGCTCTATGTTTGTTTAGCTATTGATATGCATTAACATGGGCATTGTGTCTTAATGTAAAGATGGTGATACACTTTCATCCCGCTAATTATACTATATATAAAGGCCGACAGCCTTTGCTGCTCCCTCGTTGATTTGGTCACTGTTCACGTGCGTGAATAGTGAGCATGAACAGTGCACTATTTTTTTTTGCTTTTTAAGATTTTTTAAAATTTCTCATACTATTTTTCAAAGAATTTGAAGGTAATTTCTCGCAGTAAATCATCAGCTTTCGTAATAATTTGTCGTGCTAACAATATTTAAAGAATCTGATGGTACTTTCTCGCCTTAGATCGTCGGCTGAAACAGTTAGCTTTCGTAATAATTTGTCGCGTTAACAATATAGAGCTGTTCTTTACAAGGCGGTAACTACCTATAATTTCCCAAAAACAATTTCTCGGTGCAATTCTTGAACGTCAATAGTAAATTTTTGGTGTCAACTATGAAATATATCGTTAATCACCTAATATTTAATTATTTGAGGGCGCATATTGTAGCGACAATAATTTCTCAAAGGTGCAACAGCGTGGTACTTTCAACCTCACGTCTAGTTCGGTAGTAATTTTTTGTGAGGCAGTAACTACCTATATTTTTCTATAAAGAAATCTTTCAGTAGATATCTTGAATATTGTCGATGTCAACTATGAAACACGCTGCTAACTTGATGGGGTTCGTTGCATAGAAAACAAAAAAAATCCTACCGCAAAGACGAATAAATCCAAGATCTAATCTATGGAACACCCAAGATCTAATCTACAAGATCGGAGCAACGAGATGGAGATGAGACTAACCCTCGAAAATTCTAAAGCCTTTTGATTAATCTCGTTGTTGATGTAGACGATCGTCCCCGGTGGTCGCAATCCGGCAGCACCGTACTCGGCCGCGCGTACGTGTCGATGAGGCTCCCTTCTCTCCGTTCCAGCGGGCAGCGGAGGTGGTAGATCTCCACGGAATCCAAGAAGCATGACGGCGTGGTGGTGGTGGTGGAGAAGAATTACCTCAGGCTTCCTAAGCCTCGCGCAAAGATATGCGGGATAAAAGAGGGGGGCCGGGTTTTCGGATTGGGTGTGGTGGCCGGCCACCCCTCCCCTCTTTATATAGGGAGGGTCGGTAGGGTTCCCCCCACCACTTCCTTGGCCGGCGCATGGGGGACTTTTCTTCCCCCTCAGCCTTTCCCTTATCTCTTCATTTAAACACTTTATTTTAGAGATAGATCTTATCTCTAGATTTAAACCATTTAAATTAAGAGATAGATCTTATCTCTAAGGGGTAGGCCGGCTTGGGCCCACATGTCATAGTGGGCAGGCCCCACCATGCCATGTGGCGCCTACGTGGCCTCTCCCGGGGTGGTGGGCCCACTAGTGGCCCTCTAGAACCTTCTAGAAGCTCCGGCCAAATCACCGGACTTTTCCCTAACCCCGAAATGACTTCCTTATATGAATCTTATTTTCCGGACCATTCCGGACCTCCTCGTGATGTCCTGGATCCCATCCGAGACTAACAAAAACTGACTTCATCTCATATTCCGAGTTCACTATGCGGCATCGAACCTAAGCGCGTCACCCTACGGTTCGTGAACTATGTAGACATGGTCGAGACTTCTCTCCGAGCAATAACCAATAGCGGGATCGAGATCCATAATGGCTCCCACATATTCAACGATGACTTAGTGATCGATTGAACCATTTACATACGATGTTGATTCCCTTTGTCACGCGATATTTTACTTGTCCGAGGTTAGATCATCGGTATCTCCATACCTTGTTCAACCTTGTTACCGACAAGTAGTCTTTACTCGTACCGTGGTATGTCATCTCTTATGATCCAATCATATGCTTGCAAGCTAATCGACGACATTCCACCGAGAGGGCCCAAAGTATATCTATCCGTCATCGGATGGACAAATCCCACTATTGATCCATATGCCTCAACTCACACTTTCCAAATACTTAATCCCATCTTTATAACCACCCATTTACCCAATGGCGTTTGATGTAATCAAAGTACCCTTCCGGTGTAAGTGATTTACATGATCTCATGTTCAAGGACTTAGGCAACTATGTATTGAAAGCTTATGGCAAATTGAACTTAATGACTTGATCTTATGCTACGCTCATTTGGGTGTGTGTCCATTATATCATTAAATTAATGACATAACCTTGTTAATAACATCCAATGTTCATGACCACGAAACCATGATTATCCATTAATCAACAAGCTAGTTATACAAGAGGCTTACTAGGGACTCCTTGTTGTTTACATATCACACATGTATCAATGTTTCGGTTAATACAATTATAGCATGGTATGCAAACATTTATCATAAACACAAAGATATTATAATAACCACTTTATTATTGCCTCTTGGGCATATCTCCAATAGTGGGCCCCACTTGCACTAGAGTCAATAATCTAGATTACATTGTAATGTACCTAACACCCATGCATTCGGTGTTGGTCATGCTTTGCCCTAGGGAGAGCTAGTCAACGGATCTGCAACATTCAGATCGTGTGTACTTTGCAAATCTCTACTTCACCACCTTCGATGTACTCGTGAATCGAATGAAAACGCAGCTTGATATGCTTTAGCTTCTTGTGTGACCTTTGTTCCTTTGCATTGGCACCCGTGTTGTCACAATAAATGACTAACGGGTCCAATGCACTAGGAATCACACCAAGCTCAACAATGAACCTCTTCATCCATACCGCTTCCGATGAAGCTCCAGCCGCTATATATTCCGATTATGTTGAAGATTTCGCCACCTGCACTACTTGGAACTCACGAGCTTACTGCAGCACCATTCAATATAAACACGTACCTGACTGAGACTTAGAGTCATCAGATCGGTTCCAACTTGCACGGTGTAACTGGTTACAATGAGCTCTTGGTCACCGCCATAACAAAGAAACATATCCTTAGTCCTTTTCAAGTACTTCCGGATATTCTTGACCGCTGTCTGTTCCATTCCGATCACTTTGATATCTGCCGGTCAAACTAACAAGATGTGCGATATCCGGCCTAGTACATCATGGCATACATGATAGAGCCTACTGCCGAGGCATAGGGGATCTTGCTCATCCTCTCTCTTTCATCTGCTTAGCTTCGAGTCTTACCAAACCTTACCTGGTAACATAGGCAAGAACCCTTTCTTGCTTTCATCCATTCTAAACTTCTTTAGAATCTTGTCCTGGTATGTACTCTGGAAAGGCCTATTAGGCGTCTTGATCTATCTCTATAAATCTTGATGCCTAAAATGTATGCTGCTTCACCAAGGTCTTTCATCGAAAAGACTTATTCAAATAAACTTTAACGCTGCTTAATAGTTCTATATCATTTCCAATCAATAATATGTCATCTACATATAATATCGTGAACGCTACACAGCTCCCACTCACTTTCTTGTAAATACAGGCCTCACCATGAGTCCGTATAAACCCAAAGTCTTTGATCACTCCATCAAAGCGTCGGTTCCAACTCCGGATGCTTGCAGTTCATAAATGGAACGCCGAAGTTTGCATATTTGTCGCATTTTTAGGATCGACAAACCTTTGGGTTGTACCATATACAACTCTTCCTCAATATCACCATTAAGGAACACCCGTTTGGCATCCATCCGCCAAATCTCATAATCAAAATGCAAATATTGCAACAAAATCCTCACGACTTTAGCTTCGCTATAGGTGAGAAAGTCTCATCGTAGTCAACTCCTTGAATTTGTCGGAACCCTTGCGACAAGTCGAGCTTTATAGACAGTAATATTACCATCAAGCATCTGCTTTTCTTTTGAAGATCCATTTATTCTCGACAGTTGCGGCTATCACGTAAGTCTACCAAAGTCCATACTTGGTTATCATACATGGATCCCATTTCGGATTTCATGGCTTCTGCCATTTGTTGGAATCGGGCTCATCATCGCTTCTTCATACGTCGCAAGGTCTTCATCATTGTTATCCACAATCATGACATTTAGACCAGGATCATACCAGGAGGGGTACGTTCCCTCGTCGATCTGCGAGGTTCAGTAGCTTCCTCGTTCGAAGTTTTATGATCATCATCATTTGCTTCCTCTCCTCGGTGCAGGCTGCGCAGGAACTTCTTCCAGCACTGTGCTACTCTGATCTATGAGAGAAGGTTCATCAACCTCGTCGAGTTCTACTTTCCTTTCAGTCACTTCGTTAGTGAGAAACTCCTTCTCAAGAAAGGATCCATTCTTGGCAACAAAGATTTTGCCTTCGGATCTGTGATAGAGAGTGTACCCAATTGTTCTTTAGGGTATCCTATTAAAACGCATTCTCCGCTTTGGGTTCTAGCTTGTCGGGTTGTAACTTCTTTACATAAGCTTCGCAACCCCAAACTTTAAGGAACGACAACTTAGGTTTCTTCCCAAACCATAATTCATACGGTGTCGTTTCAACGGATTTAGATGGTGCCCTATTTAGTGAGTGCGGCTGTCTCTAATGCATAACCCCAAAACGATAACGGCAAATCGGTAAGAGACATCATAGACCGAACCATGTCTAAGAGAGTTCGATTAACATATCTTGACACAATTATTTGTGGTGTTCCCATGGTGTCAACCGTGAAAGTATTCCGCATTTCTTTAAATGCATGCCAAACTCATAACTCAGATATTCGCCTCCGCGATCAGAACGCAGAAACTTAATCTTCTTGTTACGTTGATTTTCTACTTCACTTTGGAATTCCTTAAACTTCTCGAAAGTCTCGGACTTATGTTTCATAAAGTAAATATACCCATATCTACTCAGATCATCCGTGAAGGTTAGAACATAACGATAACCACCGAGCGATGCTACACTCATTGGTCCGCACACATCGGTATGTATGATTTTCAACAAGTCTGTAGCTCGCTCCATTGTACCAGAAAATGGAGTCTTAGTCATTTTTCCCATTAGACATGCTTCGCATCTATCAAGTGACTCAAAGTCAAGTGACTCAAGAAGTCCATCGGAATGGAGTTTCTTCATGCGTTTCACTCAATATGACCAAGACGACAGTGCCACATATAAGTAGAATTATCATTTAATTTAATTCGCTTAGCATCAATGTTATGAACATGTGTATCACTATTATCGAGATTTAACAAGAATAAACCATTCTTCTCAGGTGCATGGCCATAAAAGACATTACTCATATAAATCGAACAACCATTATTCTCAGACTTAAACGAATAACCGTCTTGCATCAAACAAGATCCAGATATAATGTTCATGCTCAACGCAGGTACCAAACAACAATTATTAAGGTTTAAAACTAATCCCGAAGGTAGATGTAGAGGAGCGTGCCGACGGCGATCACATCGACTTTGGATCCATTTCCAACGCGCATCGTCACCTCGTCCCTCGCCAGGCTTCGTTTATTCTTCAGTTCTTGTTTCGAGTTACAAATGTGAGCAACCGAACCAATATCAAATACCCAGGCACTACTACGAGAACCAGTGAGATAGACATCAATAACATGAATATCAAATATACCTTCTTGACGTGGCCGCTCTTCAGATCGGCCAAGTATTTGGAGCAATTACGCCTGCCTCTTTCCAAGTGCATAGCACACAGTCTCAGGCTTAGGACCAACCTTAGGCTTCTCAGAGGCGCAGCAACTTTCTTGCCGCCCTCTTGAAGTTGCCCTTGTTAGGCTTGCTCTTCTTGAAACTAGTGGTCTTGTTGACCATCAACACTTGGTTTCTCCTTCTTTATATATCTCTACTTCAGCAGATTTCAGCATGGAGAAGAGTTCAGGTAACTCTTTGTTCATGTTCTGCATGTTGTAGTTCATCACGAAGTTCTTGTAACTTGGTGGCAGTGATTGGAGGACACGATGAATACCTGGCTGGTTAGGGATCGCGCCCAAGTCAGAGCTCCCCAGCGTGTCCCGGACGAGGCCGTTGATACGCGTAGATGCACACGTCCGTTGGGAACCCCAAGTGGAAGGTATGATGCGTATAGAAGCAAGTTTCCTCAAGATGAAACAAGGTTACCAACCAAGAGGGAGTCAAGAAGCACGGAAGGTTGTTGGTGGAGGAGTGTAGTGCGGCAACACCATGAAACCGGCGCCAACGTGAACCTGCACAACACAATCAAAGTACTTTGCCACAACGTAACAATGAGGTTGTCAATCTCACCGGCTTGTGAAAACAAAGGATTAAACGATCGAGTGGAAGATGGTGTTTGTTTGCAAAGAACAGTAAAAGCGTAGAATGTATTCAGATGTAAAGAATGGACCGGGTCCACGGTTCTAGTGTTTCTCCAATAAGATAACTAACATGCTGGGTGAACAAATTACAAAGTAGCAATTGACAAATAAAGATTCAATACATATCGATGATTACTATGTGATTTAATCAGGGTATTACGACAAAGTACATAGACCGCTATCCAGATGCATCTATGCCTAAATAATCCACCTCAGGTTATATCTAACCCCTTCGCATTAAGTTGCAACTGATAATTGCATTAAGTTTGGTGCGTAATGTAATCAACACAAATATCCTTAGACAAAGCATCAATGTTTATCCCTAGTAGCAACAAGACATCCACAACCTTAGAACTCTGTACGATCCCAGATTCAATGGAGGCATGAACCCACTATCGAGCATAATTACCCTCTTGGAGTTACAAGTATCAACTTGGCCACGAGCCTCTACTAGCAACGGAGAGCATGCAAGAACATAAACAACACATATATGATAGATTGATAATCAACTTCACATAATATTCTCTATTCATCGGATCTCACCAAACACAACATGTAGCATTACAAATAGATGATCTTGATCATGTTAGGCAGCTCACAAGATCTATAACAATGATAGCACAAGCGGAGAAGACAACCATCTAGCTACTGCTATGGACCCATAGTCCAAGGATGAACTACTCACGCATCAATCCGGAGGCGGGCATGATGATGTACAGCCCCTCCGGTGATGATTCCCCTCCTCGGCAGGGGTGCCGAGGCGATCTCCTGAATCCCCGAGATGGGATTCTGCGGCGGCGGCCTCTCGCAATGTTTTCCGTATCGTGGCTCTCTACAGAGGGTTTCGCGACGAAGACTTTAAGTAGGCGGAAGGCAACGGGGGCAACACGGGGCCCCACACACTAGGGGCGCGGCAAGCCTGGGCCGCGCCACCAGTGTGGCGGCGCCGTGGCCCCACTTCCTTCCCCCTCGGTCTTCGGAAGCTTCGTGCAAAAATAGGACCCCGGGCGTTGATTTCGTCCAATTCCGAGAATATTTCCTTACTAGGATTTCAAACCAAAAACAGCAAAACAAGAACTCTGGCTCTTCGGCATCTTGTTAATAGGTTAGTGCCGGAAAATGCGTAAATACGACATATAATGTGTATAAAACATGTAGATATCATCAATAATGTAGCATGGAACATAAGAAATTACCGATACGTCGGAGACGTATCACACGTGCTCACTAATGGAGCTGCCCTCTTCCATCATACAGCCAAAGAACTGTTTCGAGGCCTCATAGCTCTACACGGCCGCATGAGTTTCAAAGATAACTTTGAGCTCACGGATCATCTCACAAGGATCGTGGTGCTCAAAACGCTTTTGGAGCTCTACCTCTAGGCTGCACAGGATGGCACACTGAACTTCGGAGTACCGAGTCACCCGAGTCTCGTAAACATTCTTTACGTCCTCGGATACTACAGGTGGTGGGGGACCTAGCGGTGCATCGAGCACATATTGCAGGCTTCCACCAGTGAGGAAAATCCTCACATGACGGAACCAGTCAGTGAAGTTGGTACCATTGCTCTTAAGCTTTTCTTTCTCTAGGAACTGTTAAAATTGATGGAGGGGCGCCATGATCTACAACATATTTGCAAAGAGTTTAGACTAAGTTTATGATAAATTGAGTTCAATTTTAATTCTTAAATTAACTAGGTGAACTCCCACTCAAAATAACATCCCTCGCATTGTCTTAGTGATTACACGAACCAAATCCACTACACCAAGTCCGATCTTCACGAGAAAAGATGTAGCTTCAAAGGCGAACACTCAAAGTGTTCATCATATCATTCATATGACTCATGCTCTACCTTTGGGTATCCCGTGTTCCGAGACCATGTCTGTACATGCTAGGCTCGTCAAGGCAACCTTAGTATCCGTGTGCAAATCTGGCTTGCGCCCGTTGTATGCACATGTAGAGTCTATCACACACGATCATCACGAGATGCTTCGAAACGACAAGTCTTAGCAACGGTGCATACTAAGGATGAACACTTTATTATCTTGATATTTAGTGAGAGGATCATCTTATAATGCTACCGTCGCGATCTAAGCAAAATAAGATGCATAAAGGATTAACATCACATGCAATTCATAATGTGTGATATGATATGGCCTCTCTTCTTGTGCTTTTGATCTCCATCTCCAAAGCACGGACATGATCTCCATCATCACCAGCATGGAGTCAAGATCAGTGGCGCCGCTTCATGGTTGTCCATCACTTGTAGCTACTATCACAACTACTTGAAATAAAGCTATTACATGATGAATAGACACGCAGGTCTTTAACAAAAATTAAAGACAACCATTAGGCTCCTGCCGGTTGCCATAATACAACAATGAACATCTCATACATCAAATATAATCATCATTACATCATGGCCATATCACATCACCAAACCCCTGCAAAACAAGTTAGACGCCTCTAATTTGGTTTGCATATTTTACGTGGTTTAGGTTTTCGAGTAAGATCAAATCTACCTACGAACATGAACCACAACGGTGATACTAGTGTTGACAATAGAAAGTGCAAATTAGAATCTTCACTATGGTGGAGAGACAGACACCCGCAAAGCCACTTATGCAATACAAGTTGCATGTCAAGCGTGGAGCAAGTCTCGTGAGACGCGGTCATGTAAAGTTAGCCCGGGCCGCTTCATCCCACCATCCCGCAAGATGCAAAGTACACAAACTAAAGCAACAAAAGCATCAACGCCCACAAAACCATTGTGTTCTACTCGTGCAACAGATCTATGCATATACACGGCTCTGATACCACGGATGGGGTTCGTTGCATAGAAAACAAAAAAATTCTTACCGCAAAAACGAATAAATCCAAGATCTAGTCTATGGAACACCCAAGATCTAATCTACAAGATCGGAGCAATGAGATGGAGATGAGACTAACCCTAGAAGATTCCAAAGCCTACGAGATTAATCTCGTTGTTGATATAGACGATCGTCCCCGGTGCTGCAATCCGACAGCACTTCCGTACTCTGGCCGCGTAGGTGTCGATCAAGCCCCTTCCTCTCCCCTTCCAGCCGGGCAGCAGAGGTGTGGTAGATCTCCACGGAATCCCAGCAGCACGACGGCATCGTGGTGGTGGTGGAGAAGAATTACCGCAGGGCTTCGCCTAAGCCTGCGCAGTATATGGAGGAGGAAGAGAGGGGCGGCAGGTTTCTGGATTGGGTGTGGTGGCCGGCCACCCCTCCCCTCTTTATATAGGGGAGGGTCGGCCTAGGGTTCCCCCTGGGCCCACCACTTCCTTGGGCGCATGATGGGGGGGACTTTCTTCCCCCTCAAGCCTTCCCCTTATCTCTTCATTTAAACACTTTATTTTAGAGATAGATCTTATCTCTAGATTTAAACCATTTAAATTAAGAGATAGATCTTATCTCTAAGGGGGGGCCGGCCTGGGCCCACATGTCATAGTGGGTAGGCCCCACCATGCCATGTGGCGCCTACGTGGCCTCTCCCGGGGTGGTGGGCCCACTTGTGGCCCTCTAGAACCTTCTAGAAGCTCTGGTCAAAACACCGGACTTTTTCCCGAACCTCGGAAAATGACTTCCCTTATATGAATCTTATTCTCCGGACCATTTCGGACCTCCTCGTGATGTCCTGGATCCCATCCAAGACCCGAACAAAAACTTCGACTCCATCTCATATTCGAATCTACTTATGCGACATCGAACCTTAAGCGCGTCACCCTACGGTTCGTGAACTATGTAGACATGGTCGAGACTCCTCTCCGAGCAATAACCAATAGCGGGATCTAGAGATCCATAATGGCTCCCACATATTCAACGATGACTTAGTGATCGATTGAACCATTTACACACGATGCCGATTCCCTTTGTCACGCGATATTTTACTTGTCCGAGGTTAGATCATCGGTATCTCCATACCTTGTTCAACCTTGTTACCGACAAGTACTCTTTACTAGTACCGTGGTATGTCATCTCTTATGATCCAATCATATGCTTGCAAGCTAATCAGACGACATTCCACCGAGAGGGCCCAGAGTATATCTATCCGTCATCGGGATGGACAAATCCCACTATTGATCCATATGCCTCAACTCACACTTTCCAAATACTTAATCCCATCTTTATAACCACCCATTTACGCAATGACGTTTGATGTAATCAAAGTACCCTTCCGGTGTAAGTGATTTACATGATCTCATGGTCGAAGGACTTAGGCAACTATGTATTGAAATCTTATGGCAAATTGAATTTAATGACTTGATCTTATGCTACGCTCATTTGGGTGTGTGTCCATTATATCATTCAACTAATGACATAACCTTGTTATTAATAACATCCAATGTTGATGACCACGAAACCATGATCATCCATTAATCAACAAGCTAGTTATACAAGAGGCTTACTAGGGACTCCTTGTTGTTTACATATCACACATGTATCAATGTTTCGGTTAATACAATTATAACATGGTATGCAAACATTTATCATAAACACAAAGATATTATAATAACCACTTTATTATTGCCTCTTGGGCATATCTCCAACATAACTATCTACCATTAATTATTTATTAAGGACGCATATTTCTCTGCCGGTCATTTTGCAACGATGCACAAGGGTAGCAATTTTTACACGAACCATCAACCTTAACCGTTGTTCTATACAGTAATTACCCGCCGATATTTCTTTAGTAGTGCATAATTCTTCAACAGTGATTCAAAGAAAAATCCAACATCCACCCTCTCTTTTACTCGGGAAAAATAATGTTGTGTTCTTCTACGGTAACATCGAACTAATATACTTACTCCACCATCCGTCACATTTTCACCTGGGATGACCTTCTTCGACGGTAACTTTAGAAAGATAGATTTACTCCATCACCCGTTGCCTCTTTCGGCCAGAGAAATACTACCATTTCTTTTTGTAGCAACACCAAAAACAAAAGCACTACACCATCCGCCACCTATTTCACCGTCACTTCTACGGTACTTCAGGAATCCAGATATTATTTTATTTCTATAATATTTTAACCAACGATCTAGAAACAAAAACACTCTACCATCCGTCGCCTATTTAACTGGCACTTTAGCGGTACTTCAGCAACCCAGATATTGTATTATTTCTACAAAATTGTAACCCACGATCTTGATACCAAGGGCATGGTCGAGTTTTAGATATTTCTTCAGTTGTTTTTGAAAATAAATCCACTCTTAAATCTAAAAAGCGTTGTTTTATAAAAAGAATGCCGCACAGTAGACAACACGGGCGCGGCGTGCGCCGCGCCGCCAACTTCCTAGTATTCACTAAGCGAGTGCATTTCTCGCAATTGTAGAATTAAGTACAAGACGGAGTATTGCATTAAGCCAAAATTTGCATGTTTTGAATTAATTATGCATGCTTATGTTTCTTATAGGTTAATCATCTTGTGATTGTTCAGTGTACTACTAGCAGTTGACAGGTGAAACTCCACCGTTTTAAAAGGAGAAGACCTGAATTTGAATTATTTGGAATATGATCACACTAGACGGGGAACATTCAAGTGAAGAACGTTGTATGGTTTCATGCACATTTATATGATATGATGTTGAAAGTTATCATGCACACAGATAACCACTCCTTTTGTCATTGAGCAATAAAACACACCGCCTTTTCTTTATCTCTAGGAAGGTGAAATAATAAAGGTAAACATCATAACATCCCCACTCACTCTATTGGACTAAAACATACTATAAATTCAACTCCATCTAATGCACATGTTCCCCACACATTCCCTAACACATTATTTTAATGAGAACGACCTTAAAAGAACATGAAAGTAATATACATTTACAATTGCATGAACAACAAATATAAACAAGTTGCAACTAAATAAGTTATCACATGTAAAAAATATCCACCATCAAGTAGGGTACACAAATATAGCCATAATCATGTAGGGAATCTCATATGGTTCTAAAACAATAAAATCACATGGAATACATGTTAGCTACTTCCACGAACCTATAGTTCAGGAGTCGAATACTCCTTATTCATCATGTAGGTAGTGGAGAAGTCGTTGGAGAGGTTAAAGATGCAACTAGGAGATGTTCTGGCATCTGTCTTTTGTCCAATCTTCTCCAGTGGTGGCCTTCTTTTTCTCTATTTCGGTATTTCTCCTTGTATCGTCCTACCCATCTCATGTAAAATCAATAGAGGGTGCATATAGATGGCATTAGGTCAAAAAGGACCCGCTAACACGTGAATCAGGTCAACCAGACGCTCGAGGGGAGCATGCCCATCAAGGAGAGCCTGCTGTGGGGCCCATGTTCCCGCTCCCTCATCATGTCGGCTCCGTTCCCGCCTAGTACCCTTCGTTTTATAAAGACACGATCATGGTCTTTTTTCCCTGTATTAACTGGTTCCAGGAGATTCGTGAAACGATAAAATATGAAAAGAGATGTTTTTTACTTCAAGTATTAAATGAAAAGTAGTAGATTTTGTGGAAATTCCTTGAATCTTTGAAAACATTGAAGTAAAGATAAGATTTATTGAAAATAACATGGATATTAACTTAATAGACTTCAAAAGGCACAAATTTGTAATAACCTATCAACCGATCTTGTTACCTCCAAGACGTCGTGTCGCCATCAGCTACGTCATTGCGCCTCAACCTCTTTGTTGAATATGTCACATTGGTGTGTCGTCTGCAAGCCTATCGATCCAAAGTGCAATATTGTCACATGGCTTGTACTTCATAAGGAAGTGTTCACTGTGGATCTTCTTGTAATCCAAGGTTGCCCCATAACAAGTTGTCGTCTATGAAACAAATGACTACCTTGCGCACGAATTCCCTTTTGCAAGAGGTGTATAATGTACTGTGTCCAATTGCATTTTGATAAAACCTCAACCTAACACCAAACATATTTTGATTATATTGTACTATATAAATCTCGCTCTCCCACGTTATCCTCTTTGAGGCTGCCGGGAACAAACTCTAGCAGGAAGCCCGCAACTTGACTCGGTCTTATGTTGTCGTTCCCAGTGTTTGCACCGGCGGTAGGCCTCTATCCCGAAGGCATGGGGTCTCTTGTAGTTATTGAGCATATGACATAGCTCTTTCTGTCGGACTGAGGCCCAAAGAGGTTCCCACTACCATGGCGGCGACATGGTGGATGGGTCCTCTGGAAAGTGGTTCGGTGGTCAGTTGTGCATTCGATTGTGGAGTTGTGATGATGGCTTGGTGGTGGGGATAAGTCAACTAGTCGTGAAGATTTCCAAGGCTATGGAAGTGGTATATGCTGCTCTTTGCGGCCTGGTGCTAAGCGGAGTTATCGGTTCTCGGTTTTTGCAGCTGCCTCCGTGTGGAGATGTTGAATGTTTCCATGATCAATATGGTGATATCTTCACGGATCGAGTGATGAGATTCGCAGGAGAGTTGCATGTCTATCATAGTTCCTGGGTTGTATCTGACCAGATTTTCCCCGAGGGGGCTGAAAGTTGTCAGTATGATGCATGGGCTAGAGGTTTTCTGACTTGGAACCATGCAAGTGGATTTATCTCTAGTTTATGGATGGACTTGGGGATAATAACACTCTTAGGCGTTGTTCTCCTTCTTGATGGTGTCATCAATGTGATGCACTCCTAACTCCCTCTCAAGGATGCTTGGGGAAACCCCTAGATCCATATGATCACTGATGGTGGAGCTTCTCTGTTGTTTCCCTCAAATGGTTGGAGGGACTAGTGGGGGTGGTGATGGTTGTTGTTGGGACTTATGTGGTGACTTAATGAGTACGTCCGATGTTGGGGCCTCTACAAGATTGTGGTAATCGGTTCTTCGGCATGCTTGATGGAAAGTTTGTTGTTGTGAAATATGAGTTGCAGCCGTGGGGTTCGAAGAGGGATGATGATATGCAATTGGTGGTCTGGCAAGGTGATCCTCTGCAATACAACCTTGCATAGTTATCATATTTAACCTTTGTAACTCGCCTTCATAATGGGAGTTGTCATGTCGCCGACACATGGAGCAACGTGCTTGATAGATCTTAGAGTCACTGCAATGACCTATTGTGGTATTTGACATAGGCATCCCCAATGGGCCTGCCGAAGAAGGTACCCAGGGTTTACTGAAGGCCCACGACCCGAAGTTTTATAAAGCCTAAAAGCCCAATCGGGAGATAGTTTAGAAAGATAGAATTGTATTAGGAATATTGACTTGTAACTATTGCGAGACGGATCAGAAACCCTCCCGGACTCTGTAACTTGTACATCACGAAAACCCTCGGCTCCGCCTCCTATATAAAGGGAGTCGAGGGACAAAGAAAGTATCGATTCATTGTTTCACGCAACCCTAGCTTTCATAGCAGTCGAGTACTTTTCCGGCTGAAGCCTTCGAGATCTACTTGCCCTCTACTTCCAACTAAACCCTAGTCTACAACTCGTAGGCATTGATAAGTTAATCCCTTATCAGGTATGTAAGGACTTCATCCGTGGGCATTTGCAGTCGCCAGAGTCACTTAATTACTCGAGGAGGGGTGATGATGGCACTTGCGTTCGGGGGTGTTTTCTGCAAGGCAATGTGAGTTGTTGTTGCCTATGAGTTATCTTGTTCCATGAAGACCATTGATAGTGTTAGTATCAGTTTTCACAATGCTTTCTTCTAATTAATTGTGCACCTTTTCAGTTCAAAAACATTGTGCACTTTTCTTCTCAACAAATGAGATGGAGCCTTCAAAAAGTATAGTTTAAAAATCAATCATCCAAACAAATATTTTAATAAAAACATATGGTATACTTTCTTGCATGACTTAGCAAGTCATGATAATTTGACATTCGGTTTGTTCTATGCGATTGTCTTGTTTCTTGAGCTACTCCTTCGGGGATGAAAACGTGAAATACACATGCTAAGTTCATATAAAAATATAATACTTATCACCCCTCGGGGGTTGAAAACGTGAAATACACGTGCTAAGTCCATATGGAAATATAATACATACGACCCATGCTATTTAATACAGTGGCTAATATGCTCGTCATCTTGATTGAACGCGTGAAGTCTGATGGTCAAATTGAAGGTGTGATTTATCATCTTATTGGTGGAGGGTTATCCATCTTTCAACACAACGGCGATACAATTTCTTTTATGGAGTATGGCATCGAAAAATCAAGAAACATGAAGTTAATTTTGTCATCTTTAGAGCAACTATCGGGTCTAAAGATTGATTTCCATAAATGTGAGTTGTTTCATTTTGGCGAGGCTCAAGACGAGGCCATTCTGTATGCTGAATTGTTTGGTTGTGAACAAGATCAGTTCGTGATACGTCCAAAACGTATCTACTTTCCCGAACACTTTTGCTATTGTTTGCCTTCTAATTTGTGTGTTTTGAATACAACTAACATGGACTAACGATATTTTCAGCAAAATTGCTCTCGTGTCTCGCTTTTGTGCAGAAATCCAACTTTCAGGAAAATTCCCGGAAAATATCGCAAAATCATATTTCACCCGAAGACTCACGGAGCCAGAAGACAAGACGGAGAAGGGCCACGAGGGGCCCACACCTAGCCTAGGCACGGGCCAGCCTTGGCCGTGCCTAGGGGTGATGTGGCCGCCTCGACCTCTCCTCCGGACTATATTAAGCGTCTGACCCTAAAAACAAAGGGGGGTCGATGTTTTTCCAGATAGACTTCCGCTGCTCCGCCGCCACCAGAAACCCCAAGCTGGGAACCAGAAACTCCGTTCTGGCACCCTGCCCGGACGGAAAATTGGAGGAGATCATCGACATCGCCATCACCGACGCCTCTCCATCAACCATCCATGATTCCCCATCCATGTGTGAGTAATTCCCCGCTATAGGCTGTAGGGGATGGTAGGGATTGGATGAGATTCTTCATGTAATAGCAATAAGATTGTCGGAGGCATAGTGCCTAGTATCCGATGTTAGTATTTTTGACATTGTTGCAACTTGTTATGCTTAATGCTTGTCACTTTGGGCCCGAGTGCCATGATCTCAAATCTGAACATGTTATTGATTCATGAGGATAATTATTGTTTTTGATCATATCTGCAAGTTGTATACACATATTGTTGTCCGGAACCCGAGGCCCCAAAGTGACAATAATTGGGATAGCCGGAGGGGATGGCTTTGATGTGAGGATCACGTGTGTTCACGGAGTGTTAATGCTTTTCTACGGTGCTCTATTAAAAGAAGTACCTTAATTACCAGTAGATTCCCTTGAGGCTGATGTCTACGCACGCTTCTATTCCTGTAGACAGTGTTGGGCCTCCAAGAGCATAGGTTTGTAGAACAGCAGCAAGTTTCCCTTAAGTGAATCACCCAAGGTTTATCGAGCTCAGGAGGTAGAGGTCAAAGATATTCCTCTCAAGCAACCCTGCAATTAAGATACAAGAAGTCTCTTGTGTCCCCAACACACCTAATACACTTGTCAAATGTATAGGTGCACTAGTTCGGCGAAGAGATAGTGAAATACAAGTAATATGGATGATTGTAAGTCGTAATTGCAATCTGAAATAAAAATGGCAGCAAGCAAACATGTAGCAGAACTTGTTGAAAACGGTGTTTCAATGCTTAGAAACAAGGCCTAGGGATCATACTTTCACTAGTGGACACTCTCAACAATGATCACATAATAAATAAATAACTTCTCCTCACTTGTGCTACTCAAACACTCTCTTGTTGGATAACAAACACCATTCATTGTGTAGGGCTACAAGAGCTCCCTCAAGCCGTAAACAAGCTCCACAACATCCGGAGTTCATATTAAAGTAACCTCTAGAGTGCATAATAGACCGTTGCAATTTAGACCGAGTACTAACATAGCATACACACTGTCACCAATAGCTATCATAGTAATAGTTAACTTCATAATCTACAAGAGATTACAATCACAACCTACGCCAAGTACTACATGATGCACACACTGTCACCTTTACATCATGGAGGAGGAATAGACTACTTTAATAACATCACTAGAGTAGCACATAGATTAATAGTGATACAAAGCTCATGATCACATAAAGATCACACCATGGGAGAGAGAGATGAACCACATAGCTACCGGTAGAGCCCTTAGCCTCGGGAGAACTACTCCCTCCTCACCATGGGAGACAGCAACGGTGATGAAGATGGCGGTGGTGTCGATGGAGATGGATTCGGGGCAACCCCGTCCCGCGTGCCGGAACAGGGACTGTTCCCGAACTTGACTTGCGATGGCGGCGGCTGCGTAACTTTTCTCGTCCCGTGGCTTCTTGTTTTAGGGTTTTCGCGACGGGAAGACTTTATAGGCGGAAGGGCGGCCTCGGAGGGGTCCCGAGACCCACACCATAGGGCGCCCCCTTTGGCCGCGCAGCCATGTGGGGTGGGGCCCCCACCCCCTCTGCCCCTCTCCGGCTCCGTGTCCGCAAAATAAGAGGTTCGCTTTGTTTCGTCCAATTCGAGAATATTTGTGTAGGATTTCTGGAACCAAAAACAGCAAAACAGAACTAGCACTTCGGCATCTTGTTAATAGGTTAGTTCCAAAATGCATAAAAACATTATAAAGTATGACTAAAACATGTTGGTATTGTCATAAAACTAGCATGGAACATAAGAAATTATAGATACGTTGGAGACGTATCAAGCATCCCCAAGCTTAGTTCCTACTCGCCCTCGAGTAGGTAAACGATAAAAACAATAATTTCTGAAGTGACATGCTACCCACATAATCTTGATCAACATTATTGTAAAGCATATGAGATGAATGAAGTGATTCAAAGCAAAGGTTTAATAACAAAAAGATAATGACTAAACAACTGAATCATATAGCAAAAACTTTTCATGAATAATACTTTCAAGACAAGTATCAAAAAGACTTGCATAAGAGCTAACTCATAAAGCAATAGATTCAAAGTAAGAGGTTTCGAAGCAACACAAAGGATGATTAAGTTTCAGCAATTTCTTTCAACTTGTAACATGTATATCTCATGGATAATTGTCAACATAAAGTAATATAACAAGTGCAATAAGTAAACATGTAAGAATCATTGAACACAGTTGACACAAGTGTTTGCTTCTAAGATAGAAAGAAGTAGGTAAACTGACTCAACATAAAGTAAAAGAAAGGCCCTTCGCAGAGGGAAGCATGGATTACTCATGTGCTAGAGCTTTTTATTTTGAAAACATAGAAACAATTTTGTCAACGGTAGTAATAATTCATATGTGTTATGCATAAAACCTCTTATAAGTTACAAGCCTCATGCATCGAATACCAATAGTGCTCGCACCTTGTCCTAATTAGCTCGGATTTCCATGGATTATCATTGCATTACATATGTTTCAACCAAGTGTCACAAAGGGGTACCTCTATGCCGCATGTACAAAGGTCCAAGGAGATAGATCGCATTTGATCTCTCAGTTTTGATAGATCTCAACTTGAGGACATCCATACGGGACAACATAGAAAACAGATAATGGACTCCTCTTTAATGCTTAAGCATTCAACAATAGATAATATTCTCATAAGATATTGAGGATTAATGTCCAAACTGAAAACTTCCACCATGATACATGGCTTTGGTTGGCAGCCCAAAGTTCTTCTCTAATAATATGCATACTCAAACCATTTAATCATGATAAATCACCCTTACTTCAGACAAGACGAACATGCATAGCAACTCACATGATATTCAACAAAGGTGTAAAAAGTTGATGGCGTCCCCAGAAACATGGTTACCGCTCAACAAGCAACTTATAAGAACTAAGATACATAGCAACATATTCATCACCACAATAGTTTTTAAGCTATTTTCCCATGAGCTATGTATTGTAAAGGCAAAGGAATGAAATTTTAAAGGTAGCACGCAAGCAATTTACTTTGGAATGGCAGAAAAATACCACATATAGGTAGTTATGGTGGACACAAATGGCATGGGTTTTGGCTCAAGGTGTTTGGATGCACGAGAAGCATTTCCTCTCAGTACAAGGCTTTGGCTAGCAAGGTTGTTTGAAGCAAACACAAGTATGAATAGGTACAACAAAACTTACACAAGAACATATTGCAAGCATTATAAGACTCTACACTGTCTTCCTTGTTGTTCAAACACTTTTACCAGAAAATATCTAGACCTTAGAGAGACCAATCTTGCAAACCAAATTTCAACAAGCTCTACGGTAGTTCTCCACTAATAGATTTAAACTACATGATGCAAGAGCTTAAACATGATCTATGAGAGCTCAAAACAATTGCCAAGTATCAAATTATTCAAGATAATATACCATTTACCACATGAAGCATTTTCGTTTCCAACCAAATAGCAATCAACGAAGCGGTTTTCAGCCTTCGCCATGAACATTAGTAAAGCTAAGAACACTAAGTTCAATATGAAAAAGCGGAGCGTGTCTCTCTCCAATACAAGGATTGTTGGGATCCGATTTTATTCAAACATAAACAAAAATAAAAACAAACAGACGCTCCAAGTAATGCACATAAGACGGAATAAAAATATAGTTTCACTAGAAGTGACCTGATAAGTTGTCGATGAAGAACGGGATGCCTTGGGCATCCCCAAGCTTAGATGCTTGAGTCTTCTTGAAATATGCAGGGATGAACCACGGGGCATCCCCAAGCTTAGACTTTTCACTCTACTTGATCATATTATATCATCTTCTCTTGACCCTTGAAACTTCCTCCACACCAAACTTAAAGCAATCTCATTAGAGGGTTAGTGCATAATAAAAATTCACATGTTCAGAGAATAAACAATCATTCTTAACACTTCTGGACATTACCCAAGGCTACTGAAAGTTAATGGAACAAAGAAATCCACTCAACACAGTAAAAGAGGCAATGCGAAATAAAAAGGCAGAAACTGTCAAAACAGAACGGTCCGTAAAGACGAATTTTTCTGAGGCACTTAGCTTGCTCAGATGGAAAAACTCAAAACTAATGAAAGTTGCGTACATATCTGAGGATCATGCATGAATTTTCGATGATTTTTTTAATTCTTCTACAGAAAGAAGGACGCGAATTCGTGACAGACAGCAAATCTGTTTCTGCGCAGAAATCCAAATCTAGTATCAACCTTCTATCAGAGACTTTACTTGGCACAATAACATGATAAGGAGAGGTTGCTACAGTAGTAACTACTTCCAAGACTAAACAAAACAGTAGTAAAAATAACATGGGTTATCTCTCAAGAAGTGCTTTCTTTATAGCCATTAAGATGGGCTCGGTAATTTTAATGATGATCTCACAAGAAATAAGAGTTGAAGCAAAAGAGAGCATCAAGAAGCAAATTCAAAACACATTTAAGCCTAACTCGCTTCCTATGCATAGGAATCTTGTACACAAATAAATTCATGAAGAACAAAGTGACAAGCATAGGAAGATAAAACATGAGTAACTTCAAAATTTTCAGCATACAGAGAGGAAACTTAATATTATTAAGATGCATATAACCATGTTTCTCTCTCATAATAACTTTCAGTATCATCATGGACAAACTCAACAATATAACTATCACATAAAGCATTCTTATCCCACATGCATAAAAGTATCATTACTCTCCACATAAGCATAATCAATTTTATTAGTAATAGTGGGAGTAAAACTATGGCATCCATCATTATAATCATCATAAATTGGAGGCATAGAATAATCATGATGAATTTTATCCTCAATGGTAGATGGACTGAAAATATCATATTCATCATTGCAAACATCATATATAGGAGGCATATCATAATCAACATAAACTTTCTCTTCCATACCCGGAGGACTAAAGAGATCATTTTCATCAAAACCGACCCCCCCAAGCTTAAATTCCTCCATAGCATTAGCAATAATAGTGTTCAAAGAGTTCATGCTAAAAACATTGCTACAACTATTTTGCAAGCAAAGTTCCATGGGTTTTTAAATTTTCTCTTCAAACACATCATGTCCTAATTCAAGATAAAGTTCATAAAGATCTCTAATGTTTTTGTTGTTTTCCATTAAGCCTAACTAGTGAAAATAAAAACAAGAAACAAAAAGATTTAATTGCAGAATCTAAAGGAGATACCTTCGAGCACTCACACACCGGCAACATTGCTAGGAAATAGCTTAGTAGTCGGAGGATGTGAATACCTTTTACCTTACCTCCCCGGCAACGGCACCAGAAAATAGCTTGATGTCTACGCACACTTCTATTCCTGTAGACAGTGTTGGGCCTCCAAGAGCAGAGGTTTGTAGAACAGCAGCAAGTTTCCCTTAAGTGAATCACCCAAGGTTTATCGAACTCAGGGAGGTAGAGGTCAAAGATATTCCTCTCAAGCAACCATGCAATTAAGATACAAGAAGTCTCTTGTGTCCCCAACACACCTAATACACTTGTCAGATGTATAGGTGCACTAGTTTGGCGAAGAGATAGTGAAATACAAGTAATATGGATGATTGTAAGTAGTAATTGCAATCTGAAATAAAAATGGCAGCAAGCAAACATGTAGCAGAACTTGTTGGAAACGGTGTTTCAATGCTTAGAAACAAGGCCTAGGGATCATACTTTCACTAGTGGACACTCTCAACAATGATCACATAATAAATAAATAACTTCTCCTCACTTGTGCTACTTTCAAACACTCTCTTGTTGGATAACAAACACCATTCATTGTGTAGGGCTACAAGAGCTCCCTCGAGCCGGAGTAAACAAGCTCCACAACATCCGGAGTTCATATTAAAGTAAACTCTAGAGTGCATAATAGACCGTTGCAATTTAGACCGAGTACTAACATAGCATACACACTGTCACCAATAGCTATCAAAGGGGGAATAGATCACATCAATACTATCATAGTAATAGTTAACTTCATAATCTACAAGAGATTACAATCATAACCTACGCCAAGTACTACATGATGCACACACTGTCACCTTTACATCATGGAGGAGGAATAGACTACTTTAATAACATCACTAGAGTAGCAGATAGATTAATAGTGATACAAAGCTCATGATCACATAAAGATCACACCATGGGAGAGAGAGATGAACCACATAGCTACTGGTAGAGCCCTTAGCCTCGGGGGAGAACTAATCCCTCCTCATCATGGGAGACATCAACGGTGATGAAGATGGCGGTGGTGTCGATGGAGATGGATTCCGGGGCATTCTTCGTCCCGGCGGCGTGCCGAACAGGGACTGTCCCCGAACTTGACTTCGCGATGGCGGCGGCTGCGTAAGTTTTCTCGTCCCGTGGCTTCTTGTTTTAGGGTTTCGCGACGGAAGACTTTATAGGCGGAAGGGCGGCCTCGGAGGGGTCCCGAGGGACCCACACCATAGGGCGCCCCCTTGGCCGCGCCGCCATGTGGGGTGGGGCCCCCGGGCCCCTCTGGCCTTCTCCGGCTCCCTGTGTCCGTCTCGGCAAAATAAGAGGTTCGGCTTTTGTTTTGTCCAATTCCGAGAATATTTCCCTGTAGGATTTCTGAACCAAAAACAGCAAAACAGGAACTGCACTTCGGCATCTTGTTAATAGGTTAGTTCAGAAAATGCATAAAAACATTATAAAGTATGACTAAAACATGTTGGTATTGTCATAAAACTAGCATGGAACATCAGAAATTATAGATACGTTGGAGACGTATCAAGCCTCGCAGCAAACAGGTTGGTAGGACAAATGATGCAAGTTTCTCATTGCGAGCACGCACGACTAAATAGGAACACACGCCTATGGTTACTTTCTACTAGTATGATTTTATCATTATTACTTGCAATGCCCATGTCTTGCTTATTATATGAATTATCTTATCCATGTAGCGCCCGTTCATCCATCCCTGTGCCTACAGTATTTTAATCTTGTTGTCTACTGCAATCATCGCTACTGTTGTTTTTATTTCATTACTACTATTACTTCACTACTACCACTGCTATAAAACTGTTACTACTGATAAACTGTTGCGAGCAAGTCTATTTCCAGGTGCAGCTGAATTGACAGCTCAATGTTTAAAGCTTATAAATATTCTTTGGCTCCCCTTGTGTCGAATCAATAAATTTGGGTTTTACTTCCCTCGAAGACTGTTGCGATCCCCTATACTTGTGGGTCATCAAGACTATTTTCGGCGCCATTGTCGGGGAGCATAACTTCATTTATAAGCCCACTTGAAGGTGATACTTGTTAGATGCAATTTATTTATTATGGGGAAACCTCGTGAAGATACATTCCCTATATTGCCATCCACTACAATAGGAGGTACAACTCTGAACACCTATGTTGCTCTTGATTCGCCATCTATTATGAGTAATCTTCTTGCTCCACCACAACCACATGCTACACATACTGCTACTTCTGCTGAATCTGAAAATGCTCCTGATGATTTTCATGATGCTTCTACTGTGCTTGATAAGAGTGGTTCATTAGGTCCTTTCCTAGATACTACAATTGATAGAGCTAAACAAGTTGAAAACGCTGAAAATACTATTACACCTGAGGCTAGAGGGGATCCTAGTGATGATCTTGATGAAACTTATATTGAACTTGATGATGTCTTCATTGAAGAATGTCATGCTACTAGAGATGCAAGTTCTATTAAAAGTCTTCTTGCAAGACGAGCTGTTAGATATAAACTATGTCCTGATGCTTAGTTTGCCACATCTCCCATAAACATTAGAGATAAGGATTATGATTTCTCTTTGGATTTATATTACATATCTATTGTTGAGAAAGAACCTTTTTGTGGTACTAAAAATGAAAGTGCTACGAAACATATGAATGAACTCTCCAATTTGAGCAATTTATTCTCTGATGATATTAAGAAACACACTTACTTTGTCACAAAAATTTTCCCTTTCTCTTTGAAAGGTGCAACTAAAATTTGGTATGATAATTTGTATCCTGGATCTACTGATAGTCCTATTGGTCTGGTTAATGCTTTTTTCGGAAGTATTTGCTTGCTAGTGCTCAACATGCTGCTTTGCAGAAAATATTTGACTTTGTGCAGGTAGAAGGAGAGAAATTGCATGAATCTTGGGCAAGATTTTGTTCTTTAATTAGACCACTACCTAGACATACGTTAGTTAAAAATGAACTCCTTGATATATTCTATATTTGACTAACTGTTGAATCTAGGACATACCTGGATAGTTCTGCTGGTTGTGTTTTCAGGAAAAGAACTCCCGCTGAAACTGAGGAAATATTGGCCAAAATAAGCAAAAATTATGATGATTTGACTATACCAGAGCTGACACCAACACCGAAGAAAAGGGTAATGACTGAATAAAATGATGAAGTGATGAGGGAAGCCAAGAAATCTCTTAAGGAGAGGGTATTAAATCTGAAGATGTGAAGAATCTACCACCTATAGAAGAATTATTTAAGCCAATCCCTCGCTCATCCGCTATTGAGGTACACTCTCTCCAACATTTTGATAGTAGAGATATTCCCTATTCCAAACCTCCTAATCAATGCTTAGATGAATTAGATAATTGTATTGTTAAGCAAGATAACTTTAATAAGAGAGTTCATCTAATGGAAAATTCTAGAGCTATCAATAATTTGCATGATATTGTGGAAAGAACCTCTAATGATGTTAAAATGCTTGTTAAAGATTTTCATATGGTTCAAACTCAAGTTGATCAGCTCACTAAAGTGCAAAAAGATTTGCTAATTAATGCTTCTAGGGAAAAACATGCTTACGAAATAAGTACGAGAAGTGGTGCTACTACTCAGGATCCTTTATATCCCAAGGGACATCCAAAGAGAATTGAACAAGATTCTCAACGAGCTAATGATGCTAGGACTAAGTCTAAGAAAAAGAAGAAGAAACATAAAACTGTTGTAGAATCCTCTAAACTTGCTAAAGATCCTAGTAGTATCTCTATCTCTTATGCTGAAACTGTAAGTGGTAATGATAAAAAATAATGCTTCTGATAAAGAAGAAATTGAAGAGGAACCTGAAAAACATACTAAAACACAGAGTACACTAACGAAGATTTCATTGCTAATAAACATGGTAGGGAGAGAGAGCCTTGGGTGCAAAAACCAATGCATTTTCCTGATAAGAAACACAAATCAAAGGAAGAAGAACACTATAACAATTTCTATGAATGGATGAAACCTTTGTTTTTGCAAATTCCTTTGACCGATGCTATTAAATTGCCTCCTTATTCAAAGTATATGAAAGATATTGTCTCTAATAAAAGGAAGATTCCAAATGAGAAAATCTCCACTATGCTCGCTAATTATTCTTTTAATGGCAAGGTTCCAAAGAAGCTTGGAGATCCAGGTATACCCACTATTCCATGCTCCATCAAAAATATTATGTTAGAACTGCTTTGTGTGACTTGGGAGCAGGAGTTAGTGTTATGCCTTTTTCTCTCTATAAGAGACTTGATCTAGAAAAATTAATACCAACTGATATATCCTTGCAAATGGCTGATAAGTCTACTACTATTCCTGTTGGTATATGTGAGGATGTTCCTGTTCAAGTGGCTCATCATTGTATGATATTAACTGACTTTGTTGTGCTGGAAATGCCTGAAGATGATTATATGTCTATTATTCTTGGGAGACCTTTTCTTAACACTGCATGGGCTGTTATTGATTGCAACCAAGGGAAAGTAACTTTTAATGTTGATGACAAAGAGCACACGGTTTATTTTCCCAAGAAGATTGATAGGAAATATGGTCTAAATTCAATTATAAACATTGAGACCATCCAAAGAAAGGATGATATTGTCATGATTGGGACTATGCCTATCAAGATTGAGGTAACATAATCATATAGTGAAATGCAAAGTTTTGATTCATATAATTTTTTTTGGTAACAAGACTTCATCAACCTTGTTAACAAAGTAATTTTGAATGAATGAAACTATGCTTTCACTTATGTTTCACTTATTAATTTCATATTAGAATGTTTTAGAGCTTCTTAGATTTGGTTTTTAGTTTGTTTTTCATCATTCCATAATTTTTTTCCTCTGTTAGAATCGTTATTCAAATTCTGAAAATTGCCCAAAAATAAAATTTCTCGAAAAATTCCAGAAAACCTTTGCAAAAATTTTACACATGAAAAGGGGCAGAGAGGCACCTGGGGCAACCCAGGGGGATCCACCAACCAACCACACCATGTGGTGGCGCGGGGGGCAGCCTGGCCGCGCCAAGGCCTGGTGTGGGGCCCCTGGCCCTCCACTTGCTCTCCCCTCTGCCATTCCACTCTCTCTCCCGAAAAAACACATCACCATTGCCCAAACCCGTGCTCTTGCTGTTCTTGCTTGCGATTTTCGATCTCCTTGCTCAGCCCATCTTTCTTGCTGAAATTTGGAGCATTTTCTCTCTGGTATGTGACTCCTCCGGTTATCCAAGTAGGATTTTGTTTGGTGGAGTATTTCTTGAGTATTTTGCTGTTGTAGGTGATATGTTAAGTGAGCTTTAATGCTTGTATTATTCTTAGATACCTTGTTTTGATGCATGTTTAGTTATCTTGGAAGTCTCTATAAGTGTTGTCCTTCATTTGTTTGTCTTAAAATCATTTTTTGTGAGATTTGCCAAAAAATTCAGAGAGGGATGGACAACCATACCTATGGAGAAATCTTTGAGAGAGAAGCACCAAGGTCAAGAAGGTCTTCAAGATCATCTACTCAATTTAGGCAATCCTATAATGAAGATCTTATTGCACCAAAGATTGGTGAGAGGGATGATGGAGATGCACATCCATCCACTTTCCCTTGTACTAACTTTATGATAGATGCAGGGATCTATGAGGATTTCTTTCTCCTTATTAGCAGGGTTGGTTTGACTACATATATGAATGATGAGAGTGACCAATATGCTTTGCTCACTAAGACCTTTGTTGAGAGTTTTTCCTTTCATAACTCTGCCTTCAATCCATATGTTGCATTTAAAATCTATAATAGGTCTGTTACTTTTCCCTTGTGAGATTTTGTGATATCATAGGTATTCCTATGTTTGGGACACAATAGGATCCAAAACGTATCTATTTTCCCTTTGTTGTTGTTTGCCCTCTATCTTGTATGTTTTGAATTCAACTAATGACTGACGTTGCAGAATTGCTCTGGTGTCTCGTTTTTGTGCAAAGCCAACTTTCAGGAAAATTCCCAGAAAGTATCGCAAAATCCATATTTCACATGAAAACTCACGGAGCCAGAAGATGAGACGGAGAAGGGCCACGAGGGGCCCACACCTGGCCTAGGCGCGGCCAGCCCTGGCCGCGCCTAGGGGTGGTGTAGCCGCCTCGGACACCCACTCGACCTCTCCTCCGGACTATATTAAGCTTATGACCCTAAAAACAGAGGGGGGGTCGACGTTTTTCCAGAAAGAGTTCCGCTGCTCCGTCGCCACCAGAAACCCCAATCCGGGAACCAGAAACTCCGTTATGGCACCCTGTCGAGACGAAGAATTGGAGGAGATCATCGCCATCGCCATCACCGACGCCTCTCCATCAACCATCCATGATTCCCCCATCCATGTGTGAGTAATTCCCCGCTGTAGGATGTAGGGGATGGTACGGATTGGATGAGATTGTTCATGTAATAGCAATAAGATTGTTAGGGGCATAGTTCCTAGTATCCGATGTTAGTATTTTTACATTGTTGCAACTTGTTATGCTTAATGCTTGTCACTTTGGGCCCGAGTGCCATGATCTCACATCAGAACATGTTATTGATTCATGAGGATAATTTTTTTGATCATACCTTTGTTCTAAAATCGGCCGAGATCCCGATTTATCGACCGATTTATCGTGAATCGGGTGGTCAACGATAAGATTTTCGCATCTCGACCAGTTTATCGCTCCACCGATATTTCGGCCGAGTTTCTGTATGAGAGCCGATATTTCTGCCGATTTTCTGTATGATTCATACCTGCAAGGTGTATACACATATCGTTGTCTGGAACCCGAGGCCCCAAACTGACAATAATTGGGATAACCGGAGGGGATGAATTTGATGTTAGGATCACTTGTGTTCATGGAGTGTTAATGCTTTGCTCCGGTGCTATATTAAAAGGAGTACCTTAATTACCATTAGATTTCCTTGAGGCCCCGCCAAACGGGTTGGTAGGACAAAAGATGTCATGCAAGTTTCTCATTGCGAGCACGCACGACTAAATAGGAACACACACATATGGTTACTTTATACTAGGATGTTTTTATCATTATTACTTGCAATGCCCACGTCTTGCTTATTATATGAATTATCTTATCCATGCAACGCCCGTTCATCCATCCATGTGCCTACAGTATTTTAATCATGATTTCTACTGCAATCATCGCTACTGCTGTTTTTATTTCTTTACTGCTATTACTTCACTACTACCACTGCAATAAAACGGTTACTATTGATAAATTATTGCGAGCAAGTCTATTTCCAGCTGCAGCTGAATTGACAACTCAACTGTTAAAGCTTATAAATATTCTTTGGCTCCCCTTGTGCCGAATCAATAAATTTGGGTTTTACTTTCCTTTGAAGACTGTTGCGATCCCCTATACTTGTGGGTCATCAGTTCCCTATCAGGTATTTTGGTATTTCAATTTATTATTGGAGACTCACAAATGTTGAACAAAAATTGGTAGAGGAACATTTACAAATTAGACTAAGCAGTTGAAAAGGTAAGCTATTATTCTTGGGAGGAAGACGGTTTCTCATTAACTCGGTACCAGGTAACATGGCAATCTATATGATAGCTTTCTTCCAACTACCCAAAGGAGTTTTTAAACGATTGGATTATTTTCGATCAAGATTCTTTTGGCAAGGTGATAGGGAGAAAAAAGAAATACCGCTTAGCTAAGTGGAGTGTGGTTTGCCGCCTTAAAGACCGAGGACTCGAAATTCATGACCTTAAGGAACAGAGCCCTTCTTGGTAAATGGCTTTTCAAGCTCATTTCTAAAGATCGCGTGTGGCAAAACCCTATTTAGGATAAAGAACGTTGGCTCACGTGCACCATCTCAGGTTTATTGGAAACCAGGAGACTCCCACTTCTAGGTTCGCCTTATGGCGACAAAGAAATTATTATTCTCATATGGTTCTTTCTCAATTAGAAATGGCTCGGAAATTAGGTTCTAGAAAGATAAGTGGATAGGTGACGCCACGCTCCGAGAAAAATATCCGGAATTGTACAACATTGTGCGTGATACGTTGCAAACATATCTACAATTTTTGATGCTCCATGCTTGTTTTACACCAATTTATATAGGTTTTTTACACTTTGTGGCATTTTTATGCATTTTCGGAACTAACCTATTAACAAGATGCCACAAAGCCTATTTTCTGCTGTTTTTTGTATTTCATAAAAGTTGTACAGGAAATATTCTCGGAATGGGACGAAACAAAAGCCGAAATTCCTGTTTTGCTGTCACGAAGATGAAGTCCAAAGGGGAGACGGAGAAGAGCCAGGAGGCGGCCACACCATGCCTAGGCACCCTCCATGACCGCGCCTAGGGGTGGTGTGGGCTCCTCGCGCGCTCACCGACATCGCCCTTTCGCCTATAAATTCACATCCTCGGGAAAAACCTAAAAACCCGAGCCTCCATCCATGAAAAGTTCCGTAGACGCCGTCATCATTGACCCTAGTTCGGGAGGGTTCTGAAACTCTTCCCGGCACCCTGCCGGAGAGGGAGATCATCACCGGAGGCCTCTGCATTACCATGCCCGCCTCTGAAGTGATGCGTGAGTAGTTCATCTCTAGACTATGAATCCATAACAGTAGCTAGATGGTTGTCTTCTCCTCCATATGCTTCATGTTTAGATCTTGTGAGCTACACATCATGATCAAGATCATCTTTATGTAATACTACATGTTGTGTTTGTGGGATCCGATGAATATTGAATAATATGGTTGAGTTGATTATAGACCTGTTTATACGTTATTTGAGATCTTGCATTCTCTCCATTGCTAGTAGATGTTGTGGCTAAGTATGTGCTTGTGACTCCATCAGGGAGTATTTATGCTCGATAGTGGGTTCATGTCTCTAATAATTGATGAACCACAAGTATAGGGGATCGCAACAGTCTTCGAGGGAAGTAAAACCCAATTTATTGATTCGACACAAGGGGAGCCAAAGAATATTTGTAAGCCTTAACAGCGGAGTTGTCAATTCAGCTGCACTGGAAACAGACTTGCTCGCAATAGTTTATCAGTAGCAATAGTTTTATAGCAGTAGCAGAGTGAAATATAAGCAGTGTAATAAAGAGGAGTAGTGATTTTAGTAAACAACAGGATTAAAATATTGTAGGCATAGGGATGGATGAACGGGCGTTGCATGGATAAGAGAACTCATGTAACAATCAAGGCAGGGCATTTGCAAATAATAATAAAGAGTATCCAAGTACTAAACAATCCATAGGCATGTGTTCCGTATATAGTCGTACGTGCTCGCAATGAGAAACTTGCACAACATCTTTTGTCCTACCAGCCCGGCAGCCGGGCCTCTAGGGAAACTACGGCAATTGTACCTTTTAATAGAGTACCGGAGCAAAGCATTAACACTCCATGAACACATGTGATCCTCACATCCAGCCCCTCCGGTTGTCCCAACTGTCACTTTGGGGCCTCGGGTTCCGGACAGCAATATGTGTATACAACTTGCAGTAAGATCATAAAACAATGAATATCTTCATGAATCAATAACATGTTCAGATCTAAAATCATGGCACTCGGGCCCTAGTGACAAGCATTAAGCATAACAAGTTGCAACAATATCATAAAAGTACCAACTACGGATACTAGGCACTATGCCCTAACAATCTTATGACTATTACATGTTCAATCTCATCCAATCCCTACCATCCCCTTCAGCCTACAGCGGGAATTACTCACACATGGATGGGGGAATCATGGATGGTCGATGGAGAGGCGTCGGTGGTGATGATGATGGATGATCTCTCCAATTCCCCGTCCGGCAGGTGCAGAATGGAGTTTTTGTCCCAGGCAGTTTCGCGATGGCGGCGGAGTTCTAGACGTCTCGGAAATATGGTCGAACCACCGGCGTTTTTAGGTCGAAGAGCAGTAACCGAGGAGAGCGTCGGGCGGCCGAGCCCTCACCATAAGGCGGCGCGCCCCCTCGAGGCGCGCGGGGCCTGGTGTGGGGCCATGGGTCCCCCTGGCTTGCCCTTTTGGCCTCGTGAGTTCTCTGTGAAAATAGGCCCATTGCGATTATTTCCGGGGATTTTCCTGAAAGTTGAGTTTCTGCACAAAAAAGACACCAGTGCAATTCTGCTGAAAACAGCGTTAGTCCGTGTTTGTTGTATTGAAAATACATAAATTAGAGGCAAAACAATAGCAAAAGTGTTCGGGAAAGTAGATACGTTTTGGACGTATCAACTCCCCCAAGCTTAGCTTATTGCTTGTCCTCAAGCAATTCAGTTAACAACTGAGTGCGATAAAAGAACTTTCACGAACACATTTGCTCATATGATGTAAATATTCTCATGATATGGACGAGTACTTAGGCAATTCATAATAAGATACATACAAATAAAGTCATCTAATAGTTGTGTCAATCATGAAAGGGATACCAACAAACTAATAACAAGCATCATGAAACACTTCTATAAGCAGGATTGCAATGTTCATAGAAAGATATGATAAAGTGGTATCTCGCTTGACTGTATTTGTATAGCAAAACATAAATTCCCAGGTACCTCTGAAGTTCATGGGAAGACTAGAAATAGAGACTATCAAAGATAAAAGCATCAAAGTTATACTACAGCTGATCATATTTTGGGACAAGCATATCATACTAAGAATGACAGCCATGCTCTCAAGAAGGTTCTCAAAGAAAGGATGGTGACTCAACATAAAAGTAAAAGATTGACCCTTCGCAGAGGGAAGCAGGGATTAACATGTGCTAGAACTTTTCATTTTTTAAAAGACAGAAGTAAAATTGTTTTGAGAGGTGTTTGTTGTTGTCAACGAATGATAGTGGGCACTCTAACTACCTCGTCAACAAGACTTTCAAGAGCGGCTCCCATGAAGGACGTTATCTCTACCAGCAAGGTAGATCATCCTTCCCTTTTGTTTTACATGTATTTTAGTTTCATTATGGATGACACTCCCCCAACCTTTGCTTACACAAGCCATGGCTAACCGAATCCGGGTGCCTTCCAACATTCACATACCATGGAGGAGTGTCTGTTTGCAAATTAAGTTGCTTATTGATAAATCGGGCAAAACATGTGAAGAGAATTATCGATGAAAGTTAATTAATTGGGGCTGGGAACCCCGTTGCCAGCTCTTTTTGCAAAATTATTGGATAAGCGGATGTGCCACTAGTCCATTGGTGAAAGTCTGTCAGAAGTAAATAAAAAGGTTGAAAGATAAACACCACATACTTCCTCATGAGCTATAAAACATCGACACAAATTGAGAAGTATTTTGAAGGTTTAAAGGTAGCACATGAGAATTTACTTGTAATGGTTTGAAATGCCATGCATAGGTATTTATGGTGGACACTTTGGAATAACTTGGTTTTCAGGGGTTTGGAAGCACGAGCAGCGTTCCTGCTCGTACAAGTGAAGGCTAGCAATAGACTGGAAGCGACAATCAAGAGAGCAATAACTCATAATCATGCTTGCGACAAAATAAAATTAACGGAGGCATAAAAGTGATACAAGAACTCTGAAGCAAAGTAAATCATCGAGGCTGACTTTGTTTTTCAGTCATATGCATGCGTGAGCATGTGCCAAGTCAATTCAAATGAATTATTCAGAGGAGGATACCACAATGTCATACCTATCTATGAATAAAACAATGCAAGCAGATATTCATGACATGCTACTCATTATTAATAAATTGGAACTAAACATGAGAGATCATGAACTACTAGACTTTCATTAAATGACATATACCTCACATGAACCAACTAAGCATGCTCACATGGATGAGTATATGTACAAAAATGAAAACAAATAGAGTTCATACCAGCCTCTCACCACAGTCGTCATTATTGCCTTTCACTTGTGTAGCTTGCATAATATGGAATGAAAACCAAGCTCCAGCCACCGGAGACCGCTGAACTCCCTAATAAACTTGACAAAACAGAAGAAGAACAACAAATATTTTTGGTGTTTTTGAATTGGAAACAAGAACAAAAGGAAACAAGCAAACAAAGTAAAATCTTTTTGGATTTTCTCATAGCAAACCAACAATAGAAAAACCAAGCAAAATAAGAACAAGAAACCAAATAAACAATTGGTGAAGAGAAAAAACAGAAATATTTTTGGTCTTTTTGTGTTTTAGGAAAGAAACAAAGTAAAAACAAGAGAATGAAAACTGAAAGAAACACATAAAAGCAAGGTGGCAGAAATCTGCCAAAACTTGACAGCAGTACAGTAATATATTTTTACGAAAATCTTCCGCTGCTCAACTCGAAAAGTGTTAAACTAATGAAAGTTAGATAATAACCTGGGGAACATGCACAAAAATTGGCAGCTCAAAATAACGTTCTGGCTACGCACAGGAATTTTTTTAGTATCAGCCCAGAATCTGTTTTCAAACAGCACTTCCCCCAAATATCATCTCCCTCTTATTAGAAACCACCTTAAGAAGCTAAACGAGTATGTACAAGTATCCGGCAATTGTAATATGCAATGAATGAGTGATGCCGGTATACCTCCCCCCAAGCTTAGGCTTTTGGCCTAAGTGGAGATCAATCCCATGGTGCCCACGAAGTAGCACCTCCGTAGTATGACGAAGAAGGATCCTGTTCTGGGTATGTGCTGGAAGACGCACCATGATACGTGACGGTGTACCCGTACGAGGGCTCGGCGTCCTCGGAGTCATGCTGCTGGTGGAAACCATGTATCCTCAGCTGCTCATCCACCTCCTCCTTAGAGCGCGACCACGGTTTCCTGTGAACACTGAACAAATCGGCCTGCGGCAAAGGGATTTCCCTCTCATCCCCGTCAATAAACTAGAGTCAGTTGTGACAAATTGGTGACTCTTCATAGCAACAATATCAAGCCTTATAGGAGTTAATTTCTCATCAGTAGGATCAAGAGGAAGATCTAGATATGCCATAATACGCGACGCAATAATTCCTCCATAGATAGGTCCCCTACTAGATAGGCGACAAGCAATAAGAGCACCAAGATGATAAGGTGTGCTACCAGTCAATGCAGCAACAAGAAAAGCAAGATGATAACTAGAAATGTTGCTAGTGTTCTCCCTACCAAGAATGCTAGTAGCAAGATAGTAAGCGAAATATCTAATGGCAGGAAGTTGAATGTTTCTTATCTTGCCGCGCTGAATGGTGCGGCTATCGTCATTGGTAACTTCTCAATAGAGCTCCGTCAAAGCCTTGGGGCTTTTCTCGATCTTCTTCGTTGTACCTACAGGAGTAATATCCAATGCAACACAAAAATCGTTCAACTTCATAGTAATAGGCCTATCATAAATCCTAAATGTAACTGATGGTGTGAAGTGTGTGTTGTTGAACTTAAAGCTTTCAACAAAGATTTTAGTTAGCATGTAGTATTGACTCCTCTCATCTTCCATATAGGTAGATAAGCCCACATTATTGATGAGGAATAAGAAGTCATCAAGCAGCCCTGCATTACGCAAAAAGTCATAGCATGGAAATGATGAAGCATTAGGAACTCCATTATCCTCTTCAACTTCGAAGCTCGGTGCGATGACATCCTCATTATAGGATCGTCTAATTCGAGTGGCTGCCCTTGAGGGCCTCCCCGTGCTTGTCGTCTCTCTTTCGAACACTTCTCCAAAGGTGTGGATGTCCATTCTCCTTTTCTGAAATTTTTCAACAATCATTATAAAATTTGATTTCAAGACATATAATTGAGGGAAACTACTATAGGAGCTTGCTAGAGTACTAAACATGCATCAAAACTCATTTCTACAACTTGAATCAAACATGCAAGCTCACTTAACATGTCACCTACAGCAGCAAATTTCTCAAGATATACTCAGCCATTCAAAATTATAATTGGATAATCGGAGGAGTCACATACCGGAGAGCAAATGTGCCAAATTTTAGACAGAAATCTGGGCTGAGCAAAGAGATCGAAGAATCCTGAGCTCTTGAGCAAAAATGCGAGTGAGAGAAAGTTGGTACGAGTTTTTCGGGAGAGAGAGTAGAATGGGAGGAAGAGATGACTTAGTGGGGCAAGGAGGGGCCCACACCACAGGGTGGCGCGCCCCCCTCCTTGGCCGCGCCGGCACATGGGGGCCAGCCCTGGGGTGCCCCACTGGTCAGCCCCAGGCACTCCCAGGTTGCATTTCAAAAAGTAAGACCAACGGTATAATTTTTGTAAATTTTTGAGAACTTCGAAGAACGCACATTTCTGGGTGTTAAAATTACTAATTTAGGACAGAAAAAGATTTTCAAACTTCTAAACAACTTAAGCATCTTGCAAACCAAATAATACTACAGCAAGTAAAACAAGTGGAGAAGGAAAGAAATGTTGTTTAGCTCTTCTATGCGTTTAAAATATACTTGTTAACAAGGTTGATCAAGTCTTGCTACCAAATAAATTTTACATGACATAAGAAGAAATAAACCTCAAATCAATCATGTTACCTTATATTGAATTGATATGGATCCAATCACAAGAGTTTGATATTCTTCTTTAGGCTCATATATTGGACAATCAATATCTCCCACTTTGATAGATCTCAAATTAGAAATTGTATTAACTCCATATACTTTATCAATCCTCTTGGGAAAATAGACAGTATGTTCCTTGTCATCAACATTGAAGGTGACTTTCCCTTTATTGCAATCAATAACAGCCCCTGCAGTATTAAGAAAGGGTCTTCCAAGAATAATAGACATATTATCATCTTCAGCATTTCCAACACAACAAAATCAGTTAATATTAAGCAATTTGAGTAACTTGAACAAGAACATCTTCACATATACCAATAGGAATAGCAGTAGATTTATCAGCCATTTGCAAAGATATATCAGTTGGTATCAACTTATCTAAATCAAGTGTCTTGTAAGGAGAAAAAGGCATCACACTAACTCCTGCTTCCAAATCACATAGAGCAGTTCTAACATAATTATTCTTGATGGAACAAGGGATAGTTGGTATACCTGGGTCTCCCAGCTTCTTTGGAACCTTGCCATTGAAAGAGTAATTAGCGAGCATAGTGGAAATCTCCTCATTAGGAATTTTCCTTTTGTTAGAGACAATATCTTTAATATACTTTGAATAAGGAGGCAATTTAATAGCATCAGTCAAAGGGATTTGCAAAAACAAGGGTTTCATCCAATCACAAAATTTATTATAGTGTTCCTCCTCCTTTGATTTTCGTTTCTTAGCAGGAAAAGGCATTTGCTTTTGAACCCAAGGTTCTCTTTCATCACCATGTTTCTTAGCAATAAAATCTTCTTTAGTGTACTTTTTATTTTTAGCATGCTTTTCAAGTTCATTTTGAACTTCTTCTTTATCAGAAACATCATTCTTATCATTATCTTTATCATGTTCATTACCACTTTCAGTTTCAGCATCAGAAATAGAAATACTATTAGGATCATTAACAGGTTCAGAGGATTCTACAACAGTTTTATGTTTCTTCTTCTTTTTCTTAGAAGGACTACTAGTTTCTTTAGTTCGTTGAGAATCTTGTTCAACTCTTTTGGGATGCCCTTCAGGATATAGAGGATCCTGGGTAGAAACACCACCTCTAGTTGTTACTTCAGAATCATGTTTTTCTTTATGAGTATTTTGTAACAAGTCATTTTTCACTTAGTAAGTTGATAAATTTGAGTTTGAATCATATGAAAATGTTTAACAAGCATCTTAACATCATTGGAGGTTCTCTCCACAATATCATGCAATTTACTAATAGCTTGAGAGTTTTCCATTAGATGATTCTCTACTCTCATATTAAAGTTATTTTGCTTAACAACATAATTATCAAATTCATCTAAACATTGATCAGGAGGTTTTAAGTAAGGAATATCTCCTTTATCGAAGCGTTGAAGAGAGTGTACCTCAATCATGGATGAAGGGTGAATTATCTTACATAGATCTTCTATAGGAGGTAAATTCTTCACATCTTCAGATTTAATACCTTTCTCCATAAGAGATTTCTTAGCTTCCCTCATATCTTCATCATTTAATTCAATCATACCCCTCTTCTTCAATACTGGTGTTGTTGGTTCAGGTGTAGTCCAATCATCATGATTTTGGCTTATTTTAGCCAATAATTCTTCAGCTTCGTCCGGAGTTCTTTTCCTGAAAACACAATCAGCACAACTATCCAGGTATGCCCTAGACTCAATGGTTAGTCCACTATAAAATATATCAAGTAAATCATGCTTTTCCAATTCATGTCCAAGCCGAGCTCTAATAAGAGAGCAAAACCTTGCCCAAGCTTCAGGCAATTTCTCTCCATCTTCTTGATCAAAACTATAAATTCTCTGCAGAGCAATATGTTGAGCACTAGCAGGAAAATATTTTCAAAGAAAACATCAAGCAAACAACTTGGACTATCAATAGAATCAGGAGGCAAACTATTATACCAAATCTTAGCATCATCCTTTAATGAGAAAGGAAAAGTTTTAGCAACAAAATAAGTACGCATCTTAACATCATCAGAAAACAAGCTACTTAAAGTAGAAAGCTCATTCATGTGCTCTACAACACTTTCTTTTTCAGTACCACAGAAAGGTGTTTTCTCAACAATAGATATATGAGATAAATCAAGAGAAAAATCATAATCCTTATCCTTAATGTTTATAGGAGATGTGGAAAATTTAGGATCAGGAGACAGTTTATATCTAACAGCATGTTGTGCAATAAGCATTTTAAGGTTACTTGTACTAGTAGTAGCATTGCATTTATCAATAAAATCATCATCAAGTTCCACATAATCTTCATCAAGGTCATCAGACTCAGGTGAATTAATAGGTGTAACAATATTTTCATTAGGAGTTTCAGTATTTTCAATTTGTCTAGACCTAGCAATTGTAGCATCTAGAAAAGGACCTAATGAACCATTTTCATCAAGCACAGTAGAACCATCATCAAAATTATCAGAGGAATGTTCAGATTCAGCAGAAATACCAACACGTGAAGCTTGTGGTGGTGAAACAAGTTGACTTATCACAGATGGTGAATCAAGAGCAGCAGAGGTACTCAGAGTTGTACCTATTCTTGTAGTGGATGGTAATATGGCGACTTTAGCATCGCGAGTTTTACCCATGATGGAGGATTTGCAGCGAACAATATCAATTCAGGTGAACTTGCAAATAAAGCTATGCTCCCGGCAACGGCGCGCCAGAAATAGTCTTGATGACCCACAAGTATAGGGGATCGCACAGTCTTCGAGGGAAGTAAAACCCAATTTATTGATTTGACACAAGGGGAGCCAAAGAATATTTGTAAGCCTTAACAGCGGAGTTGTCAATTCAGCTGCACCTGGAAACATACTTGCTCGCAATAGTTTATCAGTAGTAACAGTTTTATAGCAGTAGCAGTAGGGAAATATAAGCAGCAGTGTAATAAAGACAGCAGTAGTGATTTTAGTAAACAACAGGATTAAAATACAGTAGGCATAGGGATGGATGAACGGGTGTTGCATGGATAAGAGAACTCATGTAACAATCAAGGCAGGGCATTTGCAAATAATAATAAAGCGGTATCCAAGTACTAAACAATCCATAGGCATGTGTTCCGTATATAGTCGTACGTGCTCGCAATGAGAAACTTGCACAACATCTTTTGTCCTACCAGCCGGTGGCAGCCAGGCCTCTAGGGAAACCGGCAATTAAGGTGCCCTTTTAATAGAGTACCGAAGCAAAGCATTAACAGTCCATGAACACATGTGATCCTCACATCACAGCCTTCCCCTCCGGTTGTCCCAATTTCGTCACTTTGGGGCCTCGGGTTCCGGACAGCAATATGTGTATACAACTTGCAGGTAAGATCATAAAACAATGAATATCTTCATTAATCAATAACATGTTCAGATCTGAAATCATGGCACTCGGGCCCTAGTGACAAGCATTAAGCATAACAAGTTGCAACAATATCATAAAAGTACCAACTACGGATACTAGGCACTATGCCCTAACAATCTTATGACTATTACATGATCAATCTCATCCAATCCCTACCATCCCGTTCAGCCTACAGTGGGGGAATTACTCACACATGGATGGGGGAATCATGGATGGTCGATGGAGAGGCGTCGGTGGTGATGATGGCGATGATCTCCTCCAATTCCCCGTCCCGGCAGGGTGCCAGAACGGAGTTTCTAGTCCCGAGGCGGAGTTTCGCGATGGCGGCGGAGTTCTGGACGTCTTCTGGAAATATGGTTGAACCCCCCTGGCGTTTTTAGGTCGAAAGCGTTGGTAGTCCGAGAGAGAGTTGGGGGCGGCCGAGGCGCTCACCATAAGGCGGCGCGCCCTCCAGGCCGCGCCGGCTATGGTGGGGGCCGTGGGCCCCTGGCTTGCCCTTTGGCCTCGTGAGTTCTCTGTGAAAATAGGCCCATTGCGATTATTTCCGGGATCTTCCCCGAAAGTTGAGTTTCGCACAAAAACAAGACACTGTGCAAATTCAAACAGCGTTAGTCCGTGTTAGTTGTATCCAAAATACATAAATTAGAGGCAATACAATAGCAAAAGTGTTCGGGAAAGTAGATACGTTTTGGACGTATCAATAATCTGGGAGAGTGACATTAACTCCTAAGGTTGTAGATGTGTTGTTGCTACTAGGGAGAAAACAACAATGCTTTATCCAAGGATAATTCTATTGTTTACTTTACAACCTTTACTTAATGCAATAATCTGTTGCTTGCAATTTAATATCCAAAGTTGGTCGGATGATATCCTGAGGGTGGATTATTAGTCGTAGATGCAGTTGGATTATGGTCTATTAATCTTGTTGTAATGCCCAATTGAATCTCATAGTAATCATCTTGTCATGTATGGTCTTTATTCTGTCAATTGCCCAGCTATAATTTGTTTACCCAGCATGTTATTTATCTTTATGGAGAGACACCTCTAGTGAACTGTTGACCCCGGTCCTTTCTTTTACACTGATAAAACATCTACTGCAAAGCACTGTTCTCTTTATTTTCACTGCAAAAACATCTCTTTCCACACTATACGTCTAATCTTTTGTTTTTAGCAAAACCTGTAAGTTGGGGCAAAGTATTTTGGTTGTGTTGTGTGCAGGTTTCATGTTGTTGCTGACACCGGTAGTGCGCCCTACCAAAGTCAGCCAGCAACACCTTTAGAAGTGATTTCTTTCTCCTACTGATCGATTAAACCTTGGTTTCTTACCGAGGGAAAACTTGTTGCTATGCTCATCATACCTTCCTCTTGGGGTTTCCCAACTGCATACTCTGCACAGCATCAAACTCTTTTCTAGCACCGTTGCCGGGGATAAAGAGGATTTATGCAAGGGGAGTCTCTAATTTCCAATATCTTTACTTTGTTATTGTTTTGCTTAGTTTATTTTACTTCGTCTTGTTTGCTTGTTTTTATCAAAAACACAGAAAAATAGTTTCTATTATAGTTTTTATTTTTGTTGCTCTGTTTTAGTGTTGCTAGAATGAGTATTCCTGAAGTTGAGGCTCGTTCTTTTAAGCAACAAGGGGGACGAAGTTTGAAAGATGCTTGGTATAGAATAAGTGATGCTCATAAAAGATGTATTAAAAAAATATTCTACCATGATCCTTCTTAGTAATTTTTATGTTGGTATATCTAGCTGTAATAGATATGTTATGGGTACTCTCACATGGGGTAATTTTCTGGGTACTCCTGCTTTGGAAGCCTGCAGTTTAATTGAAAGTTTAGTAGGAATACTATCTACTAATGTTGTTAAAACTATGATCACTTTGGAAAATGTTGTAAAAAGACTGAGCTCTCTAGAGAAAAGTTTGCCAAATTTCCTTGACAATACTAGCCAAGTTAATGAATCAATAGAAAGTATCAATAAAAGAATCACTATCTTAGAGGCTAGTAATACCCATGATAATCGAAACCTTAGGATTGGTAAACTAGAGGAGGCTATGGAAACTTTAAGTTCATCTTGTTCTTCTCTCGAGTTTAAGAAGGAGAAAAATCTTGTAGGAAAAGAGCAAAAAATCATGTATGTTCCCAAGGTGCCTATACCAAAACCCCATAATATGCTTAAACTTGATAAAACCTTTAGTGCAACTAAGAGGATTTACATGTTGAATCATCTACAGGGGTATCTAAAGTGCCTATTTTGACAAGCTTTGTTTTAGAGGAAGTGATTGATCTTGATGCTTCTTCACCTGAAAATACTTGATTCAAGCTTTCTGCGCCTAGCTAAAAGGCGTTAAAGAAAAGCACTCTTGGAAGATAACCCATGTTTTATTTCTGTATTTATTATTTTCTTGAGTCTTGGAAGTTGTTACCTCTGTAATAACCTCTCCTTGTCCTTTTTATTTCTTTTTTGTGCCAAGGATAGCCTCTAATAGGAAGAAGGTAAGATTTGGGGAAGTTGCTGTCCCGAAACAGATTTTATACTGCCACCAAAAAAATATTATTCTCAGCATGAACGTCGGATTGGTCTGACAAGTTTTGAGCATAAGCCCCGAGTTGTTATCTAACTTCCATTAGTTTTGCACTTTTCGATTTGAGCAACAGAGGATTTTAAAAAAAAATCGATCTTTACCTGCTATTCTGTTTTGACAGATTTCTGCCACTATTTGCATTTGCCTCTTAATATTTTTCTTTTTGAGTTCTTTTGAGAGAAAGAACTTTTAAAAGAAGTTGCTATAGTAGCTAATATTTTAATGGATGTTTTACTTATGTTAGAACTGAACCAAAGTGGATTTGTTATTTTGATTGCACTAATGCTGCTAATGAAATTTGTGTGAAGTTTTGCATGAAGAATGATGTGATGAGATGAAGGATGGACAAAAGCTCAAGCTTGGGGATACCCATGTCACCCAAAGAAATATCCAAGAGGTACACGCGTCAAAGCTTGGGGATGCTCAAGGCATTCCCTTCTTCATCAACAAAAATATCAGATCATCTTTCAAGACACTATATTTTTATTGCTTCATATGCTATGCGTTGTTGTTGGAGCATCTTTATTTTTGATTTTAGTTTTATTTTGTTTTGTTTGCTGTAGTATATGGTTTGATCCCAGCATACTTGTTTTGGAGAATGACACACTCCGTTTTCATTGCATAGAACACTCTAATTTTCAGTCTTATTGTTCTGTGAGTGTTCTCTTTTGCTAGTACTGCGTTTAGCTCTTGTTTTCCACTCATATTTTGTACAGAGCTTGTTAGTTTTATTTAGTTAGGTATGACTGGCTCTCTGGTCTTTATTGATTATTATCTATGAGAGTTGTTTCAAATAAATTGATTGGTGTTGTAGACGAGTAAAATATTTCATGCTTATAGTGGTGCAAAAGGAAGCTTGTTTAGACTGTGGCTTAGACTTTGGCATGTCATGTTAGATGTTATTTTAATTGTATGCTTAGTAGTTATTGTTGTAACATGAATTGTCTCAAATAGCTGAGAATGATTAATGTACCATTGAAAGAATCATGTGTTGTTTCCATCATACAAAAGCATAATATTGTGGTATTCACCTTTGATGTTTTATTTGGGTTGACTTGACACATGCTTACACCATGTTATGACTACAAACCAGTCACCTCAAGCCTCTATGATCATTTAGTTTTTGACTTGCAATATCACTTTATACTTTGATTAATAATGTTTTGTCGCTATGCATGATTATGGCCATTATTGCTCTCTTAGTCGGTCGCTCCCAGTCTTTTGCTAGCCTTCACCTGTATTGAGTATGAGCTCTCCTTGTTCATCCAACTTCCAAGAATTTTTTTTGCCAATTGTGTCCACCATACCTGTCAACACCCGGATTTTTAAGTCCAGATGCCTATTATATCATTCATCGCAATCCCAGGAATATTGTTGTTGCGAGATATAATAGCTAAGTATCACAGTCATCATTTATTACAACTCATAAAGTCTTACAACTTGAATCACATGATCCATATTACACAAATAGTTGATCTATTGATCAACGAACAAACACAAGTTCAATGCGGAAGCGTAAAGATAAAGGGACTCCGTAGTCCACAGGCCAACGCTTGACGTCAGAAAGCTCCTAGTTATCATAGGCGTCCTGCTGGTCATCCTCGCAGTAGTTCTGTTCATCATCGTACTCTGGCCATTTGAATAGCCAGGGACAAAGCCGTAAGTACTTCAAGTACTTGCAAACTAATACAAAAGTAAAATGCTAGCTCTTGGAGTTAAACTCTACTTTAGCTTGCATAAGCCATATTTTAGTTCACAAGTAGTAAATCATGTACTAACTACTCAAGTGGGAACATCAGTGTCATTCCCACACAATGGTTGTCATTCTAACAAGTCACCAAATCACCATTCATATTCACTAAAGTTTTCAAAAAGGCTGACACTGGAAACTGTATGGCCCTTCCAATCGTCCGTAACCGTGGACACGGCTATTCGAATAGATTTACACTCGCAGAGGTTGCACACTTGTGCCACAACATTTGATTTCATCCGTCGGAATAACTCCGAGTCACCGTAACACAGTACGCGGATCATCATCAACCCTAACCTTTCACTTACAAACCCTAGTATGAGCACCTCTCCCCATGAGCTTGGCCTCCCAGTGAAAACCAACTGTTAACCTGGGAACTGCACAGGGCTTGGCCGTACAATTTCACCTCAATTCACATCTTTCTCAACAACGGACGCAGCCTCAGCATAACCCCTATGATGTGTGTTCAGAGGGAACTCATACTAAGATGTATAAACTTCCAGTTAAGCCCTACCCATAATCAGGTATTGTGGGGGTACTTGAAATTGGAAAGGTATCGCATTCAAACCAACATCAGGGTTTATCAAAAATCACTACCTTCTCTTGTTCACAATCAACTTCAAAACTTTCAATGGGGTTTTATCAAAATCACTATCTTCTCTTGGTCACATTCAACTTCAAAACTTTCAATGGAATGCTTCACCATTCCAAGGTTTCAATTTCATCAAGTCATATGTTCCCATCTAGAGTAGTCAAAGTTTTAGTACTTCAGCACTAGCACTAATCATGAGGGGTGCTACATTGCTTTGCTCTCTAGAAGGCTAACTTTACTAATCTACTAATCTGGTTCTCTAGACCAATTTGAATTCATCTTTTGAAAACACAACAAGTAACACTTGTATGGTGTAAATATAAACTAGGCTGGTATGAAGAAAGGTAAGAATCATGGTGCCTTGCTCAAGGTGAGCTTTGCACTTTACAAGAGTATTATCTTGCCTTGGTAGTTCTCAAGGTTCTCTTCTTCCTCTTCTTGGTAGAATTCTCCTTCCTCTTGGTAATTTCCGGTGCTAGCGTCTAAATTTAAATACAAGGTATAATCACTAAACAAACTCAAAGTCTATGCTAAGCACATCATTATCTCACACAAACTATGCTAAGCACACTCATAAAATAGTTAGGTGCATTGGTTTTCTTTATTGAAGAAAGTAAATTCCTCTCATTACATATGTAATTAATAATCTCCATTTAGTTCTTGAGAAAATAATTTCCTCTCATTGAAATCTTCTTAAGATTTAACTTCTCAAATAATCATATATGAATTCATATTGACCTAAGTCAAACATTCATTATCATTATTTGAGAAAATGATTTAAATGAGATAAATCACCTCATACTATTTTATAATTCCTCAAATGGTTTAAATCTCCAAATATTCATATAGGAGTGTTTGTACCAGGGGTGCAAACATCTCATGAACTCATTTGGGACAAGATTTAAATGAAGGGGAATCCTCCATATGATTTACATAAAAATTTTGGGGCAATATCACTTACTAAACTAGCCATATTGTCCATTAATTAATCTAGGGCATGATCATGCAAAGTGACCACACCATTTTATTGCATAATCAATTAGTGTAAGTCAATTGTGAGCTAGAGGAGTTGGAATTATTCAAATATCTATTTTGGTTGATTTTTAATAATTATTCCAAAGCAGAAAAGTCCCTGCCTTGTTTATTTTTCCATTTTAATTCTATAATATATCTAGGGTTCAAACCAGTGGCATTGTGTAGATAATTTCCTAAGCTTTCTAAATATATAAAGTTTGTTAAATTTGGCCAAGCCAAACAGATTCTATGAATTTTCAAAGTTGGGTCCAGTATTGAATTCAAACTAAATTTATTAAACGGATTTGAATTAAACGGGCTGGCGGGAAAACTAACTGGGCCCAAAGGTTTTAAACGGCCCAAGGCCAGCCCACCACGCATCTGTGCACGCGCGGGCCGCCTGACAGTGGGCTCCACTCGTCAGCGACTCTTAACGACCGAAGCGGTATGGACTAAGGAGGGGCGTTGGATTAGATCACAGATCAACGGCTCAAGTTCATCGTCGTCTCCGACGAGAACCCGACGGTGCGGCGGCGCGTAGGGGGTCGGAGGCTCACCGGGGCTCCAGCTAGGGTTAGCAGTGTGCGTGATGACGTTGTGGATGACGGCGAAGCTCCTGGTAGTGGGGCGGTCGCGGGGGCGGCTCCATCGACACGGCGACCTCCGGCACTGGGGCGCTCCGATCGTCCAATTGGGCTTGCTCCGGCGTCAATCGAGGTGGCTACTGTGCTGGGCGAAGCGGTGGTGAGTGGTGGTCATGGTGGTGTGCTTGGAGTGTCGAGGGGAGGCCTCCTTTTATAGGCGCGTGAAGGTGCGTGGGCTGCGGCGAAGTCGACGGGCGCGGCCGCTCCGGTGGGCTAGAGGGCTAGGCGACGACGCCGTCGTGTTCACGACGTCATGGCGATGCTAGGAGCGTGAACGGCGCGGCAAGGGGGAGCCTAGGGTGGTCGGGTCCGTGCGCGTACTGGCGCGGCCGTGGCGGGCGCGCTCGTCCTCGCTGGCGTCCTTGGTCGCCAAGGCGTGACGCGAGCATGTCCGGCGACCTCCGCGTGGGCGACGAGTACCAGGGCGAGCGGAGCGGGTCGGGGTACGGCGAGGTGCGGCGGCGCGTGGCCGTGTCGCGCGCGTCCGTGCACAGCGACGTCACCATGCCGCTCACGGCATGCCAGGGACGTCGTGGGCGCGCTCCGTCCGGGGCGTGTCGGCCTCCTCGCGACCAGGGGCGGGTACAGGCGATCTCCGGCGATCGTGGGCGACGCGTTTGGCAAGGTGGCGTGAGCTGGAGAGGCAGAGAGAGAGGGGTGGCGCGTCGAGGTGGAACGTGGCCGGCATGGCCATGGCCGGCCATGTTTGGGTCGTGTCCATGGTGTCTTCTGGCATGGGCTAGGTAGGGTGGGGTCTAGAGGTCAATGCTAGGTCCAGTGGTGAGCAAGAATTGGCCTGGTTTGATCAAAGTTTGAAAATTGGTGATCTTGCAAAAGTTTCAAAGTCTCTTCTTCACTTGATCATAGCTCTTGATTCAAAATGAATTTGATATGGTCCCCTTTACAAAAGTTGTTCATTTTGTTGTGTACTTGCATGACATGCAAAGAGTTGGATTTGTTTAGTTTAGAAATTTGGAAATAGGGAGGCTCAAAGTGATGACCAGATTGTAATTGTCAAAAATGACCATTATCTTATGTGAGTATATTTTGAATTTGATTTTGATTTAAATGGTGTTTCTTTGATTCCCAAAGTTGTAGTAACTATTTTATAACATATTCCAACTAATGGTGAAGACCAAATGGGTCTAGGGTCCAAGTTTGTAAAAATGGCATATGCCATATGTTAGGGTTTTTAGGGTTTTATTTTTATTTGATTTCTTTCTCTTTTTAATTTATTTGTTTGGTGATCATCATTTGATCACTCTAGGGTTGTGGAGTTCATCACATACACAAGATAACACTCATCATGGCATATCACTCAAAATGCACAAGTCCTATACAGGGCACTATATGAAATGTGAAAAGTTTTTGTTGGTTCTCAAATTTGGATAAATGGGATTTTTTCTTCTTCCTTTATTTGAAATTTGGGTTGTTACAAACCCTTCCCCCTTACAAAAGATCTCGTCCCGAGATCTAAAAGAAACAAGTCTAGGTACTAAAGAGATCTGGGTACTCCTTCTTCATATCTTCCTCCCGCTCCCAAGTGGCTTCATCTTCGGTATGATTGCTCCACTGTATCTTCAGAAACTTAATGCTTCGGGTGCGAGTGGTTCGGTATGCTTCTTCCAAGATGCGAATCGGCACTTCGCGGTATGTAAGGTCGTGATTGATATCCACCGAACGGTGATCGATGTTCTTGAATACCTCGGTCTTCTCTGGCACTTCTAAGCACTTCCGGAGGAGTGAGATGTGGAACACGTTGTGCACAGCCGCCATTTCTTCCGGTAGTTCTAGTTGATAAGAGACTTCTCCTCGGCGGCTGAGAACTTTGAAGGGTCCGACATACCGGGGTGCAAGCTTCCCTTTAAGTTGAAAACGTTGCATTCCTTTCAGGGGGGACACTTTGAGATAGACAAATCTCCGATCTCAAAGGTCATCTCTCGGCGTCTCTTGTCGGCGTAACTCTTCTGTCGGGACTGAGCGGTCTTGAGGTACTCTCGGATCTTGTGCACCTTCTTCTCGCTTTCAGCACATCAGGTCCAAAGACTTCTCTCCGACTTCGGACCAATTCAGTGGGGTACGGCATTTCCTTCCGTACAGGCTTCGAAGGGGGCCATCCAGAACTAACTTGTAGCTTGTTGTAAGAGAATTCTGCATATGGCAACCCTCCCACTTGGATCCGTATTCCAGACGCATGCTCTCGCATGTCTTCCAATATCTGGCTGACTCTCTCGGTCCGTCCATCCCGTGGGTGATAGGCGGTGCTGAAATTCAGGGTTCCTAGTCCTTCATGCACCTTCGCCGAATCTGAGGTGAATTAGAACCTCTATCTGACACTATTGACTTTGGTGTTCCGTGCAATGCGACTATTCTAGAGATGTACAGCTCCGCTAACTTTGGGCCTTGGTAGGTGGTCTTGACAGCGATGAAGTGGGCTACCTTGGTCAGTCTATCAACAACTACCCAGATGGAATCATTTCCTTTGCTGGATTTGGGCAACCCGGTGATAAAGTCCATTCCTACTGAGTCCCACTTCCATTCGGGAATCTGTAGAGGCTGCAACAGTCCTGCGGGTCGCTGATGTTCGGCCTTGACTCGCTGACATATATCACACTTGGCGATGTAGCTTTCGATTTCCCTCTTCATTCCATGCCACCAGAACTGTTCCTTCAAATCCTGATACATCTTGGTACCTCCGGGGTGGATAGAGTATAAGGTGTCATGGGCTTCCTTCAAAATAACTTGCTTCAACTCCGAGTCTGACGGTACACACAGGCGTCCGTTGTACCAAAGGACTCCTTCTTCATCTATGGTGAATCCCGGTGCTTTCCCCGCAGCCATCTGCTTCTTGATTCCGTCAATGCTGGCATTGCCCTTCTGGGCTTCCTTGATCTGACCAACCAGGGTGGGTTGTAGCTCTATACTGGCTAGAAATCCTTTACTGACTAACTCCATTCTAAACTGCTCAAACTCCTGGTATAGGCTGGGTTGTTCTTCTGCTATCATTGAGTTTAGCTGACACGGCAGCCTACTCAACGCATCCGCTACCACATTGGCCTTGCGGGGGGTAGTGGATCTCCATATCATAGTCCTTGATCAATTCTAACCATCTTCGTTGCCTCATATTCAGCTCCTTCTGGTGAAGATATACTTCAGGCTCTTGTGATCAGAATAGATCTCAGCGATTACCCATGAGATAATGACGCCACACCTTCAAACTACGGGCTGCGAGTTCAAGGTCATGGGTTGGATAGTTCTGCTCATGCTGCTTCAGTTGCCGGGACAGATAAGATATCACCTTCCCTTCTGCATCAAGACACATCCAAGACCAATCTTGGATGCATCGCAGAAAACGTCAAAGGGTTTGGTGATGTCCGGCATGATCAGAATTGGGGTTGAGGGTCTAAGCTTGAGTTGTTGGAAACTCTCTTCACATTTGTCTCGTCCATTCGAACTTCTTGTCCTTCTTCAACAACGGGTCATTGGTCGAGCGATGCTCGAAAAGCCTTCTACAAATCTGCGGTAATATCCGCTAATCCAAGAAAAGCGCGGACCTCGGTCGGGGTGGTTGGGGCTTTCCATTCTGCAATCTTGATTTTGGCGGGGTCTACGCTATTCCTCCAATGATGATATGTCCCAGGAATCCTACTTCCTTCAGCCAAAATTCACATTTGCTGAACTTAGCATACAACTTATGCTCTCTAAGGGTCTCCAGAACAGCTTCTAGGTGTTGCTCATGTTCTTCCTCGGACTTGGAGTAGATTAGGATGTCATCGATGAAAACGACAACAAACTTATCCAGAAAGTTCATGAAGATCTTATTCATGAGATTCATGAAATAAGCAGGGGCATTGGTCAAACCAAATGACATGACATTGTACTCGTACAATCCATATCCGTGGTGAAGGCAGTTTTGGGAATGTCTGATGCACGAATCTTCAGCTGGTGATATCCAGTCCTGAGGTCAATCTTTGAAAACACTACAGCACCAGTCAGCTGGTCAAACAGGTCTTCTATCTTGGGCAAGGGGTATTTGTTCTTGATGGTGACATCGTTAATCTTACGTAGTCCGTACACAAACGATCGGCACCATCCTTCTTATCCACAAACAATACCTGGGATCTCCACGGTGACGCACTTGGTCGAATCAGACCTTTGGCTAACAATTCATCCGCTTGCTTCAGCTCCCCCACTCTCGGGGGTTCATGCTATAGGCTCTCCGGGCTATAGGTCCGGTTCTGTGGAATTAACTCGATGATGAACTCGATATCCCGATCCGGGGGCATATCGGGTAAACCTTCGGGAAACACATCGGGATATCGACAAACGACCCGATCTGATCCAAAGTTGGCTTGGTTAAACTCTGGTCAGGGTAAATTTTCTAGCAGTTCAGAGACATGCTCTACTATAATACCAGTGCACTGGTCATGGTGATGGCTTTCTTTGCACAGTCAATCATTCCATGATGCTTGGCCATCCAATCCATACCTAGCACTACCTCCAAACCTTTGGTTCCCAGAATCAGATTGGCATAGAATTCTACTTCATGTATTTTGATGGGTACATTTTTACAGAATTTTCTGGCTTTAGTGGTTGATCCGGGGATTTGAACTATCATGACATGTTTCAAGCTGATAGGTTGAATTTTACTTGTTGATGCAAAGTCTTCATGACAAAAGAATGGGATGCTCCGGAATCAAACAACACTGGGCAGGTACCGAGTTGACAGGAAACATACCCAAAACAACATCTGGTGCTTCCTGGGCTTCTTCTGCCTCCATGTGAAAGAGACGGCCGTTGCGGTTATTGGGGTTGTTGGGGGCTAACTTTTCCTGTAGAGACGGCGTTGCTGCTGAGCAGGTGCAGCGGTGTTGCCGGCGAGCTTGGCAAGCCTCTTGGGGCACTCGTTGGAGTAGTGTCCCACTACACCGCACTCATAACAAGTGATAGTGGACTTGTCCTTGTTGGCGACCGGAATGGCGTTGCTTCTAGTCCTTGGAGCGGTGTTGGTGTTGCTGGTATTGGTGTTGGGGGCCATTGCGCGCGGTTGAAGTTGTTGGTGTTGTTCTGGTAGTTGTGGTTGTTGTTGTGGCCTCCTCCTGGGGTTTCCTCCACCCTGCTCCGGAATCCGGGCGTGAAGTCCCATCCTGGGCTTAGTGTTTCTGGGGGCAAACCTCCGCTTGAGCTGGGGCGATACTTTGGAGTATGGTGGGCCCACTGTGCATCATGCGGCGTTTGCGGTTTTCATTGGCTTGGTTCAACTTGCCCTCCATCCGGATGGCGGAGTCAACAAGGGCTTCAAGGTCTCAAAGGGGATGTTGACTAGGACCGTCTGCATCTCATCATGCACCATTCAGAATCTCTTGCCTCTTCTCGTGGTGGCTCATCGGGGCGTACTTGACAGGTAAGGAACCTGTCGCGGTATTCTACCACCCATCCTTCCTTGCTTCGGGCCATGGAATTCATCCCGCATCTTCTTGATGAGACCCGGGGCACATGGTACTTGCTGAACTTGAGCTTGAAATCTGCCCAAGTCATGACTTGGCCTCCGTTCATGGCACGGGTGCTGGTCCACCAGGCTCGAGCTGGTCCGGCAAGGTAGTGGGTTGCAAACAGGACCTTCTCATTGGCTTCGACTCCGGCGACTTCCAAGTTGTTCTCCATTGTCTGAAGCCAGTCGTCGGCGTCGAGGGGTTCTTCGGTCTTGCTAAACACCGGAGGATTGGTGTTCTGGAAGTTCTTGAGTTTGGATCCGGGTGATCATGATTCCCATGGCCTTGGTGAGCAAGGTTTTGCAGTGCCGCTATGTTGGCTTGACGTTCAGCTCTTTCCGCCTCCCTGTCTTGAAGCAGAGTTTGCAGCAGTTGCATCATGGCATCGTTGTTGTTGCGATTGGGAGGGGCCATCTGAATATATAGAAGATTATAAGATAAGAGGGAATTATCTAAGGTTTATTTTGGGGTGAGTTTAAAAACTTGTAAAAACTTGAATGCTTTTGATGACAAACACACATTCATTCATTCCACATAACACATTACTAACATACCATTCTTCCCATGGTTTTAAGAACCATTTCTCAGACTACGATACAAGGAATGGAAAACACACACATACCCAGGGTTTTAAGAACCCTTCATGCTACGATACATGGGACAGGATACAACTCACACCTACATACGTGATCAAGTGCGGCTACCCTCATCCTCGATGTCGATGGGAACGACATCATCAGGTCCCGGCTCCAAACGCGTAGTCCTCCTCCTTAGTGAACCCGTCCTCCTCGAAATCGCCGTCGTCACCAGAAGGCGTCTCTCCCCGAAGGTCGGCACCGACCTCGTCTTCCTCTATCTCCATCAGCTCCTCCCGAGCCTTGACGGTGGCCTCAAGTGATGCTATCTGTGCGCGAAGGCGTGTAATGGTGACATCCTTCTTCGCGCACTTCAGGCGAAGCTTGTTGCGGTCCCTGGATAGCTGCTTGATGGCATCGCCATGAGTGATCAGTGCAAGGTGAGTCTGGTTCGCGTACGCACGGGAGTTGTCTAACTACTTCTGAGTGTGGTACAGCATGTAGTCCAGATGCTCAGCATGGTGCCTCAGCTGTGGGTGCGACTGCAGCTCCATAGGCACACCCATAGCATCCCGCCTCACGAGGTGTGCATAGCGGGACGCAAGTATGCGCACCACGTTCTGTCCACGAGGCGTGCAAGTCCCTCCCGAAGGCCACGGGCAAGACCATCGAGCCGCTCTCGCGGAAGGAGAAGAGGATCCTCTTCGAGGTGGGAGGCTCCAGCTTGCCCCTCAAGTCGGCGGTGATGATCCACTGCAACTCGCCTCCGACCTGGTCGTTCACCTGGATCCCGTGGAACTCCGGGTGAGGACGGCCAAGGAAGTCAGAGAGCGCGTTGAGGTCGTGCTCAAAGATCAAGTCTCCACCATTCCCAAGCTGGTAGAACTTGGTGTTGAGGGGTTCATTCGGCTCCATCTGAAAGTGAAATGGAGGAGTAAATTAGTGAGTGATTAAGTGTGGCAAACTTTTAAGTATATTTAAACAAGAAAGAGCATGATTTCACCAAATTTTGGAAAAAGCCTCAAAGACAAGAGTATGGTAAGTTTTCACAAATATTTGCTTCATTTTGATTTCAAAGTTAAGTTTTTATGAACGCCCATTCTAACTAAGGTTTTCTAAGGTCAAACAATGGCTCTGATACCAACTTGTCAACACCCGGATTTTTAAGTCCGATGCCTATTATATCATTCATCGCAATCCCAGGAATATTGTTGTTGCGAGATATAATAGCTAAGTATCACAGTCATCATTTATTACAACTCATAAAGTCTTACAACTTGAATCACATGATCCATATTACACAAATAGTTGATCTATTGATCAACGAACAAACACAAGTTCAATGCGGAAGCGTAAAGATAAAGGGACTCCGTAGTCCACAGGCCAACGCTTGACGTCGAAAGCTCCTAGTTATCATAGGCGTCCGCTGGTCATCCTCGCTAGTTCTGTCATCATCGTACTCTGGCCATTTGAATAGCCAGGGACAAAGCCGTAAGTACTTCAAGTACTTGCAAACTAATACAAAAGTAAAATGCTAGCTCTTGGAGTTAAACTCTACTTTAGCTTGCATAAGCCATATTTTAGTTCACAAGTAGTAAATCATGTACTAACTACTCAAGTGGGAACATCAGTGTCATTCCCACACAATGGTTGTCATTCTAACAAGTCACCAAATCACCATTCATATTCACTAAAGTTTTCAAAAAGGCTGACACTGGAAACTGTATGGCCCTTCCAATCGTCCGTAACCGTGGACACGGCTATTCGAATAGATTTACACTCTGCAGAGGTTGCACACTTGTGCCACAACATTTGATTTCATCCGTCGGAATAACTCCGAGTCACCGTAACACAGTACGCGGATCATCAACCCTAACCTTTCACTTACAAACCCTAGTATGAGCACCTCTCCCCATGAGCTTGGCCTCCTGGTGAAAACCAACTGTTAACCTCGGGAACCGCAGGCTTGGCCGTACAATTTCACCTCAATTCACATCTTTCTCAACAACGGAGGCAGCCTCGGCATAACCCCTATGATGTGTGTTCAGAGGGAACTCATACTAAGATGTATAAACTTCCAGTTAAGCCCTACCCATAATCAGGTATTGTGGGGGTACTTGAAATTGGAAAGGTATCGCATTCAAACCAACATCAGGGTTTTATCAAAAATCACTACCTTCTCTTGTTCACAATCAACTTCAAAACTTTCAATGGGGTTTTATCAAAATCACTATCTTCTCTTGGTCACATTCAACTTCAAAACTTTCAATGGAATGCTTCACCATTCCAAGGTTTCAATTTCATCAAGTCATATGTTCCCATCTAGAGTAGTCAAAGTTTTAGTACTTCAGCACTAGCACTAATCATGAGGGGTGCTACATTGCTTTGCTCTCTAGAAGGCTAACTTTACTAATCTACTAATCTGGTTCTCTAGACCAATTTGAATTCATCTTTTGAAAACACAACAAGTAACACTTGTATGGTGTAAATATAAACTAGGCTGGTATGAAGAAAGGTAAGAATCATGGTGCCTTGCTCAAGGTGAGCTTTGCACTTTACAAGAGTATTATCTTGCCTTGGTAGTTCTCAAGGTTCTCTTCTTCCTCTTCTTGGTAGAATTCTCCTTCCTCTTGGTAATTTCCGGTGCTAGCGTCTAAATTTAAATACAAGGTATAATCACTAAACAAACTCAAAGTCTATGCTAAGCACATCATTATCTCACACAAACTATGCTAAGCACACTCATAAAATAGTTAGGTGCATTGGTTTTCTTTATTGAAGAAAGTAAATTCCTCTCATTACAGATGTAATTAATAATCTCCATTTAGTTCTTGAGGAAATAATTTCCTCTCATTGAAATCTTCTTAAGATTTAACTTCTCAAATAATCATATATGAATTCATATTGACCTAAGTCAAACATTCATTATCATTATTTGAGAAAATGATTTAAATGAGATAAATCACCTCATACTATTTTATAATTCCTCAAATGGTTTAAATCTCCAAATATTCATATAGGAGTGTTTGGACCAGGGGTGCAAACATCTCATGAACTCATTTGGGACAAGATTTAAATGAAGGGGAATCCTCCATATGATTTACATAAAAATTTTGGGGCAATATCACTTACTAAGGGCTTGTTTGGTTGCAAGGGGGCAAAAACCCAGGGAACTAAATCCCTATCCCAGATTTCCCTGGCCACCCGGGATACCCTCCCATCCCAGGGAAATGTAAACGCGCTCATTTGGTTCAAGGGGGAGGTCGATCCACTGTTGCAGGTTTTCATTCTCGCTCTAGCTAGCAGGCTGTACGGGTCGATAGACTATTTCGGATTTTCGTTCTCGCTCTAGCTAGCAGGTTGTACGTACCTATCAAAAATAATGTATTGATATATGGGCTAGTAGCTAGCTCATTCTACAACCACAACACGTGATGAAAACGTAAATCCGAACCTCCCAGACAAAAGAGTATCTAGAAATTTGGGATACAAGCTGGAAACTCGAAATAATTATTACACAAATAATTCAAACAAGATTCTGGACAAATGCGATCAGATCAACATTTGTAGCACAGTTTTTTTTGCAAGGTCGCGCCACGCATGGCTAGCATCGACGCGGGGGAGAAGTCCGTGTCGCTCCCGTTACCTCTCCGGCCTCTTGGCCACGTTCCCCTCCCTGAAATCGAGCGCCGCCCTTTGCCGGCACTTCCTCGTTGACCACACTGCCGAAGCTCGAAGCTCCTCCGCCGGCCAGCCTAGGGCCAGCCTTGCTCGATGGACAACCCCGTCGCTGCCGACCCCAAGCCCCTGCTCCCACTCCAACACGGTTCGCCTCCAACCTGTATGAGCTCAGCCTACTGCAGTTTCACAAAAATAGTTTCAATATTAGTTCAGAGCTTCAGATCACATTTACAAATACTTGAGCAGAAACCTGATATACTCTAGGCTGGGAGATGTTGATGTCCCACGCAACACCTCTCCAGGCTTTACCTTAGATTAAGTATGTGAAACCTCAAAACACCACATAAAATGAGTCTGAAATACATTCAAACTTAACTAATTTTTGCACTAAAGCATGCAGCTCAGAAGGCACACATTTTTGCACTGAAGCATGAGCTCAACACTGAGCACGGATCACACTATCAACGCCTAACAATAAAATAGCAGGGCGAGAAAAGTACATGTTAGGAAAGTACTATATGTTTTGGAACTTCTGTGTATAAACTAAATTAATGTCGGCAGGACGACAAGAAACACCAGACATGAAGCTAAAATATGCTGCCGTGACAAAAATGTCGGAAGAAGCATACCGAAAAGAGTTGAAAAATGTCGGAAGCGACGAGAATTCAGTTCGTTAACTCACTCCAGTTGGTTACCATATCAGAATGAAGTGCAAAGCAAATACTACTCACGGGAATCACCACTTCACCAGCATCTACTCCCTGACCACCTACTCTAGCCGTGAGCTTCTGACAAATAAGTTCAGATTGTTCTGTTCATGCACACCAGACCTCAAATTCACTATGTTCAAAAACAAAATTCCAACTTTTTCTATGATCGAATTGTAGTAACATCTAGTAACAACGAAAGTTGAGAACTGCCCAGTTTCATTTCACTAAAACACGACCAATTTATTGTGTGCTACTGCATGCTAGCAATTAACTGCTAAAATACGTTTCCCTATGCAGATAAGTTGTAGAGCATAGCAAACAAATAGACTGTGAAATTTAAACATAATAACATTGAGCTTTCTGTGTCTTTAGTTTTGACCATAAACTAAATAAGGGAAACTACACGTCTGAACAAGTGCACGGAAACAAGTATAGCAGATTGAGGTGGTGGCGTACAAAAACTTGCTGAGGTTGAACACGCTACCGCTACAGATCTTGGTACTCTGATGTCATTACGTGATGCGCCTTGTTGTTTGTGGATCTGGGACATCAAGTTCATCACGAGGTCAGCATGAAGAACATCAATGGTGGTGAGTACAAGAACAAGAGGGGCTAGGCTAACCTGGTGGCGGCGGATCTGGTGCTGGCATGGTCGTCGGTGAGGAGAGGACCGGCAGGGCGGCGTCTGTTTGTGGTAGTCGAAGGAGGAGGAGCTCCGCCGCAAAAAAGAAGGGGAAGGACTAGATCGGCAGAGGCACCGCTCGTGGTTGTCTGGTCATAACCGGAGAGAGGTGGGTGAGTTCTGAAGCCGTCGCCTCTCCTCTCCTGTCCTCCGTCGCGAGAGCTGATTCGCAGAAGTCCTCCCCGACCTCTCGATCTTGGACGAGGAAGACGAGCGCGACCAGATCTTGACGAGGAAGACGAGCGCGACCAGACGGAGAGTGCAGAGGGAGAGGCGAAGGGGAGGAGGACTCGCTCCGGTCCGAGCTCTTGTCCGGTCGCCGGAGGAAGGAGATCTCGACTCGCGCTCCAGCGTCGCCGCCTCCGTGTCGTGAGAGCCAGTCGCGGAATGCGTTCCCCACCTCTCGACTCGTGGAATGGCCGCCCGGGGAAACGACGCGGAAGGGCCGGGTTCCCTCCTCTCCTCGGCAACCAAACGGCACGGTAAGTTCACCCGGGCCAATTCAGCCCGGGGTTTTTTGGGCCAGGGAAACGCCGCGGAAAACCCTGGGAAAGGATGTAACCAAACAAGCCCTAAACTAGCCATATTGTCCATTAATTAATCTAGGGCATGATCATGCAAAGTGACCACACCATTTTATTGCATAATCAATTAGTGTAAGTCAATTGTGAGCTAGAGGAGTTGGAATTATTCAAATATCTATTTTGGTTGATTTTTAATAATTATTCCAAAGCAGAAAAGTCCCTGCCTTGTTTATTTTTCCATTTTAATTCTATAATAGATCTAGGGTTCAAACCAGTGGCATTGTGTAGATAATTTCCTAAACTTTCTAAATATATAAAGTTTGTTAAATTTGGCCAAGCCAAACAGATTCTATGAATTTTCAAAGTTGGGTCCAGTATTGAATTCAAACTAAATTTATTAAACTGGATTTGAATTAAACGGGCTGGCGGGAAAACTAACTGGGCCCAAAGGTTTTAAACGGCCCAAGGCCAGCCCACCACGCATCTGTGCACGCGCGGGCCGCTCGACAGTGGGCTCCACTGTCACGACTTAACGACCGAAGCGGTATGGACTAAGGAAGGGCGTTGGATTAGATCACTCAATCTGGCTGTTCATCGTCGTTCCCGACGAACCCGACGGGCGGCGGCGGCGTAGGGGGTCGGAGGCTCACCGGAGCTCCAGCTAGGGTTAGGCAGTGTGCGTGATGACGTTGTGGACGACGGCGAAGCTCCCGGTAGCGCGCGGCGCGTGGGCGCCTAATCGAGCCGCGACTGGGCACCGGCTCCGATCGTCCAATTGGGCTTGCTCCGCCAATCGAGGTGGCTATGGTGCTGGGGGCGGTGGTGAGTGGTGGTCATGGTGGTGTGCTTGAGTGTCGAGGGATGCCTCCTTTTATAGGCGCGTGAAGGTGCCGTGGGGTGCGGGCAAGTCGACAGGGGCGCGGCCGCTCCGGTGGGCTAGAGGGCTAGCGACGACGCCGTCGTGTTCACGACATCATGGCGATGCTAGGAGCGTGAACGGCGCGGCAAGGGGGAGCCTAGGGTGGTCGGGTCCGTGCGCGTACTGGCGCGGCCATGGCGGGCGCGCTCGTCCTCGCCGGCGTCCTTGGTCGCCAAGGCGTGACGCGAGCATGTCCGGCGACCTCCGCGTGGCGCGACGAGTACCAGGGCGGGCGGAGCTGGTCGGGGTACGGCGAGGTACGGCGAGCGCCGCGTGGCCGTGTCACGCGCGTCCGTGCACGGCGACGTCACCATGCCGCTCGCGGCGTGCCAGGGACGTCGTGGGCGCGCTCCGTCCGGGGCGTGTCGGCCTCCTCGCGACCAGGGGCGGGTACAGGCGATCTCCGGCGATCGTGGGCGACGCGTTTGGCAAGGTGGCGTGAGCTGGAGAGGCAGAGAGAGAGGGGTGGCGCGTCGAGGTGGAACGTGGCCGGCATGGCCATGGCCGGCCATGTTTGGGTCGTGTCCATGGTGTCTTCTGGCATGGGCTAGGTAGGGTGGGGTCTAGAGGTCAATGCTAGGTCCAGTGGTGAGCAAGAATTGGCCTGGTTTGATCAAAGTTTGAAAATTGGTGATCTTGCAAAAGTTTCAAAGTCTCTTCTTCACTTGATCATAGCTCTTGATTCAAAATGAATTTGATATGGTCCCCTTTACAAAAGTTGTTCATTTTGTTGTGTACTTGGATGACATGCAAAGAGTTGGATTTGTTTAGTTTAGAAATTTGGAAATAGGGAGGCTCAAAGTGATGACCAGATTGTAATTGTCAAAAATGACCATTATCTTATGTGAGTATATTTTGAATTTGATTTTGATTTAAATGGTGTTTCTTTGATTCCCAAAGTTGTAGTAACTATTTTATAACATATTCCAACTAATGGTGAAGACCAAATGGGTCTAGGGTCCAAGTTTGTAAAAATGGCATATGCCATATGTTAGGGTTTTTAGGGTTTTATTCTTATTTGATTTCTTTCTCTTTTTAATTTATTTGTTTGGTGATCATCATTTGATCACTCTAGGGTTGTGGAGTTCATCACAAGATAACACTCATCATGGCATATCACTCAAAATGCACAAGTCCTATACAGGGCACTATATGAAATGTGAAAAGTTTTTGTTGGTTCTCAAATTTGGATAAATGGGATTTGTTCTTCTTCCTTTATTTGAAATTTGGGTTGTTACAATACCTAACTATATGTGGTATTCCACCGCCACTCCAAAGTAAATTGATTGTGTGCTACCTTTAAAACCTTCAAAAATTATTACCCGTTTTGTGTTCCTGTTTTAGCTCATGAGGAAGTATTGAATGCTTTATTGTCTTTTCATGACTTCACACCTTGACTAGCATGAATAATGTGCTAGTTCTTAATATTGCAAAAAGAGCAAGGCAACTGGGTGCCCAGCCCACAAAAAATATAAAATAAATAAATAAACAAATAAAGCTCCGCACACTATGTACTGGAGATATCCTAAAAAATGGTGTGCAAATGGAGAACTACATGGGAGCCGCTCTTGAATTCACTATATGAAAGGATGATAACCCATTTCATACCAGTAGTTGACATAGACATACATACCTCTCAAAATACATTTTCAACACCTTTGTTTTATTCAAAATAAAAATCTCTAGCACATGAGTAATCTTATATGTTGAGTCTTCATCTTCTAACTTTATGCACCAATTAAGAGAGCATAGTTGTCATTCTGAGTATAATGTGCATGGTCCCAAAATTTATTATTGATTTATTCATGATTATGTTATTGCTTGTTCTCAAACTATTTGTATCTAGTCACCCTTTTGAACTTTAAAGGTGTCATATGCATTTATGTTTTGCTATTCCATGAAGGACAAGTTGAATACCACTTTGCTATGTTTTATCTATGCTCAAAAGCAAACAGTTCAGTGCACTATTATTCATGATCTTTTATTTGAGTTACTTATCATGTTGTAACATAGTTACTAAGTTCTATTGTTAGAATTATATCTATCATGCCTATGTTTAGAGTACTTTGATCTCAGCTCACAATGCTTTTACAATAACTTGATTAAGATTGTGTTGGCTGCATGTCACCTCAAAAATTATTTTTGTTAGCACTTACCTACTCGAGGACGAGCAGGAGGCAAGCTTGGGGATGCTGATAGTTGCAAACGTATCTATAATTTTTGATGATCCATGTTTGTTTTACACCAATTTCTATATGTTTTGTTTACACTTCATGGCATTTTTTATGAATTTTCTGGAACTAATCTATTAACAAGATGCCAAAGTGCAAGTTCCTGTTTTCGGCTGTTTTGTATTTCAGAAAATTTGTAAAGGAAATATTCTCGGTATTGGACGAAACAAAAGCCGAAGTTCCTATTTTGCTGTCCCGAAGACGGAGTCCAAAGGGAAGACGGAGAAGATGATGGGATTCGTAGCATAGAAAACAAAAAATTCCTACCGCAAGAACGAAACACAAGCCAAGATCTAATCTAGTAGACGGTAGCAACGAGAAGATCAAGAGACTAACCCTCGAAGATCGCAAAGCGTTAACGAGATTAGATCTCGTGGTGGATGTAGTCGATCACTTGCCGCTTGCAAAAGCGCGTAGAAGATCTTGACGGTGCCACAATCGGGCAGCACCTCCGTACTCGGTCACACGTTCGGTGTTGATGACGACGTCCTCCTCCCCGTTCCGCACCGGAAGTAGTAGATCCTCCTCGAATCCCGCAAACGACGGCGTGGTGGCGGTGGTGGTGAGAACTCCGGCACGCCTATGCGCTGCGGGAGTTGTATGTGGAGGAGGGGGCGGCTAGGGTTTGGGGAGAGGGGGCGCCGGCCTCTATGGGGTGCGGCCAAAGTGGATTTTTTGTGTGGTCGGCCCCCTCCCCTTGCCCCTCATTATATAGGTGGAACACATCTAGGGTTGCCCAACTCTTCGAATAAGACCCCAATTCAAAAACTGCCAAATAGATGAAACTTACTTGGGGTGGGACTCTCCCTTTCCCTTTGGTGGGGTGACCGGCCCACTATGGTGGATTCCACCTGGGACTCCTCCCCCCTTTGGCTGGCCAGCCAAGCCATGGTGATTTCTTCCGGACTTTTCTAGAACCTTCTAGAACCTTCCATAAATTCACTGGATCATTTCCAATCTTGGAAAGTGACTTCCTATATATGAATCTTATTCTCCGGACCATTCCGGACCTCTTGGTGATGTCCTGGATCCCATCCGAGACCGAACAAAACTTCGAACTCCATTCTAAATTCCATATCTACTTAAACGACATCAAACCTTAAGTGTGTCACCCTACGGTTCGTGAACTATGTAGACATGGTTGAGACTTCTCTCCGACCAATAACCAATAGCGGGATCCTGGAGATCCATAATGGCTCCCACATATTCAACGATGACTTAGTGATCGAATGAACCATTTACATACGATACCGATTCCCTTTGTCACACGATATTTTACTTGTCCAAGGTTTGATCATCGGTATCTCTATACCTTGTTCAACCTCGTATCCAACAAGTACTCTTTACTCGTACCGTGGTATGTCATCTGTTATGAAACATTCATATGCTTGCAAGCTAATCAGACGACATTCCACCGAGAGGGCCCAAAGTATATCTATCCGTCATCGGGATGGACAATATCCCACTCTTGATCCATATGCCTCAACTCATACTTTCCAATACTTAATCCCACCTTTAAAACCACCCATTTACGTAGTGGCGTTTGATGTAATCAAAGTACCCTTCCAGATAAGTGATTTACATGATCTCATGGTCGAAGGACTAGGTAACTATGTATCGGAAGCTAATAGCAAATAGAACTTAATGACGTGATCATATGCTACGCTTAATTGGGTGTGTCCATTACATCATTCATTTAATGACATAACCTTGTTACTAATAACATCCAATGTTCATGATCATGAAACTATGATCATCTATTAATCAACAAGCTAGTTATATAAGAGGCTTACTAGGACTCCTTGTTGTTTACATAACACACATGTATCAATGTTTCGGTTAATACAATTATAGCATGGTATGCAAACATTTATCATAAACATAAAGATATATAATAACCACTTTATTATTGCCTCTTGGGCATATCTCCAACAGTCTCCCACTTGCACTAGAGTCAATAATCTAGATTACATTGTAAGGTACCTAACACCCATGGCATTCTCGGTGTTGGTCATGCTTTGCCCTAGGGAGAGCTTTAGTCAACGGATCTGCTACATTCGATCTGTGTGTACTTTGCAAATATTTACTTCTCCATCTTCGATGTACTCGCGAATCAAATGAAAACGCAGCTTGATATGCTTCAGCTTCTTGTGTGACCTTGGTTCTTGTGCATTGGTGATGGCACCCATGTTGTCACAATAGATGACTAGTGGGTCCAATGCACTAGGAACCACACCAAGCTCAACAATGAACCTCCATCCATACCGCTTCCGATGAAGCCTCCGCCGCTATGTATTCCGATTCGGTTGAAGACGCCACCGTGCAATCGCTTGGAGCTACACCAGCTTCAGACCATTCAATATAAACATGTATCCAGACTGAGACTTAGAGTCATCAAGATCAGTGTTCCAACTTGCATCGGTGTAACTGGTTACAACAAGCTCTTGGTCACCGCCATAACAAAGAAACATATCCTTAGTTCTTTTCAAGTACTTCAGGATATTCTTGACCGCTGTCCAGTGTTCCATTCCTGGATCATTTTGATATCTGCTGGTCAAACTAACAGCATGTGCGATATCTGGTCTAGTACGCAGCATGGCATACATGATAGAGCCTACTGCCGAGGCATATGGGATCTTGTTCACCCTCTCTCTTTCTTCTGCCGAGCCGACCTTGAGTCTTACTCAAGAGCTTACCTGCAACATCGGTAAGAACCTCTTTCTTACTTTCATCCATTCTAAACTCTTTAGAATCTTGTCCAGGTATGTACTCTCTGAAAGCCCTATTAGGCGTCTTGATCTATCTCTATAAATCGTGATGCCTAAAATGTATGCTGCTTCACCAAGGTCTTTCATTGAAAAACACTTATTCAAATAGCCTTTTACACTGCTTAATAGTTCTATATCATTTCCAATCAATAATATGTCATCTACATATAATATCAGAAATGCTACAGAGCTCCCACTCACTTTCTTGTAAATACAAGCCTCACCATGACACTGTATAAAACCAAAGTCTTTGATCACCTTACCAAAGCGTCGGTTCCAACTCCGGGATGCTTGCTTGAGTCCATAAATGGAACGCTGAAGTTTGCATACCTTGTCAGCATTTTTAGGATCAACAAAACCTTTGGGTTGTACCATATACAACTCTTCTTCAATGTCACCATTAAGGAACGCCGTTTTGACATCCATCTGCCAAATCTCATAATCGAAAAATGCAGCTATTGTTAACAAAATCCTCACAGACTTTAGCTTCACTACAGGTGAGAAGGTCTCATCGTAGTCAACTCCTTGAATTTGTCGAAACCCTTTGCGACAAGTCGAGCTTTATAGACAGTAATATTACCATCAGCATCTGTTTTTCTCTTGAAGATCCATTTATTTTCGACAGCCTTGCGGCTATGAAAGTCTACCAAAGTCCATACTTGGTTATCATACATGGATCCCATTTCGGATTTCATGGCTTCTCGCCATTTGTTGGAATCTGGACTCATCATCGCTTTACGCGTCGCAGGTCTTCATCATTGTTGTCCACAATCATGACATTTAGACAAGGATCATACCAATCAGAGTGGTACGTTCCCTTGTCGATCTGCGAGGTTCAGTAGCTTCCTCGTTCGAAGTTTCATGATCATTATCATTTGCTTCCTCTCTAATCGGTGCAGGCGGCACAGGAACATCTTTCGGTACCGCTACTCGATCTACGAGAGAAGGTTCAATAACCTCGTCGAGTTCTACCTTCCTTCCAGTCACTTCTTTAGTGAGAAACTCTTTCTCAAGAAAGGTTCCGTTCTTGGCAACAAAGATTTTTCCTTCGGATTTGTGATAGAAAGTATACCCAATAGTTTCTTTAGGGTATCCTATGAAGACGCATTTCTCCGCTTTGGGTTCTAGCTTGTCAGGTTGTAACTTTTTTACATAAGCTTCGCAACCCCAAACTTTAAGGAACGACAACTTAGGTTTCTTCTGAAACAATAATTCATATGGTGTCATTTCAACGGATTTAGATGGTGCCCTATTTAAAGTGAATGCAGCTGTCTCTAATGCATAACCCCAAAACGATAACGGCAAATCAGTAAGAAACATCATAGAACGAACCATATCTAAGAGAGTTCGACATTTACGACGTTCGGACACACCATTGCGCGTGGTGTTCCCGGCGGTGTCAACAGTGAAAGTATTCCGCATTTCTTTAAATGCATGCCAAGCTCATAACTCAGATATTCACCTCCGCGATCAGAATGTAGAAACTTAATCTTCTTGTTACGTTGATTTTCTACTTCACTTTGGAATTCCTTAAACTTCTCGAAAGTTTCGAATTTATGTTTCATGAAATAGATATACCCATATCTACTCAGATCATCTGTGAAGGTTAGAACATAACGATAACCACCGTGCGAGGCTACACTCATTGGTCCACACACATCGGTATGTATGATTTCCAATAAGTCTGTAGCTCACTCCATTATACCAGAGAATGGAGTCTTAGTCATTTTTCCCATTAGACATGCTTCGCACCTATCAAGTGACTCAAAGTCAAGTGATTCAAGAAGTCCATCGGAATGGAGTTTCTTCATGTGTTTCACTCCAATATGACCAAGACGATAGTGCCACATATAAGTAGAATTATCATTCAATTTAATTCGTTTAGCATCAATGTTATGAACATGTGTACTACTATCGAGATTTAACAAGAATAAACCATTCATCTCAGGCGCATGACCATAAAAGATATTATTCATAAAAATAGAACAACCATTATTCTTTGACTTAAATGAATAATCGTCTTGCATTAAACAAGATCCAGATATAATGTTCATGCTCAACGCAGGCACTAAATAACAATTATTGAGGTTTAAAACTAATCCCGAAGGTAGATGTAGAGGGAGCGTGCCGACAGCGATCACATCGACCTTGGATCCATTTCCAACGCGCATCGTCACTTCGTCCCTCGCTAGGCTTCGTTTATTCCGTAGTTCCTGTTTCGAGTTACAAATGTGAGCAACCGAACCAGTATCAAATACCCAGGCACTAGTACGAGAACCACTAAGATAGACATCTATAACATGTACATCAAATATACCTTTCTTCTTCTTGACAAGGCCGCTCTTCGATCAGCCAAGTACTTGGGGAAATTACGCTTCCAGTGCCCCTTCCCATTGCAGTAATAGCACAAGTATCAGGTTTAGGGCCAGCCTTAGGCTTCTCAGGAGGCGCAACAGCTTTCTTTCCGCCCTTCTTGAAGTTGCCCTTCTTAGGTTTGCCTTGTTTCTTCAAACTGGTGGTCTTGTTGACCATCAACACTTGGTGCTCTTTCTTTATCTCAATCTCAGCAGATTTTAGCATGGAGAAGAGTTCAGGTAACTCTTTGTTCATGTTCTGCATGTTGTAGTTCATCATGAAGTTCTTATAACTTGGTGGCAGTGATTGGAGGACACGATAAATACCCAGCTAGTTAGGGATCGTAATCCCCAAGTCACTGAGCTTCTTCGCGTGTCCGGACATAGCGAACACGTGCTCACTAACGGAGCTGCCCTCTTCCATCATACAGCCAAAGAACTGTTTCGAGGCCTCATAGCTCTCCACAGCCGCATGAGTTTCAAAGATAACCTTGAGCTCATTAATCATATCACAAGGGTCGTGGTGCTCAAAACGCTTTTGGAGCTCTGCCTCTAGCCTGCACAGGATGGCACACTGAACTTGAGAGTAACGAGTCACCCGAGTCTTGTAAACATTTTTTACGTCCTCGGATACTGCAGGTGGTGGTGGGGGACCTAGCGGTGCTTCGAGCACATATTGCGATTTCCGCCATTGATGAAAATCCTCACATGACGGAACCAGTGAAGTTGCTACCATTGCTTTTAAGCTTTTCTTTCTCTAGGAACTAGTTAAAATTGATTGATGGGGACGCCATGATCTACAACATATATTTGCAAAGAGTTTAGACTAAGTTTATGACAAATTGAGTTCAAATTTTAATTCTACAAAATTAAACTAGGTGAACTCCCACTCAAAACAATATCCCTCGCATTGTCTTAGTGATCACACGAACCAAATCCACTACGCCAAGTCCGATCATCACGAGACAAGATGTAACTTCAAAGGCGAACACTCAAAGTGTTCATCATATCAATCATATGACTCATGCTCTACCTTTCGGTATCCCGTGTTCCGAGACCATGTCTGTACATGCTAGGCTCGTCAAGGCAACCTTAGTATCCGCGTGTGCAAACTGGCTTGCACCCGTTGTATGCACATGTAGAATCTATCACACTCGATCATCACGTGATGCTTCGAAACGACAAGTCTTAGCAACGGTGCATACTAAGGATGAACACTTTATTATCTTGATATTTAGTGAGAGGGATCATCTTATAATGCTACCGTCGCGATCTAAGCAATATAAGATGCATAAAAGGATTAACATCACATGCAATTCATATGTGATATGATATGGCCCCTTTGTATTTGCGCCTTTGATCTTCATCTCCGAAGCACGGACATGATCCTCCATCATCAACGGGCATGATCTCCATCATCGTCGGCGTAGCGTCAAGGTCAATGGCGCCGTCTTCATGATTGTTCTCATGTAGCAACTATTACAACTATTTTGAAATAATACTCAACATGAAATTTAAAGACAACCATAAGGCTCCTGCCGGTTGCCACAATACAATAATGATCATCTCATACATATTCATCATCACATCATGGCCATATCACATCACCAAACCCTGCAAAAACAAGTTAGACGCATCTAATTCGGTTTGCATATTTTACGTGGTTTAGGGTTTTCGAGTAAGATCCAATCTACCTACGAACATGAACCACAACGGTTATACTAGTGTTGTCAATAGAAAGAGTAAATTGGATCTTCACTATAGTGGGAGAGACAGACACCCGCAAATCCACTTATGCAATACAAGTTGCATGTCGAGCGTGGAGCAAATCTCATCAACGCGGTCATGTAAAGTTAGCCCGAGCCGCTTCATCCCACTATGCCGCAAGATGCAAAGTACATGAACTAAAGACAACAAAGCATCAACGCCCACAAAACAATTGTGTTCTACTCGTGCAACCAATCTATGCATAGACACGGCTCTGATACCACTGATGGGATTCGTAGCATAGAAAACAAAAAATTTCCTACCGCAAAAACGAAACACAAGCCAAGATCTAATCTAGTAGACGGTAGAAACGAAAAGATCAAGAGACTAACCCTCGAACATCGCAAAGCGTTAACGAGATTAGCTCTCGTGGTGGATATAGTCGATCACTTGCCGCTTGCAAAAGCACTTAGAAGATCTTGACGGTGCCACAATCGGGCAGCACCTCCGTACTCGGTCACACGTTCGGTGTTGATGACGACGTCCTCCCCCCGTCCAGCGGGCAGCGGAAGTAGTAGATCTTCCTCGGCATCCCGACAGCACGACAGCGTGGTGGCGGCGGTGGTGGAGAACTCCGGGAGGGCTTCGCCTATGCGCTGCGGGAGTTATATGCATGTGGAGGAGGGGGCGACTAGGGTTTGGGGAGAGGGGGCGCCGGCCTCTATGGGGTGCGGCCAAGGTTTTTGTGGTGGTCCCCCTCCCTTGCCCCTCATTATATAGGTGGAACACATCTAGGGTTGCCCAAGTCTTCGAATAAGACCCCAATTCAAAAACTGCCAAATAGATGAAACCTACTTGGGGTGGGACTCTCCCTTTCCCTTTGGTGGGGTGGCTGGCCCACTATGGTGGAGTCCACCCGGGACTCCCCCTTTGGCTGGCCGGCCAAGCTAGATGGAGTCCCTCCGGGACTCCACCTTCTAGACTTTCATAAAACTTGGAAAGTGACTTCCTATAAATTCACCGGATCATAAATTCACCGGATCATTTCTTCCAGACTTTTCTAGAACCTTCTAGAACCTTCCATAAATTCACCGGATCATTTCCAAACTTGGAAAGTGAGTTCCTATATATGAATCTTATTCTCCGGACCATTCCGGACCTCCTGGTGATGTCCTGGTCCCATCCGAGACTCGAACAAAACTTCGAACTCCATTCCAAATTCTATATCTACTTAAACGACATCAAACCTTAAGTGTGTCACCCTACGGTTCGTGAACTATGTAGACATGGTTGAGACTTCTCTCCGACCAATAACCAATAGCGGGATCTAAAGATCCATAATGGCTCCCACATATTCAACGATGACTTAGTGATCGAATGAACCATTTACATACGATACCGATTCCCTTCGTCACACGATATTTTACTTGTCCGAGGTTTGATCATCGGTATCTCTGTACCTTGTTCAACCTCGTCTCCAACAAGTACTCTTTACTCGTACCGTGGTATGTCATCTCTTATGAACCATTCATATGCTTGCAAGCTAATCGGACGACATTCCACCAAGAGGGCCCAGAGTATATCTATCCTTCATCGGGATGGACAATATCCCACTCTTGATCCATATGCATCAACTCACACTTTCCGAATACTTAATCCCACCTTTATAACCACCCATTTACGCAGTGCCGTTTGATGTAATCAAAGTACCTGATAAGGGATTAACTTATCAATGCCTACGAGTTGTAGACTAGGGTTTAGTTGGAAGTAGAGGGCAAGTAGATCTCGAAGGTTTCAGCCGGAAAAGCACTGACTATGATATCTAGGGTTGCGTGAAACAATGAATCGATCCTTTTTTTTCCCTCCCCCCTTATATAGGTGGAGTCGAGGGTTTCATGATGTACAAGCTACAGAGTCGGGAGGGTTTCTGAACCGTCCGCAATAGTTACAAGTCAATATTCCTATACAATTCTATCTTTACAAACTATCTCCCGATTGGGCCTCTAGGCTTTGTAAAACTTCGGATCGTGTGCCTTCAGTAAACCCGGGTACTTTTTCGGCAGGCCCATTGGGGATGCCTATGTCAGTAGCCCCCGAGATTTTGCTTGAATCGCAGAATCGGGGAAAATCTCCATCTTTACAATCTGCACATGATTTCTCCAACTCGACAAATAATATTTATAAAGGAATTATATATTGTACAGGATAATGGTAATTGGGGCTGGTTCATCCAGATCGTGTACCGCTAATCGTCGTAGTAATCCGCAAAACCTACTTCAAGATCACGTCCCTGGACATGATCTCGGGATACTGGCATAATTCGACATGTGCCGCTTAAGGTCTTACCAAATGCCGAATTCCAGTCATGTTTTATCGGCTACCTAACGCGTCCGTTAGGATTTTTCTTCGTATCTATTGATACGGAAAAAGTAGCAAGCGCCGTCAGAGGCGGCCACGCCGCACAGGACGGATCCCGGGGACTTACCTTCGCAGAGTTTTGCGGCATTCAGAGATTATTTCGCGACTGAGGCGCTCTGAGAATATATTGTCGAGTGCTTTCTCCGGCTGCTGGAGTAGCATATTTATTCGAGTCAACGGATGACTTATATTGTTTTTTTACTTACCCTCCCAATGGGAGTATATGAAGAGTTATTTTGATAACTCGAAATATGCTCACCAGGACTTATTAAATTTCATCGGGCACGCGAAAAGCGTTCCCGATGGGAGTATCCCCGGAGGCTACAGCCAAGTGCTTGCGCTTGGTTGTAGGCTCACCTTTTAGCATCTTAGCCACTATATTGTCATTTTTCATGCTCCTGCTCATATTTATCGGGTGCGCGAACAGCGCTCCCGATGGGAGTAGCCCCTGAGGCTACAGTCGAGGATTTATACTTGGCTGTAGGCTCTAATTTGTCTCTGTCGCAATATTTTTGAAACGTCCCCTTCTGAATTATCTCCATCAAACTTCTCGAAACTTCTTTATAAAGTAGCCCCCGAGCATTTAAACAAAAACTTGTATTTGGTCAAAGGCTCTCGAGATTACCAGTCGACCTTCCCTGCCGCCAATTTTCATATCACCACAGCCGATATTTTTTCATTGGTAAAGTGACATCAGTCCTGACGATAGCCACGACCACTGTATCGGGAAGACGCGAGTTCTGTCCCTTCACTGACCTGCGGGCCCAAAATCTGCGACACGTTGACATGTTACGCAAGTGGGGGACACACGTCCTCCACTTTTTGCACGCGCGCTGTAGCGCCTGTCCAGTTCCATCACAGTAAAAATACTGTTTTACCCCTTGAGCCACGTGTAAATCATCAAGTCCATTTGTTCATCATCCAACGGTGCGACGTTTTGACTGAACCTGCTATAAATAACCATCGTCTTCCTCGTTAATCCCCTTCGCCGCGCCATTGCTCACATATCCTCTTCTACGATCCCCATTGCAAACACCAGAGCTCCAGCGCCCATGCACTCTCCTACTTCCGCAACGCCACTGCTGATGCCACCGCGGCCAAGGCTCACCAGGCACAACACTCCCAAAGCATCCATGGCGGCGCAAGATCTTGGAAACCTGGAGTGGGAGAGATCCAAGATCTCACCTCAGGGTGTGAACCTGCTGAAGAAGCTTGGCCTGAGCAAGAAGAAGGACGTGCTGCGCTTCCCCAGCGAGGAAAGCTACCCGACTCCTCCTATGGAATATCGGGTTAGTTTTGTCGACCATCTTATCCGCGGCCTTTCTGCACCCATCCACGATTTTCTGCGTGGATTGCTTTTTGTGTATGGGCTGCAGCTTCACCATCTTACTCCCAACTCCATCCTCCATATTTCTATTTTCATCACGCTTTGCGAGTGCTCCCTTGGAGTCCAGCCTAACTGGGCTCTGTGGAAGCGCATCTTCTCCTCCGCCGTAATGGCTCCCACAACATCGCCTATAACATAGGCGGTGTTGTTATCTGCGTCCGCCCTGATGTCGAGTACTTTGACGTCAAATTCCCCGACTCCGTCCAAGGGTGGCGCAAAAGATGGCTGTACGTCCGCGAGGATTGCCCCGACTCGCTGGAATACAACATCGCGCCTTTTGACGGCAGCGCCAAAATTCTCCGTCGCCGATCCTGGGATGCAGAGGCGACTGAAGAAGAAAAAACGGCGACAGAAGCGCTGATGTCCCGTATCCACGAGCTCCAGAATACCCGCGGCCAAGAGCTGTCGGGTATCCAGATAACAGCGTATTTCCTTAGGATTAGGGTGCGGCCTCTGCAGGCTCGCAAAAACCCCCTCTGGATGTATGCTGGCGACAAAGACGACGTGGATCGCATGTCGACAGATCTTTCGATCAAGGACTTACAGAAACTTGTCTGAAAGATCTCACCGCTGAACAAGAAAGACGTCGTCCCTTCATCTTGTCGTGTGGTACCATACAGCGGTACCAACTCCCTCCCCCAAGTAATCTATTTTTTGTCGTCTACTTTTTTGTTGTCCACCTTTTTTGACTGTTATTGTACTTTTCACTTATTTCGACTGTTGTTCTGCTGTGCCTTGATACGATTTCTTGTCGATACATTCTTATCTTGTGTAGAACCACCAAACTGCATCATCGCTTCCTCCCCTTCCCGAAGGTGGAGATGTCGACGAACGAGCAATTGTTGCCGATGATGCCCAGGTTCCTTCTCAACCTGAGAGTGGAGTTGCGGTTTCTCACAAATCTGCGGCTCGCTCTGAAAAAGAAGTTGAATCCGAGGCTTCGGAGTCAACCGAGTCCATCCCTTCCGCTGTTTCTCCGAAAAACAAAAAAAAGGGGTGACGCGGAGGGCTCTGGCACCTCCAAGCTGAGCAGTTCTCCTGTCGAGGAAACTGCTCCCGAAGAAACGCAACCCTTCGACGCCTACGCGTCCGCCCTTTTCAGCTTGTAAGTTGCCCTGTCGCTCTTTTTAGTCATTGTGTGCCGAATAATCTGATTCCATATCGAATAATCTCATTCTATTTTTGTACCCAGCGGCGAGGAAGAAGAAGAACCCGCCGCCAATGTGACTGCTCCTATGAGCACGTCTCATACTTTGGTTGTGTCGGAAACAAACCGCACGGCGGAGGAAACCTCGGCTCCTCATCCAGAGCTTCAAAGGTCGACTCCTGCCACTAGCCCCCGAGCCTCTTCGCCAAAGAGAGCAAGGATTGAACTAGGCGAAGAATTCTTCCTTGCCGGAGTTTCAACGACTCCAGCTTTGGACGATGTAAGTCTATTATCTTTGTTCTCTATCTGCCGAGTTTTTCACTAGTCTGAACCTTTCTTTCCTTTTTCTTTTCTGCAGCCCTTCATTAACCTTGGCGCCCAATTTATTGGGTACCGCAACACTGTTGAAGGGTTGAAAGGTAAACTGTCGAATGATCCATGTTTTCTATTCCTCGAAAAACATCCTTGGCCTTTGTGCAATTTTAACTTCTGTCCTATGTCTTTTCAACAGAGTCTCTCCTTGCGGCAAACAAATGGGCTGACGACCTTGCCAACAAACTCAAGGCGAGTGAGGAGGCTCGCGAGAAAGCTGAAAAGGATGCCTCTTGCATTGAAGATCTTCGAAAGAGGCTTCATGAAGCAGAGACTGCTCTGAGTGATAAACTCGCTCAGCATGTTGCTCATGAAGGAAAAATTGGTTCTCGCCTTGAATCATTGAATCGGCGTTTTGTCAGTAAGTTTGCTAATCCGTCTTCACCCTTTTAATTGGTTTTAAACCCCTTCTTTTTGTTGAAGATCCAACTTTTTGTTTCAGCAGGGAAGATGAGTCAAGATTTTGTGCTGGAAAAGCCTGAAGATGACCGTCTTCTTGACGCATTGTCTCTTCTCGAGATTCATGCGGACCTAGTGCGCCGCAGCATCTTTGACGCCCAGGCTGCGTTTTTGCGCTTGTTCCCTTATTTCTTACCGAAGAAAAAGGAACCCGACACCTTTGCTGCCCTTGCCAAAAGCTTCGTCCCCCAAGAAGATCTTGGGCTTGCTCTCCGCCAAGAAAATTTGAAGATTGGCGTGGAAGGCACTATAGCACTGGTTGCCGAGAGCCAGCAGAACGTCGACTGGGCGAAAGTTGGCGAAGCTACAAAGCTGAAGCAGGATAAGTGGCCATCCCTAATCAGGGCTGCGAAGCCCCACTCGAAGAAAATCCTGGCCTTCCTCGGGTACAAGCCAACGCCCTCCTCCAGTTCCGCCAAACCGGAGGTCAAGTAGATTACCTTGCCTATCTTTTTTTCTTTTTCTTTCTTTTGACGCCTGTCGCAATAGATGTAGCTTGCGACAGCGTATGATTTGTTCACTAGGATCCAGCATTTTGTAAGGACCATGTATATATCTTAAAATCAATGGAAATCTATTTTGCTTGATGATTGATGTCGAAATTTTATTTACAGTTGGTATTTGACAACTACACTTCAACTCCTCGTCCCTCCGATGCTTTACCTGCTTCCTCCTACTCGAAGAAAATGCATGTCGACGATGAATTTATTGAAGATTCTTCGAGTACGGATCTAGCACAAGACTTGGAAGAACTCCGCCAGCAGCTTCAATCAATGAAGAAACAGGCACTCATAGTAATGGAACAATCTCGAAGATCATCTGAAAGGGAACAAATTGCACGACAGCAAGCGCAGGAAGCTATAACTGCAAAAAAGGCGGCAATTACTGAAGCTACACAGGCTACTTCCCGAGAAAATTTCATGCTTGAATTGTTAACTGACACAAGCCTGGAAATGGCAGGTATACTTCTCAAGCTTAACCTTCTTCTGTCTGCTTGTTTTCTGTCTCTAACTGGTGTGCTGTCGCCAAATAGGTCCCTTTTTGGGCGCTGCTACCGAAGATCAACGGGTTGACACAAGGTCAAATTTCCTTGTAAATCTGGCACTGGGCCATGGCTCCCTCTTTTGGGCTACACCTGAACGCACCCGACAAATCGTCAGATTTCAAGATCGTGCGTGCCAAATTCGTGAGTTCCTTGAATTTTGTACCAAAACGCGTCCATGGTCTACAACTCCATGTTCCCTCGAAATGTTCAGCCTAAGACGGTTCCTGAATTGATGACCAAGTTTAAGGACTCGCATCAAATCCATGGTTTTGTAAGAGCTCAACTAGTAGCTGGTGCCAGATTTGCCCTCATTATGCTTCAGATCTGCCACTCAAAGCTGGATATGACCAAAGTGGTTGAGACTGTCCACAACAAGCTGAGGCGACGACGGAGGGGTGTCGACAAAATTGACGAAGTAGTTACGCCAGTGGCTGAAGAAATAATCGGTGACCTTCTTCGAATGGATGCCGACTTTTTTGTAGACGGCCATTATGGCGATTTTCTGGGTGCCTCTGCCGAAGAAGATAGAATAAATATAGCTGACTTGTTAGGTCGTGACTGAATCTACTTCTTCAGTGGGTAACTATCTTGTCGAGAAACTTGTAACTTGCTGTATATATTGTAGAACAAAAATATCTTTTTCTTTTTCCCTAGCCCCCGAGTGTTTTGGTGGCTAGTGTCTTTATTTTAATTGTTCTTGCGAGGTGTTTTAAACCAAGGCAAAAATCTTTGTAGATTTGTATGTTGTATGGATGTCTTGTGTAAGATGAACTTTGTCGGGTAGGAAACCCCGAATCTATCGAAGAAAAAGATGTATATCACCAATATCTTTATTATATTGCAGCACCGCGAGCCCGCCTCATCAAAAACCTTCCCACTCGGTGCCCAAAGGAAAAGAGTGCGTCTGAATACGGGCGTTTCAGTACATTGTATGTTTACATATATATCTTGACTTAGGCGTAGAAACGCCTAAGTTGCGCCACGTTCCAGGGATTTGGCTTGGCAACCCCTGTCTTCTTGTCTTTTATCTTGTACGCTCCTCCTTTAATTACTTCAGTGATAATATAAGGTCCTAGCCAAGGTGACTCGAATTTCTCATGGCTATCTTGTGTGAGTCGAAGAACTAGGTCACCCACTTGGAAAGATCTTGGTCGCAATCGACGACTGTGATAGTTTTTCATATCTTGCTGGTATTTGGCGACTCGTGATAATACTTCGTCGCGAGCCTCGTCAAGTGCATCCATATCATCTTCCAGCGCCTTTCTCGAGGTTTCTTCATCAAACTCCGCCACTCTCTGAGAATTGTGTTCTATTTCTATCGGCATCACTGCCTCTGCTCCACGAACCAGGAAAAACGGGGTTTCCTGAGTTGCTGTGTTGGGTGTTGTTCGTATGCTCCATAGCACGCTTGGTAACTCCTCCGGCCAAGTGTGCCGAGCTTTTCCAATGGTCCTAGCAAGCGCTTCTTGATGCCGTTGCAGATGATGTTGTTTGCTTTCTCGACTTGACCATTAGTTTGCGGGTGCACGACTGACGCAAAATGTAGCTTGATGCCTACTTCTGCACAATAAGACTTGAATTCCTTTGACGTGAAATTGCTGCCATTGTCTGTGACGATGCTATGAGGAACTCCGAACCGAAAAACGATGCCCTTGATGAACTTGACTGCCGATGCTGCATCTAGCGAATTTATCGGCTTCGCTTCAACCCACTTGGTAAATTTGTCGACGGCTACAAGCATATACTCGTACCCTCCTGGCCACGCCTTGTGCAATTTGCCCACCATATCAAGACCCCACTGAGCAAAGGGCCACGACAAAGGTATTGGCATCGCTGCCGGAGAATGAGGTTTTGCGGCAAACCTTTGACACGCATCATAGGTACGCACTATGTCCTTTGCATCCTCGATGGTTGTTAGCCAATAAAATCCTGCTCTGAAAACCTTAGCCGCAATAACTCTACTGCTTGCATGGTGTTCGCATACTCCCTCGTGCACGTCCTTTAAAAGTACCCGACCTTCTTCGGCTGTGACGCAGCGCTGTAAGACTCCCGATATACTTTTCTTATAAAGCTCACCTTTAACCACAGTAAAGGCTTTGGATCGTCGAATAATTCGCCTAGCTTCCACTGGATCGTCGGGTATTTGCTGCCTTGAAATATATGCAATCACTACGCCAGATATCATATTCAGCGACAAATTTCCTCATGACAAATGTCTGGTCTGTCATGTATTAAGGTAAGTAGGTGACGGATTAGCTTTTTTGTCACGCATGATCATGCATGCATGACGGCATGCAATTGCGTCATGGTTAACCGTCACGGATAGTTCTGATGACGAAATTGAGTTCGTGGTACATTAGTCCATCACTGATTAGTGGTGGGACCAGGTTGTTGATGTGAATGTAGAATAGCAATAAACTAGTTCAACAAATAGGAAAAAAACAGGCGTATATGAGAATCGAACTAGGGACGTTTGAAGTGGAATTGATCGGGAAGTACTACCGTTATACTACAATCCGTTTGTGTTACTAATTTCGTACGTGATAATTGTTATATAATTATTTACGACAGTACATGGCAATGATATAATAAAGTCTATGGCTCAGTAGCAGCTGGATTAATGGACAGATTTTTCATAAGAGGAAAATATATTTTGCAGTACCAAATATTTTGTGATGTTGTTACCTGTAGTTGCTTGTATTTTCTGATTACCAACACAGATTGTATTTATGAAAACAAAACTTGAAACTAACAACAGCAACTACAAGTCGAAAAAAGGAGACATAAAAGTAGTAAACTTGTGGGACAAAGGGATATGTAATCTACATTGGTAGTCGAAATTAACTCGAAACTTGCTTAGCTACAGAATAAAGCATCTACATAAATGCAGCGTGCATCAACATGAAAACCGTGCATCAACATGAAAAAACAGATAACATGTGCAGCAGTAATGCTGTTGCAACAGCAAACAACATATAAACATGACATAGTCTTAAACAACTGGGTATGATTGCCCAGGTTCCAAATAACAAAAGTAGAACATATTCTTTGAAACATGACATAGTTTAACCATGAACCTCCAGGGGAACAACTAAACAGACACTAAATTTAGTGGAGAACATGAGGGCCAACAGCTGGACCGACGAGCGGGATGAGGCCAGTCTTGACGTAGTCCCTGAGGAACTTGCCAAAGGCAGCGTGCTTCACCTTGATAGCAGCCTTGTGCTTGTGCGCGCTACCTTTTCCAACTCCCGTCGCGTGCTGGATCAGACTCTCAATGTCCTTCGGGAAAACAATTAGGCTTACCGTTCCGGCGGAAAGGGATCTGGCCAGTCTTCAGCTTCTTCAGAATGAAGCGGCTCTTCCGGTCCCGGTCCTCCTTGTCGCTGTCCATGTCCTAAGAGTCTTCCTGCGAATTTGAAAGTAAAGAACAAGTGAGAGAAGGAAATTAACTGAAATACAATTCAAGCATTAAATATTTTTTTATGAATATTATTAAGAATTAATCATCATTTAGAATCAACATTTATGATCCAGATCCAACCATTGATAATTAGTTCACTAATATAAATAAGCACCAATTTAAACTGTTGTCACAAATTGTTCATGGGTAGTCCAATCATTATTTCAGTAATATAACTAAGCACCAATTTAAGAGAAAATGGTGATTATAAATTTCATGGATCAGGGATCAATCATTTGTTCCCTGAAGATGTACTGATTCATAAAACAATATGGATTCATGACGTCAATAAGTAGGAATTCAAGAAAAATGGTGGTCATAAATTACATGCATCTGATCATTCATTTGTTCCCTAAATAAAAATGATGTACACACTATGGTTTCATCGTATAAATAAGCACCAGTTTAAGATAAATTGTGATTATAAAATCCATGGATCAGATCAATCAATAGTACCTATAATATAATTCTTGTAATCATAATCACTCTGGTATGATTCATATTCGGATGAATTTAAGTTTGAAATGCAGTGAGCATTACACTATGCAAGTATGATTCATCACACACAAGGAATCATGACCTAATTAAGATAAGTGTCATCTACTAATTTGAAACATGCATGAATATTCATGGTACCATAAATCATTTGGTTGATACTTTGGTACAGTTGAATCAAGATGTGCATCAAATATTACAAATCTAGTAACTACAAACCATAAATCAGATGAGTAAGAACCCCAGAATCATCAATTTGTACAAGAAGTAGCAGATAGGGCAAATCAATCTACCCTACGAGCAAACCCTACGATGAACAGTAAGATCAAGAAATACAGGGGATCGATCAGAATAGTATAGTACCTCGCTGCAGTTGTCGGAGGCCTCCTCTTCGAACTCGTCGCACTCTCTGGGGCCATAGAGCTCGCGGTACTGCTTGGAGTCGTGGTAGTATGGGTTGTTCGGATCGAAACCCTGGTCATCTGCTTGTGCCGCGGTAGCGAGGACGTCTCCCTTGGCCTCATCAGCGACGGTGACCACGGCCGGTTGGGCGGAGCCCTCCACGGTCACGGCGCGGCGAAGAGCAGCTCTAGTTCCGGAAGAAGATCCCGCCTTCGCGGCGTCGACTACTACCGGAGCATCGCCTTCGCCTCCGGCTCGTCTCCGTGAACACGCTTCATCTTCGGGGTCTTCGGTGGAAGGGGAGGAGGTCGGTGGTGCGCTGGTGGAAGTGCAAGCAGGGTTTTTCGCCAGAGATTGGGGAATAGAAGTTGCGGGTGGGAGAGACGATGGGGCCGATGGATATACAGTAGATGTTGCCGTTTGGGTTCCTCTGCGTGACGCGTGCGTGTGAAAACGTGGAGTCGTGCATGTAGTCCACTTTCCCATTACTTTGACATGGGTCCCACGCATGACGGATGGGCAGGCACAGAATTTTCAGTATGGGTATTAAAGACTATAAAATATTTCAAATACGAATTAGTGATCACACATAGTGAAGGATATTTGTTTACAAACCTTTCCCACCTTTAACATGGAGTCTCCATACGAAGAAAGTAAGAAATAAATAAATAAAAAATGAATCGAGTATGTAAATTCTTTAAAATTTCTAAGAATTTCATACCATGATTAGGGCTGGAATTTTTAGTGTTTGGTCAAACCTAGGTTGACCTCATTATACTAAGAGGTTGTCAAACTTTTTTCAAAGTGAAACTTCTGTTCTAGGGTAATGTGGTGATGCCAAATCAGACAACCACGTGCTCCCAATTTTCCCAATACCCTAAGATGTACATGCTTCACAAGTGATGCCTCTTCTTGAGTTTAGGGGTCGAATTTTTGAAAATTTTCAAACTAAACTGCCAAGATAGCATGCTAGCATCATTACCCACATGTTGATGCACCCTTGTGCCAAATTTCAGTCCATTTCAAGTTAGCTACCTCAAAAAATGGTCAAGAACTGCCCGTTCGGGGTAGACGGGCATAATCTTTCACTACGCACCTCACTTTTGTGAGTGATTTGGTAGGGAAACAATTTTTTTCGAGTTTGTTATTTTCCATGGAAAGTGTTAGCCACACATTGGCCAATACACAAGGTTTGGAAAGATTTCAACAAATTTTCAATTTTATATGAAATTTTGAGTGTTTGGTCAAAACTAGGTTGACCTCATTGTACTAAGAGGTTGTCAAACCTTTTTCAAAGTGAAACTTCTGTTCTAGGGTAATGTGGTGATGCCAAATCAGACCAACACGTGCTCCCAATTTTCCCAATACCCTAAGATGTACATGCTTCACAAGTGATGCCTCTTCTTGAGTTTAGGGAATGAATTTTTGAAAATTTTCAAACCAAACTGCCAAGAAAGCATGCTACCATCATTACCCACATGTTGATGCATCCTTGTGCCAAATTTCAGTTCATTTCAAGTTAGCTAGATCAAAAAATGCTCAACAACTTATCGTTTGTGGGTAGAAGGGCATGATCTTTCACTACGGACCTCACTTTTGGGAGTGATTTGGTAGGGAAACAAATGTTTTTCTAGTTTGTTATTTTTCATGAAAAGTGTTAGCCACACATTGGCCAATACACAAGGTTTGAAAAGATTTCGACAAATTTCTAATTTTGTATGAAATTTTGAGTGTTTCGTCAAACCTAGGTTGACCTGAGTGTACTAAGAGGTTGTCAAAAAAATTTCAAAGTGAAAGTTCTGTTCTAGGGTAATGTGGTGATGCCAAATATGACCAGCACGTGCTCCCAATTTTCCCAATACCCTAATATGTACATGCTTCACAAGTGATGCCCCTAAAACCCTTGTTTCCGCACCACCCAACCATGGGATCACCATGAAAGACACAACCAACCTAGAAAAGCACCGTCTCCTTGTAAATGGACCACCGTTGCCCCGAAAACCCTTGTTTCGGCACCTACCAACCATGGGATCACCATGACACACACAACCAACCTTATCATCATCAGGATTAGCAACAAATTATATAGCCTTGTCATCATCGATCATATACACAAAAGACGTCTTACATAGTAGTAGTTCTGAAACAAAATACACTACAAACAATATTGTTCTTCATACACTTAGAACCTACACAAATAAGTCTTGACATCACATTGCATGATTAGTACATATATTTACACATATATAGTTGCTGCAACAAGGGAAGCTGTTAAGGTTGATCAGCTGTAATAGCCACGACGACGCTTGCCCCCCTGAACTGAAGAACCAGCCCCATCGTTGGTCACACTTGCGCAGAATGGCGTCAGGTGCCGCCAACCCTGGTTCACCAAGGTGATAATGCGACAGAGCTCATAGCAGACATATGCATCAGTAGCAGCATACTCGAGGTTCATGTCCGCAAGTGGCTTATATTCCTAGAAGGAATGGCCTACGCGCTTTTCATAGTCCGTCACGAAGTTCGCCTTCATGTCGGCGTACTTGGGGTGGATGAGATGTTCAGCCATAGCAGCCATACCAGTTCTGGGACGACCTGGAAGCATGAACATGTCCTGAAGGTCAATGTGTTTGCCATATGGAATGTACAACCATAGTGTGTCCAGCAACCATCTGTCTGTCCTTATGTCCACACCGACGAAAGTATATCCGCTGTCCCAAAGGAATTTCTTCAGCCTGTTCATATTGTCTTTGCACCTACATTGCAAAATAGAAATCACTGTCATTCTTGTGATTGTACAGTTCATCCAAACTTGAAATCAGGTACATACTGAAGTGAGAAAACTCACTGTCATTCTTGTGAAAGCAAGCACAGTTCATCCAAATTTGAAATTAATGGTGTAAAAAATTAGTGCACAGCAACCAATAATCTATGACAACACAACGAACAAATTCGTGTGTTGAGCTCGTAGCAACCTCATATTGCCTCCTAGTCTTATTTTTTTAATTTTTTCTATTAACTGAGATGGTTAATTGAGAGGGAGAATGCTACAACTTCCGTATTACAGAAACTTTGATGTGTGGTAGCCTCACTATAGCGTGGTGCATGCATGGTTTGTCTCTTGGTCAAGAGTTTAGTGTCCATATATAATCAAAGATTTTGAACACGGTCATGGCAAGCGTCGGCTCGAGGCCCAACTCTGTGTCTCTATCATGGGGAGAAAAATCTAATTATCCAAAACAAATTTAGGTATCCTAAGCGGTTCATCAGTACCAAATCAAACATTGTTTGCATTTCCGTACTCCAACAAATATTCAGTACCAAATCGGCTAAAATGGAGGAAAAATAGTTCGATTTATCTTTCCATTTGGTACCTGATTAGGTGGAAGACGAGGACGTGTTCCTTGATGGCAAGCTGAATGACGGCGATCTTGTCTTTGTTCCAGTTGTACTCGAGATCTAGACCGACAAATTTGTCGACCTCGTCCTTGAGCATCTCGTCGTACATGTCGAGGAAACTCTCCATGGTGTTCCCCTCGTTGGTGTAGACGGCCTGGATCCACGTGTCACCGTGGGGGTTGAACTTGTGCACCTCCATCGTCCGGTCGCCGTCGTCGATGGTGTCGTTGTTGGCCAGTCGCATCAGCCCCGACGGGCTTACACCCATGGTGGAAGAGGAGATCGAGAAGAGACAAACACTACAAGGAAAAGGCCTATAGCTACAAATATTATTGCCGGCGCACCAGAGAAGAAGCCCGCCGGTGCTAAATACTATCGGCGCGCGTGTTTCAGCCGCGCTAGTGATGACCCAATACCGCCGGCGCAGGAAAAAAATTGTGCGCCGGGGATAAGGCTGAACTAGGTCCGAGCCAAACTGAAAGTTGGAGCTCCCTTACTGCCGGCGCGCCACCATGTTGAGTGTTTGGTCTAGGTTACCAACTGTACTACATGGTGCACCGGCAAAGGAAACCCCTTTTTTCCAAAAAATAAAAGAAAATGATAGAATTTTAAAAATAAAAGAAAATGATAAAAAATTCCATGTAATATGTCATCTAGGTTTAGTGAAATTTAAAAAAATGAATTTTGATATATTATGCAAAATGGCGTCATCTTTCGGTAAAACGGGATTTCTGGTTGCATACGACCTCCGATGAAAAACTTTTTTATATCAAAATCTATCTATGCGAAATTTCCTATTCGAATTCAACGCCGTTTCGACAAAAAAATGGATTCGTCAATTGGAAAACAGAAATAGGACTTTTTTCAGGTTTTACATTTTGATGAAAAAAATAAAAATTACCCCCGGCGCACCACCATACTAGGTGCGCCGGCAGTAACTTAGGCTATATATGCCAAACCAGCCCGGCGCACCTTCTCTCTCTTCCATTTCCCCCATCTTCTCTTTCACTTCTCCTCCTCCTCCTCTCTTCCTCCCTCCGGCCACCTTCTCTTCTCCTCCACTTTTCCCCCTCTTCTACCTTCTTACCCCTCTAATCCCTCCCTCTGGCGAGCACCTACTTAAGCTACTCACCGGAGCACCTCCTCAAGCTACTCGCCGACGAGCATCTCTCCGGCGAGCACCTCCTCAAGCATCACGCCGGCGAGCACCTCCTCAAGCACCACCTCCTCTCACCCCTGGTCCGGCCACCTCCTCTCACCCCGACGACCACCGACGACCACACCGGCAACCACCTCCTCTTTGTAAGCAGATGACCACGGTGGCGGCGGTACATCTCCAAGGCACGACCTAGAACTTGACCGACGACCTAGAACTCGACCGACCTAGATCTAGATCTAGATCTGCTTTTTTTGAATCCTGGAAAACATACCGCCGGCGCACTAGGCTGGTGTGCCGGTGATAAATCGAGTTACCGCCGGCGAACAAGATGGTGCGCCGGCAATAAGCCTTTACCACCAACCCGTTCCCACAGGCGGGCGCTGGTGCGCCGGAAGTAGTGCTTTTTGGTGCGCCGGCAATAAGCCTTTTCCTAGTAGTGGAAGGGGAGAGAGAACTGAAGGACAAACGGGTTTTTCCAGTGTGAAAGAACAAAGTGGAACTGCAGAGTATTTACTAGAGGATGGTGGTGGTTGTGACTAGACAGGGGCGGCAATTCCTCGAAATTTGGAGCGTCCGTTCGTATATCTAGATAAAATATTGTGCTTACCAGTATAATAACTGCAGACAACTACAATTATGTGACACTGGCCAGTGGGTCCCATGTGTCCTGGGGACATCATGTCAATGACTAACATTTTATTTTTGTACAAGAAGTAATTTTTTTCATGAGTCATTGAATGCCTATGCTTATCCGGGTAGTGAATGCAGGAGAATAAGTTAGAGACATTCCCTACCGTAGTAAATAACAATGTTTACTTTATGTAAGAAAGGATTAATTTAACTATGAATTTGACAAGAGTGCAAATAAATTGTTGAACACATCCGTAAGTGCACGAAATAAATATTGAAAACTAAAAGATTGAAATGACTAATTTGCATAACTCATTAAATCATAAAACCTTAATGTCTCAAAACCGAAAACTGGTCTTGCAAACGTGCATAGAAGAATGTCTCGAAGATAATAAACTTTACCTTACAAATTGATTGATAAAAATAATGACCTAACCCTACTCGTCAAGTGGGACATCTGGCACATATGAAACAAATAGATAGATGCCATGATCACCAAGGTGGAGGATCATGAGCATCTTGTGTCCCATCTTCAAGGTAGGTTCCATCTTCATGAATTTATCCCATTTGTTGACGCACACACGCTTGTCCACGTTATCATGAGAAATGGTGTACGTCGATGATAGCCTCGTGTTAGGATGGCAAACAAGAGTAATAGCACCTTCTTCATCCATGTATTCTGGAACAATACGACGAGGCAGCTTCTGTTGTCAATTACAAAACCAAATGGTGAGTTTTGTAGTTCACATGGAAAAAGTAAATTACTATTTTGTGTAATGGAAAAAAAATGAAAACATTTACCATGAAATTCTTGGTTGTGTTTGACCAATTCAAGGTATGAACCAGCCCATAAGATCTTCCAAGATAAAAGTCACCAGCATCATTTTCTTCTACAAACATGTCAAGCTTGTCAACTTCCGCAATCAGTTTCCCCATTTCTTTCCAGTTAACGTCTGTTCCCTCTGTTGCAGTGAGACGATCAACTATATCTCTCTTAAGAACACCAAGAAAATAGTATGCTACAAAATAAAATGTGTGGTACACATAGTTATTGCACAGAAATCACAACTTACTTATATGCAAGCTAGAATGAAAGTAGGAAAGAAGTATTATTACATGGATGAATGATAGGGTAGTGTGGACAAACAGCAGTGCTTGGTTCCAAACCCGTTAGTAAAATGGAAAAATGCACCACCTGGTTCAGTTGAAGTTGGTACACTCTACAGTATTCCTTCCAGGCATCACCACTGATGAAAGTTTTATCTGGTTCATTTGTGACTTTAAACTCAAATAAAAAAGTTTCTCGTGTGGTAAAGGACGCAAAGAATATCCTTATGTGCGAAGCTTTCACATTATACTTCTTCAGCAAAGCAGCTCTTCCATAGCATGGGAGGACCTGGCCAGCATGTATCATCTAATGAGAGGACAGCAGTTGCATATAAAAATAACATACATCCCCCTATGACTTTTCAATTTATCATGCAAGTCAAGCCACTAATTTAATAATAGTACCAGATCTACAACAAACGATCATACGTTCACACATCTTGCAGTAATAAAATCGTACCGTCTTCTCCTCGAATCCTTCTCTTAGGATAAAGTTGTACACTTTTTTGTGAGTCCCAGCGGTGCACAGTCCCTTTGTGTCGAAACAGACACCACACTACATGATAATTAGATGATATCGTGAGTGCAGTCCATCAGATCTACAAACAAAGTCGACCAAACCAAAGTCCCTAGATGTGTCCTAAGATCTAAAAAAAACTATGTAGAATGTGTCAACCTAGTCGACGAAACCAAATTCACTAGATATAACGATATCGTAAGATCTAAAAAAATGTAGAATATGTGAACCTTTCTCGACCAAACCAAAGTCCCTACAATTCATCACGTTGGCCAAACATAATGAACATACCTGGAGAGCTGGAGTCATTGCCATAGCAGGCGTCGTGTAGGACAGTTCGCCGACACCAAGCTCAAGATCGAGGGAGTTCGCGAGATAACAAGGATGAGAGATGGGAAGAGGCGATGCTGACAGAGAAACGGGCCGGAGCGATCGTCAAGGGACGTATATAGTAATGCTCCCTAGATTGTGTAGATTGTTTGTTATGAATATTCTGTTTGTTTCGGAAAGTAATAATTAGTAGCAATTAGCGGCCTTTTCTTTGGTCAACCCTTATCCTACCGAATATGAGGGAAATAAAAATAAAAAATGAAGCATGTATTTGAGTTTGAGGATGAAATTTCCGAAATTTTGCTTACCAAACAAATTTTACTAACAGGTTGTCAAACCTTTTTCAAAGTGAAACTTCTGTTCTAGGGTAATGTGGTGACGCCAAATGAGACCAGCACGTGCTCCCAATATTCCTAATACCCTAAGATGTACATGCTTCACAAGTGATGCCTCTTCTTGAGTTTAGGGGATGAATTTTTGAAAATTTTCAAACCAAACTGCCAAGATAGCATGCTAGCGTCATTACCCACATGTTGATGCACCCTTGTGCCAAATTTCATTCCATTTCAAGTTAGCTACCTCAAAAAATGGTCAAAAACTGCCCATTCGGGGTAGACGGGCATAATCTTTCACTACGCACCTCACTTTTGGGAGTGCTTTGGTAGGGAAACAATTTTTTCTAGTTTGTTATTTTCCATGGAAAGTGTTAGCCACACATTGGCCAATACACAAGGTTTGGAAAGATTTCAACAAATTTTCAATTTTATATGAAATTTTGAGTGATTGGTCAAACCTAGGTTGACCTCAGTGTACTAATAGGTTGTCAAACCTTTTTCAAAGTGAAACTTCTGTTCTAGGGTAATGTGGTGACGCCAAATGAGACCAGCACGTGCTCCCAATTTTCCCAATACCCTAAGATGTACATGCTTCACAAGTGATGCCTCTTCTTGAGTTTAGGGGATGAATTTTTGAAAATTTTCAAACCAAACTGCCAACATAGCATGCTAGCGTCATTACCCACATGTTGATGCACCCTTGTGCCAAATTTCATTCCATTTCAAGTTAGCTACCGCAAAAAATGGTCAAGAACTGCCCGTTCGGGGTAGACGAGCATAATCTTTCACTACGCACCTCACTTTTGGGAGTGCTTTGGTAGGGAAACAATTTTTTCTAGTTTGTTATTTTCCATGGAAAGTGTTAGCCACACATTGGCCAATACACAAGGTTTGGAAATATTTCAACAAATTTTCAATTTTATATGAAATTTTGAGTGTTTGGTCAAACCTAGGTTGACCTCAGTGTACTAATAGGTTGTCAAACCTTTTTCAAAGTGAAACTTCTGTTCTAGGGTAATGTGGTGACGCCAAATGAGACCAGCACGTGCTCCCAATTTTCCCAATACCCTAAGATGTACATGCTTCACAAGTGATGCCTCTTCTTGAGTTTAGGGGTTGAATTTTTGAAAATTTTCAAACCAAACTGCCAAGATAGCATGCTAGCGTCATTACCAACATATTGATGCACCCTTGTGCCAAATTTCAGTCCATTTCAAGTTAGCTACCTCAAAAAATGGTCAAAAACTGCCCGTTCGGGGTAGACGGGCATAATCTTTCACTACGCACCTTACTTTTGTGAGTGATTTGGTAGGAAAACAATTTTTCTAGTTTGTTATTTTCCATGGAAAGTGTTAGCCACACATTGGCCAATACACAAGGTTTGGAAAGATTTCAACAAATTTTCAATTTTATATGAAATTTTGAGTGTTTGGTCAAACCTAGGTTGACCTCAGTGTACTAATAGGTTGTCAAACCTTTTTCAAAGTGAAACTTCTGTTCTAGGGTAATGTGGTGACGCCAAATCATACCAGCACATGCTCCCAATTTTCCCAATACCCTAAGATGTACATGCTTCACAATTGATGCCTCTTCTTGAGTTTAGGGGATGAATTTTTGAAAATTTTCAAACCAAACTGCCAAGATAGCATGCTAGCGTCATTACCCACATGTTGATGCACCCTTGTGCCAAATTTCAGTCCATTTCAAGTTAGCTACCTCAAAAAATGGTCAAGAACTGCCCGTTCGGGGTAGACGGGCATAATCTTTCACTACGCACCTCACTTTTGGGAGTGCTTTGGTTGGGAAACAATTTTTTTTCTAGTTTGTTATTTTCCATGGAAAGTGTTAGCCACACATTGGCCAATACACAAGGTTTGGAAAGATTTCAACAAATTTTCAATTTTATATGAAATTTTGAGTGTTTGGTCAAACCTAGGTTGACCTAACTGTACTAATAGGTTGTCAAACCTTTTTCAAAGTGAAACTTCTATTCTAGGGTAATGTGGTGACGCCAAATCATACCAGCACGTGCTCCCAATTTTCCCAATACCCTAAGATGTACATGCTTCACAAGTGATGCCTCTTCTTGAGTTTAGGGGATGAATTTTTGAAAATTTTCAAACCAAACTGCCAAGATAGCATGCTAGCGTCATTACCCACATGTTGATGCACCCTTGTGCCAAATTTCAGTCCATTTCAAGTTAGCTACCTCAAAAAATGGTCAAGAACTGCCCGTTCGGGGTAGACGAGCATAATCTTTCACTACGCACCTCACTTTTGGGAGTGCTTTGGTAGGGAAACAAATTTTTTCTAGTTTGTTATTTCCCATGGAAAGTGTTAGCCACACATTGGCCAATACACAAGGTTTGGAAAGATTTCAACAAATTTTCAATTTTATATGAAATTTTGAGTGTTTGGTCAAACCTAGGTTGACCTCAGTGTACTAATAGGTTGTCAAACCTTTTTCAAAGTGAAACTTCTGTTCTAGGGTAATGTGGTGATGCAAAATCATACCAGCAGTTTAGGGCATCTTAGACCCCTTGCCCCCCTAAAACCTTTGTTTCGGCACCTCACGGCCAAATATTATTCTATCTGAAGTACGATTGAATTATGATTATTGCATTATATCTATGAATTAGGATGAGTATAATTTTACTTTTTTATTAACAGTTCTGAAAGTTAACACACCATTGGTTTGATAGCCATTAATTACACAAAGTAGTTCAACCCATGACAAAACACAAAATACAACTATACACTTCACAGAACATCGAGCTATATTTAGGGTGTGTTTGGGGCATCTCCACTCCAACCTTTCTTCGTCTTCTTCTCTTCTGGCCACTTGTCCCACGGGACCCCAGGAAAAGGAATAGAGCTTGTTTTATCATAAGTCAGAAACCCCCAAGCCGCGTCATTCCATTTGTGATGCCCATCGGTGATGCGCATGTATGTCCACCCTTCATTCCCCCTGGAGAGCTTGGTTCTGGTCAATTCTTTTCCCTTGCTGTTGCTCGATGCAGAAGCATTTCTGCCGCTAGTTGAACTGGGTTGCACTGCTGTTCGTGTTGCTTGCGGATGTAGCAGGTGGCGCTGTCCATAGTTGCAGACACGGATTATACGGTACAGTTCGTACGCCACAAACCCATCTCTAGCAGCATACTCAAGATTAATTTCATCGAGGGGCTTCTTCTCCCAGAACTTGTGTTGGCTAGATGGAAATTCTTTCTTCATTCCTCCGTAGGTCTTGTCGATGAGTGCGGCTGCCATGTCAGCCATCCCAGTCTTGTCGCGTTGAAGCTTGAACAAGTCCTACAGATCAATGTGGCACTCACCTGGTATCTCAATATTCCAACTTTCCTTCATTGCTTTCTTGTCATTTCTTATATCAATTCTAGCAAAGTGTACACCATTGCGTAGAAAATCCATGAGTTTCAGACACCACGGATCGCTACTGCTCCACCAAAATATTGAAAGAGAGACAAATGTTAAATATTTTTGTGAAAAAAATATACTGAAAGTGAGTTGTGAGATGCACCGAAATTATTTGATGATATTTCATTTCTACATGTCATTTAACAATTTTAGTCTGAACTTGAATGGAAGTACCTATTGTTGTTCATATCAGTACCTTCAAATGGATTTTGAAGTTGAGATTGTAACCATAAAGATGAATGACTAGTAATAGGTTCATGAGGGTGATTTAGCTATACTAGAAGCACATAAATAAATAACAACTAACCACATCAACAAGATTGACAGATAACATCAATGAACTAGTATGAAGCATCAGACCTAGATGAGATAAGTTGTGCAAAACATGGTTTTACCACTGATTTGAACACAAAATTATGGAAGTTCTATATAGTACATAACAAAAAATTTTCATATTTCAATAGCAGTACAAGATTGATAGAGGGTTTTTGAGCCTGGATGAAAAAGTCGAATCTACATATATACCTTGACCATTGGTAGACTAGTACATGATTCTTCATCGCCAATTGGATGATGGCGATGCGATAGTCATCTTCGTATTTAGGGTCGCAGTACTCGAAGTCCAGGCCCATGAATTTGTGTTCATCCGTGCTCAGCCACTGCTCGTATATGTCGACAGTCTTGCTTGCTTCATAGCTATCGTCGGTGTGGACGACATCAATCTCGGTCGTACCGTGTGCTACGATCTTGCAGATTTCGGTGTTGTGGTTGGTAAGTTCATCCCCCTCCATGGCGTGGCGTAGGAGGAAGCCGAAGAGGGCGCAGTGGAGAAACAGAGGAGATAGCAGGGGAGAGGATGGAAGACGACTCGGTGGGGAGTTGAGAGAGGCACCGTAAAAATGGCAATTGCCCCTCCGATATGTACCCACATTTTGTGGTAACATACCGACATGTGGGCCCATGTGTTGTCGATGGCATCTTCCTCTCGTATTGTCACGTCCAGTTCGCACTCCTCCTCTTTGCTTACCTATCAAAATTTAATCTGAGAAAACCCTCTTTCTGCAGAGGAGGGAGACCACCGCGCGCCGGCGACATCCATCTCTCGACCTCGCCGCCCCTCGCTCACCATCCCTCTCTACCACCGCATTCTCTCGACCGCCGTCGTCGCCCTTGTCGTCATCGAGCTGCAGATTGAAACACGTCCCGTCGATTCACCAAAGATCCATCGCGGGCGACACTCAGGTTACTACTTCTTCTTCTCTTCTGGATGCGATTGCAGAATGATTTGAGTTCAAACACTAATTTATTTTCGTTTCCAAGTGCCCTACTTGCCCCGACAGGAAAGAGTTGTGCCATCTTGTGCTAGATATAGATGGTACCACGTTTTTATGTTCCATGTCATTCATGATTGATTGGTGTGTTACACATTTATTACTAATTGGGATGGTACTTACACAATTACATGCATCTCAATGAGATGTTGGACTGAAGCTTCCTGTGAAGGAGCTAGGAATTTTCGGCACTGTAGTTAACTCTATTTTCTCTCTTTTTTACTTGGGTCTTGCTCCATAAATTAGTATTATTTAACACTAATTACTGAAGGTTTTCCTAGTATCACTAGGGTCAGCTGACACCACAGCTTATAAGGGAGCTCCGTCCCTGGTACCTTCATGTAATTTTGATACTTCCAGGTGCCCAAATGATGTTGGTAGTTGGTGTTGTGTGTGTACTTTTATAGGTAGGTACTTTGTGATGTTGAAAGTAAGAGGTACTCACTCACTCTGCCCTTTTTAGGACCAGTAGCTATTTTTAGTAATTTCCCTTTTTTCTCTTCAGCAGTACAATGTGAGCCCTTTTACTTCTTGCTGCTGCTAGACTGCATTTAGTCCTACATTTCTAGTGAACCTGTTGGTTATAGAATGCGTTACGCATGTTTCGGAACCTTGCTGTTTTGGCATGTCTTCTAGATGTAACTGAAGTCAGACTTTTTTATATGATGAACATGCGGGCTTGCACACGATGGACTGCGAGTTCTTCGCTATAATAAACGATGCTTCATCTGACAAATTGGCATGGTACTCAGTTTAGGTGTCATATTTGTCAGATTAGTTGTAATGATGTTCATGGCCTGCTCTATCCTTTGCTGCAGTCGCTGCCTAAGAAGTTCGCAGACTTGTTGGAGGGTCGTGAACCCCGTGAACTGAAGGTGAGTGAGGTTAGCATTAGGCGTACCAACGCGTGGGACATGGATGTGTGGTTTGACGGCACCGCATGTTCCTCAAGCGCGGCTGGGAGTGTTTCGCCCGGACGTACGGCCTGCAACATTTTTATTTTCTCATCTGCAGTTACGACGGCCGCGATGTTTTCACAGTCAAGATGTTCGACCTGAGCATGTGCCGCGTTCAATACGACGCGACCTACAGTACTCTATAACCAAAATGTCAATTATAACCAAAATGTCAATTATATTGTATGTTGCCAGAACGTAAGCTGCATTTTTTTATATGATGAACAGATGGATCTGTTAAGATGGAGTTGTCAGACTTTGAGTTCTACACGACCCTACAAGACGCTCCATCGGACAAACTGGTAAGCTTCATCGGACAAACTGGTACTTTACATATTTATAGTACTGATGCATCATCAAACAGTAAGCTTTTTTTTGTTCTAAGCCCTCTTTTCAATCTATTTAACTTTGATATTCCTGCAGATGCTGCCAATGAAGTTCGCGGAGTTGCTGAAGAGTCGTGAACCGCGCGGACTGAAGCTGCGTGAGGCGGATGATCCGAGTAGCAGCCCGTGGGACGTGGATGTGTTGTTCAATGCAGCTGGCTGCATTTACCTCGGGCGCGGATGGAAGCAGTTCGCCTGAATTTACTGCCTGCAGCGCGGCAGTTTGCTCCTCTTCAGTTTCGACGGTGACGCCTTGCTCACCGTCATGGTGTTCAAGCTGGACATGTTCCGCAGGCACTATTACTACGACCGCGACGCCAGTACAAGCAGTGAAACTGGCCCATATCCCAGGACTGATGAGGAGTCCACATATGAGGAGTCCATGGATGGGGATGACCCATTTGACTCTTCCATCATCGTCTCCAGGAGAGCTGATCTTGATGACAATGAGAAGGACCGCATTTGTGAGCTTCTAGCCTCAAAACATGAGTACATTGGAGTGCCATATGTGACTCGGGCCAGAAATGAGATGGTACGTATGGTTCTAATGCTATTTTTGTTTTTCTACACAATTTGAGCTTACAACGTGTGCCTTTGTATGACCTCCTTCTTTTTGTCTTTCATCGACACGTTTAAAATCCAGAGAATACCTAAGTCCGTAGCGCACAGCGCTGCATTTCGTCTTCAGGCCATGCTGGGCTTCGCCTCGGAGCGTCAGAGGCGTTCACCACAGTTCCGTACAACACAGACATAGACGGCCGCATTATTTTTGGCAAGAATGCATGGCGGGAGTTCCTTAAAAGAAAGCATTTAAAGGAAAAGCAAGCTCTTCTCATTACACTTTGGAGCACCCGTAACCGCCACTTGGACGTGAAGATTGTGATGCAGGCGGTGTCGCCCTAGTTGTAGTAGAATGCTAACTAAGACATTCGCATGAGATCATCAACACATGGAGGCAAGTATTTATCGTAGGGGCAACAGTGATGTGCTTGAGTACATTCATCACCAAAACCCTGTGCAGTTGATGTGCTTCAGTTCATTGAACACCAAAACCCTGTGATGTCTGCATATTAGCTATGATCATTATTGGTCTTCTCTATTTTTTTCAGTGGCAATTTGACGTTTGCAGATATTAATAACGCGGTGGCAGCAAATTAGATGCATGACATAATTGTTTAGGGGCATTACATGACTCATGTGAGACTTTCACATGTTATCCTGTCTACTTTTGTCACAGTAATAGATTGATGCACCTTTAAAAGGTCCTGGCCTTCCAAATAGATAGGCCAGCTCGCCGATTTATCAGGTTCTCCCTTCACCGTAACTTGTACCGTTCTTCGGAAGTCCGTTTCCACAGTAGCAGAGGTACATTGTAGTTGTATGAGGAGGTTCATATCAGAAATGCAGGCCTTAACCTCAGGTTTCTCCGCACTCGAACGCCAGGCCATGAATTCCCATTTTGATAGAATAGTAGAGCCTTCTTGCATCGTCCACTGCCACCATTTGTTCCCTCCATTCTAATCATTAAACACAAATTTTTTAGTAATATTACTGTTTGCAAGCATATATATTTCATATATTGGTTAGAAATATTAATTTCCAAATTTATTTCATTTTTCTTAACGTTCAAAAAACCATCGAACAAATAATTACATTCCCACCAATATAGTTTTGGCCAAAAATTTAAAACCTCCCGCTAAAAGGGCCGTACGTGGAGACTCTGCGATTTTTTTTGTTCCCACCAAAAACGAAAACCATCTTTTTAACCTTCCCGGTAAACTATCTCCATAACTAACCACGACTGCCAAACTAAACGCAATCACCGCGGCGAGTTTGTTCCCGATTGGATCTGAGCTCACTCATCGTCCTCACCGGATTCAATGGAATCCTCTCAGGTTATTCATTTGTCATCTGCTCTTCGGCCGCGAAGATGTGCAGCGCACCGACTTTTCTACCCTACAATTGCAAGCTGGCGGCGGGGATTGTTGCCACGTTAGGCGCCGCCGGCGCTGCTTCGCCCGCGCCGGCGAAAAGGCTGAGCCATGACGCGCCTCCCGCGTCCGCACTAGCGGAAATCTGTTCTCGAAATTGGTTTTTCTTGGATATTATTTTTTCAGTTCTTCTCTGTTCTTCCTTTGTGCCAAGCGTAAATCTGTGTATGAAGCTCACCTGGTAGATCGTAGGATTTCATGTGTAATTCGAGTTTTCTGTGCTGTGCACCATCGTAGTGACGATGGGAGACTCATTATCCATGTGAAAAATGCCTCTGTCAATTTTCATCATGTTGTTCCTCTATGGATCATTTGCGAATATATATATATATATGTTTTTCTTATCGTGTATCAAACTGAGAATGAACAATACATGCATGCTTCATTTTACGACCTATATTCTTTTATTTACATAGCCATGTAACTATTCTTTTATTTAAGATCTGCGAATTTACTGATTATGTTGGTGCTAATTTTTATCTTCTATTTAACTGTAGACTGGCGAGGAGATTTGGAAAGTTAAACTGCACTACGAAGATGATGATAGAACAAAAAAAGTTATGGCCATGACAATCGACACGACTGACATTTGCTATATTGAATTGATCAGTATGATTGAAACTGTTGGCTTCCATGGCGCGTTTGATTACCTCTACTACAGGGTAAAAAATGCCCATGGCAGAGCACAATTGGTTCCCATCGAGCATGCATCTGAAGTGGACACAATGGTATCCCTGCTCAATAAGGAAAAGAATATCTACCTGTATGTATTTAAGGAGAAGCCCAACGTTGATATTGTAACAGCAGGGTCTCAGAGTACTGATGAAAGCGTATGCACCAGAAAGAAGCCAGGGTACACTGTCTCAGGTTATGCTTTCATCATAAATCTCTATCGCACATCACCTTCAGTTCAGACTTTAATAAATATTTTCCCGGTCACATTTTAATGCATGCTTTAACTAATCAAATATTTAAAATAAACATGCAGTTAGGGATGCAATATCTGAGGACCAAGATTCAAATGAAACAGAAGAATCAGATTTTTCCGCTACGAATGGTACACAAGTACATCTATTATTAATCAGGTTTCAGAATTGTGCCCATTGCTAATGTTATGTCCATTTATTGTTTACATGATCAGTAAAGAAAGGATCTGTTAAGATGAATAGGTTGGATACTTTAGAAGCTTACATAAGAAAACATGGAAAAGCCAGATCCGGTAATTTATTTTTGACATTAAAGATATGTCAAACATTTGCTATAATGCATAAAAAACTTGATTGCTGAATGGTAACCCTGATACAGAAACTGAAGGACAATCTAGAGCTCCAGTGTGTGAACATGACATGTGCCCCCTTACTGAATGGCCTTCCCATGCTCGCCGCTACCGCCAGAAACTACAGGACGGTACTAGTTTTTTTTACATGTATGTCCTCATTTCTTACAATGTACTACACAGTAATACAATTGTTTGTGTATGTTTTGGGATGTAGACGCTGACACACCCAAGAAGAAAGGGAGAGGTGTACTGAAAGGTTGTAAAGCAAGTAAGAAGCGTCATGCCAATGGAGCTGCAAAGCTAAATAATGCATTCTCTGATACATTGGGCGGCGCAGTAGGAATGAACAACCGTTCATTCAAGGATGACATCGTTATCATAATGAAAAAAAGGTTACCAATTATTGGAGTGAGGAGGTGGACGGACATTCACCATGACATCCATCGACTCATAGTTTTAGATATGTTGGTGAGTACAACCTTTCTCACATGTGTTGTCTTATTTTTTCATCCATACTGAATTACTAAAGTCTATCCGTTTGTTGTACACATTACAGGACATATATGATCTGGAAGATACACCTGAAACAGAAGAGAAAATCCTAGAAGTTGCCAAAGAGCGATACAGAGGCTGGCGGGCATCTTTAAGCAGCACCTACAAGGCATACAAAACAGATGATGCAAGAATGTCAAATATTCCAGAAGATCTACAACCTGAAGAGTGGGAATGGTTGATTCGGTACTTTGGCACTGATCAGAAATTCAAGGTTATCTGTATGCTCACAGTTTGTAAATTGTGTATTATAATTCACATGGCTTGTCTCACTCATTTTTTCTTTCACTGCATGTGTAGGAAGTCAGCCAAAAGAACTCGGATAACCGGAAGAAACTGAAGACAAACCACACAGCTGGATCTAAACCCTACTGTCAACTGAGTTTTGAGAATGTATGAGCCTACTCACTCTGCATTATTCGCTGCTCACTGTGCTTTAATGTTTGTGTTATAAACGAGATGCACAATAAACGAAGAACGAAAGTAAAACACTGCAGGGGACACGAGATTTTAACGTGGAAAACCCTTGCAACACACAAGGGAAAAACCACGGGCGCCAACCAGCAAAACTTCACTATTTCGGTGGTGTTTACAAACGCCGTGGGTGTACAATGATGCGACAAAACCCTAGCGGCGGCTTACAGGGAAAATATATAGACGGTGGCAACGATCCGCACCGCGGGGTTCACCCCCCGCACCCCCTGTGTGCACTCGGTGTGGGCTAACTTCAGACTCGCTTCGCTCGGCCCAAGCCTCCGGCGACGGGCCCCGCTCGCAGAAGTTAGCCTCTTCTTGGAATTTGGATCACAATATAACAAACTCCACCTTGAGACAAATTCCTTGTAGCATGAACTTCAACAATCACGTGAATCATCAAAGAAAACACTTGCTGGCGCCAATAGCCACTTGGGCTAAACAATTATACCAACCAAGCTTGAGCAAAGCTCAAACTTGGACACAGGGATAGGCTTAGTCATCATATCAGCAGGATTATCATGAGTACTAATCTTGCATACCTTCACTTTACCTTTTGCAACCACATCTCTGATTGCGTGGTACTTAATATCAATGTGCTTTGTCCTCTCATGGAACATCTGATCTTTAGTAAGATAAATAGCACTTTGACTGTCACTGAACAACTTAATGCAAGAATTATCTCCACAAAGCTCAGCATATAAACCTTTCAACCAAACAGCCTCTTTACCTGCCTCAGCAATAGCCATGTACTCAGCCTCAGTAGTAGATTGTGCAACAACATCCTGCAAAGTAGCCTTCCAGCTAACAGCACATCTTCTCAAAAAAAAGCTAACAGCACATCCACCAACAGTAAACACATAACCTGTGAGGGACCTTCTCTTATCCAAATCGCCAGCATAATCTGAATCCACATATCCGGCGAGCCCCTCACCAATCCTGCCAAACCTTAAGCAAGCTTTTGATGTGCCGCGAAGGTACCTAAAAAACCACTGAACAGCTTTCCAATGTTCTTTACCAGGATTAGCCATGTATCGACTGACCAAACTCATAGCATATGACAGATCAGGACGTGAACAAACCATGGCATACATCAAGGAACCAACAGCACTAGAATAGGGAACTCGAGACATGTACTCAATATCATCTTCAGAGCTAGGACATTGCAAAGCTGACAACTTGAAATGAGAAGCAATAGGAGTAGTAACTGACTTTGCATCATGCATATTAAAACGATGAAGAACTTTCTCAATGTACTTTTCCTGACTAAGAAACAACAAACTAGACTTTCTGTCCCTTTTAATTTCCATGCCTAGTATTTTCTTAGCAGGACCAAGATCCTTCATCTCAAACTCACTACTTAATTGATTCTTTAAAATAGTGATCTCTTTCATGCTCTTGGCAGCAATCAACATATCATCAACATATAGCAGCAAATAAATAGGTGATCCATTAACAAACTTGATATACACACAACTATCATACTGAGATCTCTCAAAACCATGTGTAAGCATAAATGAATCAAACCTTTTATACCACTGTCGTGGTGACTGTTTCAGACCATAAAGGGACCTCTTTAATTTGCAAACAAGATCCTCCTTACCAGGCACAACATAACCTTCAGGTTGGTCCATATATATCTCCTCCTCCAACTCACCATGCAGAAAAGCAGTCTTTACATCTAGCTGCTCAAGCTCAAGATCATGCATAGCAACAATACCAAAGAAAGCACGAATAGAACTATGCTTCACAACCGGGGAGAATACATCATTATAATCAACACCTGGAATTTGACTGAAACCTTTTGCTACTAACCTTGCCTTAAACCGTGGAGGCTCATTAGGAGACAAACCTTCCTTTCTTTTAAATATCCACTTGCAGCGGACAGCCTTCTTTTGTTTAGGCAAGTGCACAACATCCCATGTGCCATTCTTCTCAAGCGATTGCATCTCTTCTTGCATCGCACCTACCCACTTCTCTTTATCAACCGAAGCAATGGCTTCAGTATATGTAGCTGGTTCAATATCATGCTCCACCTGTTCAGCACAACTCAAAGCATAATCAACAATATCACATTCTTGAATTAATCGGGTAGGAGGTGCAATATTTCTCCTAGGGCGGTCAGCAGCAATAGACCGTCCTTGTCGCTGAACAAAAGGAGGTGAAGGTGGAACATCATTATCATCATTGTTGGTTTCAGGAACCACATTTTCATTCTCCTTTGCGTGCTCCACCTGCACGCCAATTCTGTGCTGCTCATCATCAGAAACATCAGGAGAATCAATAGCATCAGAAATATCAGTAGACGGACTATCATTAAACATAACCGCCTCATTAAAAACGACATTCCTGCTCAACACAATTTTCTTAGTTTCAGGATTCCATAATCTATATGCCTTAACTCCTGAACCATAACCAAGGAAGATGCACTTAACAGCCCTTGGCTACAACTTTCCATTATCAACATGAGCGTAAGCAGTGCAACCAAAAACTCTCAAATCTGAATAATCAGCAGGCGAACCAGACCATACCTCAATTGGAGTTTTCTTATCAAGTGGAACAGAAGGTGACCTGTTGATGAGATAACATGCGGTGGAGGCTGCTTCAGCCCAAAAACTTCTATGCATCTTTGCATTAGACAACATGCAGCGAGCCCTCGAAATAATGGTCCTGTTCATGCGTTCAGCCACGCCATTCTGTTGAGGGGTGTACGGAATAGTATGATGTCTTACCATCCCATCATTGATGCAAAACTCATCAAATTCATTTGAACAAAATTCCATACCATTGTCAGTACGGAGTATCTTAACCTTCTTTTCAGTTTGGGTTTCTACCATAACTTTCCACTTCTTAAAAGCATTAAAAACATCAGATTTATGTTTCAGGAAATATGGCCACACTTTCCTTGAGTAATCATCAATAATAGTAAGCATGTAATTAGCACCACCATTAGAAGTTCTACGGGACGGACCCCAAACATCAGCGTGTACATAATCTAAAATGCCTTTGGTGGTATGAACGGAAGCATTGAATTTTACTCTTTTATGCTTACCAAAGATGCAGTGCTCACAGAACTCAAGCTTACCTAAATCGCAGCCATCAATTAGCTCTCTCTTTGTAAATTCTGCCATGCCAAGCTCACTCATATGTCCAAGAAGCTTATGCCAAAGGTTAGTCTTACTAGATTCACCAGAACTAACAGCAGCAGCAATACCAGGCAAAGTGCTACCTCTAAGGACATATAATTTCGCAGAATTCATATCACCAATCATAATAATGAGAGAACCTGATGATACCTTCAAAAGTTTGTTCCCACCTTTGTACTTGTACCCGTCACAATCAAGGGTACTCAAAGAGATCAAATTCCTCGCCATGGAGGGTATGTGTTTCACTCCTGTCAACGTGCGTGTCATCCCATCATGGGTCTTGATCTGAACAGAACCAATGCCAACAATGCTGCACTGGTTGTCATTCCCCACACGCACAAAATCTCCACTCTGCACAGACTCATAAGAACTGAACCAATCTTTGTTACAGCAAATATGAAACGAACATGCAGTATCAAGAATCCATTCATCATCACGTGAAACACATGCAGCCAAGACAGCTAAGCAATCTCCATCAGAACTATCACTACCATCATTACCAGCAACAACAGCAGCCTCACCCTTACCGGTGACAACGGCAGCCTTACCATTACCATCATTATTTTTCGGTTGGTAAGTTCCGTTCCTTTTCTCCTTGTTCTGCAGCTTCCAACAATCATCAATATTGTGGTTAGATTTCTTACAATACCTGCAGAACTTGTCACGTCCTTTGGACTTTGAGCGACCTCTGTCGCCCTTGCTCTTATCTCTGTTGTTGTGGTAGTAGTTATCTCGCTGCTCAGGCCTGCCACGGACCTCTAATGCCTCCGCCTTGGAGGACGAACTTTCAGCCTGCACCATAGATTTCATTTTCTCCTTTTGTTGGAGAGCATCATAAACTTCCGCGAGAGTTAGTTTGTCGCGGCTCAATAATATGGTGTCACGAAAATTACTGAAAGAATTAGGCAGCGAGCATAAAAGAAGAAGACCTAAATCCTCATCCTCATACTTAACTTCTATAGACTGCAAATCAGAAACAATCTCTTTCCAGGAAGATAGGTGATTCATTACCGAACCTCCCTCTTGCAACTTATGCTAGAACAGCTTCATCTTCACGTGCAATCTGCCCGTGAGATCCTTGGACAAATAGATCTCCTCTAGTTTGACCCATAACTCGGCGGTGGTTTTCTCCTGCAACACTTCCTGCAGAATATTATTGGACAGATGGAGTTGAATCAACGATAAAGCCTTACGGTCTTTCCGCTTCTCCGCATCGGTCCAGGTATCCTTCGCTTTCTCGCCGAAAGCATCGATCGCTTCATCCAGATCTGAAGATTGGGCGAGAATCGCCCTCATCTTCACTTGCCACAAAGCAAATCTCGTGGTGTAGTCCAGCTGCGGTAGATCGAACTTCAGTGACGACATCTCGTAAACCCTAGATCCAAAGAACACGGGCTCTGATACCACTTGTTATAAACGAGATGCACAATAAACGAAGAACGAAAGTAAAACACTGCAGGGGACACGAGATTTTAACGTGGAAAACCCTTGCAACACACAAGGGAAAACCACGGGCGCCAACAAGCAAAACTTCACTATTTCGGTGGTGTTTACAAACGCCGTGGGTGTACAATGATGCGACAAAACCCTAGCGGCTTACAGGGAAAATATATAGACGGTGGCAACGATCCGTACCGCGGGGGCTTCCCCGCACCCCCTGTGTGGGCCTCGGTGTGGGCTAACTTCAGACTCGCTTCGCTCGGCCCAAGCCTACCGGCGACGGGCCTCGCTCCGCTCGCCAGAAGTTAGCCTCTTCTTGGAATTTGGATCACAATATAACAGTTTGTAGCATCTAATTGTTGCACTACTTGCAGAGAAATAAGGAAACTGGAGAAGAGCCGGACTGCATTGCTCTCTGGGAAATCACCCACTTCAAGAATGGATCATGGACTACCGAAGAGTCCAAAAAAGTTTACGTGAGTATACTGACTAAGAAGCTACTCTAAACTTACTTAATGTTGTTCATCGTGTATGGTTCTTCATCTGATGTGAGTGTTTTTTTCGTAATTAGGAAAAAGCATCTGAAGACATTCAAAACCGAGAAACGGAAACTGGAGGTCCCGTTTCAGTTGAAGAAAGAATCAATATTTTCCAGGCTGCATATAAAGAATCGGTGAAATGCAAGTCATCACAGCCACGTGGGTTTGGATACATGGCCAAACTGCCAACTAAGTCTGAAATGATTAAGTATCAGTTAGAAGAGCAATCTCGTGCAACCCAGAAGGTAAACTCAGAGCTCATCCAGCAGGTCATAGAATTGGAACAGAAGTTACAAGATGAACGTGATAGTATGGATGAGAAGATTAATTCTGAGCGTGGCCAGAGGGAACTACTTGAACAGAGGTTAGAGGAAGAGCGTGCTGATAGGGAGAGAATGATGGATCTTGAGCGAACCTCAAGAGTGAAATTTGAGAAAACCATGATGGCAAAGTTAAAAGCACAGTTTTAATTACAGTTTGAAGAGCTCAGCAAACAGATTGAAACGGAGAAGACGCAAAAAAATAAGGTGATGACAGTCATATGCTTGCAAACTCCTAAGTTTTAGTTGTTTACTTGCATTGCTAACAATGCACATCGTTTTCGCAGATTGCAACTGTTATCACCAGATTTTAACCGGATCAAGAGATGGGCCGTAATTGAGATGGGCTTGTAGGATATACACGTGGAGTACCTCTGAATCGGCCTCGTACGAGGATTTGGGCTAGATTGCCCGTGTATCTGTACATTATGGTAGATCGCATGTTAGTTAGAATTAAGAGATAGAGTTTAGCTCGTACACGGTTAGGTGTATTTCCAAAGATAGAAAGTCCACGGACTATAAATATTGAGAAAGGAGGACGATCACGTTCACAACAAACACAATCCAGCATCGCCACCCCTTGTTTCGAGGGTTTCTTCCGGTAAGCGTCATGCTGCCTAGATCGCATCTTGCGATCTAGGAAGTATCTGTTTATTCGTTGTTTGGTGTTGCTCGTACTGAAGCCTTTTTGATGGCGAGTAACACTATTTATCGTAGATGTTTTAGGGCTTGCATCGATGCTTTTCTGATATATTTGCGTAGTTGTGCCGCCTCTAGATATCTAGCTGTCCTTACACCTATTTAGGTATAAGGGCAGCATCTTGCTTTATCTTTGTTTAGTAGATTCGATCTGTTATAGTTGTTCCTTGTTCATCGAGGATTAGTTTGATATCTGCATGGTTAGGCCTTGCAAACGGGTTGAACGGTCCAGTAGTGCGTAAGGTATGGTTTGCCGATCCAAGAAGGGATGTTCCGGGAATCGACTCCGTGTTGGTTTTTAGGCCTCGTTTTGGGTTAGTTTGCTATTATATTTCGTATCTGCCAGGCTCAACTACGTGTAGGATGTTCCGGTTATGCGTTGAAAACCCTAAACTATCGTAGATTGATTTAGCTTAGCATTGATAAAGCAGAACCCCCATGTTATTGCAGATCCATTATGAACCATGGGTTAATCGGCTCTTTGAGCCGATTCACAGGGTAACCTGAGAGCCGATCGAGGCTCATTTAATGTTTACAAGTCCTGGGAGCCTCCTGGCTCTCCGTGTTGCTCGTCGCTGCCCGCCGGTGGGTTTTGGCAGGCAACACATTCTGGCACGCCCGGTGGGACACTCTACAACAATTGCGTCAACATCTGCAGCTGAGATGGCGGACACACCAGTCACATACGAAGAGCTCACTGAGGATCACAAGAAGAATTATGATGAGCTCAAATCGCAGTTCGAAGCCGATCTCATCGGCTCTTTCGAGAACCCGTTCACATGGCATCGTGGAAGGGATTCTCACCTGAAGGCGTTCTCGACGGGGTAGACCTGTCTCTTCCTTAAGAGGAACGCACCAGAGCTCTGCGCCAGGAAGTCAACTACATGGTGGCTCACTCTTTACACCGTCATTCTGAGAGCCTGGTGAACGCTTTCGAGCGCATTGCGGTTCGCGTGGTGCAGGAAATCGCGAAGCACCAGCACTCTCCATCAGGACCTACCCTAGGCACTCACCTGGGGGAGATACCGTTCCACACCACGGGCCGTTCACGCTTGCCGCCCTGAGCAACAGGCTAAACCGGCATACGTCGTCTACAAGGTTGGAGGCGATCCTGGAGATTGCCAATTCCTGTATGAGCCGCCCAAAGAAATCCCACATGGATACGTGTGCACATACGTGCCTGACTGCAACAACTTCACGCGCACAAACCAGATTGCAGCAGCAGGGATTTCCGCAGGAGGGATTTCAGATGCCGATAAACAAGCGTGGCTAGCTAAATATGCCACCGGAACGAGTCATGAAAGTACGGCCCCTGCAGCTCATACAGTGGAACAGATTAGTACAATCTTGAGAGACCAATTTGGCATCCTGCCAAAGAGGAGAACAATCGGCTATTCCAAGCCGTACCCCAATGAATATGATTTGATTCCACTGCCACCCAAATATCGGCTCCCGAGTTCTCAAAGTTTGGGTCAGAAGGGTCTAGCTCAATTGAGCATGTGAGCCGATATTTGGCACAAGGGCATGATTTCAGCTCAGCACGTTACGTGTGAGATTTTTCGCGCAGTCTCTCACCGGACCAGCTTTTGGGTGGTACACCTCGCCCACCAGATTCAATCCGGACTGGAAGCAACTCGAAGAGCAGTTTCACGTGCAATATCACTTAGAGGCTACCGAGGCTGGCATTGCCGATCCGACGCAGTACGGCGAAGCGAGAGAAACGGTGTCGAATACATTCAGCGCTTCAGGATGTCAGAACCGATGTTATTCGGCTCGTTTGAATGAAAAGAAGCAGTCGAGCTGGGTCTCGCCGCGCCGCTCAAGGACCTGGCTTTACAAGCGGAGTACATTCACGCGCACATGGTCCAGAAATTAACTTTGTATGAGCAGCGCCACCGGAATTGTACCAAGACAAGTTCATCAAGCGCCCGATCACCCTGGTCGAGACAGAGACGTTGAGGAACGAAGACAGGAAGTAGCCGTGGCTGAATGGGCTCGGGGGCAGTCCCTGTGTCCTGCAAATGGGTGAAACCACAAGGGCCTGCAAAAGGGTTTGACTTCGATATAAGCAAAGCTGAGCAGATATTTGATTTATTGCTCAAGGAGAAACAGCTGAAGTTACCCGAAAGCCATAAGATCCCTACGGCGCAAGAGATGAACGGGAGACCATACTGCAAGTGGCATCACTCGTTCACCCATGTCACCAATGACTGCAAAGATTTGCGTCGGCAGATCCAGTTGGTGATAGAACAAGGCCGTTTGATCTTTAGTCGGTTTGCCATGAAAGTGGACACGCAACCGTTTCCTAGCGTCAACATGGTGGAACTAGGTCACCCCGTGCAGCGTCGGCCAGGTTTCTCATTTGGTATTAACATGGCAGGGCCTGTACGCCACCAGGGCAATGATAAAGAAGAAATCGGTCACTCCCGTGGCAAGGAAAGGAGGAGGCCGGCCCACGCGACCGGCCCCGATATGATGATAGGCGGTACATCACCGAGCAACAAGTGATAAGTGTGCGGTATCAACGACCACTTTCCGCGCACCTACTTAACAAGTATGAGCATCAGTACAACCGACGTCGGCGATACGATACAGATGACGAAAGATATCGTCGGTCTGATGCAGACAACAGAAAATCTCGTTGGTATGATAGAGACGACGAAGGTTATGAACGTCGTGCTAATGGGAGGTCAAGAGAACAAGAAGACATGGACAGACATTGGGATTGTCCTTTCTTCAGGCATTGCTGGGATTCAGGAATGAGCCGATTGCCTACAATCGACAACTGCCCGGAATGCAGACAGCAGAAGAAGGACAAGGGAGACGTTTCAGTGTTTAGGCGTCTAGGGCCTCTCCCATCCCAGAACAGAAAAGCTGAGTCATCTCAAGGGGAAGATTTCGAGGAGTCAGATGACGAAGAAGAAGATAGATACCACCGGCCAAGGTGGTGCCCTGATGGACTCAGTCACTCCCAAAAGCGCAGGGTGCAACGGCTACGTAGTTTGGAAGAAGCCGAGGCGCAGTACCTGTACACGTTGAGGAAAGCTCGGCCCGATCTGGCCGTGAAAATTCAGCAAACTTTGGAGGCGGATACACGCCCACAGAAGAAGGAATGGCGCCCCAAACAAGCAAAAGTCGATGCAAAGGCATCGGCTGGCACAAACATGGTGTTCATACTTCCGTCGGAGTTTTGTGCTCCAAGAACCGAAGAAGTGCCAGTAGCTCAGTTTGACTGCTGCCCACGGCCAATCATCTTTGAAAAGCCACAGGAGAGGAGCTATAAACATTTGAAGGCCCTGTATCTAAGAGGTTACATCAACGGGCAACCTGTCGGCAAGATGCTGGTCGACACGGGAGCAGTCAACATAATGCCATACTCCATGCTATGGCGTTTGGGACGCTCTACCGAAGATCCGATCAAGACCAACGTCACACTAAGCGACTTCAACGGCCAAGCATCGAAGCACGAGGCGTTCTGGACCTAACCGTGGGCCGAAAAACCATCCCTACTTCGTTCTTCATCGTCGACAGCAAAAGCACCTATGCTGTCCCTAGGGAGGGATTGGATTCACACCAACTGCTGCATTCCATCCACAATGCACCAATGCCCATACAGTGGGATGGAGATGAAGTGGAGGTCATTGGATGACTCGATCGAGATCTCAATAGCTGGCATGAATATTTGGGACGCAGACGACCAAGAGCCGATCTCTGAGTCAGTTTGGACGGCTGTGAGCGCATCGAGGCTTCAAAAATGGGGTGAGGTTTGTCTTATCCACCGGCCTGACAGAGTAGCAAGACCAAAGTCGACAGACATACGTGGCAAGGCCGATCCCTGCGATCGGCCCCAAAAAATAAAAAGCAAGGATCTCACCTCAAGTACGTCATGTAGTCGTAGTAAGATGACTGGAGAGCCGATATCTTCAATTCCTTGAAAGATTCGGCTCGGGGGGCACTTAAACGGATAAGATACGAGGCTACGAAGTATGTGCCCAATGGCTGTCAATGGCCAACATCTTCAGAAATATTTCCCAAATATGTGGAAGGATGGACATTGAAGTATGGGGGCCGATGCATGAAATCGATCGGCCAGTAAAAAAAAAAAAAAATTAGAATTAAATTTTTAAGTACAGCCGATGCTCAGACATCGACTTTAGAATAAAAGCCGATGCGCAACCATCGACTCAAGAGGTACAAACTGTTACAAGCAGAGGTACAAGCTCAATGGAGCAGTTATCAGGTTACACAGAAAAGCTCTACTGAAGGAATGCCTCAAGAGCATGGAGGGCGTCAACACGAACACGATCCACCTCAGCGATCTCGGCCTCATCATCTTCGTCCTGGCCTATCACCAGCTGCTTGTTCAGGGCACGTATTTCCGCCAGATCAGTCTTCAGTTCAGCTTTGAGGCCTTCTGCTTCCTCGTGGGAGTGGGCAATAATAGCTTCCTTATCTTGGATGAGCTGTTTGGTTGCCCGGACCCTCTCTTCAAGGTCCTCCAACTCCTTTCGCAAGGTCTCAAGTTCAGCAGTGCTGACAGAAGTGTCAGTTTTGGCGTCCAGAGCTGCCTTTTTCTCATTAAGCCGCTGACATTTGTCTGCAATATCGGCTTTCAACGGGAGTTGGGCGTGGCGTAAGCGATTCTCCGACGAGCCACCCTTGACTGTAGGCGACAGTCACAACGCCGAGTTTCACCTGCAACGTCACCGGGAGATGAGGCTGGATGTCTTCAAGAATGCTCTTCACTCCCTCGAGATCTTCAACCAATGTTTCGATTGAGGAGGAGAGCAAGGCCTTGAGATGCTGGAGTTGACCGTGTGTAGCGCTGGGTCCTGACTCTTCACTTGCTTTAGACGCAGCTGGTTCGATGGATTCGGGGTCGAACGTTAGCAAGCTTGAGAGGTCATAACCCTGACAAACAACAAGAACAACGTCAGTATACAGCGAAAAATCAAGGGAGAACTAAGGGAAGGAAGTGTACCTCTCCTAAAACCATAGGAGCAGCCGATGAAGAGGTGATCGGCTCTTGTGTCTCTACCGTGGGCTTGGCCAAGGTGGCAGCCTTGTCAGCTACACTTTTAGAGGTTGCTAGGTCCAGGGTGGTGGATGGCATCAGTACCTCCTCGACTTCCCCACTAGAGGTGTCATCAGTCTGTAAAGGAAGTGGTTAGCCGATGGGAACAGCAATAGGTTAGCATGAAATATGAGCCAAGGAGAGTATGGAGAGTCATTACATTCGAAATCTCCTGGTTTGATGAAGAGGTTTGCGGTTCCTTGCGAGCTCTCTTGATGCATCGGCTCTTTGTGCGTAGACCACCCTGTCCTGCTTTGTTTGGAGCCTGGGAAGCGGCAGGTTCAGGAGCTGACCTTTTCTTAGAAGCCAACGGTGGCAAGTCTGGCTGGTTCTGCGTGGTGGTTTTCTCAGAGTTGCCCGAGCTCGAAGCCCTTTGACTGGACTGTGTCTCCTCACTGGAATTTTCCTCAGTGGAGGCCTGTAAAAGAAATACAAGCATGTTGCAGAAGCCTAAAAGGATAGAGATCAGCCAAGGCATGGATCAGCTTACTTGCAAATTTTCTTGGGCTGGAGTAGGGTTTTGGCGCCTCAAGGTCTTCATGACAGCTACTTTCCTCACTGCTGTTCTCGCCGTGGCTGAGGCTCGGGGGGCAGCCGGCCCAGAAGATACTCTGCTCTTAGAAGCCGATTTTGGTGAAATCGGCTGGCTCTGCATCACAACCTTTTTCAAGGGTGGTGAGTTTTTGCAGAAGAGGACCACTGGAGCTGGTGGGAGGAATCTGAAAGGGGATCCGTCATCATGTACAGGTTCTGGACCGTCTTGTTGCTACAAGAAGATAGAGCAGGGTTATAAAAGGAAGGAAATCGTTGTAAACCACTTCGAGATAATTTGTGAGTAGTGGTACCTGTTCTGCAGGGATATCATATTCAGCATCAAGTTGTTTCAACAAGGGTCCCAGAGCTCTCCTGAAGGCATGACTCTTCCACATTGACCACCAGGTCTCAAAACCATCGGTTGATGAGGTAAAAGAGAGGTTGTGAGGAACAGGGATGGCTAGAGCATCAAAGAAAGAGTAACACCTCTGACCGGTGAGGATATCGGGCAAGTCAGCTCTACTCTCTGTTAAGTGATGGAGGAAGAAATGGGGAGACACCTGCCCAAGACCAAGCTGCCGGGCTGCTACGACCGGCTGATAGGACTCATAACCAGGTTTGATGATCCTGTTGGAGGTGCTCATGCCCACCGGAAGGAAACAGGGACGAATCATGGTGGAATACAATTGCCGGGTGCTGGGGTCGTCGGCAAAGCTGTCTAGCCTGAAGGAGACCGGATTTTCAAAATGCTCAGATTCCGTGTAAGGAAAGAAGAGAGGATTGTCCAGACCTTGGAAGAAAATGCTGAACCATTTTGATGCTTCCTTGGGAATCAGTTTACTGCCCGGAAGGCTGTACAAAGCTTGGCCGTAGCTAGTGCATCGGATTTGCTTCCGTTGGCATCTGGAAAGGTGCGAGTGGCCAGACGTGGGAAGTTTGGGATGTGGTTCTGGAAGTATAGCTGAGCCCATAATTGAATAAACCACCAGGGACCTCTGTTTTGACTGTCTTTTGGGAAAACAGTTTGACAGTTGGAGATATCGATAGACCTCTCCAAGGAACAGTTTGCCAATGCCAAGCTGAGTGCCCTGGCAAGTTCATAGGCCAAGGAAAGGTAATTCTTGGTGGGAGCAAGTGAAGGGCCACAGAATATGAAGTGTTCTAACCAGAAATTCAGGAAGGCCGTGTGTTCTTTCTCTGTTACAGGGCCTTTGTTTTTCATGTGGCGTCGAAGATAAGCACCCCAGTTTGTGCAGTCTGTTTTGGAAGAGAGCTTGAAAGGAACCTTTGGCAGCATAAAAGCAGAGGGGCTTGGGGATGCAATGTCTAGACCAGTGATCATGGCCACATCTAGTAGGGTTGGTGTCATGGGGCCATGACCAAACATGAAGCAATTCAAAGCATCAGACCAAAAGTAGCCGATGGTTTTCAGAAGGTTTTCATGTTTCTCAAGGGGAGGCAGTGATAAAGCTAAAGCATCGGCTATTCATGTGGTTTCCCAGTTGGCTTGGTGAGTTTTGGCTATTCTATTATACCATGAAACCCAATCTTCAGGAGGATTAGGCCAGGCTCGTAAGCAGTCGGCCCAAGAAGATAGATCTAAGTTCTGGTTCACGAAGGGAATTCTATTGGCCTCGCATGAAATCAAATGAGCAGGACTCTCGGTAGAACGAGGGCCAAGACAGAGAGAATTTGGAAGGGAAGGATGCGACAGCAGAATGTCTGATACCTAAAAGTTAATGACGGAATGAGACATTAATTCAGGTGTTTGCTGTTAATTCCAACACTATGCTCGGACAGCGAGGAGCGGTTGGGAATACCTTCAAGCCAGAGACCGTAGTGTTGGCGTTGGATGATTCCACCATTGGATTCGCTGCGAAGTTGAATCTGCGCGGTTGAGATCTAAGATTTGCGTGGCCGTAAGTTGGATCTGTTCGAGCGGCGATTTGGGGATCTGAGTTTACTCTTGCAGGCAAGGGTTGCAGGTTACCGTTTGAATAGGCGACTGGGTTGGCCTTACTCGCGTTTTGTGGTGAAGGCCGATGCGCTGCCATCGGCTCTTTGCGCGTTGACTCACTTTGACAATCGGCAAAATTGATATGAAAGCAAAATTGGCATAGAAACATTTTCTTCATTAATAAGGATTTTTACAGAGAAGAGCCGATTGCTCAGGAAAAGAAGAACAAAAGAAGACCCGATTACTACTACTAGTTCTATGCTAGTAATCCTAGTCTAAGGGCCGTCGCTGCCCTCGTCGTCGCCGTCGTGGCTGCCATCGGCGCTGCTGCCGGTGAGCTCCTCGTCGCTGCTGCCGTAGCCCTCGGCAGGGGCCGTTTCCTCGTCGTCGTCGGCGGCGGCGGCGGCGTTCGACCCGAAGCAGAAGCGCTTCGTCGGCGGCTCGTCGGAGGAGGGGTCACTCTCCTCTTCCTCCTCCTCGTCGGAGGAGGTGAAGTCGTCCCAAGAGAAGGAGTCATCCTCGCTCTCCGCCTCCAGCTCCCCATCGACGAGGAACTGGAAGTCGTCTTCTCCGTCTGTCAAGGACTTGTCATCTTCGGACGGAGGAAGCGTGATCCTCCTCGTACCACTTCGTTGGGGCGAGGATGTTGTACGCCGCCATCGGGTCCCACTCTGGCGTCGGCTCTCGGAGGGGAGAGGATAGGCAAGAAAGTCCCGAGGAGGCAGAGGAGGAGGAGGAGTCCATGGTGTGAAGGAGGGTTTTTCCGATGGCTAGTACGGAGCAGGGGGATGAAGAAGCGAACTGCTCGATGCGGTTAAATAAAGGGGATATAGTGGAGATTTAATGTTGCGGTGGTTTCCGAGGACGTGGTGCCAAAACTGTCAAATCATGCAGAGAAGTTGAGAAGGCAAGGCATCATGATGAAAGGATACTGTGACGGTTCTGCTCTGCCACGATGTGACCCTACGAAGAAAAACAGAGTGGTTTTGAAATTATCATTACCAAAACCAGGGGGCATGTGTTATCACCAGATTTTAACCGGATCAAGAGATGGGCCGTAATTGAGATGGGCTTGTAGGATATACACGTGGAGTACCTCTGAATCGGCCTCGTACGAGGATTTGGGATAGATTGCCCGTGTATCTGTACATTATGGTAGATCGCATGTTAGTTAGAATTAAGAGATAGAGTTTAGCTCGTACACGGTTAGGTGTATTTCCAAAGATAGAAAGTCCACGGACTATAAATATGTACCTAGGGTTATTGAGAAAGGAGGACGATCACGTTCACAACAAACACAATCCGGGCGCATCGCCACCCCTTGTTTCGAGGGTTTCTTCCGGGTAAGCGTCATGCTGCCTAGATCGCATCTTGCGATCTAGGCGATATCTGTTTATTCGTTGTTTGGTGTTGCTCGTACTGAAGCCTTTTTGATGGCGAGTAATACTATTTATCGTAGATGTTTTAGGGCTTGCATCGATGCTTTTCTGATACGTTTACGTAGCTGTGCTGCCCCTAGATATCTAGCTGTCCTTACACCTATTTTAGGTGTAAGGGCAGCACCGCTTTATCTTTGTTTAGTAGATTCGATCTGTTATAGTTGTTCCTTGTTCTTCGAGGATTAGTTTGATATCTGCATGGTTAGGCCTTGCAAACGGGTTGAACGATCCAGTAGTGCGTAAGGTACGGTTTGCCGATCCAAGAAGGGATGTTCCGGGAATCGACTCCGTGTTGGTTTTTAGGCCTCGTTTTGGGTTGGTTTGTGTTATCTTTCGTATCTGCCAGGCTCAACTACGTGTAGGATGTTCCGGTTATGCGGTGAAAACCCTAACTGTCGTAGATTGATTTAGCTTAGCATTGATAAAGCAGAAACCCCATGTTATTGCAGATCTATTATGAACCATGGGTTAATCGGCTCTTTGAGCCGATTCATAGGTAACCTGAGAGCCGATCGAGGCTCGTTTAATGTTTACGTGTCTACCATGCAGGAAACTAATTGAACCAATCCAGCACCTTCCTGACCAGGTATAGGTCAGGTGGCACGCCCTTGCAGCCGGCAGGACGTGTGCCAGAGCATTGCGGGCCGTCGCCCGAGGGACCAGGGCCCACCAGCAGTCCTGGGAGCCTCCCGGCTCTCCGTGTTGCTCGTCGCTGCCCGCCGGTGGGTTTTGGCAGGCAACAGCAACAGAGAAGACGCAAACAAATAAGGTGATGATAGTCATATGATTGCAAACTCATAAGATTTACTTGTTTACTTGCATTCCTAACAATGCACATCTTTTTCGCAGAATTCTAAGAAGCCTAACCTGAAAGAAAATATTAATCCAAATCAGCAAACACCTCTACAGAGCCCTGCTAACAAAATAGTAGCTGCGCACAACACGTTACAAAATTATCGAATGTATAAAGCATTGGTAAGTCACAAACTTGTGCAAATTGGTACTAGTACATACTGTTTTTTTTGCTTCACTCACACTATAGCCTAGCTGCACCTGCTTCTTATGTTTCACTATGTGTTGTTGCTGCGTTGAGTCACAACTACTATTTTGTCTACACCGACAGTAACACCTAGCTGCACCTGCTGCTTGTTACACCATGTGTTGTTGCTGCGTTGACTGACAACTTCAACAAACAACAGATATGTCCTAGCTAAGGACATGAACTTAACTTTCCTTTATTCTTGATTGCAGGATGGTCAAGCAAATGCAAATGGAAAAGGAAATGGAAATAACTAGATGCACTCGACTGTACATAACCTACATTAGGAGAAGTACGATATATTTGAGTTTTATTTGATCCATATGAGCTATGAGAATTATGAGTTGTATGAATATACATATTGTACGTACGGTTATGAACATTTTAATGCAATGCCCATATTTTTTGTTTCCCCTATTTTTTTTTTTAACGTGGCAATAGGTTATTACAACGGAAAATGTAGTGTTGCGTCAAGTCTCAGTCGCCACGACTACCTGTTTTGTTCACATGTTGTGATAACTTGGCACCACGAATGATGGTTTTGTTTAAATAGTTTTTCTCCACTAACATTCTGGCCGTTGTGATAGAGTAGCGCAACGAATCGTTTAGCATGTCGCTCTTGTTTGTAGCTACTAATATTTAGGCCGTTGCGACTACTATTTGGCGCCACCAAAATTATTTCTGTTGAAATAAAGTATCGCCACGGAATTTTCCATTGTCGCAGTAGTTTGTCGCTTCAACTAATTTGGCCGTCGCGATACCAGAAAATTCTTTTACCACGACTGAGTTGTTTGTGGCCATTCGTTTTTTCCACGCATATAAGGTTTGTTGACATAGTTTCTTGCCACCAAAATAATTTCTGTTGAAATAAATTATGGCCACGGATTTTTTCATTGTCGCAGTAGTTTGTCGCTTCAACTAATTTGGCCGTCGCGATACCAGAAAATTCTTTTACCACGATTGAGTTGTTTGTGGCCATTCGTTTTTTCCACGCATATAAGATTTGTTGACATAGTTTCTTGCCACCAAAATAATTTGTGTTGAAATAAATTATGGCCACGGAATTTTCCATTGTCGCAGTAGTTTGTCCCTTCAACTAATTTGGCCGTCGCGATATCATCGATTTGACAATGACAAACAAATGTAATCTGTCACCAGAAAGTAATCTATGACGGAGATTCCATGACGAACCTAATGACGAACAAATTTTTTCATCCGAGAGTAATACATGACGAATTTGGTATATTAGGTGACAAAAGTTGTTTTTCATTAAAAATAATATCTGGCGTAGTGAATATAAGCCTGCATCCATGGTACTTGTATTACCATTACCTCGTGCGATTCTTCCTCATCTCCAGATGCACCTGCCTCGAGGGCTGCCGAAGCCCCCGAGCCTTTCTCGACCTTTTCTTTCTTCTTTGGTTGTTTCTTGCCTTAGTCGACCTTTCACTTATCTCCTCCCAAAATACTCCGGGTAGTATTGCTAGACACTGCGACCCGATATTTGCCAGAACATCGGCTTCGTCATTGCTGAGCCTGCTAACATGATTCACTTCACACCCGTCGAAAAGTTTCTCGAGTTCATTGTATAACTCCTTGTATTCTATCATGCTATCGTTGACTGCATCGCATTGATTCATCACTTGTTGAGCCACCAGCTGGGAGTCGCCGTATATTTTTAATCGGGTCGCACCACAAGCCTTCGCCATCTTCATCCCATGTATTAGCGCTTCATACTCTGCCTCATTGTTAGATGCGTTGGGAAACGTCATCCATAGTACATATTTTAACTTGTCTCCTTGAGGTGAAACCAATATCACGCCTGCTCCTGCTCCTTCTAACCTCTTGGACCCGTCGAAGTTCATGGTCCAGGTTCTCGATAAATCAGGAGGTCCCGTGTTTTGCAGCTCCATCCACTCTGCGACGAAGTCTGGTAAGATCTGCGACTTGATCGCTTTTCTTTTCATATGTGATGTCCCGAGGGGAAAGTTCTATTCCCCAAAGGGAGACACGACCCGTAGCTTCCGGGTTATTCAGTATATTTGACAATGGTGACTCATTGACCACTATTATCGGATGTGCCGAAAAATAGTGTCGTAACTTTCTTGCTGTTGTAAATACTCGGTATGCTAGCTTCTGATAATGCGGGTACCTCTGTTTTGAAGGCGATAAAACTTCGCTAATGAAATATACCGGCCTTTGTACTCCATGAAGTTTCCCTTCTTCCTCTCGTTCGACCACGAGTGTCGTGCTAACCACTTGAGGTGTGGCCGCAATATATAACAGGAGAGGTTCCTTTTCCTTGGGTGCCACCAATATTGGGGGTGTCGAGATTGTGCGCTTGAGATCCTCAAAGGCTCTGTCCGCTTCTTCATTCCACTCGAACTTTTCTCCTTGCTTGATCAAGGCGTAAAATGGCAACGCCCTTTCGCCTAGCCTGGCGACGAATCTGCTCAAAGCTGCGACTCGTCCAGTTAGCTGTTGTATCTCTTTTAACTTTGTTGGCTTCCGCATCGTCACGATAGCCTGAATTTTCTCCGGGTTAGCCTCGATTCCTCTTGCTGACACCAGGAACCCGAGAAGTTCTCCTGCCGGGACGCCGAAAGAACATTTTGTCGGGTTTAGGTTGAGACAGAATTTGTCGAGGTTGTCGAAAGTTTCTCTGAGATCATCGATCAATGTTGATCCTTCCTTTGTTGTTATGACGACGTTGTCAATGTACACTTGGACGTTCTTGCCAATCTGCGTGGCTAAGCACTTCTGCATCATCCGCTGGTAAGTTGCACCCGCGTTTTTCAACCCGAAAGACATTGTTCTGTAGCAAAACACGCCATAAGGGGTGATGAAAGCTGTTTTGACTTCATCCTCTTCCTTCAGTCGAATCTGGTTGTAACCAGAATACGCGTCAAAGAAAGAAAGACGTTCACAACCTGTCGTGGAGTCGATAATTTGATCGATCCTTGGGAGGGGAAAGTGATCTTTTGGACAATGTTTATTTAAACACGTGAAGTCGACGCACAAGCGAAGGACTTCTATATTTTTCTTCGGGACCAACACTGGGTTTGCTACCCACGTGGCTTCTGTGTGTATCTCTTTGGTGAACCCAGCTTCTCTGAGTCGATTGATTTCTGACAGCATAGCCTTGCGATTTGGTTCTGAAAAAAGTCGCAGAGGTTATCTGATTGGCCTAGCCAATGGATCCAAATTTAGGGGGTGCTCGGAAAGTTCCCTGGGTACTCCTGGCATGTCATCTGGACACCATGCGAATAATTTCCCAGCGCTCACGGAGGAACTCGACGAGCGCGCTTTCCTATGCGAGGTCCATGTTTGTGGCGATAGCTGTCGTCTTCTTGGGATTTGTCGGGTGTATCTGTACTTCCTTCAAGTTCTTGGTAGTATCAAAGGTTGGTTCCTTAAGCGGCCTCCCAACGTCTGGCAACACGTCGTAGTCTGTTGTCAGCTTTGACGCCATATACTCTGCTTGCATCCCGAAAGTTTCCGACAGACGATGGAAATCCTTGTCGCACTTATCGCTAGCGCAAAACTGCCTTTCACCGTAATTTGTCCCTTGGGTCCAGGAGCCTCCACAACAAGTACGTGTAGTGGGGTACTGCCATGAATCTCATACGCGGTCGTCCCAATAAAGCATGGTACTGTGATGGGAAATCCACGACTTCGAACTCCAGCCTCTCAATCCTGTAATTCTCTCGGGTCCCAAACTGAACGTCGAGATTGATCTTCCCCAAAGGATAACTTGGCTTATCTGGTGTAATACCATGGAAACGCGTATCCGTTGGTTTTAAGTTTTCCAAGGATATATTCATCTTCCTCAATGTATCTGCGTACATAAGGTTCAAACTACTGCCTCCATCTACAAAAACTCGCGACACGTCAAATCCTGCAATCACCGCTGGCAAGATTAAGGCTGATTGTCCTGGTCGAGGAACTTGCTGCGGGTGATCTGCTATGGTGAAGCCAATGTCCTGTCGCGACCTATTTAGATACTCTATTGTTGGTGGAGGCATCTTTTCTGCCATAAAAACTTGTCGCGAAATCACTTTCTGAGCTCTTGGATGGTGGCCTTCTGAATCCTCGAGACCGCGCCGTTGGTGTCGATATACGGAGGCGGTGGTGGTGCTACCGCTATTCTGAGCTGGTGTCGATTTTCGTCCGTAATTGCGGCAGGAGGCGGAAGGTGAACCACACTCCTTGGCCCTTGAGGGTATCTGTTTGCTGCCTGTGCATTGGCATGCCCTGCAAATCTGTTTAATGCCTGAAAAGTTCGGCAATCTTTCTTCAAGTGCCCTGACTGCCTCTTTCCTTTGTTGTCGAGATAAAAATGTATTTGGCATGGTCCGTTCATCATATCTTCGGGAGATATATATGGCCTCTGGAACCTTGGACTGTTATTTTGCCTATTTGGGCGAGGGCCATCCCTGTAGTCACTACGCTGCTCACTGCTCTTTTGATAATCATCTCGATTATTTCCTTCATTATTTCCTCGGAAGCCGGCCGATATTTGGCCGGGACCGTTGTGATCTGAATACTGGCAAGGAAAAAGCCGTCTGTTTTGGAAGTTTCTGTTACGATCCTCCTCAGGCGACCTATGTCGCTTGTTGTTGACAGCATCCTCTCCATCTGCCCAACGATTTGCTATCTCCATGAGTGCTGCTATTGTCTTTGGATTAGTTCTTCCTAGATCCTCGATGAAGTCCTTCCTTCGGATCCCGCCGACAAAAGCATCTATCGCTCTCTCGTCAGATACATTTTCTGCCGAGTTTTTGATAATATTCCACCTCTGTATATACGCCCTCATCGACTCGTCATACTTCTATCGACAGGCTCTCAACTCCTCTATCGACGCAGGCTTCTTGCATGTAGACAAGAAATTCTTTACAAACAGGTCCTCGAAGGTTTCCCAACTGTCGATAGATCCAGGTGGTAACTTCTTGATCCATGATCGAGCTGCGCCACTTAAATACACTTGGATGCTTTGCATAGCTATCGCCTTAGTTCCACCCGTCAGTTTTACTGTCTCCAGGTAATCAACTAACCAATCCTCGGGATCTTGTAATCCGTCAAACTTCTTATAACTATCAGGCAACTTGAAATCTGACGGTACTCGCGTTTGCGGACTCATCGAGTAAAACAGGGGAGTCCGCACAGATCTTCGTCATCTACTTCAGGTGACTGCCGACGTTCTCTCCTCTCGTGTCGCGCCCTATCGACCCGAGTTTGCGCCGCTGTGTCTCTTGCCGACGTTCTTGGGGGTTCTTGCACTGCCACTGTAGGTCGTGGACCATTTGGCCTCGCAGCACCTTCGGGAGGTGTGCTTGTTACTGCGAACGATGTCCCCATAACTCCGACTCCTGCCAAAGCCATGTTATACAGTGCCTCTCTTGGATCTCCTGCAGGTGGCCTGTTCGCCAGTATAAAGGCTGTGTCACCATATATCCTGCTTCCGGGGTTTTTGGGATAATGTTCCCTCTTGTGTCAATCGACATGAAAGACATGTCGAGTTCTGGATCAAGTTCTCCCTATCTGCCTCCGGTATATTCTGCGTCGAGATCTTGCCCTGTTACGACCATCTCTGTGGTTGTCTCCGAAGTTCTGAATGTCGGCTCAGCTCAGCCCTTCGCCGCTTGACGCAGAAGCAGCGGCTCTTCTCTTTTCAAGTTCAGCTGTTTGTTTTTCGACCTCTCTTCCCTTACGGGCGAGCCTATATTGGTATGCCTGTAACTCTGCGACTGTTGCAGTGGTATTCATCGGCTCCGTGCCATTCATGGCTCTTGTCGCTCTATCCCAAGCTTCTTGCGGGAGTTGCACTTTGTCTCTTGGTTCAGGACCGAGGTATTTGGTGCCCAAACCTCGCATAAGATCAGCAGGATCGACGTATGGATTTCCCAAATCATCGAAAGCCTCTGATGTCTCCGGCTCTTCTCGGCTTGCTTCACCAATGGCATACACTTGGTGATATGTTGAAGCTTGATTGTCGTCGATATCGGTGACACCGTCATATAGATCGGCGAAGACCTCACGAATAGAAGTAGATATGTCGATGAAATCGAAAGCACCGACGCTGTCAGAATCGCTGCTTATGTTTGAGTCTACAGACGACCCGATGGATATGTTGCCGAAGATCTTGACGAGTTCGTCGCTTGACGCAAGCTTGGAGGAGGTTGCCGACGAAATCTCTTCATCGCCAGACTCGAACGATGAAACCGATCCCGATGAATCGGAACCAGCTGCAACCGATCCCGCCGAATCCGATCTTGCGAGTCGATGAGATCCTTCCTTCCCGACGCGGAAGTGGAACCTTCCGAACGCCATGTCCATGGGCTCCTCCATATACGCATATGCATCCATACGGGAGGGTGGGTGAGGAGCAAAATCGAATAGGGCGGTTTCGATCTGTTTACCTTGATCCATCGCGTTGCTTGCTACCGAAGATGTCGACGATGTTGAGCGTGCCATCGAGATCAGGACCTTGTCTCCTCTAATCCCCACAGATGGCGCCAATTGATAAGGGATTAACTTATCAATGCCTACGAGTTGTAGACTAGGGTTTAGTTGGAAGTAGAGGGCAAGTAGATCTCGAAGGTTTCAGCCGGAAAAGCACTCGACTGCTATGAAAACTAGGGTTGCATGAAACAATGAATCGATCCTTTCTTTGACCCTCGACTCCCCCTTATATCGGAGGTGGAGTCGAGGGTTTCATGATGCACAAGTTACAGAGTCCGGAAGGGTTTCTGAACCGTCCCACAGTAGTTACAAGTCAATATTCCTAAGACAATTCTATCTTTCCAAACTATCTCCCGATTGGGCCTCTAGGCTTTGTAAAACTTCGGGTCGTGGGCCTTCAGTAAACCCTGGGTACTTTCTTCGGCAGGCCCATTGGGGATGCTTATGTCAGTACCCTTCCGGTATAAGTGATTTACATGATCTCATGGTCGAAGGACTATGTAACTATGTATCGGAAGCTAATAGCAAATAGAACTTAATGACGTGATCATATGCTACGCTTAATTGGGTGTGTCCATTACATCATTCATTTAATGACATAACCTTGTTACTAATAACATCCAATGTTCATGATCATGAAACTATGATCATTTATTAATCAACAAGCTAGTTATACAAGAGGCTTACTAGGGACTCCTTGTTGTTTACATAACACACATGTATCAATGTTTCGGTTAATACAATTATAGCATGGTTTGCAAACATTTATCATAAACATAAAGATATATAATAACCACTTTATTATTGCCTCTTGGGCATATATCCAACAGAAGAGCCAGGAGGCGGCCACACCATGCCTAGGCGCGGTCCCCCTAGCCACGCCTAGGGGTGGTGTGGGCCCCTCGGGCGCCCACCGGCATTGCCCTTTCGCCTATAAATTCACATCCTCGGGAAAAACCTAAAAACCCGAGCCTCCATCCACAAAAAGTTCCATAGCCGCCATCATCATCGACCCTAGTTCGGGAGGGTTCTGAAGCTCTTCCCGGCACCCTACCAGAGAGGGAGATCATCACCGGAGGCCTCTATCACCATGCCCGCCTCGAAGTGATGCATGAGTAGTTCATCTCGGACTACGGGTCCATAGCAGTAGCTATATGGTTGTCTTCTCCTCCGTATGTTTCATGTTTAGATCTTGTGAGCTGCCCATCATGATCAAGATCATCTTTATGCAATGCTACATGTCGTGTTTGCTCGGATCCGATGAATATTGAATACTACGGTTGAGTTGATTATAGACCTGTTTATATGTTATTTGTGATCTTGCATGCTCTCCGTTGCTAATAGATGCTCTGGCCAAGTATGTGCTTGTGACTCCAAGAGGGAGTATTTATGCTCGATAGTGGGTTCATGTCTCTAGTAATCTGGGAGAGTGGCAATAACTCCTAAGGTTGTAGATGTGATGTTGCTACTAGGGAGAAAACAACAATGCTTTATCCAAGGATATTTCTATTGTTTACTTTACACACTTTACTTAATGCAATAATCTGTTGCTTGCAACTTAATACCCAAAGTTGTTCGGATGATATCCTGAGGGTGGATTATTAGTCATAGATGCAGTTGGATTACAGTTTATGAATCTTGTTGTAATGCCAAATGAATCTGATAGTAATCATCTTGTCATGTATGGTCTTTATTTTGTCAATTGCCCAGCTGTAATTTGTTTACCCAGCATGTTATTTATCTTTATGGAGATACACCTCTAGTGAAATGTGGACCCGGTCCTTTCATTTACACTGACAAAACATCTACTGCAAAGCACTGTTCTCTTTATTTTCACTGCAAACAAACATATCTTTCCACACTATACATGTAATCCTTTGTTTTCAGCAAAACCAGTGAGATTGACAACCTCACTGTAAGTTGGGACAAAGTATTTTGGTTGTGTTGTGTGCAGGTTCCACGTTGTTACTGACACCGGTAGTGCGCCCTACCAAAGTCAGTCAGCAACACCTTTAGAAGTGATTTCTTTCTTCTACTAGTCGATTAAACATTGATTTTCTTACTGAGGGAAAACTTATTACTATGCTCATCATACCTTCCTCTTGGGTTTTCCCAACTGCATACTCTACACAACGTCAGTGCGCCACAGAAACGATAGACTCGCTGACTTGTTGGAAACTTCACCAACAAATGAGTCGTTCACACAGATCTTGTTTGACCTAGGATCATTATGCTACCGATTAGGTCCATTTGAGCATGGGTCCGATTAATTTCGATAGGATCTAAATGAGAGTGGAAAATTCTCGTTGGATTCTATGTACAAAGCTCCGATCGAACAGGAGGCGCTAGTCGATAATAATAATAATAATATAAAAAATTAGAAGATAAAAGTCCAACTTAAAACTAAGATTTTTACGTGGTATCTTCGTCGAGGTAAATTCTTACCAGATATGACCTTGAAAAAGCAATTAGCATGGGAGTAAAAGGTGTGTGTTCTCTCATCAAGACGAGACTATAATATACATATTCTTTCAATGAAAATTTTCTAGACCAATATTGTTAGTTATTGAGATAGGTTCTACCTCGTACCCACCATGAAGCGCTGCTAATATTTTCGGCAACTGGCTCAATGATGTGGATCCTAAATTTAAACTACTTATCACAGTGGAACCGATTGCCGTTATTTGGTCGATATGGACTATGACTATGTAGAAATGACAAGGTTTTTTAATTATAATGATGCTTCTCTTATGCAGATTATCTACTGGTGCACAACACCACTCCATCCATTTTCGTGTCTACAATGTGTGCAGCATTGTGATCTATTTATGAATGCATCTACACGGTTGAAAGATGTGGCGAGGAATATTTTTACCTTTCATGGATGCCAGCATAATCTATGGATTGATCATTCATCCCTATGGACGCTTTCAAAATTTATGTCATTATTACTTGCGGAGAGGCTAATTTTTTCTTCTTTTCACCTTTTAAGTATATAATGAAGCGCCCCATTATCAAAAAAAATGTAGTACAAGTTTGTTCAGTTACCACAAGAAGAAAATCACCAAGCTTTCCAAACAACGTCTAAAGTGCAAGAATTGTTAGATTGATTCCATCTTTCATTTTAAAAGCAACAAGACATCGTGTGCTCATAAACATGTGAAATTTGGGAAAACCATCAAACCATATAGTCAGCGAGTAGATCACTTGCTAATTAAGGTGTACTCCTCCGGAAATTCAATTCGGCTCCCGGGTGCGTATGCTCCTTGTATCAAAAAAATATGTTTCGAAATGTTGAAAAATTTAGGCAAAAATTCTACATGTACAAGTTCTCGAGGAACCAATATTTTTTATGGTTGATGTAAAAAAGAGAAAATTTATCTTCTAAAAAGCCTTATTTTTAGAATTAAAATTTTGTCTTTTACACAGATGGGTTTTTTCATGAAATGACTTTGTGAGCGCGTAGCACGTGAAGATGCATATGCGAATTTTTCTTTCCAATTTTTTTGCATTTTAAAATAAAGAGAGCATATGCTCCATATGCTCCTATGTGTCAAAACATCACTATTGTACTCCTCACCATATACAGTTTTAAAGTCGCATACATAAAAAGTAAAAAGTGTACACATAGACATGCGACATGTTCAATTTGGGAGAAGTTTCAATTGCATTGGAGGCTGTAAGGGCATGTACAATTGTAAGGGCATGTACAATGAAAGCGAGGCACGTCTTCTCTTAAAAGTCCACATTATTTAGAGAACACAATAATCACAAGTGGTACTCCCTTCGTTCTAGTTTGTAAGTCACAATTTTTGAATTCTTGACCCAAGGTACTAGTTGATTAGGTCTCATTTTCTCTCCCTCATTGGTGTATGCAACCCCTTTTTCTCCTTCATTGGTGCATGCATTCTCTTTCTCTCCCTCATTGGTGCATGCAACCCCTTTCTCTTCCTCATTAAATAAAATTATGCCTTATAGGTGGAGGTTATGAGACAAATAGTTTTTTTTGGAATATGCCTTACACTCTAGGACGAAGGAAGTACATTGAATCACTCTTATTATCATCTCTAGCAATAAATGAGAAATAATAAAATTTAATAGGAAATTGGGTTGCTAAGGGAGATAAATGGTACAATGGAGAAAAAAACATTCTCTTATTTCGCAAAAGATCATCTTTTAGCTAAGAGAGGTAATCTTCTTTTTATTCATTATCTCTCCTCTAACTAAGCATAAATCAGACCTAATAAATTTATGGAAAGGCTGACATCACAATATTGTACATGCTCAATTCACTTCAATATGCAGGTACACGTGTAAAACCACACTGATTTAGTACCTCACGTCCTCACTAAATATTATATTATTCTCAGCATAATGATAATATAGAGACGTACATAAGATTGTACGTTCAAACACAATGTATCGATCTCTCGACCGATCTACAAACGCAAACTAATAATAAGAATAGGTAAAGATGCAGTTCACTACCAGAAACCAGTTAACCACACCCATGCATCTCGAGTTTTCGACCATGGTAGCATAATACTTAATCAACGGACCATCGATCTGTCTTGTTGCTCGTGATTCCATCACCTTCACAGCCTAGCCTTGGCCTTGCACACCAGTGGCTTCTCCATCTCCAGCGACATGTTGAGGCGCTCCGACAGGTCGACGCCACAGCCATCGGCGGGCGCCCACTCGAAGCGGTGCAGCAGCTGCGCGAGCCAGAGGTTGACGGTGGCGAGGGCAAGCGCCCTCCCTGGGCAGATGCGGCGTCCCGCCCCGAATGGCGCGAGACGGAGGTCGCTCCCGAGCACGCTCACGTCCTCCTCCGCGAAACGCTCCGGCCGGAAGGCGTCCGGCTCCGGCCAGACCTCCGGGTCGTGAGCGATCGCCCACATGTTGACCATGGCCGTGGTGCCCGCCGGCACGAGGTGGCCGCCGACGCTCGCGTCGTGCACGGCGAGGCGCGCCCACGAGAGCAGAGGGCCGGGAGGGTGCATGCGGAGCGTCTCCTTGACAACGCACTGGAGGTAGGGCAGGCTGCCGACGTCGGCGTCAGACACCGCGCGGCCGCTTCCGACCACCGCGTCGATCTCGGCCTGCACCTTCGCCTGGATATCCGGGTGCAGCACCATCCTCGCCATGATCCACTCCAGCAGGATCGCGACCGTGTCAGTCCCACGAAAGATCATCTCCTGTACAGTATCGTCAAGACATGCAAAAAGAAAAATGTGTGTTTATACAGTTAATTAAAGTACACTAGAACCATAATAAGCACAGTAGTACAAGTACAATGCAAAGTTTGGATGGCAGATTCTTACCCAGAGAAGAGCAACCATGTCAGATTCTGCGAGCTTGTCTTCGCCTTCCAGTCCAAGCAGTACGTCGACGAAGTCTCCGGGTGCCAGCTCCTCGCCTCCGCCGCCATTGCCGCGGCCCAGCCTCTTCTGCTTGTGCTCTTCTATGATGCTCCTGACGTAGACGTCCACTCTACGCACCAGGCTGCTGCACCTCTTCCTGACGCCTTGAAGGTCGAGCCACTTGAGCAGCGGGAGGTGGTCGCCCCAGTTGAACATCCCGAGTAGCTCGTACCCTTCCTTCACCATCGCCTCGAGCTCGACGCCCTCCTGGCTGGCAGCGTCGTAGCTTGTGCCGAAGACGGTGGCCATGATGTGCTCCAGGGAGGCCGCGTGGAGCACGCGCCTCATCGAGACAGCGTCCCCGCAGCCGGTGGCGAGCTGTCCGACCATGCGGTCGCCAATGGCGAGGCGGCACGGGGAGGAGGCGGCGACGCGGCGGGCGCTGAAGAGGTAGGTGGCGCTGATGCGGCGGAGCGCGCGCCAGTAGTCGCCAGAGGGCGCGAAGCCCATCGCCCGGTGGAAGAGGAGGCCGCGGGCCGCGTCCTTGATGGGGCGGTCGGCGAAGGCGGCGCTGGCGAGGAGCTCCCGCGCGGTGTCCGGCCTGCTGGCCACGACGAAGCGGGTGAGGCCGACGGAGAAGGAGACCAGCGCCGTGCCGCCTGGCACGGTGCGGGAGAGGGCGGCGATGGCTCGGTGCGCGGCGTGCCCTGCGAGCGCGGTGACCGCGCCGGGAGCTCCGGGTGGGGAGGGGCCGCGGCAGCGGGAGAGCGCCCAGGCTGGGCCGCCGGGGCAGAGCCAGAGCAGCGAGGCGGCGATGAGGAGGACGGCGAGGATAGGGGAGAGGAAGGTGGTCGACGCTGGGAGGAGAAGGAGAAGGTAATCCTGGCTGGAGCTGAGGGTGGTGTCCATGGCTGGTGGATTGGGAGTGTGGATGCCGCTGTTGAGGTGTTGGTTTGGGATGGGGGAGGAGGGGGGTTTAAATAAGGGGAGATCATGCGAAATACTCCGACGGGATTTCACTCATATCTGCCGTTTACAGAAATAAACGCCATTAAATTTGATGCATTTTGAGGCATTTCAAAATATGCATTGTACACTATGTTAAGAGACAAACTCTTCAATGCATTGTATCTCAAAGATGTATCTACAATTAATGATTTTGTGCATGTGATTGGTCTACTACAGTGATGAAGCAGAAACACGAAACGGCTGGAGTTACTCTGAACGATTTGGTGACGATTACTACCATGGAGATAATCATCCAGCAATGAAACACACATGAACCCAAGGAGTTTTAGCGGTACTTCAGCACGAACAAAGAGTTGTTCATGAAAATTATATATGCTCTGAGCGACTATGATGACTAGTTCAAATAAAGACTACCAGATTGGCAGGTTTTACCTCGGTTGAAAAATGCACAGCTTCCTTGAGGTATCTCGCATATGGAGATCCTCAGGAGTCCGGATACACGAGTTGACCATCTACACATGTATGAGGGTATCTTCGGCGTGGCCCAAAACGGCGTTCATTTTGGTCCATTTGGGCCCCGACGTGGAAAAAATTAGGGTTGCGGTCCAGCCTTGTAGGGCCGTGCCTATAGCGACGTGACCCATTTGGTCTCCGTTGGCCATTTTGACCCGTTGGCAAACAACAATTCAATTGAATTCAAATAAAATTTAATAGGGCAAGATTTTGAAAAATATTTCATTTTAAAAAGAAAAATCTAAGGCATAGTTCCTAGCGTCGCGATCTTATTCGTCGTCGGTGGTGAGGTCGACAAACGGCGGAGGCGTCCAGGGCCGCTTCGTCCACGCAGTGATTGATGGGTTCGTTGCATGGAAAATAAAAAAATTCTACCGTGAACATGAACAAAACCAAGATCCAATCTAGAAAAAAGCAAGATCTAATCTATGAAGATCGAGGCAACGAGAGATATGAGAGACTAACCCTCGAAGATCCAAAGCCTTACGAGATCAGATCTCGTTGTTGATGTAGTCGATCGTTCCGGTGCTGCAATCCGGCAGCACTTCCGTACTCGGTCGTGCGTACGGTGTCGATGAAGTTCTTCCTCTCCCCGTTCCAGCGGGCAGCGGAGGTGTGGTAGATCTCCTCGAATCCTAGCAGCACGACGGCGTGGTGGTGGTGGAGGAGGAGAAAAACTGCAGGGCTTTGCCAAGCCGGTACAGAGTCGTGGTGGAGGAGAGAGGAGATGCCAGGGTTAGGGTTTGAAGGGTGTGCGCCCCCCTGCCCCCTCCTGAAAGAACATTTCCCGCCCTTTTGGGTTTTGTATGTTTGATGTCAACAATAGGTATCTATTTATGTGTGTTGATGTAGACAGGTACATGGTTTCATTATATATTCATGGCTGGTGGAATGGATTGATAAAACTGAAGACAGTGTTGCCTTTTTACTTCATGCGGAAGTTCCGGCCCCTGCTGGCAGAACTTCCGCCCAGATGCTTCACTCAGCAGGATCTCAGCGCCCCTCTTCAGGCGGAAGTTCCGGCCCCTGCTGGCGGAACTTCCGCCCAGATGCTTCACTCAGCAGGATCTCAGCGCCCCTCATGTTGAAGCTCGGCGGAAGTAGGCCAGAAGTTCCGGTCAGCGGAACTTCCGCCCTACTTCCGGGCAAGTTCCGAAAATAGGCGTTTTGTGTTACAGAATGTCCAGTATGGTTTTCGTAACCGGAACTTGGCCGGAACTTCCGTCACCAGAAGTTCGCCCTAGTTCCGCCCGCTCTCAATGTCAGCTGCTCTGATGCGAAAGCATCCAGCCGGAACTTCCGGCCCTTCTGGCCGGAACTTCCGGTATTACACGAAAACACCCACAATGGTCAGATCTGAAGCCCTACTCATATAAATAGCTCCCTTCTCCATTGGGACAAGTTGCTCAATCATTGCACAAGGTCATCCACCATTAGAGCCACCTCAAGAAACACAAGATTCACAAGATCTTCTCCTCCAACCATCCAAAGCTCTTGATCTTTGGAGATCCGAAGGAGAAGACCCCGATCTACATTCTCACCGAAGCGCTTCTCATTTCCCCCTCATATGATTGAGGGTCCCTTTGCTAGTGTTCCTCTTTGGATCCCTAGTTGTTTGTTGTTGATGTATTCTTGTTGATTGTTGTGTTCTTACAGATTTGGGAGCCTCCAATTTGGTTATGGATGTGTGCCCCAAGAACCTTGTAAAGGCCCGGTTTCCGCCTCGAGGAAATCCCTTAGTGGATGTGGGCTAGGCCTTCTTGGCGGTGCTCACAGGAGACCTGAGTGAAGCCTTCGTGGCGTTGGTCTAGCTTTCGTAGCGACCACACTCCTCCGAACGTAGACGTACCTTCTTGCAAAGGAAGGGAACTACGGGAATCAACTCCGTGTCTCTGCGTGCTCCACTCTCGGTTACATCTATCCTTTATCTCCCCTATATATTGCGTAGCTATATCTTGCTTAGTCGTTGACCTTGTCATATAGGTAAATTCACATAGTTGCATATCTAGAGAATTTACCTTTGTGTCAAGCCTAAATTGAAAAAGAACTAAAAATTGGTTAGCACCTATTCACCCCCCCCCACTAGGTGCGGCATACGGTCTTTTGAATTGGTATCAGAGCCTCGGCTCTTATTTCGGGCTTAATCGCCTAAGAGTATGCCGGATGACGAGCCTGCGAAAGGGGCCGCAAAGATGGTCTCCATGGATGATCTCAAGTCGATGGAAGCATCCTTGAGATCCTCCATGGAAGCTCAAATGGAAAGCATGAGAAAAATGATTTCTGAGCTTTTGACTCCGGTTCCCCCCATGGCTCCCGTCATAGAGGAAAAGGACAAGGGTGCGGAAGACGAGGGAAGTGCTTCGGCATTACCATCTTCTACCAAGCCCTTGGGTGGTGATCACTTAAACATCATTAAAAACCACATTGCTTCTCCTAGGGCAACTAGTGCGGGTGTGAGCTACAATAATGTGGCTCCACCTTTCCGCTCTCCCGATATCCCGGTTCCCCATCCTCATATCAACACTAGGGGTGATCCACCCAAATTCAATGATAAAGATTTTAGTACATGGCAATTTGAGTTTAAATCTTATGTGTGCAGTTCCTCCAATGAACTTTGGAGAATTATCTTGGAAGGTTACTGATGGCGTGTAACTCACACGTTCGTTGGGAACCCCAAGAGGAAGGTATGATGCGCACAGCAGCAAGTTTTCCCTCAGAAAGAAACCAAGGTTTATCGAACCGGGAGGAGCCAAGAAGCACGTTGAAGGTTGATGGTGGCGAAATGTGATGTGGCGCAACAACGGATTCCAGCGCCAACGTGGAACCTGCACAACACAACCCAAGTACTTTGCCCCAACGAAGCAGTGAGGTTGTCAATCTCACCGGCTTGCTGTAACAAAGGATTAACCGTATTGTGTGGAAGATGATTGTTTGCAAGAAAACAGTAAAACAAGTATTGCAGTAGATTGTATGCGATGTAAAGAATAGGACCGGGGTCCACAGTTCACTAGAGGTGTCTCTCCCTTAAGATAAAAGCATGTTGGGTGAACAAATTACAGTCGGGCAATTGACAAATAGAGAAGGGCATAACAATGCATATACATGATATGATAAATATAGTGAGATTTAATCCGGGCATTACGACAAAGTACATAGACCGCCATCCAACTGCATCTATGCCTAAAAAGTCCACCTTCAGGTTATCATCCGAACCCCATTCAGTATTAAGTTGCAAAGCAGACAATTGCATTAAGTATGGTGCGTAATGTAATCGACAACTACATCCTTAGACATAGAATCAATGTTTTATCCCTAGTGGCAACAGCACATCACAACCTTAGAACTTTCTGTCACTGTCCCAGGTGTCAATGAAGGCATGAACCCACTATCGAGCATAAATACTCCCTCTTGGAGTTAAGAGTAAAAACTTGGCCAGAGCCTCTACTAATAACGGAAAGCATGCAAGATCATAAACAACACATAAACAATAGATTGATAATCACCATAACATAGTATTCTCTATCCATCGGATCCCGACAAACACAACATATAGTATTACAGATAGATGATCTTGATCATGTTAGGCAGCTCACAAGATCCAACAATGAAGCACAATTAGGAGAAGACGACCATCTAGCTACTGCTATGGACCCATAGTCCAGGGGTGAACTACTCACTCATCACTCCGGAGGCGATCATGGCGATGAAGAGTCCTCGGGAGATGAACCCCCTCTCCGCAGGGTGCCGGAGGCGATCTCCTGAATCCCCGAGATGGGATTCGCGGCGGCGGCGTCTGGAAGGTTTTCCGATCGTGGCTCTCTGCGGGGTTTCGCGACGGAGGCTATAAGTAGGCAAAAGGGCAGGTCAAGAGGCGGCACGAGGGGCCCGGGGACAGGCCGGCGCGGCTGGCCACCTCGTGGCCCACTTCTCCCTCGGTCTTGAGCTTCGTGCAAAAATAGGACCCTGGGCGGTGATTTCGTCCAATTTCGAGAATATTTCCTTACGGGATTTCTGAAACCAAAACAGCAGAAAACAAGAATCGGCTCTTCGGCATCTTGTTAATAGGTTAGTTCCAGAAAATGTAAATACGACATATAATGTGCATAAAACATGTAGGTATCATCAATAAAGTAGCATGGAACATAAGAAATTATCGATACGTTGAGACGTATCAAGCATCCCCAAGCTTAGTTCTCCTCGTCCGAGCAGGTAAAACGATAACAAAGATAATTTCTGAAGTGACATGCCATCATAATCTTGATCATACTATTTGTAAACATATGTAATGAATGCAGCGATCAAAACAATGGTAACGACATGAGTAAACAAGTGAATCATAAAGCAAAGACTTTTCATGAATAGTACTTCAAGACAAGCATCAATAAGTCTTGCATAAGAGTTAACTCATAAAGCAATAAATCAAAGTAAAGGTGTTGAAGCAACACAAAGGAAGATTAAGTTTCAGCGGTTGCTTTCAACTTATAACATGTATATCTCATGGATAGTGCATAAAGTAATATAACAAGTGCAATATGCAAGTATGTAGGAATCAATGCACAGTTCACACAAGTGTTTGCTTCTTAAGGTGGAGGGAGATAGGTAAACTGACTCAACAATAAAAGTAAAAGAAAGGTCCTTCAAAGAGGAAAGCATCGATTGCTGTATTTGTGCTAGAGCTTTTATTTTGAAAACATGAAACAATTTTGTCAACGGTAGTAATAAAGTATATGAGTTATGTAAATTATTTCTTACAAGTTGCAAGCCTCATGCATAGTATACTAATAGTGCCCGCACCTTGTCCTACTTAGCTTGGACTACCGGATCTTTGCAATGCCATGTTTCAACCAAGTGTCACAAAGGGGTACCTCCATGCCGCCTGTACAAAGGTCTAAGGAGAAAGCTCGCATTTTGGATTTCTCGCTTTTGATTATTCTCAACTTAGACATCCATACCGGGACAACATGGACAACAGATAATGGACTCCTCTTAAATGCATAAGCATGTAGCAACAATTATTATTCTCATATGAGATTGAGGATATATGTCCAAAACTGAAACTTCAACCATGATTCATGGCTTTAGTTAGCGGCCCAATGTTCTTCTCTAACAATTTGCATGCTCCAATCATTAAGGTGATAGATCCTTCAGACAAGACGGACATGCATAGCAACTCACATGATATTCAACAATAGTTGATGGCGTTCCCAGAAGCATGGTTATCGCACAACAAGCAACTTAATAAAAGATAAAGTGCATAAGTACATATTCAATACTACGATAGTTTTTAAGGCTATTTTGTCCCATGAGCTATATATTGCAAAGGTGAATGATGGAATTTTAAAGGTAGCACTCAAGCAATTTACTTTGGAATGGCGGAGAAATACCATGTAGTAGGTAGGTATGGTGGACACAAATGGCATAGTAGTTGGCTCAAGGATTTTGGATGCATGAGAAGTATTCCCTCTCGATACAAGGTTTAGGCTAGCAAGGTTATTTGAAGCAAACTCAAGGATGAACGGTGCAGCAAAACTCACATAAAAGACATATTGTAAACATTATAAGACTCTACACCGTCTTCCTTGTTGTTCAAAACTCAATACTAGATATTATCTAGACCTTAGAGAGACCAAATATGCAAATCAAATTTTAGCAAGCTCTATGTATTTCTTCATTAATGGGTGCAAAGCATATGATGCAAGAGCTTAAACATGAGCACAACAATTGCCAAGTATCACATTATCCAAGACATTTTAGAATTACTACATGTAGCATTTTCCAATTCCAACCATATAACAATTTAACGAAGAAGAAACTTCGCCTTGAACATTATGAGTAAAGCCTAAGGACATATTTGTCCATATGCAACAGCGGAGCGTGTCTCTATCCCACAAAGTGAATGCTAGGATCCATTTTATTCAAACAAAAACAAAAACAAAAACAAACCGACGCTCCAAGTAAAGAACACAAGATGTGATTGAATAAAAATATAGTTTCAGGGGAGGAACCTGATGATGTTGTCGATGAAGAAGGGAATGCCTTGGGCATCCCCAAGCTTAGACGCTTGAGTCTTCTTAAAATATGCAGGGATGAACCACGGGGGCATCCCCAAGCTTAGAGCTTTCACTCCTCTTGATCATAGTATATCATACTCCTCTCTTGACCCTTGAAAACTTCCTTCACACCAAACTTCAAGCAAACTCATTAGAGGGTTAGTGCACAATTAATAATTCACACATTCAGAGGTGACACAAACATTCTTTACACTTCTGGACATTGCATAAAGCTACTGGACATTAATGGATCAAAGAAATTCATCCAACATAGCAAAAGAGGCAATGCGAAATAAAAGGCAGAATCTGTCAAAAACAGAACAGTTCGTAAAGACGAATTTTAAAATGGCACCAGACTTGCTCAAATGGAAAAACTCAAAACTAATGAAAGTTGCGTACATATCTGAGGATCACGCTCGTAAATTGGCAGATTTTTTCGAATTTTCTACAGAGACTTGTGCCCAGATTCGTGACAGACAGCAATGCTGTTTCTGCGCAGCGATCCCAAATATAACATCAACTTTAACATAGAAACTTTACTTGGCACAAAAACATGATAAGGAGAGGTTGCTACAGTAGTAAACAACTTCCAAGACTCAAATATAAAACAAAGTACTGTAGTAAAAACATGGGTTGTCTCCCATAAGCGCTTTTCTTTAACGCCTTTCAGCTAGGCGCAGAAAGTGCAAATCAAGTAACATCGAGAGTAGAAGCATCAACATCATAACTTGTTCTAATAATAGAATCAAAAGGAAACTTCATTCTCTTTCTAGGGAAGTGTTCCATACCTTTCTTGAGAGGAAATTGATATTTAATATTACCTTCCCTCATATCAATAACAGCACCAACAGTTCGAAGAAAAGGTCTTCCCAACACAATAGGACAAGATGCATTGCATTCGATATCCAAGACAACAAAATCAACGGCGACAAGGTTATTGTTAACCGTAATGTGCACATTATCAATCCTCCCCAAAGGTTTCTTTTTAACATTATCGGCAAGATTAACATCCAAATAACAATTCTTCAATGGTGGCAAGTCAAGCATATCATAAATCTTTTTAGGCATAACAGAAATACTTGCACCAAGATCACATAAAGCATTACATTCAAAGTCATTGAATTTCATTTTAATGATGGGCTCCCAACCATCTTCTAACTTTCTAGGAATAGAAGTTTCAAGTTTTAGTTTCTCTTCTCTAGCTTTTATGAGAGCATTTATAATATGTTTTGTAAAGGCTAAATTTATAGCACTAGCATTAGGACTTTTAGCAAGTTTTTGTAAGAACTTTATAACTTCAGAGATGTGGCAATCATCAAAATCTAAATCATTATGAGCTACAGCAATGGGATCATTGTTCCCAAGGTTGGAAAAAATTTCAGCAGTTTTATCACAAGCAGTTTCAGCAATTTCAGGCAGTTTTGTACGCTTTGCACTAGAAGTAGAAACATTGCCAACACCAATTATTTTACCATTGATAGTAGGAGGTGCAGCAACATGTGAATCATTATCATTAATAATGGTGGTAATAGTCCAAACTTTAGCTACATTATTCTCTTTAGCTAGTTTTTCATTTTCTTCTCTATCCCACCTAGCACGCAATTCAGCCATTAATCTTATATTCTCATTAATTCTAACTTGGATGGCATTTTCTGTAGTAGTAATCTTATTATCAATATCATTATTAGGCATAACTTTCAATTTTAAAAGATTAACATCAGAGGCAAGTCTATCAACTCTAGAAGCAATAATATCAATTTTATCAAGCTTTTCCTCAACAGATTTGTTAAAAGCAGTTTGTGTACTAATAAATTCTTTAAGCATAGCTTCAAGACCAGAGGGTACACTCCTATTATTGTTGTAAGAATTCCCATAAGAATTACCATAACCATTACCATTAGCAGAAGGATATGGCCTATAGTTATTACCGAGTTGTTCCTATAAGCATTGTTGTTGAAATTATTATTTTTAATGAAATTCACATCAACATTTTCTTCTTGAGCAACCAATGAAGCTAAAGGAACATTATTTGGATCAACATTAGATCTACCATTCACAAGCATAGACATAATCACATCAATCTTATCACTCAAGGAAGAGGTTTCTTCAACAGAATTTACCTTCTTACCTTGTGGAGCTCTTTCCGTGTGCCATTCAGAGTAATTTATCATCATATCATCAAGAAGTTTTGTAGCCGCCCCCAAAGTGATGGACATAAAGGTACCTCCAGCAGCTGAATCCAATAAATTCCGCCAAGAAAAATTTAGTCCTGCATAGAAGGTTTGGATGATCATCCAAGTAGTCAGTCCATGGGTTGGGCAATTCTTTACCAAAGTTTTCATTCTCTCCCATGCTTGAGCAACATGTTCAGTATCTAATTGCTTAAAATTCATTATGCTACTTCTCAAAGATATAATTTTAGCGGGAGGATAATATCAACCAATAAAAGCATCCTTACATTTAGTCCATGAATCAATACTATTCTTAGGCAAAGATAGCAACCAATCTTTAGCTCTTCCTCTTAATGAGAAAGGAAACACTTTCAATTTAATAATATCACCATCTACATCCTTATACTTTTGCATTTCACAAAGTTCAACAAAATTATTAAGATGGGCAGCAGCATCATCGGAACACAGAAAATTGATCTCTCATAAGTTCAGTAAAGCAGGTTTAATTTCAAAGAATTCTGCTGTAGTAGCAGGTGGAGCAATAGGTGTGCATAGGAAATCATTATTATTTGCATTTGTGAAGTCACACAACTTAGTATTTTCAGGGGTATTCATTTTAGCAACAGTAAATAAAACAAACTAGATAAAGTAAATGCAAGTAACTAATTTTTTTGTGTTTTTGATATAGAGAGCAAGACAATAAATAAAGTAAAACTAGCAACTAATTTTTTTGTGTTTTGTTTAGGTGCAGCAAACAAAGTAGTAAATAAAATAAAGCAAGACAAAAACAAAGTAAAGAGATTGAGAAGTGGAGACTCCCCTTGCAGCGTGTCTTGATCTCCCCGGCAACGGCGCCAGAAAAAGAGTTTGATGGCGTGTAACTCACACGTTCGTTGGGAACCCCAAGAGGAAGGTATGATGCGCACAGCAGCAAGTTTTCCCTCAGAAAGAAACCAAGGTTTATCGAACCAGGAGGAGCCAAGAAGCACGTTGAAGGTTGATGGTGGCGAAATGTGATGTGGCGCAACAACAGGGATTCCGGCGCCAACGTGGAACCTGCACAACACAACCCAAGTACTTTGCCCCAACGAAACAGTGAGGTTGTCAATCTCACCGGCTTGCTGTAACAAAGGATTAACCGTATTGTGTGGAAGATGATTGTTTGCAAGAAAACAGTAAAACAAGTATTAGATTGTATGCGATGTAAAGAATAGGACCGGGGTCCACAGTTCACTAGAGGTGTCTCTCCCTTAAGATAAAAGCATGTTGGGTGAACAAATTACAGTCGGGCAATTGACAAATAGAGAAGGGCATAACAATGCATATACATGATATGATAAATATAGTGAGATTTAATCCGGGCATTACGACAAAGTACATAGACCGCCATCCAACTGCATCTATGCCTAAAAAGTCCACCTTCAGGTTATCATCCGAACCCCATTCAGTATTAAGTTGCAAAGCAGCAAACAATTGCATTAAGTATGGTGCGTAATGTAATCGACAACTACATCCTTAGACATAGAATCAATGTTTTATCCCTAGTGGCAACAGCACATCACAACCTTAGAACTTTGTCACTCCCAGTGTCAATGAAGGCATGAACCCACTATCGAGCATAAATACTCCCTCTTGGAGTTAAGAGTAAAAACTTGGCCAGAGCCTCTACTAATAACGGAGAGCATGCAAGATCATAAACAACACATAAACAATAGATTGATAATCACCATAACATAGTATTCTCTATCCATCGGATCCCGACAAACACAACATATAGTATTACAGATAGATGATCTTGATCATGTTAGGCAGCTCACAAGATCCAACAATGAAGCACAATTAGGAGAAGACGACCATCTAGCTACTGCTATGGACCCATAGTCCAGGGTGAACTACTCACTCATCACTCCGGAGGCGATCATGGCGATGAAGAGTCCTCCGGGAGATGAATCCCTCTCCGGCAGGGTGCCGGAGGCGATCTCCTGAATCCCCCGAGATGGGATTCGGCGGCGGCGTCTCTGGAAGGTTTTCCATATCGTGGCTCTCGGTACTGGGGGTTTCGCGACGGAGGCTATAAGTAGGCGAAAGGGCAGGTCAAGAGGCGGCACGAGGCCCAGGGGACGGCCGGCGCGGCCAGGCCGCCGCGCCGCCCTATCACCTGGCCACCTCGTGGCCCCACTTCGACTCCCCTTCGGTCTTCGGAAGCTTCGTGCAAAAATAGGACCCCTGGGCGGTGATTTCGTCCAATTCCGAGAATATTTCCTTACTAGGATTTCTGAAACCAAAACAGCAGAAAACAGCAACTGGCTCTTCGGCATCTTGTTAATAGGTTAGTTCCGAAAATGCGTAAATACGACATATAATGTGCATAAAACATGTAGGTATCATCAATAAAGTAGCATGGAACATAAGAAATTATCGATACGTTGGAGACGTATCAGACAAGCCTTACAACCCCGAAAGTTTTACTAGAAGAGAAGAGGTTGATAACCAACTCAACTCGATTGCCTTGCACATGATTCAAACTAGTGTGGGGACACAAGACTTGTCCCTCATTCGGAACTTCACAACTGCCAAGGAGGCATGGGAGGGTTTGGACACAAGTTGCATGGGAAGTGAAAGCATGAAGAGAAACAAGTATAGTGCTCTTCGGAATCAATCTGAAGGTTTCATGAGGCTGCCGGATGAAGATCATCAAGTCATGTATAGAAGACTTATCACAGTTGCCGATGCATTTTGGAATGTGGGTGCCAAACATATTGATGATTTTTGGCTCAAGGATAAGTATATTGATTGCATGATGCCGTTTGAGCCCATTGATGTAAAGACTCTAGTTGGGAGAGATAGCTATGCTTCTCTCACCTCACAACAAGTTGTGCACGAGTTGCAAGCTCTCAAGGTTCTAGAACAAAACTCTCAAGATTCTCACAATCGTGCCATTGGGATGTCAAGAGGGACCAACCTTGCCTTGGCGGTCAACACCGTGGAAGAAGTGAACCCACAAGAACCATATAGGATATCTTGGAGTATGTCCTATCCGGAAGATTTGGAATACCACTACAATGATCACATGGCATTCCATGCAAAAACCTTTTGGGTTGATCCATCCAAGGCCAAGGAAGACAACATAAAGAGAAACAACTCAAGTGGGTTCAAGAGTTTGGGCCCAAAAACAAGATCTTGCTACAATTGTGGTGATAGGAATCATTTCATCGCCCAATGCCCCTATGAGCATAGGGAAACTCGTGGTGGAAGGCTCATTCCCAAAGATAAGAGCAAAATTCCAAAGGTCCCCAACAAGAAATTCTACAACAAGAGTAAGAAGGAAAAGAGGCCATCAAGAATTGTGCTTGTGAATAAGGAAGAGTATTCTTCCGATGAAGTTGAGAGTAGTAGTGATGAAGAAGAAACTTCAAGGGAAGTGGCCGCCATTGCCACCACCAATATTCCCTCTTCATCTCTCTTTGATTCCCCCAATGAGAATCCTCAAATCAAGAATGCACATTGCTTCATGGCAAGGTCCTCCTTGGATACATCTATTGTGCTATCAACTCAAGAAGAATACACATCCGGGGATGATGATGATGATGAAGATGAAACTTACAATGGATTGGTGGCTCTTGCCTCTCTCTCCAACAACACTTCATCACCAATTGAATCCCCCAATGAGGACATTCATGTGGAGGAAGAAGGTTGCCTCATGGCTAAATCTTCCGAGGTATCATCCCCTAACCCCTCTATGCCTAACATATCAAATGATCTAGGGGTTAATCATGCTAGTTTAAAAGTGAAACAAGAAATGCTTGATTTCGATGAGTTCATTCTTAACTTACAAGGTGACACTAAAAGGCATGTTTCAAATCTCATGATTCGTCTAGCACAACTAGATGATACTCTTGATAAAAAATGTCAAATAGAGAGAGAGGACTCTCTTGAAATACATGCTCTTAAAAATGCCCTTGAGGAAAGTCAAGAAACTATAGCTTCTCTTGAAGAGAGGCTAGAAAATCTTGAAGAGCCTCAAGATGAAATTAACAAGCTTACTAAAGCAAGAGATCTTGCTAGGGCTAAAGCAAAAGTGCTTAAAAAGGAAACGGCCAAATTTGGTGTTTATCATGAGAAACTTATGAAGGATCTAGATGAACTATACAAAGCTCACAAAGCTTTGAAGATTGAATACTCTCTCCTATCCAAGTCAAATGAGCAAATTCAAATTAGGCTTGCTTCATATGATGTGCCTAGCTCTTCTACCTCTTCTTGTGATCATGCAAATCTTGTTGAGGAAAATGCTAGGTTGAAGGATGAACTTGCTAAGGCCTCCTCTACCCAAAGTAAACCTTCTTTGGATGACCTTTTGAGTAAGCAAAGGTCAAACAATGGGAAGGAGGGCCTTGGCTTTAATGCCAAGGCAAAGAAGGCAAACAAGAAGAAGGCCAAGCCCGCACAAGAAGAAAGAAAGCTATCGCTAATGGTGAAGCCCCTAAGGGAAAAACCATTAACAATGATGATGCGGGAATTGCTAACCCTCACTATGTTCTATTTAAAGTTTAGGGATTTCTATTTTCGTGCCCCTGCTTCGTTAGTTGTACTCAGTTTTCCCCAGCTCGTTAGTTTTTCCTCAGTTTTCCCCTCCCTCTAGTTTGAAACCCCTCGAAGACGCGGGTTGCCGTCAGTTACCGTGAGGTCAGTTCCTCGCTGACCGTCTCGTGCTGACGGGTGGATCCATCTACCGCTGACGCGTGGCCGTTTTATTTCCTGATTGTATACGCGGTGCTGCCAATGACAAATGGGGCCGCTCTATGGGGCTGCCGCAGCCAATGACCAGTGGGTCGTCTATTTATTTATAGAAAATTATATATTGCCGCTCTGTGGGGCCTCCGCAGCCAATGACCGCTGTGGTCGTCTATTTTATTTAGAGAATATAATATAGAGCCGCTCTGTAGGGGCCGCCTCAGCCCATGGCAGGTGACTATTTTCGCAGCTTAATCTAAAGTGACTCTTATGCTAAACATTGTGCATCCCGACGTTGACCTAGCAGTGGCGGCGAGCATAGCCGTTCTGACCATGCCGATATCGGCATCGGCATCGGCATCGTTTGGAGGATGTGGTGCTCGAATAATAGTGGAAATGCGATATTATTTTTTACATGCATAATATATAGAAAATAGCTAGATCTCTAAATCGATGCATATGAAGCTACATATATATTCTTGGTCATAATCCCCTTAATTATCTAAAGGGGATGGATGCATGGCTTCACGTCGTCGTCGCTTTCATCGTCAGTATCTTCGTCGTCTGAGTAGTAGTACCTCCTGCACATTGTTCCGTCGAACACCTTCACTGTGAGCACATCATCGCCTTCATATTTGAAGTGTACGAACCAGCCGAAATCCACACCGTGCGCGATGGCGAATTTCTCCCAGCCCTTGTCGAGGTACATCCGGCCTTGTCCGTCAAATAGGACCTCCACGGTCCAGAGACGAGGACCGCAGTCAGCTGCTCGCAGATACACCTTAGCTGGCTCCTTGCCGTCAAGATAGTCCGCAAATTTTTTTGGGAGTTCCTGCAAAGAGATCGAGCGCCGATCGTTTGAAATTAGGGAACCCTTGAAATTAAAGGTTTTTTAGAACATGCCCATAATTAATCACATGCATCATATATGTGGGAACGCGTACGTACCTTCTTGACCAAAGGGTCTTCATAGACGACGATGAAGAACTCCTCTATGATCAATGGCAGTGTTGACGGTGGTGGTGGCAATGATGATGATCCACTTCCCCTTCCCCTTCCCCTTCCCCTTCCCCTTCCCCTTCCCCTTCCCCTTCCCCTTCCCCTTCCCCTTCCGGTCCGCGTCCGAGACGTGGAAGCCATGGCAATGGATAAAGTGTATGTGAACGAAGAAGAGAGAGGCAGAACCTATTGACACAAGGGATGGCCGTGTGGGTGTTTATAAGGGAGAGATGACCGTTGTAGGGGTTTACACAATAAAATAAGGAGGAGATGACCGTTGTGGGGGTTTATACACAATAAATTAAGGAGGAGACGACCGTTGTGGGGGTATATATCTCAACAAAAAAACTAATGCGGACTATGTTGACGGAAATGGAACTTCGTGATATAGTTTATCATTTTTTGCGTGAAAAGTAATGGCTACAACAAAATCGGTGATGGTTTATCGTTTTTTGCGTGGAAAGTAATGGTTACAAGAAATGGGTGATGGTGTATCATATTTTTGCGTGAAAAGTAATGGCTACAACAAAATCGGTGATGGTTTATCGTTTTTTGCGTTGAAAGTAATGGGTACAAGAAATGGGTGATGGTGTATCATATTTTTGCGTGAAAAGTAATGGCTACAACAAAATCGGTGATGGTTTATCGTTTTTTGCGTTGAAAGTAATGGGTACAAGAAATGGGTGATGGTGTATCATTTTTTTGCGTGAAAAGTAATGGCTACAACAAAATCGGTGATGGTTTATCATTTTTTGCGTGGAAAGTAATGGCTACAAGAAATGGGTGATGGTGTATCATTTTTTTGCGTGAAAAGTAATGGCTACAACAAATCGGTGATGGTTTATCATTTTTTTGCGTGAAAAGTATTGGCTACAACAAATCGGTGATGGTTTATCATTTTTGCGTGGAAAGTAATGGCTACAACAAATCGGTGATGGTTTATCGTTTTTTGCGTGGAAAGTAATGGCTACAACAAATCGGTGATGGTTTATCGTTTTTTGCGTGAAAAGTAATGCCTAAAAAGAGTTTATAATTTAGCTCGTGAAAAATAATGCAGAAAACCAAACTTTAGCGTACTGGGTAACCGCCCTTTCGCATACATAGAGGGTGGAAGCTAACCGACGAGAGAGAGAGAGGGTGGTGGCCCCGACCAGAGAGAGAGATAGGGATTATCCTGCCCGTTAGATCATACGATCAACGGTCGTCGGGCACGATCCGCGTGACATGGGCTAGACCAATCAGGGCAATGTTGGGCGTCTGTGAGAGTGTGTGAAGGGAGAGGGCAAAACTGAGTAGTATCAAGAAACCAAGGGCAAGTGAGTAGTAAACAGACTAAGGGATTGAAATATGAGATTTAAAAATTGGAAAATGCGTGTTTTGTATAATGAAACCCATCTTGGCCTACCTCAAACTATTTGCAATACAAATCTACACGAGTGTGAAAATTATGGCCTCATTCAGACAAAGTATGTTTTGGGGAAAGCTGTTTTGGGTAGGGCTTATTATGGAAAACCATGCACCTTCATAGCTACTAGGTGATTTGAGAAGTGGCAATTTGTGGTGAAACTTGATTTATCTATGATTTATCTATGATTTGAGAAGTGGCAATTTGTGGTAAAGACTCCATGAGTAAGTGCCACTCTTTTTCGGATTTTTTTGCACATTAAATAACTCATTTAACTAGTTAATCCCATTTGTTGACTCTCTGTTGACCAGCCACTTGAGGGTAAAACTGAGTATATTGCACTAGCCAGTATTAGCACTCAAGGAGAAAACTGAGCACACAAAAAATGCTAGTATATGACTCGAGGGTATACCTGAGTATATCTAAATTTCCAGGGTTAGACTCGAGGACGCGTGTTGCGGTGCAGAAGTGGAAGACGTGCCATTGTTGACGCGTGTCGCGGTGCAGACGTGCAAATAGTGGACGCGTAGGACGCGGGTCGCATTTAGGACGCGTAAGCCCCTCCCTCCCTCCCTCTGCACACAGTCGTCTCATTCTCGCTCACGCACGAAACCACCCCTCTCACGTCCCATCAACTTCTCCAAATCGAAAAAACCCCAACCGCCGTACGCACGCTACCCTGCCGGCGATGGAGAAGAAGAATGCGCCGGCGGCCGTCGCCTCCGAGCCCGTCGCCTCCGAGCCCGTCGCCTCCGAGCCCGTCGCCTCCGCGCCCGTCGCCGCCGAGCCAGTCGCCGCCGAGCCCGTCGCCGCCGAGCCAGTCGCCGCCGAGCGCGTCGCCTCCGAGGGCGGCGCATCCAAGCGCGGCTCCTCCGTGAACTGGGCCTCTCTCTCGGCTGATGGACCACTTCACAAGATCGGCGAATGCTTGCTGGCGAACGAGGAGTACGCCGACACCTACTCTGCCATGAGGCAAGTCTGTAGAAATTGGCGCTCAGGTTTGCCTGAGCCCGACGTGCACCTGGACGAATGGATCATGCTAGACCACGCCCTTCCACACGTCGCTGAGTTCACCTTCCTCCAACTCGGCACATCACGCTACGTCACCATAGATCTATCGGAAGTTCATACAAGGTTCAACTTCCTCCATATCTACCTCTTTATTTTCAATCTTAAACATCTTAGTGCTGAATGTTATCGTGCTTGCCCAGATACTACTTCGTCGGATTTTGCCGTGGCGTCATCGTGCTTGCCCAGAAGAACCCGCCGCACAAGATACGGCTTCTGAACCCACTCACAAAGAAATCGAACACTATGTTTGAGGCGCAGATGCCATCTGTTTTCCTGAAATCAGTCGCTGTGATCAAATCCCCGACTATGGTCTTCGTTGCCGCACATTACCCGTCGGAAATTGGTTGGGTCGATGAGAGCACTCCAACTAAGGATATAGATGAAGATTGGGAAAAAAGATTTTCGATCAAGAACCATTGTCTGCGTTGCATTACCCCGTTCAATGGTGAACTGTATGCACTAGCTGTGGACAATTTTGAGAACGGAAGAATAGTGTGCACCAATGTACAGTTGCAGCAGCGCGCGAGCACTGTCAAGATGGAGACACTAATTTCATTTCCAGAACTTGGACATCAGAAGTTCTACCTTGTGAAGTCGGATGGTGATCTGCTGCTTGTGTTGTTGGTCAGCGTGGCTTTGGCGGGCAGACCATTGGTGTACCGTGTGGACACTCAGAGCCGCTCTCTCCATCCGGTCTGTAACATTGGCAGTAATGCCTTCTTCGTGCATTATATCCGGTGTATCTCCGTCGACACCAGAGTGTACCCGACACTTCGACCTGGCTGCATCTACTACACGGATTTGGGTTATATCAGAGAGTACTCTCATGATACAAAGGCCTGGGATGAGTGGGCAGTACGTGTGGATAGAATAGGAAGCTACGGTATGAGAAATGAACACAAGCCATACCGTTTGGAGGATGTATTGGCCGCACACTGCAGACGGAAGGAGTTCAATGAATATTTCCTTCGGGTAATGCACGATTGGAGCGACGACGAAATATATGAGGAGGAATGAAGAACAAATTCATTCATCCTAATCTTCTTGTTGTCCATACATTGCGTGCGTCTTGTATATTACAACGTTATTGGCTGCTTTTGGCTGCTGTATGCAGTTTCCCTATGTATTATACTTAGTTTTCTGATTATGCAGTTGTCAATTTATCATATACTAGCTTCTAGATTTGCTGCCATATTGGGCAAAAAACGAGGGCCAAAAGGCATAAATAACCCCAGAGATTTGCTACTAGATTTGCTACTAGATTTGCTGCCATATTGAAGAAAGACAGAAATAGAAGCTTCTCTAGATTTGATACTAATTTGGTGAAAAAGACAGAGAGAGAAAGAGGGGAAAAGGTGCTCTTAAAAATGCCAATTTGGGCCGAGAGAGACAAAACCCAGCTCCTGCTCACGTGCAACCAAACGCTTCTCGTCCTGTCCCACGCGGTCCCTTTCTACCAGCCCCACGCGACGCGGCCCCACGCGACGCGGCCCCACACGCGCCCCACAGACGGCGGCGCAACAGCACCTGAACGTCAAATAAACGGATTCCTTCCGTCCGAGCTCCTTCTGCGGGTTTCAGACAAGGCTTGGGGAAAACTGAGGAAAAACTAAGGGGCTGGGGAAAACTGAGTACAACTAACGACCCACGAAAATAGAAATCCCTAAAGTTTATTATGGTGATGTCTATGCAAAATATGTTGGCCCATATGATGGTTATGTTGCTTGGTCTATTTGGGTCCCAAAGACCCTTGTTGCTAACAAAAGAGGACCCATTGAAAAATGGGTACCTAAATCCAAGAATTGATCTCATGTAGGACTATGCCGCCGGAGGTTCAAAATGGGTGCTTGATAGTGGATGCACAAGTCATATGACCGGCGGCAAGAATCTCGTCAAGGAGTTGAGGCCTAACATTCATGAAATCACCGTCTCCTTTGGCGATAATTCTACATCCGAGGTATTGGGTTTTGGCAAGGTTGTGGTTGCACACAACATTACTCTTGTGGATGTCATGCTTGTCAAAACCCTTGGTTACAATTTATTATCCGTTTCCGCCCTTGGCAAGATGGGTTTCGCCGTCTTTATTGATAATGATATTGTGGTCCTCTTGTGGAGCAAGACTCTAAAAGTCGCTTTCGTTGGGTATCGCGAACATAACTTGTATGTGGTGGACTTCTCGGGGGCCACCACCTCAAGTGCGATGTGCCTATTCGGAAAGGCGGATGTGGGTTGGTTGTGGCATCGCCGCTTGGCCCATGTCAACATGAGAACTTTGCAAAGTCTTCACAAGGGGAACCATATTGTGGGACTAATGGAAAATGTGTCTTTTGCCAAAGATCGTGTTTGTAGGGCTTGTGTTGAAGGCAAAATGCATGACTCTCCGCACCCAAGCAAGACTATTATCTCTTCCAAGAGGATCTTGGAGCTCCTTCATGTGGATCTCTTTGGTCCTACCACTCATGCAAGTCTTGGTGCGAAGAAACATTGCTTGGTGATTGTTGATGACTATTCAAGATACACTTGGGTCTACTTTCTCAAGAAGAAAGATGAGACTCAACAAATCTTCATTGACTTTGCTACCGAGGTGCAACGCCAACACAATCTCCTCATTATGGCAATAAGAAGTGACAACGGCTCCGAGTTCAAGAACTACACACTCAATGATTTTCTTAGTGATGAGGGGATAAGACATCAATATTCCGCTGCATACACCCCTCAACAAAATGGTGTTGCGGAGAGGAAGAACCGGACTCTTATGGATATGGCAAGGTCTATGATGGCGGAATACAAATCCCGCTATAATTTTTGGGCCGAAGCCATCTCCACCGCTTGTCATTCTTCTAACCGGCTCTATCTCCGTAAGGGCTTGAACAAGACTCCATATGAAATACTCACCGGCAACAAGCCTAATATCTCATACTTCAAGGTGTTCGGGTGTAAGTGTTTCTATAAAATCAAAGGAGTTCGTTTATCTAAATTTGCTCCTAAAGCTTTGGAGGGTATATTTGTTGGTTACGGTGCCGAATCTCACACTTATAGAGTCTTTGATGTATCCTCCGGGATTATCATCGAATCTTGTAGTGTGAAGTTCGAAGAAAATGATGGCTCCCAAGTGGGGCAAGTTGATGTTTGTGCAGGTGATGAAATACCTCAAGATGCCATAGTAAGAATGGGTGTGGGATTTTTCCGCCCCATTGAGGGACACGGTGTGGCGTCTCGGGAAGGACTATGCTCTACTACGGTGGAGCCCTCATCTTCACAACATCAACAAACTCCATCTCTTGAAGCTAATGATGCACCAACCCAAGAACAAGAAGAAAACCCTCCCTCTCATGTACAAGATCAAGGACAAGATCAACCAAGGATTCATGATGGCTCCGATGAGTATCCATTCGATATTTGTGCTTCACCAAATAATGTCCAAGATCAAGCACATGAGGTTGAGCATTCTCAAGAAATTGAGGAAGCTCAAATTGAAGGTCAAGACGGGGACCCAAACGATCAAGTTGATCAAGTGATACCTCCAAGGCCTAGAAGAACCAAGGAGGAGATCGAGGCCCGTCGTCTTGCAAGAAGAGAAAGGCAACTTGAACGTCTTGAACACACACATGACAAGGTCCTTGGTGATGTAAGAGCAAGAGTTTCCACAAGAAGGCAATTGGCTAACTTTAGCATTCATCATTCTTATATCTCCTTAGTGGAACCCAAGAAAGTGTTTGAAGCTCTTGAAGATCCGGATTGGTTGGAAGCTATGCACGATGAACTCAACAACTTCAAGCGCAACAAAGTATGGACCTTAGTAGAGAAGCCAAAGGAGTGCCGCAATGTTATTGGCACTAAATGGATTTTCAAGAACAAGCAAGATGAATTTGGAAATGTTGTGAGGAACAAGGCAAGATTGGTGGCTCAAGGTTTCTCCCAAATTGAAGGAATTGACTTTGGAGAAACTTATGCTCCCGTGGCTCGCCTTGAGTCCATCCGTATCCTTCTTGCTTATGCATCACATCATAACTTTAAGTTACAACAAATGGATGTGAAAAGTGCATTTCTTAATGGTCCTTTGCATGAAGAGGTTTATGTTAAGCAACCCCCGGGGTTTGAGGATCTCGACTTTCCTAACCATGTCTATAAGCTTGATAAAGCACTTTATGGTCTCAAACAAGCTCCTAGAGCTTGGTACGAGCACCTTAAAGAATTGTTGATAGACCGTGGGTTTGATGTTGGGCTAATCGATCCCACTCTTTTTACTAAGAGGGTTAATGGGGAGCTTTTCGTTTGCCAATTATATGTTGATGATATTATCTTTGGCTCTACTAACAAAGCTTTCAATGATGAATTCTCAAAGCTTATGACCGATAGGTTTGAGATGTCTATGATGGGAGAGATGAGGTTCTTTCTTGGTTTTGAAATCAAGCAATTGAGAGAAGGGACTTTCATCAATCAAGCAAAATATCTCCAAGACATGCTCAAGAGGTTCAAGATGACGGAAATGAAGGGTGTAGCCACTCCAATGGTTACTAAATGTCATCTTGCACTAGATCCCAATGGTAAAGAGGTGGATCAAAAGGTATATCGCTCCATGATTGGATCCTTGCTTTACCTTTGCGCATCTAGACCGGACATAGTGTTGAGTGTTGGTGTGTGTGCAAGGTATCAAGCTTCTCCTAAAGATAGCCACTTGATGGCTCTCAAAAGAATCTTTCGATATTTTGTTGATACCCCAAGATATGGTCTTTGGTATCCTAAAGGCTCAAGTTTCATTCTCAATGGATATACCGATGCGGATTGGGCGGGAGACAAGGATGATAGGAAATCAACTTTCGAGGCTTGCCAATTCCTTGGTCAGTCCTTGGTGTGTTGGTCTTCTAAGAAGCAAAATTGTATATCTCTCTCCACCGCCGAAGCCGAATATGTTGCTGATACGTCCAAAACGTATCTACTTTCCCGAACACTTTTGCTATTGTTTTGCCTCTAATTTGTGTATTTTGGATACAACTAACACGGACTAACGCTGTTTTCAGCAGCTGCTCTGGTGTCTCGTTTTTGTGCGAAATCCAACTTTCGGGAAAATCCTCGGAATTTATGCAGAAGGCCCTATTTTACCAGAATATTGACGGAGCCAGAAGGGCAAGAGAGGTGGAGGCCCGAGGGCCCCACACCACAGGGCGGCGCGGCCCAGGGGGCCCGCGCGGCCATGTGGTGTGGCCCCTCGGCCGGCTCTCCGACGCCCCCCTTCGGACTACTTATTGGTTTCGACCTGAAAACGCACGGAGAAGTCGAAGTCGCCAGAAACCCTCCAGAGAGCCGCCACATCGCGAAACTCCGTCGCGGGAGCCAGAAGTCTCCGTTCGGCACTCCGCCGGGACGGGGAATTGGAGGAGATCTTCACCGCCATCACCGCCAACGCCTCTCCATCGACCAGCCATGTTTCCCCCATCCATGTGTGAGTAATTCCCCCGCTGTAGGCTGAAGGGGATGGTAGGGATTGGATGAGATTGGTCATGTAATAGTCATAAGATTGTTAGGGCATAGTGCCTAGTATCCGTAGATGTCACTTTTATGATATTGTTGCAACTTGTTATGCTTAATGCTTGTCACTAGGGCCCGAGTGCCATGATCTCAGATCTGAACATGTTATTGATTCATGAAGATATTCGTTGTTTATAATCTTACCTGCAAGTTGTATACACATGTCGCTGTCCGGAACCAATGGCCCCGAAGTGACAGAAATCGGGACAACCGGAGGGGATGGTAGTGATGTGAGGATCACATGTGTTCACGGAGTGTTAATGCTTTGCTCGGTACTCTATTAAAAGGAGTACCTTAATATCCAGTAGTTTCCCTAGAGGCCCGGCTGCCACCGGCTGGTAGGACAAAAGATGTTGTGCAAGTTTCTCATTGCGAGCACGTACGACTAAATATGGAACACATGCCTATTGATTGATTAGTACTTGGATACCGTTTTATTATTATCTGCAAATGCCCATGCTTTGATTGTTACATGAGTTTCTCTCATCCATGCAACGCCCGTTAAATCCGTCCCTGTGCCTACAGTATTTTAATCCTGCTGTTTACTATAATCACTACGCTGTCTTTATTTCACCGCCCGTTATTTCACTATTCCTACTGCCATAAAACTGTTACTACTGATAAACTCTTGCGAGCAAGTCTGTTTCCAGGTGCAGCTGAATTGACAACTCCGCTGTTAAGGCTTACAAGTATTCTTTGTCTCCCTTGTGTCGAATCAATAAATTGGGTAATACTTCCCTCGAAGACTGTTGCGATCCCCTATACTTGTGGGTCATCAAGACTATTTTCTGGCGCCGTTGCCGGGGAGCATAGCTTTATTTGGAAGTTCACTTGGATTGATATTGTTCGCTGCAAATTCTCCATCATGGGTAAACCTCGCGATACTAAGATCGCCATATTACCATCCACTACAAGAAAAGGTACAACTCTTAGTACCTCTGCTGCTCTTGATTCACCATCTGTGATAAGTAAACTTGTTTCACCACCACAAACTTCAAATGCTGGTACTTCTGCTGAATCTGAAATTTCTTCTCATAATTGTGATGATGCTTCTGCTGTGCTTGATAATGATGGTTCGTTAGGATCTTTTCTAGATGCTACAATTGCTAAGTCTAGACAAATTGAAAATACTGAAACTCCTAATGAAAATGTTGCTACACCTGTTAATTCACCTGAGTCTGTTGAATATTCTAGTGATGATCTTGATGAAGATTATGTAGAGCTTGATGATGATTTTATTGAAAAATGCAATGCTACTACTGATGCGAGAAAAATTAAAAAGTTGCTTGCAGAACATGCTGTTAGATATAAACCATCTCATGATCCTAAATTTGCCACATCTCCTATAAACATTAGGGATAAAGATTATGATTTTTCTCTTGATCTATCTCATATAGCTATTGTTGAGAAAACACCCTTTTGTGGTACTGAAAAGAAAGTGCTGTTGAACACTTGACTGAGTTATCTACTCTTAGTGGCGTGTTTTCTGATGATGTCAAGATGCGTACTTATTTTGTCGCTAAAATTTTTCCTTTCTCATTAAAGGATGATGCTAAAACTTGGTATAATAATTTGCCTCCTGGTTCTATTAAAAGTCCAATTGACTTGCGTGATGTTTTCTTTCGAAAATACTTTCCTGCTAGTGCTCAACATGCTGCTTTGCAGAGAATTTATAATTTTGACCAGGAAGATGGAGAGAAATTGCCTGAGGCTTGGGCGAGATTTTGTTCTCTTATTAGAGCTTAGCCTGACCATGATTTGGAAAAGCATGATTTACTTGATATATTTTATAGTGGACTAACCATTGAGTCTAGGGCATACCTGGATAGTTGTGCTGGTTGTGTTTTCAGGAAAAGAACTCCAGACGACGCTGAAGAATTATTGGCTAAAATAGGCCGGAATCATGATGATTGGTCTACACCTGAACCAACCCCGACACCGATAGTGAAGAAGAGGGGTATGATTAAATTAAATGATGAAGATATGAGGGAAGCCAAGAAGTCTCTTAAAGAGAAGGGTATTAAACCTGAAGATGTGAAGAATTTACCTCCTATAGAAGATATATGTGAGACGATTCCCCCTTCATCCATAATTGAGGTACACTCTCTTCAACGCTTTACTAGGGAAGATATTCCGTATTCAAAATCTCCTGCTCAATGCTTAGATGAATTTGATAATTATATTGTTAAGCAAGAAAACTTTAATATGAGAGTAGAGAATCATTTAATGGAAAATTCCCGAGCTATTAGTGAATTGCATGGTATTGTGGAGAGAACCTCCAATGATGTTAAGATACTTGTTAAACATTTTCAAATGGTTCAAACTCAAATTGATCAACTTACTAAAGTGCAAAATGACTTGTTGGGAAATAATTCTAAAGAAAAACATGCTTATGAAGTAACAACTAGAGGTGGTGTTTCTACCCAGGATCCTCTATATCCTGAAGGGCATCCCAAAAGAGTTGAACAAGATTCTCAACTAATTAAAACTAGTGCTCCATCTAAGAAAAAGAAAAAGAAACATAAGAATGTTGTAGAATCCTCTGAACCTGTTAATGATCCTAATAGTATTTCTATTTCTGATGCTGAAACTGAAAGTGGTAATGAACATGAGGAAGATAATGATAAGAATGATACTCCTGATAAAGAAGAAATTGAAAAAGAACCTGAAAAGCATGCTAAAAATAAAAAGTACACTAAAGAAGATTTTATTACTGAGAAACATGGCAATGAAAGAGAACCTTGGGTTCAAAAGCAAATGCCTTTTCCTGCTAAGAAACTAAAATCAAAGGAGGAGGAACATTATAATAAATTTTTTGATTGGATGAAACCTTTATTTTTGCAAATCCCTTTGACTGATGCTATTAAATTGCCTCCTTATTCAAAGTATATGAAAGATATTGTTACTAACAAAAGGAAAATCCCCAATGAGGAAATTTCCACTATGCTCGCTAATTACTCCTTCAATGGTAAGATTCCAAAGAAGCTTGGAGACCCAGGTATACCGACTATTCCTTGTTCCATCAAGAATAATTATGTTAGAACTGCTCTATGTGATTTGGGAGCAGGTGTTAGTGTGATGCCCTTTTCTCTTTATAAGAGACTTGATTTAGATAAATTGATACCAACTGATATATCTTTGCAAATGGCTGATAAATCTACCGCTATTCCTGTTGGTTTATGTGAAAATGTTCCTGTTCAAGTTACTCAGCATTGCTTGATATTAACTGATTTCATTGTGTTGGAAATGCCTGAAGACGATAATATGTCCATTATTCTTGGAAGACCCTTTCTTAATACTGCAGGGGCTGTTATTGATTGCAATAAAGGCATGGTTACTTTCAATGTTGATGATAAGGAACACACTGTCTATTTTCCCAAGAGGATCGATAAAGTATGTGGAGTTAATACAATTTTTAATGTGAAAACTATCAAAGTGGGATCCATTGATTGTCCTATATATGAGCCTAAAGAAGAATATCAAACTCTTGTGATTGGATCCATATCAATTCAATATAAGGTAACATGATTGATTTGAGGTTTATTTCTTCTTATGTCATATAAAATTTATTTGGTAGCAAGACTTGATCAACCTTGTTAACAAGTATATTTTAATGCATAAGAGAGCTAAACAACATTTCTTTCTTTCTTTCTCCCTCCACTTATTTTACTTGCTGTAGCACTTTTTTGTTTTGCAATATGCTTTAGTCATTTAAGATTTTGGAAATCATTTTCCTGCGCAGTAATCATTAATTTAATACCCAGAAATGTGCATTTTTCGAAGTTCTCTAAAAATTACAAAAATTACACCGTTGGTCCTATTTTTCGACGAGGCACCTGGGAGCACCAGAGGATGACCTGTGGGGCACCAGGGGTGCCACACCATAGGCCGGCGCGGCCAGCAAGGGGGCCGCGCCACCTTGTGGTGTGGGCCACCCCTTGCCCCACTACATCATCTCTTCCTCCCAGCATCTTCTCTCTCCCGAAAAAGCTCGTACCAAGTTTCTCTCACTCGTGTTTCTGCTCAAGAACTCGCGATTTTTCGATCTCCTTGCTCAGCCCAGATTTCTGTTTGAAATTTGGCACATTTACTCCTTGGTATGTGACTCCTTTGATTGTCCAATTAGAATTTCATTTGGTTGAGTATATCTTGAATATTTTGCTGCTGTAGATAACATGTTTAGTGAGCTTGCATGCTTGTTCTAAGTGGAAGAAATTAGTTTTGATGCATGTTTAGTACTCTAGCAAGTTCCTATAGTAGTTCCCTTCAATTACATACCTTGAAATCAAATTTTATAATGATTGTTGAAAAATTTCAGAAAATGGAAGGAAGTATGCACCAACTTAACCAAGAAGAGTTGGAGGTACAGCAAGTCATGAGAGTTCATCGTGAAGAGGGAGTATACCCCTCTTATTATCCATGCACGGATTTTATGCGGAATGCAGGAATCCTGCAAGACGTTCAAACACTAATTTCCAATGCAGGATTGGGAGATTTTACTGTTGGTGAACCTCACCAATATGCTAAACTAACGGTGTCGGTTGTGCAGGATTTCGAATTTCACCGGTCTCAAACTGACCCCATGGTCCGGTACAAGATTTATAACAAAACTATCGACTTGCCTTTCAGTGATTTTTGTACAGCAATTAGAGTGCCGCGATGGGGATCTTGCGAGAAGATCAGGGGAACACCGCGGGAGCTCTCAAATCTTTATACAAGGATTTGTAATGGGAGGAGCTTCTCCAATGATAGTGGTAAGATTAGTAGCATTCAACAGCCAGCCATCCGCTACTTTGCCTATTTCATTACAAAGTGCGTTCTTGCGAGAAGGACTGGAGGTAAATTATCTGTCCAAGATTTGGCTTTCTTAGCTGCTGCTTTGCAACAGGATAGGACTTATAATTTGGGTGCTTTAATAGCTTGTAGACTTGCTACTAACCATGAGAAAGGAGGAATTTGTGGAGGTCTTATCGCCTCTCGCTTATTAGCTATGCATGGTGTAGGACCTCACCATTTAGATATTCCGCTTTCTATAGAGAAACTTGATGTTGGCTCCATGATCAGACATGAATTTATTTCAGATGCATCTAATTTGAACAACCTGCATTATAGGATAACTTTGTATAAGAAAAATTGGAGTATAACTAAGAAAATTGAAAAACTAGTACGCTTGCCTGCACCTGCTTTGTTTAACCTTGATGCCAGGGACGGGTGGTCGATCACAGAAAATGAGCTGAACGCATACATAGAAAGGGAAAGCCGTCGTGCAAGGGAAGATGTGGAGGAGGCCGAGGAGCACCCCGACTCTTCATCCGATGCAGCGAGCTCCTCATATCAACATCATGGTCATGTGGAGCCTCCACGATATTCTTCTGCGCAGGGGCCCTATTACCACTCCATGTATGATCCACCGGCGTGGAACTCCGACCCTCGTTGGGAATGAACTCCACTTAGGCCAAAGCCTAAGCTTGGGGGAGGTATACCGGCATCACTCATTCTTTGCATATTATGGTTGCTGGATACTTGTACATACTTGTTTAGTCTCTTAGAGTGGTTTTCTAATGAGAGAGAGATGATATTTGGGGAAGTGCTGTCCAAAAACAGATTCTGTGCTGTTACCAAAAAAATTCGTACGCACAGCCAGAACGTTATTTTGAGTTGCCAATTTTTGAGCATGTTCCCCAGGTTGTTATCTAACTTTCATTAGTTGAACACTTTTTGGTCTGAGCAATGGAAGATTTTTGTTAATTTCGATTTCTGTACTGCTGTCAGGATTTGGCAGATTTCTGTCATCCTGCTTTTCTGTGTTTCTGTTAGTTTGCATTCTTTTGTTTTCACTTTGTTTCTTTCCTAAAACACAAAAAGACCAAAAATATTTCTGTTGTTTCTCTTCACCATTTGTTTATTTGGTTCCTTGCCCTTAGTTTACTTTATTTGCTATCGTTGGTTTGTTATGAGAAAACCCAAAAAGATTTTGCTTTGTTTGCTTGTTTTCTTTCGTTCTTGTTTCCAATTCGAAAACACCAAAAATATTTGCTGTTCTTCTTTGGTTTGTAAAGTTCATCATGAGTTCAATGGTCTTCGGTGGCTGGAGCGTGGTTTTCATTTCATATTATCCAAGCTACACAAGTGAAAAGGCAATAATGACGATCTACGACAATCTGATTGTGGTGAGAGGCTGGTATGAACTCTATTTGCTTTCATTTTTATACATATACTCATCCATATGAGCATGCTTAGTTGGTTCATGTGAGGTATATGTTATTTGAGAAAGTCTAGTAGTTCATGATCTCTCATGTTTAGCCCCAATTTATTAATATGAGTAGCATGTCATGGATGTTTGCTTGCATTGTTTTATTCATAAGTAAGTATGGCATTGTGGTATCCTCCTCTGAATAATTCATTTATATCGACTTGGCACATGCTCACGCATGCATATGACTGAACAAAAGTCAATTAAGCCTCGATGATTTATATTGCTTCAGAGTTATTGTATCACTTTTATGCCTCCGTTAATTTATTTTGCCGCAAGCATGATTATGACAGTTATTGCTCTCTTGATTTGTCGCTCCCTAGTCTTTTGCTAGCCTTCACTTGTACTGAGCGGGAACGCTCGTGCTTCCAAACACCTGAAAACCAAGTTGTTCCAAAAGTGTCCACCATAAATACCTATGCATGGCATTTCAAACCATTCCAAGTAAATTCTCATGCGCTACCTTTTAAACTTTCAAAATGCTTCTCAATTTGTGTTAATGTTTCATAGCTCATGAGGAAGTATGTGGTGTTTAGCTTTCAACCTTGTCATTTACTTTTGACGGACTCTCATATGGACTAGTGGCACATCCGCTTATCCAATAATTTTGCAAAAAGAGCTGGCAATGGGATTCCCAGTCCCGAATTAATCAACTTAAATAGACACTCCTCCATGGTTTGTGATTGTTGGACGGCACCCGAAGGATTCGGTTAGCCATGGCTTGTGTAAGCAAAGGTTGGGGGAGTGTCATCATCATAATAAAACTTAAATAAAAAGGCACTCCTTCATGGTATGTGATTGTTGGCAGGCACCCGAGGATTCGGTTAGCCATGGTTTGTGAAAGAAAGGTTGGAAGGAGTGCCACCCAAAAATAATTCATGGGAGCCGCTCTTGTGAGTCCGGTTGATGAGGTAGTTAGTGTACCCATTACCATTCGTTGACAACAACAAACACCTCTCAAAATAATTTTACTCCTGCTTTACAAATGAAAAGCTCTAGCGCATGTTAATCCCTGCTTCCCTCTGCGAAGGGTCAATCTTTTACTTTTTATGTTGTGTCTCCATTCTTTCTTTGAGCACTATCTTGAGAGCACAACTGTCATTCTTAGTATAATATGCTTGTCTCAAAATATGATTGATTGTGGTATAACTTTGATGCTTTTATCTTTGACAATTACTACTTCTAGTCTTTCTATGAACTCCAGAGGTGCCTCGGCATTTATGTTTTGCCGATCAAATACGGGCAAGCGAGATACCACTTTATCATATTCTCTTATGAACATTGCAATCCTGCTTACATACATGATTCATGATGCTTATTATTAATTGTTGGTACCTCTCCATGATTGACATAGCTGTTGGATGATCTTATTTGCATGTATCTCATTATGAACTGCTTAAGTATTAGCCATAGCATGAGAATATATACATCATATGAGCAAATGTGTTCGTGAAAGTTCTTTTATCGCTCAGTTGTTAACTGAATTGCTTGAGGACAAGCAATAAGCTAAGCTTGGGGAGTTGATACGTCCAAAACGTATCTACTTTCCCGAACACTTTTGCTATTGTTTTGCCTCTAATTTGTGTATTTTGGATACAACTAACACGGACTAACGCTGTTTTCAGCAGAGCTGCTCGGTGTCTCGTTTTTGTGCAGAAATCCAACTTTCGGGAAAATCCTCGGAATTTATGCGAAGGCCCTATTTTATCATTGAATATTGAAGGGCAAGAGAGGTGGAGGCCCGAGGCCCCACACCACATGGCGGTGCGGCCCAGCCGCGCGGCCATGTGGTGTGGCCCCCTCGGCCGGCCTCCGACGCCCCCTTCGGACTACTTATTGGTTTCGACCTGAAAACGCACGGGGAGAAGTCGAAGTCGCGAAACCCTCCGAGAGCCGCCACATCGCGAAACTCCGTCGCGGGAGCCGAAGTCTCGTTTCGGCACTCCGCCGGACGGGAATTGGAGGAGATCTTCACCGCCATCACCGCCAACGCCTCTCCATCGACCAGCCATGTTTCCCCCATCCATGTGTGAGTAATTCCCCCGCTGTAGGCTGAAGGGGATGGTAGGGATTGGATGAGATTGGTCATGTAATAGTCATAAGATTGTTAGGGCATAGTGCCTAGTATCCGTAGATGTCACTTTTATGATATTGTTGCAACTTGTTATGCTTAATGCTTGTCACTAGGGCCCGAGTGCCATGATCTCAGATCTGAACATGTTATTGATTCATGAAGATATTCGTTGTTTATAATCTTACCCGCAAGTTGTATACACATGTCGCTGTCCGGAACCAATGGCCCCGAAGTGACAATCGGGACAACCGGAGGGGATGGTAGTGATGTGAGGATCACATGTGTTCACGGAGTGTTAATGCTTTGCTCCGGTACTCTATTAAAAGGAGTACCTTAATATCCAGTAGTTTCCCTAGAGGCCCGGCTGCCACCGGGGTAGGACAAAAGATGTTGTGCAAGTTTCTCATTGCGAGCACGTACGACTAAATATGGAACACATGCCTATTGATTGATTAGTACTTGGATACCGTTTTATTATTATCTGCAAATGCCCATGCTTTGATTGTTACATGAGTTTCTCTCATCCATGCAACGCTCAAATCCGTCTTGTGCCTACAGTATTTTAATCCTGCTGTTTACTATAATCACTACTGCTGTCTTTATTTCACCGCTGTTGTTATTTCACTATTCCTACTGCCATAAAACTGTTACTACTGATAAACTCTTGCGAGCAAGTCTGTTTCAGTGCAGCTGAATTGACAACTCTGTTGTTAGGCTTACAAGTATTCTTTGTCTCCCTTGTGTCGAATCAATAAATTGGGTAATACTTCCCTCGAAGACTGTTTGATCCCTATACTTGTGGGTCATGTTGCCCAAGTGGATGCACTCGATTGTTATGGATGAGGCAAACTTTAAAGGAATACGGTGTCACTTGTGACAAAGTGCCTCTTTTATGTGACAATGAAAGTGCCATCAAGATTGCTTATAATCCGGTGCAACATTCAAGAACGAAGCATATTGAGATCCGGAATCATTTTATTAGGGATCATGTTGCCCGTGGTGATATTGAGCTATGCTATGTTCCTACCAAAGATCAACTTGCCGATATTTTCAAGAAGCCTCTTGATGAAGCAAGGTTTTGCTATTTGAGGAATGAGCTAAATATCATTGATTCAAGGAGTATAGCTTGACCATCTTGCAAACACACCTTTGTCTCAAAACTTTATTTGGTTTAGATGTGGGCATGGAAATAGGGGGAGTGCGGTTTAAACTATTGAGCTATCCCCCCCCCCATAATGCCAACATTAAGAAATCATTCTCTTTATATCATATGTTGATATGTGAGCTTCAATGATGAGTAGTGGTTTTGGGCCCAAGATATATCTTCGCGGTGCCATGCCATAACACTCATATATGGTGGCCTAGGCCACCACACTCTTCTTTATGTAGAGTTGGTGTTATTTGAATCTTATGGATCTTTATTTGCCATCTACATGTTCTTATGGGAAATCGCTCATTTTTGGTCTTCATTTGCATTACTTGCAAAAATGAGTGATCATGTACCATCCTACAGTTTGGATCATCTGTCCTAAGCCTATCGCATCCAAGCCCTATCCTCTTCCTACTCCGAGTGCACATGGTTCTTGTCAAAATTCCTGTTCTGGCCCAGTTTTCTGCTCGACCGGAACTTCCGGCTGGATCCCTCTGGCCAGCATCTGGCTCCTGCGACACTGTTCTGTTGGTGGGCGTTTTCTGCTGGGACCGGAAGTTCCGGCCCCAGCGAGCGGAACTTCCGCTCTTACGTTTTCCCACTTATGGGTCGGGAACGGGGAGACGGTTTCTTCTCCCCATTCTTCCCCAATCAGTTCTGTTCGTGAACTCCTTCCTCCGTGGCGCCGGCGACCCCCGGCCAGATCTCCCTCCTCCGGCGACCTCCGCCCGATCGGCTCCATGGATCGGCATCTTCTCCCTCTCCTCCACCATGGCTCCCCCCGGTTTGTGCTCTTTCCCTCTCTAGGTGTGGGTTGACCTCACTAGATGAAATTTAGGGCATACTCTAGGTCAAGCCTTGGTAGATTCCTTCTAGATGCATATCCCCTGCTAGTTCTTGTCTAGAACGTTGGTGTAGAGCGATTCACCACGCCATTACCGCGAATCCAAAGGGAAACTGTGTTGTCTTCGTGTAGCCGGAAGTTCCGGCGGCTTGCGCCGGAACTTCCGCTCGGGCGGAACTTCCGCCGGTTCCCTCCGGAACTTTCGGCCTGGCATGTTTACTGCTCTGTACTCTTTGTTCTGTTCAGGATCTTGTTTTGGCCTCCACTTGTTCGTGTGCACTCATCTATCATCTACCATCTTCATATATGTATCTCAGGTGGTTCGAAGAAGAGAGGAAAGGGGCATGTTGAAGACGAAGAAGAAGAAGAGTTTGAGCTTATTCTTCCTTCCAAGCTCACGGCTCGCCAACAGGCGGCACAAAGGAATGTCAAGTCACCCGCGGTTTGTGGCAAGAAAGTTCATGTGTCAGTCAAGAACATGCCTTATCTCGAGTACAAGGAGCTGCGGCAAGGGAACCCTTATCTCATCCCTCGGAACAATAGGGTTGGGGATAAGCGCTTCCACAATAAGTCCCAAGAGGAAATCTTTTATGAGATCTATGTGACCTTCAAGAAGGGTATAGTCACTCAACATTCCATTGACACCGCCAAGATGGCCGCCACAAGGTACTTTGATGAAGCCTATGCTTTGTGTGGAGAGTTTGGGCTCTATCCCATTATGGAGCTCAACAAGGACTATGATGTTGGGTTGATTCAACAGTTCTATGCCACCGTCCACTTTGAGCAAGATGAAGCAAGAACATTCCGGTGGATGACACATGAGACTCTTCTTGAAGCTAACTTGGCAAGCTTTGGTGATGCACTTGGATACCCTCGATCTCCGGTTGTGAATGCAAATGGTTGGCGGTCGCATGATAGCTCGTTTGCTCACACCAAGGAGGTGTTGGAACCTCTCTATATTAAGGGATGGGGTGTTCCGGGCAAGAGTGCGGATTTTCTCCCTACTTGGGACATCATGCTTCGTGTCTACCGGGAGACTATTGGACCCAAGGGTGGCAACCTTGATGAGTTGCATACATATGAAGTGGATCTTATGGCAAACTCTCATGCTAAGCAAGGGACTGGTGAGAAGCTCGATGTGATGGACTACATCTACAATGAGATGTGGACATGTGTGATGGAGAAGAAGCTTCCTCTCTTTGCTCCTTTCATCATGAAGCTTATTGAAGACACTTGGATGTCTACTTGTCAGGCTCTTCTCTCTCACTCCATTCCTCTCAACATCACCGCTCATGAAGTGAAGTCACAATTCACCCCTAGAAGATGTTCCTCATGTTTATGAGAAGCCACCAAGTTGGGTCTCCAAGCTTGCCCGCCGCATGCAACAGATATTTTGTCTCACATCAGCTGTCAACCACCGTCAGTATCAGCAGCATTTTGAGGCCAAGAAGTCTCGGGCTCGTCAGAAGAGCATCATGAGGGCTCTCAATGTGGAAGTATCGTCTCCTCCTGGATCCGAGGAGAACATTACTCCGGAGGCTGAGTGGGTCTCTGAGCATGGCATTCCTCTCCTAGAAGATGGTCTTGAGATCCAGTCTCCTCCTCATACTCCACCTCACCCCGGCGCTCCATCTGATCTCCCTCCCGGTTGGGCTAACGCCGACCCTTGGGATGCGTAGTTTCTCCTGTCCCTTTTGGGTGCCTTGGTGCCAAAGGGGGAGAGTGAGCCATATTAGGTTGCTCTCCGTTGGGTATTTGCATGGGGGAGTCACAAGCTCGTGTGTTCTTTCATTTCTATCGCTTGTGATTCCATTTTATTATCTATTTGGTGTCGAACTATGTTTCTAGATATTATCTATGTGTGAACCTTATCTATGTGTATGGTAAACTCCGTATGTGAGTCTTCTATGGTTATCTATGTGTGCATGATCTATCTTTCTATATGCTTATCACTATGTTGAATTGTTAACCCATGGAAGATGGTTGCAAGATATAGGGGGAGCTTTGTTTCTTATATGTGTACCTTCATTTGCAGAGAAATTTTCTTGGTACATGCTCATATCTAGGGGGAGCTCCTCTATATCTCTCACATACTTGTTGTTTACTTTGATCATTCCGTGCAAATACTTGTGTTGTCATCAAACACCAAAAAGGGGGAGATTGAAAAACATTTCCCGCCCTTTTGGATTTTGTGTGTTTGATGTCAACAATAGGTATCTATTTATGTGTGTTGATGTAGACAGGTACATGGTTTCATTATATATTCATGGCTGGTGGAATGGATTGATAAAACTGAAGAGAGTGTTGCCTTTTTACTTCATGCGGAAGTTCCGGCCCCTGCTGGCGGAACTTCCGCCCAGATGCTTCACTCAGCAGGATCTCAGCGCCCCTCTTCAGGCGGAAGTTTCGGCCCCTGCTGGCGGAACTTCCGCCCAGATGCTTCACTCAGCAGGATCTCAGCGCCCCTCACGTTGAAGCTCGGCGGAAGTAGGCCAGAAGTTCCGGTCAGTGGAACTTTCGCCCTACTTCCGGGCAAGTTCCGAAAACAGGCGTTTTGTGTGGTTTTCACGTAATTCCGGAACATGGACGGAACTTCCGGTCACCGGAAGTTCCGCCCTAGTTTCGCCCGCTCTCAATCCGTCAGCTGCCCTGGTGCGAAAGCATCCAGCCGGAACTTCCGGCCCTTCTGGCCGGAACTTCCAGTGTTACACGAAAACAACCACAACGGTCATATCTGAAGCCCTACTCATATAAATAGCTCTCTTCTCCATTGTGACAAGTTGCTCAATCAGTGCACAAGGTCATCCACCATTAGAGCCACCTCAAGAAACACAAGATTCACAAGATCTTCTCCTCCAACCATCCAAAGCTCTTGATCTTTGGAGATCCGAAGGAGAAGACCCCGATCTACATTCTCACCGAAGCGATTCTCATTTCCCCCTCATATGATTGAGGGCCCCTTTGCTAGTGTTCCTCTTTGGATCCCTAGTTGTTTGTTGTTGATGTATTCTTGTTGATTGTTGTGTTGTTACAGATTTGGGAGCCTCCAATTTGGTTGTGGATGTGTGCCCCAAGAACCTTGTAAAGGCCCGATTTCCGCCTCGAGGAAATCCCTTAGTGGAAGTGGGCTAGGCCTTCGTGGCGGTGCTCACAGGAGACCTGAGAAGCCTTCGTGGCATTGGTCTGGCTTTCGTAGCGACCACACTCCTCCGAACGTAGACGTACCTTCTTGCAAAGGAAGGGAACTACGGGAATCAACTCCGTGTGTCTCCGTGTGCTCCACTCTCGGTTACCTCTATCCTTTATCTCCCATATATATTGCGTAGCTATATCTTGCTTAGTCGTTGACCTTTTCATATAGGTAAATTCACATAGTTACATATCTAGAGACTTTACCTTTGTGTCAAGCCTAAATTGAAAAAGAACTAAAAATTGGTTAGCACCTATTCACCCCCCCTCTAGGTGCGGCATACGATCCATTCACCTCCCCTCTTTATATAGGGGGGAGGTCGGTTTGGGTGGCCCCCCAACGCCCCGAACCCATCTAGGGCCGGCGGCCAAAGGGGGGAAAGTTTTCCTCCCTGATGTCTACGGGTGCTTCTATTCTTGTAGACAGTGTTGGGTCTCCAAGAGCAGAGGTTTGTAGAACAAAGCAAGTTTCCCTTAATGGATCACCCAAGGTTTATCGAACTCAGTGGAGGAAGAGGTCAAAGATATCCCTCTCAAGCAACCCTGCAATCACGATACAAGAAGTCTCTTGTGTCCCTAACACACCTAATACACTTGTCAGATGTATATGTGCACTAGTTCGCGAAGAGATAGTGAAATACAAGTAGTATGGATGTATATGAGTGGTAATAGTAATCTGAATAAAATATGGCAGCGAGTAATCATGCAACAGAACAGTAAATAAACGGAGATTCGATGTTTGGAAACAAGGCCTAGTGATCATACTTTCACTAGTGGACACTCTCAACATTGATCGCATAATAAATAATAACTTCTTCTCATTTGTGCTACATACACTTTTGTTGGATGACAAACACCATTCGTTGTGTAGGGCTACAAGAGCTCCCTCAAGCCGGAGTTAACAAGCGCCACAACATTCGGCATTCATATTTAAGTAACCTTAGAGCATAATAGATCTTTGCAAAATAGACCGAGTACTAACATAGCATACACACGTCACCATTACACTATGAAAGGGGGAATAGATCACATCAATACTATCATAGCGATAATCAACTCCATAACCTACAAGAGATTATGATCATAATCTACGACAAGAACCACACGATGCACACACTGTCACCTTTACACCATGGAGGAATAGACTACTTTAATAACATCACATGAGTAGCACATAAACTAGTAGTGATACAAAGCTCATCATATGGATCTCAATAATGCAAAGCAATTCATGAGATCATTGTATTGGAGTACAGAGAGAGAGATTAACCACATAGCTACGGTAGAGCCCTCCCCGGGGGAGAACTACTCCCTCCTCATCATGGGAGACAATGATGGCGGTGAAGATGGCGGTGGTGTCGATGGAGATGGCTCCGGGCAACCGTCCCGGTAGGGTGGAACGAGACCTCGTCCCCGAATTGGAGTTTCGTGATGCGGCGCCTGAGCTTTTCTCTGAGTTTCACACCTGTCGTGTTTTTAGGTCACGAGGTTAAATAGGCAAAGAGGCGGAGTCGGAAGGGCGGGGCTCCTCCCCATAGGCCGGCGCGGCCAGGCCCGCGACCCTATGGTGTGGGGCCCGGCCCTCCTCCGACTCCCCTTCGGTGTCTGGTCCGTCTCGGGAAAATGATGTTTGGTCTTCGTTTCGTTGAATTCCGAGAATATTGCCCGAACAGCCTTCCTGGAACCAAAAACAGCAGAAACAAGAACCGGCACTCGGCATCTTGTTAATAGGTTAGTTCCGAAAATGCATAAAAACATCATAAAGTGTGAACAAAACATGTAGGTATTGTCATAAAACTAGCATGGAACATCAAATTATGGATACGTTTGAGACGATCAAGCATCCCTAAGCTTAGTTCCTACTCGCCTCGAGTAGGTAAACGATAACAAATAATTTCTGAAGTGACATGCTACCAACATAATCTTGATCAACATTATTGTAAAGCATATGAGATGAATGCAGCGATTCAAAGCAATGATGAAGACAATGAATAAGCAACTGAATCATATAGCAAAGACTTTCCACGAATAGTACTTTCAAGACAAGCATCAATAAGACTTGCATAAGAGCTTAACTCATAAGCAATAAATTCTTAGTAAAAAGCTTTGAAACAACACAAGGAAGAGTTTCAGCTGCTTTCAACTTCAACATGTATATCTCATGGATAATTGTCAACATAAAGTAATATAACAAGTGCAATAGGTAAACATGTAAGAATCAATGCACACAGTTTACACAAGTGTTTGCTTCTAAGATAGAAAGAAGTAGGTAAACTGACTCAACAATAAAGTAAAAGAATGGCCCTTCGCAGGGAAGCATTGATTGCTATATTTGTGCTAGAGCTTTTATTTTGAAAACATAAAGAGAACATAAAAAGTAAAGTTTTGAGTGGTGTTTGTTGTTGTCAACGAATGGTAGTGGGCACTCTAACCCCCTTGCCAGACAGACTTTCAAAGAGCGGCTCCCATGAAATTTTATTTTTGGGTGGCACTCCTTCCAACCTTGCTTTCACAAACCATGGCTAACCGAATCCTCGGGTGCCTGCCAACAATCTCATACCATGAAGGAGTGCCTTTTTATTTTAGTTTTATTTAGATGACACTCCTCCCACCTTTGCTTTCTCAAGCCATGGCTAACCGAATCCTCTGGTGCCGACCAACAATCACATACCATGGAGGAGTGTCTATTTGCAACTTTATGAAAGTTAATTAATTGGCTGGGAACCCCATTGCCAGCTCTTTTTGCAAAATTATTGGATAAGCGGATGAAGTCACTAGTCCATTGGTGAAAGTTGCCCAACGAGATTGAAAGATAAACTCCACATACTTCCTCATGAGCTATAAAACATTGACGCAAATAAGAGGTAATAACTTTTGAATTGTTTAAAGATAGCACTCAAGCAATTTACTTTGGAATGGCGGAGAAATACCATGTGGTAGGTAGGTATGGTGGACACAATTGGCATAGTTTTTGGCTCAAGGATTTGGATGCACGAGAAGAATCCCTCTCAATACAAGGCTAGGGCTAGCAAGGTTGTTTGAAGCAAACTCAAGTATAAACGGTGCAGCAAGACTCACATATGAACATATTGTAAGCATTATAAGACTTTACATTGTCTCCTTGTTGTTCAAACACCTTAACCAGAAAATATCTAGACTTAGAGGGACCAATCATGCAAACCAAATTTTAACAAGCTCTATGTAGTTCTTCATTAATAGGTGCAAAGTATATGATGAAAGAGCTTAAACATGATCTATATGAGCACAACAATTTCCAAGTATCAAATTATTCAAGATATTATACCATTTACCACATGAAGCATTTCTGTTTCCAACCATATAACAATGAACGAAGCAGTTTTCAACCTTCGCCATGAACATTAAAAGTAAAGCTAAGAACACATGTGTTCATATGAAACAGCGGAGCGTGTCTCTCTCCCACACAAGCATGAATTTATTCAAACAAAACAAAAACAAACAGACGCTCCAAGTAAAGTACATAAGATGTGACCGAATAAAAATATAGTTTCAATAGAAGAAACCTGATAAGTTGATGAAGAAGGGGATGCCTTGGGCATCCCAAGCTTAAACGTTTGAGTCTTCTTGAAATACGCAGTGATGAACCACGGGGGCATCCCCAAGCTTAGGCTTTTCACTCTTCTTGATCATATATCATCCTCCTCTCTTGACCCTTGAAAACTTCCTTCACACCAAACTTAGAGCAAACTCATTAGAGGGTAGTGCATAATCAAAATTCACATGTTCAGAGGTGACACAATCATTCTTAACACTTCTGGACATTGCACAAAGCTTCTGAAAGTTAATGGAACAAAGAAACTCATTCAACATAGCAAAAGTGGCAATGCGAAATAAAAGGCAGAATCTGTCAAAATAGAACAGTCCGTAAAGACGAATTTTGCAGGGGCACTTAACTTTCTCAAACGGAAAAACTCAAAACTAATTAAAGTTGTGTACATATCTGAGGATCACGCACGTAAATTGGCAGATTTTTCTGAGTTACCTACAGAGACTTCTGCGCAAATTCGTGACAGAAGAAATCTGTCACTGCAGTAATCCAAATCTAGCATCAACTTTACCATAGAGACTTTACTTGGCACAAAAACATGATAAGGAGAGGTTGCTACAGTAGTAGACAACTTCCAAGACTCAACAATACAGTAGTAAAATAAACACATGGGTTATCTCCCAAGAAGTTCTTTCTTTAGAGCCATTAAGATGGGCTCAGTAATTTTAATGATGATGCTCTCATAAGGATGAGAGTCGCAAAGAAAGTATCAAAAAGCAAGTATGAAGTAAATTTAAGCCTAACCCTCTTCCTATGAAAAGGAATCTTGCACACAAATAGATTCATGAAGAACAAAGTGGCAAGCATAGAAAAGCAACACAAGCACAATTTCAAGATTCTCAACATAAAGAGGGAAAACTTAATATTATTAAGATGAATATAACCATGTTTCCCTCTCTCATAATAACTTTCAGTAGCATCGTTGATGAAATCCATAATATAACCATCACTTAAAACATTCTTATCATGGTTCATATGCATAAAGGTATCATTATTTTTGACATAAGAAAAACTATTCTCATTAATAGTAATTGGAGCAGGATCATTATCAAGAATTTGAACATGGTAAACAAGTTGCATACTAAGGGAATGGTTTTTGGCAAGCCCATTATAACTATGACAAGTTTCATAAGGATAATTGTAACATGTGTCATATCCATCTCTATAGCGATTATCTAAACCAGAATATGTAATATCATCATTTTCACTAAAAGTAGAGGTCTCAAATATAGGATCTTCAAGCACAACATCCCCAAGCTTAGAGCTTTCAATATCATCGTTTGAGGGGACATGAATAATACTATCATTATTACTTTCATAATCAGTACCAAAGAGATTTCCAACATCAAAGGTAGTGTGCTCTTCCAAATCATGATCACTAATATGGGTAAAGGGTATAGGAAGATCATCGTACTCAGATTCATTATCATAATAATCATTAGGAGCAACATACTTATGGTTACCTATTGTTACCTCATACACGTGGGGATATGTTGTTACCTCTTTCTTTTTATTCCCCTTCTTCTTCTTCTTTGTTTTATTCTTCTTCTTCTTCTTCTCCTCGTTCCTTCTTTAGGAGGGAGAGGCTTCTCCACATAACCTGCTTTATTTCAGAAACAATAGAAGAAACCTTGGAGGATTCCTTCTTTTCATTAATAAGTTTGAAACACATAGCGGTCCTATCATATTTTGGCAAAGTGTCATCTTCTAAAATATTTTGTATGTGGGTATTTGTATGGCAATTATTAATGCAATAAGAAAGACACCCATGCAGGACATCATCAATATCAAGATCGTTAATATCTAACAAAGAAATTTTTCTTGATAACTCTTCACACTTCAAAAATAAAGTAAGTTCATCATTCTGATTAGGAGTAATCTCATCATCACAATACAAATTTGCAGCACTCATGGGGTTCGAATTATCATTGGAGGAGCATTGAAAATTAAAGTGACCAACTCTATGGCAAAGTTCACAAATAAAAGGATAGAGGGCACACACTTTTTCTCCAAGATCATCTAGAGCTCTAGACCACTTTCTAGTTTTTTCATTTCTGTGATGGATACAATATTCATCTTCTATTTGATTAATTCCACAAGGTCTATGTATTCCACAAAAATTAACATGCTTATAGGAAATAACATTTTCATAAGTTTCAACATGTTCATTGCAATCATTAATAACAGTTTCATCCTTCATGCAAGCGTCTTTAAAAGGTTCATGATACTTATCAAAATTCTTCCTAGGCAATTCAATGTGAGAAGCAAAAGCTTTATAAAAATTTGCAACAACTTGAGAGTCAAGACCATAAGTAGCACTCATATTTGAAATTCATCAGTATCCATAAAAGTTTCAATGCATTCATAATCATAATTTATACCTGACTCTCTACCTTTGTCGTTCTCCCAATCTTCAGCGTTCTCCTGAATCCGATTAAGAAGGTCCCATTTAAACTCTTCTTTGTTGCGTGTGAATGATCCAGAACAAGCAGTATCCAGCAAGGTTTTATCCTGGAAAGAAAGTCTTGCTTAGAAATTATCAATGATAACATTACCAGGAAGCTCATGATTGGGGCATTTGAGCATTAAGGACTTCAATCTCTCCCATGCTTGGGCAATACTCTCTCTATCATGAGGCCAGAAATTATATATACGGTTTCGGTCTTTGTGAATTTCACTTGGAGGATAGAATTTAGAATAAAATAGAGGCACAATATCCTTCCAATCAAGAGAACGCCCATCCTTCAGCAGCTTATACCAATGCGCCGCTTTACCACGACATAACAAATAATTTATTCCTAACTTCATCCATTGAAATACCTGCACACTTGAATAACCCGCATAATTCATGCAAAAACAGTAAATGATCTTCAGGATGAACAGTTCCATCCCCTTCATAGCGGTTATCCATAACACGTTCAATAATTTTCATAGGTATCTTGAAAGGAATATTTTAGTAGGTGGATTTAAAATATCAAAAGCATCATTAGAGTTATCGCATATGGGAGATAAAGTATTATCAGAGCACATTTTCTCCCCTAAATATGGGAAGCTAAAAAGATCACAAAAACTAGCTTCCCCAAGCTTAGACTTCTCCATAGCATTAGCAGTAATTGCATTCATACTAATAACATTTCTACTAGCATGCAAATAAGGTTCCATAGGTTTTTTAATTTTTGCATCAAACAATTCTAAATCAGGAAAAAGATTAAAAGCTCACTAATTTTTTTTTGTTGTTTTCCATTATGCCTAACTAGTGAAAATAAAAACAAGAAACAAAAAGATGCAATTGCGGGATCTAAAGGAAATAGCTTCGAGCACTCACACACCGGCAACAATGCTAAGAAATAGCTTAGTAGTCGGAGGATGTGAATACCTTTTACCTTACCTCCCGGCAACGGCGCCGGAAAAGTGCTTGATGTCTACGGGTGCTTCTATTCTTGTAGCAGTGTTGGGCCTCCAAGAGCGGTTTGTAGAACAGCAGCAAGTTTCCTTAAGTGGATCACCCAAGGTTTATCGAACTCAGGGTGGAAGAGGTCAAAGATATCCCTCTCAAGCAACCCTGCAATCACTATACAAGAAGTCTCTTGTGTCCCCAACACACCTAATACACTTGTCAGATGTATAGGTACACTAGTTCGCGAAGAGATAGTGAAATACAAGTAGTATGGATGTATATGAGTGGTAATAGTAATCTGAATAAAATATGGCAGCGAGTAACATGCAACAGAACAGTAAATAAACGGAGATTCGATGTTTGGAAACAAGGCCTAGGGATCATACTTTCACTAGTGGACACTCTCAACATTGATCGCATAATAAATAATAACTTCTTCTCATTTGTGCTACATACACTCTTTTGTTGGATGACAAACACCATTCGTTGTGTAGGGCTACAAGAGCTCCCAAGCCGGAGTTAACAAGCGCCATAACATTCGGCATTCATATTTAAGTAACCTTAGAGCATAATAGATCTTTGCAAAATAGACCGAGTACTAACATAGCATACACACTGTCACCATTACACTATGAAAGGGGGAATAGATCACATCAATACTATCATAGCGATAATCAACTCCATAACCTACAAGAGATTATGATCATAATCTACGACAAGAACTACACGATGCACACACTGTCACCTTTACACCATGCAGGAGGAATAGACTACTTTAATAACATCACATGAGTAGCACATAAACTAGTAGCGATACAAAGCTCATCATATGGATCTCAATAATGCAAAGCAATTCATGAGATCATTGTATTGGAGTACAGAGAGAGAGATTAACCACATAGCTACGGTAGAGCCCTCAGCCCCGGGGAGAACTACTCCCTCCTCATCATGGGAGACAGCGATGGCGGTGAAGATGGCGGTGGTGTCGATGGAGATGGCTCCGGGCATTCCCCGTCCCGGCAGGGTGCCGGAACAGAGACTTCTGTCCCCTGAATTGGAGTTTCGGATTGGCGGTGGCCCCTGGAGCTTTTCTGGAGTTTCGTCAATCGGTGTCGTGTTTTTAGGTCACGAGGGGTTAAATAGGCGAAGAGGCGGAGTCGGAAGGGCGCCGGGCTCCTCCCCAGGCGGTGCGGCCAGGGTGGAGCCCGCGTGGCCCTATGGTGTGGGGGCTCCGTGCCTCCCTCCACTCCCTTCGGTGTCCTGGTCCGTCTCGGTGAATTATGATGTTTGGTCTTCGTTTTGTCGAATTCCGAGAATATTGCCCAAACAGCCTTTCTGGAACCAAAAACAACAGAAGGAACTGGCACTTCGGCATCTTGTTAATAGGTTAGTTCCGGAAAATGCATAAAAACATCATAAAGTGTGAACAAAACATGTAGGCATTGTCATAAAACTAGCATGGAACATCAGAAATTATGGATACGTTTGAGACGTATCACTCCCAGTTGATCCCTTGGGTTTGGGGGCCTGTGTGCTGGCCGACTTGGGGGGCATGTGCCCCTGGCCCATTAGGGGCTAGGCTGCACCCCCTCGGCCCATGTTGGCCCTCCTAGGGTCGTGGGCCCCTTGGTGGACCCCCGGGAACCTTCTCGAACATTCTCGGTCTTCCATCGGAAAAATCCCGAACTTTTCCGAAACCTAGAAATCAACTTCCCTTATATGAATCCTATTCTCTGGACTATTCTGGACCTCCTCGTGATGTCTTGGATCCCATCCGAGACTCCGAACAACATTCGGTCTCCATCTCATATTCCGCAGCTACTATACAACATCGAACCTTAAGCGTGTCACCCTACGGTTCGTGAACAATGCGGACATGATCGAGACTCCTCTCCGATCAATAAACAATAGCGAGACCTGGAGATCCATAATGGCTCCCACACATTCAGCGATAAATTATTGATCGATTGAACCATTAACATACATACCGATTCCCTTTGTCACGCGATACTTTACTTGTCCGAGGTTCGATCATCGGTATCTCCATACCTAGTCAACCTCGTTACCGACAAGTACTTTTTACTCGTACCGTGGTATGTCATCTCTTGTGATCGTGTCACATGCTTGCAAGCTAATTAGATGTCATTCCACCGAGAGGGCCCAAAGTATATCTATCCATCATCGGGATGGACAAATCCCACTCTTGATCCATATGCCTCAACTCATACTTTCCGAATACTTAATCCCATCTTTATAACCACCCATTTACGCAGTGGCGTTTTATGAAATCAAAGTACCCTTCTGGTGTAAGTGATTTACATGATCTCATGGTCGAAGGACTAGGTTACTATGTATCGAAAGCTTATAGCAAGATGAACTCAATGACTTGATCTTATGCTATGCTTACTATGGGTGTGTCCATCACATCATTCACCTAATGATATGATCTTGTTATTAATAACATGCAATGTTCATGATCATCTATTAATCAACAAGCTAGTTAAACGAGTGGCTTACTAGGGACTCTGGTTGTTTACACAACACACATGTATTAATGTTTCCGGTTAATACAATTATAGCATGGGGTGTAAAAATTTATCATTACCACTAAGATATAACAATAACTAATTTATTATTGCCTCTCGGGCATATCTCCAACAGTCTCCCTCTTGCACTAGAGTCGAGGTTTCAGTCAACGAATCTGACACGCTCAGAAACGTATGTATTTTGCAATTGATTTGCGTCTCCGCGCATCACTCATTTCCAAATGAGTCGGCATTTAATCATATATGCTTAGTCCTCTCGTGGAACCTTAATTCCGCGGTCTAAAATAAGTAACTCATATTGTCACACACAATATAGTTTCAAAGTTCTGACACTATCGGAACTACACCAAGTTCTCAAAGAACTCCTCGACTTAAACATCCTCAGTCATTGTCAAAACAATGACATACTCTGCCTTCGTTTGTAGAATCCGTCACAATATTTAGAACTCATCTAAATCTAGCATAGACAACTTCTAGCTCATTGTGCTACCTTTTAATGAACACTTAGCCTAGTTGAGATTTAAATTCATTTTTATATGTGATCAAACTAATATCGGTGCAACGCCTTACATCGGTTTGTTTGTCATTACCTCATACAAAACTAATATCCTTGGCTCTTCCAAAGAACTCAAGGATCCAATGATCATCACATAGATCATTGTGATATTTGCTCCTAACTCCTTAGAGCACGGGACATCTGATTGTGTACATATTATTCGTGATCTAATATCACTCATATGTTTTTACTCATTGAGTGTCAAATACACTCAAGTCTTGTTAAACCTTCACATGGAAAAGAACACCTTCTTAATGTTTTTATATTGAACTACTTCAATATTCACACTATGTACTTTGACTTAAACTTATTTTGCGTTTCAATCTATCTTCATAGATCTTCACGCTAAATCTGTTTTTAGTCCATATCCCTTCATTGAAATTAATTTTCAATGAAACCTTCTAATCACATAAAGTAGATGATTACACTATTTATAATCAACGATATGTCTTCTACATAAATTATCATAAATATGTCTCAGCGCTCCCACTTAATTTCTTGCTAATGCAAGCATCTTCATCGTTTCTGCTGAAATCAAAAACTCTTTGACTATTTCACCCGGTGAAGATTCCAACTCCGCGATACACACTTCATCTAATTGAAGTTTGTATACCTATCTAGTATTCCACGAACCAGCAAAACTCTTGGTTGTATCTAGTATACATCCTTAATACACACTTATGGTAAGGAATGTATTTCTGCCATCCTAATAACATATCTCATAAAAGAAATATGTAGTGATTACTAGAATAATCCACACAGACTATAAGCATCACTACGGAAGATCTGATCTTATCATAGTCAACTCTTTGAACTTTGTCGTAAACAACTTTTTGACAAGTCAAGCTTCTTCAAGGATATTCCATCCAAGTCCATCAATTTTATAGATCCATTTACTTTCAAAAAGTATTCACCTATCTTGGATTTCATGGCGCATAGCCATTTTAACGGAGTCAGGGCCCATCATAACTTCTTTGTATGTAGTTGGTTTATCATTGTTCAAAATCAATCATTTATCCACAAATCATTTATTTGATCACAAAGTAAACCACATCTACAAGGTTAAATAGGTACTTTGATCTCCATGACTATAACACTTTGTAGACATGGGAGCCATGATCGTCGTGGCCGCTTCCGGAACCATTTCCGATGCTGCTACTCTGATCATCATGCTAAGGTTCATGAACCTTATCAAGTTCCATTGTCCTCCCACTCAAATACTTCGCTAGAAAACAATTTCTTGGCAAGTAACATTAACAAACACTTTTGTCTTTTACTTCATAGTGGAAAGAATTCCCAATTTGTTCTCTGGGACAACAACAAAGACATTCATCCGGTTTTGGTTGTAAACTCATTTACTTATGCTACGCATACCAAAATTTAAGAAAGGACTATTAGGGTTTATACCCATGCCATAACTCGTATGGTGTCATTTCAACGTATTATGATGACGCTCTATTCAGTGTAAAAGCGGTAGTCTCTGAAGCATAATCCACAAAAATATAATGGTATCATTTTATTTTATCTCATCATTAACCCAACAAGGTTTGAATACGTCTCTCGGATACTCCATCATCACTAAGACACTACAAGAAACGTGAGTGGTAGAACAATTTCATAACTCTCTTAGATGTTCGATAAAACTCGTAATTCAAATATTTCCACCATGATCCAATCATAGATATTTGACTTTTCTATTATGATGATTTCCACTTCATGCTGAAATTTATTTAAATCCATTCAAATGTTTCAAACTTCTTCCTTATCGAATAAATATATCCACACATATATACTCAATTAATTGTTTGAAGTTTTCATGAAGTAGAAGAATCTCCCGCACACAACTATGCCCAGGGAACCATTAGGGTTTATACCCATGCCATAACTCGTATGGTGTCATTTCAACATATTATGATGACGCTCTATTCAGTGTAAAAGCGGCAGTCTCTAAAGCATAATCCACAAAAATATAATGGTATCATTTTATTTTATCTCATCATTAACCCAACAAGGTTTGAATACGTCTCTCGGATACTCCATCATCACTAAGATACTACAAGAAACGTGAGTGGTAGAACAATTTCATAACTCTCTTAGATGTTCGATAAAACTCGTAATTCAAATATTTCCACCATGATCCAATCATAGATATTTGACTTTTCTATTACGATGATTTCCACTTCATGCTGAAATTTATTTAAATCCATTCAAATGTTTCAAACTTCTTCCTTATCGAATAAATATATCCACATATATATACTCAATTCATTGTTGGAAGTTTTCATGAAGTAGAAGAATCTCCCGCACACAACTATGCCCAGGGAACCACATACATCATCATGTATGTTTCCACTAAGTTAGTTGCCCGTTCAACTCTTGGCCTATGAACGGTATTTCAGTGATTTTTCTTTAGAAGAGATTTGCAAGCGCCAAACGATTTAAAAATCAAATGAATCCAAAAATCCATTTGCATGAAGTTCCTTCGTGCGTTCCTTTCTAACATGACCTAAATGGCGGTTCCACTAATGAGTGGAATTCACATCATTTGCCTTATGGCATTTTAGCGTTAGTGTTATGCATGTGTGCTTCACCATAAAGATTTATAATAACTTATCCATCGTACATGGAATGCTGTCATAATTTGAACAACTCATTGTTTTCATTTAACCAGAACAAAACAACAATTATAAAGTTATTTATTATAAATCTGAAGGGCTAGATAGAATGCCAACGACGAACATAATAACACTTTATTTTTGTTCCAGACGTGCATTCCTATCATATTCCTTGTCAGTCACTTAGGCCATTGTATTCTTGTATTGCGTTGTTTTGTTTGACACCTCATACCAACCAATATGGTACAAATACCCAAGAATTTCATTGTGTGACCAAACAAGGAATACATTCATAACATGTATATCATCTATATACAGCTGAGCTAGACTTTCTAGTCTTTTTTTTTTCTTTCTACCAAAAATCTTTTGTAGTTTCTTTTTTAGCTTTCCTCATTCTCAGAAAACACTTTACCTTCAATAACTTCTAGGTCCATTGGTCAAATACTAATAACCTTGAGGTTCTTACTTTGAAGTTGATCATCACATGACAAGTGTTCCAGATTTTACTATTAGTAAGCTTTTATTGTGATGGAAAATTTCACTCATAATTTTTATCCATCGAATCATGACGACTTTCCGAGACCATGTCTGTACATGCTAGGCTTGTAAAGTTTAACCTTAGTACTCGTATGTGCAAATCTGGCTTGCACCCGTTGTATGCACATGTAGAATCTATAACACCCGATCATCACGTGATGCTTCGAAACGACGAGTCTTAGCAACGGTGCATACTAAGGACGATCACTTCATGGATATGCGAATATCGTTAGTGCCCAACTAGTTGGAGGATTGGGATGCCTAGCGTCTTCAACCTTCGTACATTCCCATAAAACTTATGAGTTTATGTAGTCTCACTAGATTATATTCTATCATCTTGCAATAAGGTCTTAGATATCACATATATCTCATATCTCGCTTATTTCTGAAAACAAAATTTCCAGCTCCTTACTTTTCAAATGGATTTGAACTTCAAGTTTCACGGAGACAAGATGATTTTAGGTACTAATTGAAACCATTGCTCTTGAATGTGAGGTTTACTAAAAGTTTGCAATAGAACTTAATCATTTCTTGATTCTTTAACAATACGGTACCAGTCCGTAAAGTTACTTGTCAGACTTAAAAATATTTCTATCTCAATTACAAGACTAGCGCATGGTAGATAACAGATGCCAATTCTACAATTTAATTCAAAGTACTATTCAGACTATGTTCATGATAATTAGTTCAAGTTTTAATCTAATTACTAATGAACTCCCACTTAATACAACATCCCTCATAGTTGTTTAGTGGCACACGATCCATCGTCACTACACCAAGTTTGATCATCACGTGAGATGATGTAGCTTTAATGGTGAACATCAACATGTTGATCATATCATCCATATGACTCGTGTTCAACCTTTTGGTTTCCTGTGTTCCGAGACCATGTCTGTACATGCTAGGCTCGTCAAGCAAACCCAAGCATTTCCGCGTGTGCAACATGGCTTACACCCGTTGTATGTGAACATAGAATCTATCACGTCCGATCATCACGAGATGCTTCAAAACGATGAACTTCAGCAACGGTGCATACGAGGGAGAACACTTTATTATCTTGATATTAATGTGAGGGATCATCTTATAATGCTACCGTCGCGATCTAAGCAAGATAAGATGCATAAAGGATTAACATCACATGCAATTCATAATATGTGATATGATATGGTCTTTCTTCTTGTGCTTTTGATCTCCATCTCCAAAGCACACAAGCAAGATCTCCATCATCACCAGCATTGCACCAAGGTCCATGGCGCCGCTTCATGGTTGTCCATCACTTATAGCTACTATAACAACTACTTGAAACAAAGCTATTAAATGATGAATAGACACGCAGGTCTTAACAAATTTAAAGACAACCATTAGGCTCCTGCCGGTTGCCATAATACAATAATAAACATCTCATACATCAAATATAATCATCATCACATTATGGCCATATCACATCACCAAACCTGCAAAAACAAGTTAGACGCCTCTAATTTGGTTTGCATATTTTACGTGGTTTAGGGTTTTCGAGTAAGATCCAATCTACCTACGAACATGAACCACAACGGTGATACTAGTGTTACCAATAGAAAGAGTAGATTGAATCTTAACTATGGTGAGAGAGACAGACACCCGCAAAGCCACTTATGCAATACAAGTTGCATGTCAAGCATGGAGCAAGTCTCACGAGACGCGGTCATGTAAAGTTAGCCCGGGCCCTTCATCCCACCATACCGCAACATGCAAAGTACACTAACCAAAAACAACAAGAGCATCAACGCCCACAAAACCATTGGGTTCTACTCGTCGATCTATGCATAGACACGGCTCTGATACCACCGATGGGTTCGTTGCATGGAAAATAAAAAATTTCTACCGTGAACATGAACAAAAACCAAGATCCAATCTAGGAAGAAGCAAAATCTAATCTATGAAGATCGAGGAAATGAGAGATATGAGAGACTAACCCTCGAAGATCCAAAGCCTTACGAGATCAGATCTCGTTGTTGATGTAGTCGATCGTCCCGTCCCGCGGCCACTTCCATACTCGGTCGTGCGTACGGTGTCGATGAAGTCCTTCCTCTCCCCGTTCCAGTGAGCAGCGGAGGTGTGGTAGATCCCCTCGGACTCCTAGCAGCACGACGGCGTGGTGGTGGTGGAGGAGGAGAAAAACTGCAGGGCTTGCCAAGCCGGTACAGACTCGTGGTGGAGGAGAGAGGAGTGGCCATGGTTAGGGTCTGAAGGATGTGCGCCCCCTGCCCCCTCCCCTCTTTATATAGGGGGAGGTCGGTTTGGGTGGCCCCCCAACGCCCCGAACCCATCTAGGGCCGGCGGCCAAAGGGGGGAAAGTTTTCCTCCCCCCAAGTTGATCCCCCCTATGGTTTTGGGGAACCCTAGTGGGCTGGCCGACTTGGGCCTTGAGGGGCATGTGCCCCTGGCCCATTAGGGCTAGGCTGCACCCCTCGGCCCATGTTGGCCCTCCTAGGGTCGTGGGCCCCTTGGTGGACCCCCGAACCTTCTAGAACCTTCCCGGTCTTCCACCGGAAAATCCCGATCTTTTCCGAAACCTAGAAATCAACTTCCCTTATATGAATCTTATTCTCCGGACCATTCCGGACCTCCTCGTGATGTCCTGGATCCCATCCGAAACTCCGAACAACATTCGGTCTCCATCTCACATTCCGAAGCTACTATACAACATCGAACCTTAAGCGCGTCACCCTACGGTTCGTGAACTATGCGGACATAATCGAGACTCCTATCCGATCAATAACCAATAGCGGGACCTAAAGATCTATAATGGCTCCCACACATTCAGCGATAACTTATTGATCGATTGAACCATTAACATACGATACTGATTCCCTTTGTCACGCGATACTTTACTTGTCCGAGGTTCGATCATCGGTATCTCCATACCTAGTTCAACCTCGTTACCGACAAGTACTCTTTACTCGTATCGTGGTATGTCATCTCTTGTGACCGTGCCACATGCTTGCAAGCTAATTAGATATCATTCCACCGAGAGGGCCCAAAGTATATCTATCCGTCATCGGGATGGACAAATCCAACTCTTGATCCATATGCCTCAACTCATACTTTCTGAATACTTAATCCCATCTTTATAACCATCCATTTACGCAGTGGCGTTTGATGTAATCAAATTACCCTTTTGGTGTAAGTGATTTACATGATCTCATGGTCGGAGGGTTACTATGTATCAAAAGCTTATAGCAAGATGAACTCAATGACTTGATCTTATGCTATGCTTACTATGGGTGTGTCCATCACATCATTCACCTAATGATATGATCTTATTATTAATAACATCCAATGTTCATGATCAGGATACCATGATCATCTATTAATCAACAAGCTAGTTAAACGAGAGGCTTACTAGGGACTCTGGTTGTTTACACAACACACGTGTATTAATGTTTCCGGTTAATACAATTATAGCATAGGGTGTAAACATTTATCATTAACACTAAGATATAACAATAACTACTTTATTATTGCCTCTCGGGCATATCTCCAACAGGGATCGCCGACGACACGTGCTACGGAGGCGACATTTACTGCGGTGAAGTCGGAGGCATCGGGTACTGCGGCGGAGGCGGCACCATCTGACCGTCCCATGCGGCATGCGGCATGCGGCAGCAGTGGTGTTAGCGGAGGCAGGGTGGTGTGGTCCGCCACCATTGTCGTGAGGCGAACAACCTTATCCATGCGATAATAATAGTGATACGGGCTGGCTCCCTAAATTTGATGGACGGATAGGTCGCGCTGAACGTTGTATAGATGGGCGCACGGACTCATTGCACGTGGCATGATCGTTTGAGCCGTGCCGTAGAGATGCCGCGAGTCCATTCAATTTGATGCGTTTGGATCTTCTTCCCCTTGAGGCTAGAGGCCATGATCACGGTGGCATGCATAAGTAACGTGGACATTGATGAATCGGAAACACGAAGCAGATTGATGAGCGCTTGGACCTCTCTTCTTATCCCCTCCTACAGTGATAAGGCGATTTTCTGAACCCCTCTTCCGCTCCCACCTCGTCGGCGTCGATCCGGCCGATTCCTCACCCTCCGGCGACCGCTCCGGCGACAGGAGGATGGGGAATCGACGGATCTCGTCGTGTACATAGTGTAGGTAGCGGGGGTGTGCTTGCTGGCGGCGTTGAGGAGGTGGCGGTGGCGTCGGTGAGGCGTTTTGGGGATGGCGGACCCCTCCTTCGCCTTGGTGTTCCGATGGAGCTCCATGGCGTATCCTCCGTCCTTGGGCGTCCGTGGTTCGGTGGAGCTGCGGTTCGCGCTTTCCCCTCGGCCGGAGGCCGAGGTGGCGGCTCCGGTGGTTGAAGATCTGGAGCAACCGGCTGATGTTGACCAAGCTTTCATCGTCCGATGTGGTGCGGGATGGAGGTGCTCAGGTGCCGAGGAGCGTCGACTTCCCGGCCGATCGGGGGAGCCTCCCAGTCCAAGCTTTGTGTGGACGTGTGGCGGCGGGTTTCGCCGGCGTGACGTCCTGTACCGTCCTACATGACGAAGACGATGATAGGGCTCAGTTGGACCTCTTTGTAATTTTCCTTGCTTTCTGGGCTTCTCTGTAAAAGAGACTTGGTTAATGTTATCTCTTCTCTCTGCGCAAAAAAAAAGAAATCGGAAACACGAAACGGCTCGAGTTACTCTTGACCGTTTGGTGAGACGATTAGCGTGGAGAGAGTTAATCATCCAGCGATGAAGCCTGCATGCCATGCCAGACGTGGGGAGTACGTACGTTTTTTGAATTGATGAAAAAAGAAGATTGCAGGAGTAGCAATTGGCTATTCAATTGGGGGTTAAATGAGGCTAGCTAGTGCAGGTACCGGCTGTAGGACTAGGTAGCTTGTAGCTAGAACACAAGCTACTCCTGCTGGGCTGGCTGCTGCATTGTGGCTATGGATGTGATAGGAGGAGAGCGCATCAGGGTCGGGCCCAAGGAAAGATACGTCGCAGTGCTGGGCCCCCGACCGGGCTTCGATGCAGGCGGAGGCGGTCCTCGGGCCTGGAGTCGAGCCTGTCGTCAGCGCCGCAAAAGCGGCTGACCGGAGCGGCGGGCACATGCACGGCGGCCGGTACGAACGGTGCAGCTACGTGCCTATACGCCCGTCGTCCCTGCCTGCCTGCCTGCCTAGATGAGTCCCATCGGCTCGCAGCTGCACGCGTGGGCGCACGGAGCTCCACTGTTGGGCACTGATCCGTCGCTTCGTTCCGCACCACGGCACTGAAGGCGCTTCGTTCCGAAGCACGGCACCGAAGCCACATGCATGGCACGGCGCGGCCGTCCCGGCGTGCGCGTGCGTACGAACGCTGGTGCAGCTACTGCTGCCTACTCACGTCCCTGCCTTAGCGGACTAGAATAGATTAGAGCATCTCCAAATTGGGGTGCTCATCCGAAAACGAGCTCCCACCGCCTTCTTCCCCGAATCTTTGCCGGCAAATGATGCGGCTCAAAACTCTGTCCGGCATTTCCACGCCGGTATGCGGCCATGAACTGATGATGCAAGCTCAATTCGATCCTGCCGCCCGATGATGAAGAGAAGTTGATGGAATGATGGTCATATCTCCTCTTTGTTTATGACGGTGGCTCAATGCCGAACCTCGTCGGGGAGGTTCTAGGCAGGGGGGAAAGAAAGAACATGCACCGGCAGGGCAGAGAATGCAGGGTTTTGTGATGCTTGAGGCCAACTACTTAATTTGCCGACAATCCACCATATGCACACAAGGATAAACAAAGAGTTGATCATTAAGATTGTGTATGGCGCGAGGGAGTATGATGACTACTTCAAGTGACGTTGGTTCCATATCTGAATCCTCGACATACACAAGATGACTACCTACATATATCTGAATGCACGGCTCACTTCAGGTGTCTTGCATTGGAGATCCTCCACATAAACAAGATGACTACCTACGCACGTCTGAATCCACATGCCAAGACACTTTGTACATGTTTTATTAGGCATTCGCGTGATCATGTTTGGACTAATCTATTCGAGAGTGCCAAATGAAGAAGACTCAACTCAGATCTTGGCACATAACGAAGAGAGAGGTTTGTGGATTGCATGTGTTGTGGATGGAGGAAATGTCCATTTGCTTGACAAGGGATGCATCCAAGTCATACTGAATAGTGCAATGTGTTCATAAAAATGTGGTGCATTATGATTTGTAGATTTGCCACGCGTCTTGCATTTTCTCCCAATAAGATCAACGTGTTGCATCGTTTTCCTCCATTTGTTAGACTATCGAAAAATGGTCGACAAATTACGAGATCAACGGCCCCTCGTACAAAAAAAGGATACTACTCAGCCGATGCCATCTATCGAAAAATGGTTGACATTTGTGAACACAATACGTCACCCTTATACTGAGAAGAAATCTTGGTTTGCTTTTTATCGAAATGGGGGAAAACTCGCCCCAGCTTCTGCATCCAAGGGATGCATACGTCTTTTTTATTAGATTATTCACAACATCTTACAAGAGCAATACAAAAGATCAAACTCGAAGCCACCTCGCTAAACCTACAGAGGGAGAGGGATGAAGGGGGTGACAATACACCAACTCACATCATCCAAGCAACCAAATGCCTTCCCAAGCCGCTCAATAGCAGGTGAGAAGCACATCCAGTCAAGCAGACTCTCAGCGCACGCCAACATACACGCCACAGAAATCGCTACCGCCGTCTTCCTCGCACCCATCTTCAAGAGGGATCACCACATTGACCTTGCCAGACCTGCCGTCGATGTCACCATGACGCCATACAGCTCCACCAACCTACACGTGTCCTGCAGTCCGTGCACGTCTTTGATACCCTGCAGCTCCACGCCGCCGAGAATCATCAACGTCAACGTGGTAGATGAACACTACTCCACCAAAGATCCACCTCCATCCAGCCGCTACTCCAAAAATGATGCCTCAAGAGGTAGAACAATGCAGGAAGCGCCGTGATCATATGATCCGGGAGACCCGGATCTAGGGTTTCCCCCGAAGTAGCACGAGTGAGTAGCCGCAGACTGCAACGAGGATGCCTTCAAGAAGGAAGCGACGCTTAACGCTGCCATCTCTACATGTGTGAAGGGTTGTAGGAAGGATGTCGTGCGGGTTTTTTTATGCTTCAAGATTCTTTTGCTATTGTCTAGTACTCAGCTCTAACATGGTCGAAGTCTCGCATGTGTGAGGTTATGATCATTTGTGTGATCATATGCACAACATGATCGTTGACAATGAGTGTGTTGCTCCGGTGGTTGATGATCATCCATATGATTGCAAGGATTTTTGCGCAAGTTGATCAGGTGTCGGTCGAGTTTAAAGATTTTTTCGTCATGTATCAAGAAGTATGTGACGAACAGCTTCATCGCCCGACTGTGAGATGGTCTAGTGGAGTGTTTACGGACGAGGGAAGTAAACACGACATGGTGAGTCTTGATCTATTTGAACTTTTCAAATTTAAATTTATTAGAATTGTTGTATGAATTATTTCATTCCCATGTTTGAGTTATTTTATCTATATAGCTGAAATTACGAGCCTATAATTTATATGTTTAATAGAACAAAATAGTATGGTTGCATGTGATAGGATATTGACAACCCTATAGGCATCCGTCCTAACAATACGGTCACATATGCAAGTGTTTCTAAAATGGTCACATATGCAAGTGTTTCTAAAATTGTTTTTCCGTCGGTGTTGCCGAACTGGAGAGGCACGATATCGATATCAGGGCACCTCCAGTGGCCCGGCGTAAACAGATCAAAAGTGACCGTTTACATCATGTGGTCAAAAAATGGGTCTGCTCCTAGGCTAGCGGCCCGACACAAATTGATCGTTTTCTTCGCGCCGACCCATTTGCGGCCCGAATTTTAATTTGGGCTGAGAATGCATCGACACGTAAGCGTCTGCATTTTCCAAACTTGGGCCTGCCTAGTAGTGGGCGAGAGGCCCAAATTGATGCCCTCCTGCGGGTCTGCATCACTAACCATCTTCATGCCTGCTCGGTGACGTGCGATCAATGGGAACACTTCAGCTTCAACGGCAGCGCCAATACTTGGGGACGGCTGGGCTTCCACGCCACCATCAATGGCATGTGCCTGGAAAGCAACGCACACATTCATAGAAGCCGCATCCCGTCCCTTTTTAATGGCATAGGCTTTTTTCCCCCGCTATATCCACCAGCTAGCCAATCTCTCCTCCACCACCAGCCACCGTCCCTCTCCATTTCCCACATAACAAGCAGCGCAACCTCGTCCATGGGCAAGGGATGGACATGGCGGAAGCCGAAGCATGGCCATGAGGCTGGGTCATCGGCAACGAAAAAGAACACTCGCATCCACATATCCGTCACCGTCGACATGGCATGTTGATACGTGCATTTTGTATCATCATAATAGCAACTTATAAGACTAGTTTACATTGTTATTTGCAGTAATATATCATTATATATGCATTTTTACATGATTTATGGGACTTTCCTATAAAGTCCCTCTATTTTGGTTTAAACTCTGAAGAAACTTCAATTAGTATTTGGAACATTACATGAGCTGCGAGACTAAAAAAGGGCAAGGTTAGAGGACACGTTTCGGAATTTTCGAGACGAACAAAATGAGCTGAAGTGTTTCACCAGGTTATCAACAGGTCGGGAACTAGGGCAGGTGCCGCGGGCCCCTATGAAGGTTGATCCACCTATGCCATCAGGCCTCGGGCGTCGCCTCGCCGCCTCCTTTCGCGTACCCTCTTATATACCCTAAAAACTTACCTGGCCAGTAGAACAGAGCTTTTAGTGAAATAGAGCGCCGCCGCCACCATGATGTTCGGTTCGGGGGTCAGATTGATCCTGCTCTCCATGCCAGAGATTGGGATTTCAGCGCCATCTTCACCACCATCGTCTTCAACATCATATCCATCAACCATGTGCTCACTCTACATCATCATGAGTGAGTTGCTCTCTTTAGGCATGTAAGGTGGATGATGATTGGATGAGATTAATCATGTAATCATGCATATGTATTAAAATTTGAGGTGTTTATCTTTAGCATATTCTATTGATACACATTTTCTATGTTTGATGCGTATTGCTAGGGCCCGAGTGACATGATTTTAGTACTAAAATTTTATTGCTCCACCATATATATGAGTTGATCCACCATTTATTATGTTGAACCTGCAAACCCTAAGGTGACAGTTAGGGAAAACAAGAAGATGTGTGGTAGTTTGAGGATATTATATGTTCATGGAGTGCTAATGCATTGTTTTGGGTTATTCGAAAGGGTAGACCTTAATTATTGTAGTTCCAAGTTGGCCCCGATGAAATGGACATGTAGGACAATATATGTTGTGCAAATTCTCTTCTTTAGTATGCATAACTATATTTGGAACACATACCTACACACAACGGAGTTAGAGATGAACACTATGTTATTTGTATTACATAATATGATAAATCTTATTCATGCAACATCCTCTATCACCTCATGCTACACTTTTAGCCACTTAAGTTACAAGTTTACTACTTCTAGTGAAAATTGGAAATCAGCTACTATTGTTTACTGCTTTGATTCAACTGGTGCAATCACCACTTTCTTTTTGAGAGTATTGATACCCGGGTGTGGTTGAGAGTGGCACCTCAATTGCTAAAGTCTTACTGGTATTCTTGTGTTCCCCTTGTGGGCATCAAGACATTTTAAGACATTTTATGGCGCCGTTGCTGAAGAGTCTAGCTTTATTGGTAAGACCCCTTACTATCATTTACTTGCTTTACTTATTTATTTCTCATCATGGGAAAGGTTAAGGATGTTTCGAAGAAGGTTCTGATGCCTTCCACTATTCGAAAAGGTATGGAATTTCCTACTAGGCCACATTTTCACCTAATATTGCTACTACTCCTGTTATTAGAAAGAAAGTTGGTGCTTTGGCCAGTTCACCATTATCTAAGATTTCAACTAATACTGAAAGTGAGTTGTTGTATGATCGCATAGCTAAAGAGGGGACGCCTGATTTATCTAAGTCCTTGTCTAATGATGATGTAGAGTCTGAATGTGATAAAGATGAACTATTTGATGAACTTGATATTGCAACTAGCTCTACATCAACACCTTCTGAAGAGGGTATTGTTTTTACTAAATCTCTCATGAGTATGGATTTAAAATTTTGATAATTTTGATGCTAGCATGAACACTTTACTTGGAGAGTTATTCCCTGTTGACAGTAAATCTTATGCATCTGCACTTTATATTAAAGATAGAGATTATGAATTTAATGTTGATCCTAAGATGATTGAAATGGTTGAGGCTATTAAGTTCTATGGGAAATATGAAGAGTTCCCTTATGAAGACTTAACAAAACATTAATGATATATCTTTTCTATTTGGTAAAAGTGAAATCCAACAATGTTAATACTTCTTGAAAATTTTTCCCCTTTCCTTAGGAGGAGAAGCAAAAAACTTGGTATAATTCATTAGCTTCAAACTCAATTGCTATCAAAGAGACGTGCATTTATTTTTTCTTTAATAAGTATTTCCATGCTCATAAGATTGATGCCATGAGAGCTGAAATTAGCAACTTTGCGCACAGTAAGAAAGAAAGTCTACCTCAAGTTTGGGGGAGATTTTATGCTCTTAAGAGGAGACGTCCTACGCATGGTTTTAAGGATAATTATTTACTTGATATATTTTATAATGAACTAACTAAATAATCAAGATCTTATCTACATAGTGATGCATGGAATATTTTCAGGCACATGACTATTGAGGAAGCTAATGGATTATTGGATACTATTTTTTAGAATCATCATGACTGACATATTGAAAAGGAAGATAAGACTGAAATAATTCGCAGGAATAAGGGTATTCTTAAATTGTCCAATGAAGTCATGCAAGAAGCTTCAAAGTCTATTAAAGAGAAGAAAATTTAAAATTCTCATCTTAAGAAATTATCTGAAATTGGTGTTAAATTCCCTACTAATGGACCACATTTTCCTATTCAAGTACATGCTACAATGTCTACTAAAGGTAATGAAAAGGTATCATCTCCTACTAAATTCTCATATGCTGCTGATTCAAATGACTTTTCTTTTCATCAAGAGGCTTTTGCACGTGATATTAGAATGAATCTCATGGAGAACTCTCGTAAAATGAAATTTCTCCGTGAAAGTTTAAACTCTAGTGTGGATTCTATTAAAATGATTATTAAGCATTGTACTATGATGAATAATCAAGTTGAACAAATAATCTCTCTTCAAAATAAATTATACGAGAATCTTCTTGAAAAGAGGCAAGTATGCGGAGTTGAAACTAGAAGAGGGCCAAGTACTCAAGACCCTGATTATCCTAAGTGGCATCCAAAGAGAAAAGATAAAGATGCTCTTAAAAATAAATCTTCTACATGACAATCTCCCAAAGAAAGTGAAGTTAATGGGAATTCTGAAGAACAAAAAAATGACATGTCTATTTCTGATGTTGAAATTGAAGATAATAACGATGAAGATGATCGTGTGGAATTATCTCAAGCCAGTTAGGATCCACATGGAAATGAAAATGATGAAGAGTTAGATCCCATTGAATAAACTAGTGTCCATTGAGGTTTCTCTCCAAATGGCTGATAAATTCGCTTCTATTCCCGGTGGTATATGTGAATATATTCCTATTGTGATTGCTAATGTACAAATACCTATAGACTTTTTTCATATTAGAAATGTCCGAAGATAAAAATTTATCTATCATTCTTGGGAGACCTTTTCTATACACTGCAGGGGATGTGATTAACTGTACTGAGGACAAGGTAACATTCAATTTAAGGGGAATGAGCACACCATCTATTTTCCTAAGAAGAATTCCCAGAGACTATGGAAAAAGTGTACCTCCATTGAAATAAGGAATATTATGATTGAAAGTATTGAAATTTCAATACCACCTCCTGCACCATAGTATGAAACAATAATGACTGGAAGTCTGGAATAATACTAATCAAATGTGAGGTATCTTGAGTTTTTCCTTCTATAAATGAATAATAATACCGCTCTTTTATTTTTATCAAAGTGTTAGTGAGACATGATCAACCTCATTAGTAACTTCATAATAATGAGGATATGGCTTTAGTTACTTTCACTTGTTGTTATTCAACCAATAAATTACTAGTTCTAGTAAAAATAAATTTAAGGAAAGTAAATGGAAAATATAGTTATAGAGAAGTTGGGATCGACCTTGACTATGTGTTTATCAAGCCAATGGAACCATTGCAAAGTCTATAACTCTAAATAGCTTCCCATAACAAAAATAAATAAAAGAGTATTTCTTTTTTATATATTTGCTTCTTGAATAAACTTGCGTTCCAATAATTACTATAGTTTGCATCTTGGTGGAAACAACTATATCATTTCTTTGGATAACTAACCATTTTGCAGTCATTGAAGTATCACAGAGATGAAAATATTTCTTTGTTTGAGATGAAACATTGTATAAAAAGAAAGGAGTAGAGGAAAAGAACGAGCAAAACCACAAGCTTGGTATGCCCATGCATCCCCCTCTTCTTTCAAATAATTTTAACATCATTTCAAACTCATGTTATAGTTTTATCCTTATGTTCTCTTTTGTATGTTTGTGGAGGCCATGTTTTTATTTAACTTTTTAGTTTATGAACTTTCTTCTCTGTTATCATAGAGTGTTTAGCTTATGTTTACATATTCAAATAATAAAGTGCCAAGTTTTATCCGTTTGGATGCTTTAAAGTTGACGAAACATATTGAGTAGCGAATTCCTGCACAACACCGTTTAGGTACGATTTTTTTCTGTAACTTGGATTGCTCTCATATTCATACTATAGTTGCAAATTTTTAATCCTCAAAAATTTCTAACATGTTTAAGTGGGCGAAATAATTGTGTTTTTCGGCATCTATTTTTCTGGAGAGATTCTATATTTTATTGTTTTATGCATTCCTTTAAGTTCCAACTTGATTATTTTTGGGTTCTTTTGAGATTTTAGGGATATAGATGACATAATATTCCTACTGGAAATTTAAAATATTTTTCTAAGGATTTCATGGCAGCTAGCAATATATCTTTTACTGTCATAAAAAAATTAGAGAACATTTTGTGTTGAAGTTTTTCATAGGGAATGGAGGAATACCAAACCATGAACCATCCATGAATGGCGAAAACCATATGCTTGGGGGATTCCCAAGGCACCCCACTGGACCTACTACCTTCACTGTTTGCAAACCTCTAAACTTTGTTTTTCGAGCAACATAAAAACTAGGAGCGTCTATATCTAGTTTTATGTTTTACGTTTGCATACCTTTGACTAAGAAGATCACCCATGATCTTTCATTAAAACACGTCAATATATACCTCCTTTTGCCGGTCTAATATTGCATCGAGTGTTTTGGAGACGAACATTGTTTTCTAGATTTTGTCTTTCGAATTTTTCTCCATGAAATCTCCGCCATGCCTTGGAGGCACTCCTACAAATGCTCCTCCATGCAAGAGGTTAATGATGCTTAGGGAATCTGCCCCACGTTGCCACAGAGAAGGAGTAAGAAGAGAAGAGATCTGCAACAACCATCTAAACTTGGGAGAGTTCCACCTAATCTTTAATGTTTTTTAGTTCATCATATTGCATCTAGTTATAGTTTTTAGTTTGGGCGTGCTTTTATACTTTATCTATCAATTATATTAGTGTTTCAAAAGCTCTTACAACATCATCATGTATCTCTGGTCGAGTGGTTTCAATAAATATAGACCGTGGTGTCATCCATGGTTCTATTATTTAGAGATTTATGGATAACACTAATGCAGATAAGCTTGTAATATCTAGAAATTTTAGTTACATCTTACCTTGAAATAAATTAACTTGAATATGTTGAACAAGCATAGACTCCACGCGCGCGATGGCCTCCTCATCCGTCAGCTCGTCGGTGTCCTCCTCCACTGTCTGGTAGTCGAGGTCACCGTCGTCTCAGGCGGGTCCTCGGCCGCCGCATGGTGGTACATCGCACCGCGTAATGCCGGTGCCCATGGGAGGGGCTCGACGTAGTCAGTGTAGGCCCCCTGGTACTTGGACCAGTCACTGTGCCATGCGCGCGACATGGGGAAGTCGTCCCCCCGCGGCGCGTCCTCATCCTCCTCTTCCTTCACGGGCGCCGGTGGTGGCGCCGGTGGGGCCGGAGGTCTGCCTTGGCCTCCTCGTAGTCGATGCCATCATCGTCGAGGCCCTCGAGGTGGGCCTCGACCATCTCCCGCCAGGCGTCGTGCTCGGCCTCGAACAACCGCGCCCACAGCGGGGAGACGCCAACGTAGGCTGGATCCCGCCATAGATCAAGCGGAAGGTGAGCGCGGCGGAGGAGGATCTCGTGGCGGCGCACGGGGCCGCTCCTCAGAATGGTGGGCACTGATACGTCTCCAACGTATCGATAATTTCTTATGTTCCATGCTACATTATTGATGATATCTACATGTTTTATACACATTATATGTCGTATTTACGCATTTTCCGGCACTAACCTATTAACAAGATGCATAAGAGCCAGTTGCTGTTTTCTGCTGTTTTTGGCTTCAGAAATCCTAGTAAGGAAATATTCTCAATTGGACGAAATCAACGCCGGGTCCTATTTTTGCACGAAGCTGAAGAGGGGAAAGGAAGTGGGGCCACGGGCGCCGCCACACTAGGGCGGCGCGGCCCAAGCCCTGGCCGCGCGGCCCAGCGGCCCTCGTGTGGCCCCCGCGTTGCCCTTCCGCCTACTTAAAGTCTTCGTCGCAAACCCCTCCGTAGAGCCACGAGACGGAAAACCTTCCAGACGCCGCCGCCGCCAATCCCATCTCGGGGATTCAGGAGATCGCCTCCGGCACCTGCGGAGAGGGAATCATCTCCGGAGGACTCTTCATCGCCATGATCGCCTGAGTGAGTGAGTAGTTCACCCTGGACTATGGGTCCATAGCGTAGCTAGATGGTCGTCTTCTCTAATTGTGCTTCATTGTTGGATCTTGTGAGCTGCCTAACATGATCAAGATCTATCTGTAATAACTATATGTTGTGTTTGTCGGGATCCGATGGATAGAGAATACTATGTTATGATGATTATCAATCTATTACCTATGTGTTGTTTATGATCTTGCATGCTCTCCGTTATTAGTAGAGGCTCTGGCCAAGTTTTTGCTCTTAACTCCAAGAGGGAGTATTTATGCTCGATAGTGGGTTCCTGGGACAGGGACGACAGAAAGTTCTAAGGTTGTGGATGTCTTGTTGCCACTAGGGATAAAACATTGATGCTATGTCTAAGGATGTAGTTGTTGATTACATACGCACCATACTTAATGCAATTGTCTGTTGTTTGCAACTTAATACTGGAAGGGGTTCGGATGATAACCTGAAGGTGGACTTTTTAGGCATAGATGCATGCTGGATGGCGGTCTATGTACTTTGTCGTAATGCCCTGATTAAATCTCACTATATTTATCATATCATGTATGTGCATTGTTATGCCCTTTCTATTTGTCAATTGCCACACTGTAATTTGTTCACCCAACATGCTGTAATCTTATGGGAGAGACACCTAGTGAACTGTGGACCCGGTCCTATTCTTTACATCGCATACAATCTCCAATTGTTCTTTCTGTTTTCTTCGCAAACAATCATCTTCCACACAATACGGTTAATCCTTTGTTACGAAAGTGAGATTGACAACCTCACTGTTTCGTTGGGCAAAGTACTTTGGTTGTGTTGTGCGGTTCCACGTTGGCGCCGGAATCCCTGGTGTTGCGCCGCATCACATTTCGCCACCATCAACCTTCAACGTGCTTCTTGGCTCCTCCTGGTTCGATTAAACTTGGTTTCTTTCGAGGAAAACTTGCCACTGTGCGCATCATACCTTCCTCTTGGGGTTCCCAACGGACGTGTACATCTACGCGCATCAAGCCTCTTTTGGCGCCGTTGCCGGGAGATCAAGACACGCTGCAAGGGGAGTCTCCACTTCCCAATCTCTTTACTTTGTTTTTGTCTTGCTTTATTTTATTTACTACTTTGTTTGCTGCACCTAAACAAAACACAAAAAAATTAGTTGCTAGCTTTACTTTATTTACTGTCTTGTTTGCTCTATATCAAAAACACACAAAAAATTAGTTACTTGTATTTAATTTATTTTGTTATCATGTCTAGTCCTGTACTTGTTTTTATTTTCACTAGTTAGGCTTAATGGAAAACAACAAAAAAATTAGAGTCTTTATAGTATTTATCTTGAGTTAGGACATGATGTGTTTGAAGAGAAAATTAAAAACCCATGGAACTTTGTTTGCAAAATAGTTGTAGCAATGTTATTAGCATGAACTCTTTGAACACCATTATTGCTAAAGCTATGGAAGAATTTAAGCTTGGGGAAGCTGGTTGTGATATTTTTAGTCCCCCAAGCATGAAGGAGAAAATTTACTTGGATGATACTTTACCTCCTATATATGATGCTTGCAATGATGAATATGATATTTTCAGTCCACCTACTATTGAGGAGAAAATTAATTATGATTACAATATGCCTCCTATGTATGATGATTATGGTGATGAGAATAATAATGATAGCTATTTTGTTGAATTTGCTCCCACTACAACTAATAAAATTGATTATGCTTATGTGGAGAGTAATAATTTTATGCATGTGGCTCATGACAAGAATGTTTTATGTGATAGTTATATTGTTGAGTTTGTTCATGATGCTACTGGAAATTATTATGAGAGAGGGAAACATGGTTATATGCATCTTAATAATATTAAGTTTCCCTCTTTATGTTGAGAATCTTGAAATTGCACTTGTGTTGCTTTTTCTATGCTTGTCACTTTGTTCTTCATAAATTTATTTGTGTACAAGATTCCTTTTCATAGGAAGTGGGTTAGGTTTAAATGTGTTTTGACTTTGCTTCTTGATGCTCTCTTTTGCTTCAACTCTTATTTTATTGCGAGAGTATCATTAAAATTACTAAGCCCATCTTAATGGCTATAAAGAAAGAACTTCTTGGGAGATAACCCATGTTTTATTTTATTTACTGTATTGTTGAGTCTTGGAAGTTGTTTACTACTGTAGCAACCTCTCCTTATCATGTTTTTGTGCCAAGTAAAGTTTCTATGCTAAAGTTGATGTTATATTTGGGATCGCTGCGCAGAAACAGCATTGTTGTCACACGACTGGCACAAGTCTCTGTAAAAAATTGAAAAAACCTGCAAATTTCGAGCGTGATCCTCAGATATACGCAACTTTTATTAGTTTTGAGTTTTCATTTGAGCAAGTTAAGTGCCCAGTCCAGAAGCATCTTACGGACTGTTCTGTTTTGACGATTCTGTCTTTTCGCATTGCGCTTTTGCTATGTTGAATGAGTTTCTTTGTTCCATTAAATTTCAGAAGCTTTGTGCAATGTCCAGAAGTGTTAAGAATGATTGTGTCACCTCTGAATATGTGAATTTTTAATTGTGCACTAACCCTCTAATGAGTTTGCTTGAAGTTTGGTGTGAAGGAAGTTTCAAGGGTCAAGAGAGGAGTATGATATACTATGATCAAGAGGAGTGAAAGCTCTAAGCTTGGGGATGCCCCGTGGTTCATCCCTGCATATTTTAAGAAGACGTCTAAGCTTGGGGATGCCCAAGGCATCCCCTTCTTCATCGACAACATCATCAGGTTCCTCCCTGGAACTATATTTTTATTCAGTCATCTTATGTACTTTGCTTGGAGCGTTTTGTTTTGTTTTGTTTTTTTTGAATAAAATGGATCATAGCATTCACCGTATGGGAGAGAGACACGCTCCGCTGTTGCATATGGACAAATATGTCCTTAGGCTTTACTCATAATGTTCAAGGCGAAGGTTGAAATTTCTTCGTTAAATTGTTATATGGTTGGAATCGGGAAATGCTACATGTAGTAATTCTAAAATGTCTTGGATAATGTGATACTTGGCAATTGTTGTGCTCATGTTTAAGCTCTTGCATCATATACTTTGCACCCATTAATGAAGAAATACATAGAGCTTGCTAAAATTTGGTTTGCATATTTGGTCTCTCTAAGGTCTAGATAATTTCTAGTATTGAGTTTTGAACAACAAGGAAGACGGTGTAGAGTCTTATAATGTTTACAATATGTCTTTTATGTGAGTTTTGCTGCACCGGTTCATCCTTGAGTTTGCTTCAAATAACCTTGCTAGCCTAAACCTTCGAGAGGGAATACTTCATGCATCCAAAATCCTTGAGCCAACCACTATGCCATTCGTGTCCACCATACCTACCTACTACATGGTATTTCTCCGCCATTCCAAAGTAAATTGCTTGAGTGCTACCTTTAAAATTCCATCATTCGCCTTGCAATATATAGCTCATGGGACAAAATAGCCTTAAAAACTATTGTGGTGTTGAATATGTACTTATGCACTTTATCTCTTATTAAGTTGCTTGTTGTGCGATAACCATGCTTAGGGACGCCATCAACTCTTTGTTGAATATCATGTGAGTTGATATGCATGTCCGTCTTGTCTGAAGTAAGAGAGATCTACCACCTTAATGGTTAGAGCATGCATATTGTTAGAGAAGAACATTGTGCCGCTAACTAAAGCCATGAATCATGGTGGAAGTTTTTGTTTTGGACATATATCCTCAATCTCATATGAGAACACTAATTGTTGCCACATTCTTATGCATTAAAAAGGAGTCCATTATCTGTTGTCCATGTTGTCCCGGTATGGATGTCTAAGTTGAGAATAATCAAAAGCGAAATCCAAAATGCGAGCTTTCTCCTTAGACTTTGTACGGGCGGCATGGAGGTACCCTTTGTGACACTTGGTTAAAACATGTGTATTGCAATGATCCGGTAGTCCAAGCTAATTAGGAGAAGGTGCGGGCACTATTAGTACACTATGCATGAGGCTTGCAACTTGTAAGATATAGTTTACATAATACATATGCTTTATTACTACCGTTGACAAAATTGTTTCATGTTTTCAAAATAAAAGCTCTAGCACAAATATAGCAATCGATGCTTTCCTCTTTGACCTACCTTTTACTTTTATTGTTGAGTCAGTTTACCTATCTCTCTCCACCTTAAGAAGCAAACACTTGTGTGAACTGTGCATTGATTCCTACATACTTGCATATTGCACTTGTTATATTACTTTACATTGACACTATCCATGAGATATACATGTTATAAGTTGAAAGCAACCGCTGAAACTTAATCTTCCTTTGTGTTGCTTCAATACCTCTACTTTGATTTATTGCTTTATGAGTTAACTCTTATGCAAGACTTATTGATGCTTGTCTTGAAGTACTATTCATGAAAAGTCTTTGCTTTATGATTCATTTGTTTACTCATGTCATTACCATTGTTTTGATCGCTGCATTCATTACATATGTTTACAATAGTATGATCAAGGTTATGATGGCATGTCACTCCGAAATTATCCTTGTTATCGTTTACCTGGACGAGCATAACAAGCTAGATGCTGATACGTCTCCAACGTATCGATAATTTCATGTTCCATGCTACATTATTGATGATATCTACATGTTTTATACACATTATATGTCGTATTTAATTTTCTCGGCACTAACCTATTAACAAGATGCGAAGAGCCAGTTGTTGTTTTCTGCTGTTTTTGGCAATCCTAGTAAGGAAATATTCTCGAATTGGACGAAATCAACGCCTTGGTCCTATTTTTGCACGAAGCTTAAGACCGAGGGGAAAGGAAGTGGGACCACGAGGCGCCGCCACACTAGGCGGCCGGCCCAGGCCCCCGCGCGGCCCTAGCGTGTGGGGCCTCGTGTGCCCCCGCTGCCCTTCCGCCTATTAAAGTCTTCACGCAAACCTCTCGCCGAGAGCCACGAGACGGAAAACCTTCGAGAGCCGCGCCGCCAATCCCATCTCATGGGATTCGGAGATCGCCTCGCACCCTGCCGGAGAGGGAATCATCAGGAGGACTCTTCATCGCCATGATCGCCTCCGGAGTGATGAGTGATAGTTCAACGATGCGCGTAAATGTACACGTCCGTTGGGAACCCAAGAGGAAGGTATGATGCGCACAGTGGCAAGTTTTCCCTCAGAAAGAAACCAAGGTTTATCGAACAGGAGGAGCCAGAAGCACGTTGAAGGTTGATGGTGGCGAAATGTGATGCGGCGCAACAACAGGGATTCGGCGCCAACGTGAATCTGCAACAAAACAAAGTACTTTGCCCAACGAAACATGAGGTTGTCAATCTCACCGGCTTGCTGTAACAAAGGATTAAGCGTATCGAGTGGAAGATGTTTGCAAAGAAAACGGTAAAACACAATTGCAGTAGATTGTATGCTATGTAAAGAATAGGACCGGGGTCCACGACACTAGAGGTGTCTCTCCCATAAGATAAAAGTGTTGGGTGAACAAATTACGGTCGGGCAATTGACAAATAGAGAAAAGCATAACAATGCATATACATGATATGATAAATATAGTGAGATTTAATTGGGCATTACGACAAAGTACATAGACCGCCATCCAAATCTATGCCTAAAAAGTCCACCTTCAAGTTATCATCCGAACCCCATTCCTGGCTAAGCAACCACAATTGCATTAAGTATGGTGCGTAATGTACCGACAACTACATCCTTAGACATAGAATCAATGTTTTATCCCTAGTGGCAACAAGACATCCACAACCTTAGAACTTTCGTCTCGTCCCATTTAATGGAGGCATGAACCCACTATCATAAATACTCCCTCTTGGAGTTAAGAGTACAAACTTGGCCGAGCCTCTACTAATAACGGAGAGCATGCAAGATCATAAACAACACATAAACAATAGATTGATAATCACCATAATCATAGTACTCTCTATCCATCGGATCCCGACAAACACAACATATAGTATTACGGATAGATGATCTTGATCATGTTAGGCAGCTCACAAGATCCAACAATGAGTACAACAAGGAGAAGACGACCATCTAGCTACTGCTATGGACCCATGGTCGGGTGAACTACTCACTCATCACTCCGAGGCGACCATGGCGGTGTAGAGTCCTCCGGAGATGAATCCCCTCCGGCAGGGTGCCGAGGCGATCTCCGAATCCCCGAGATGGGATTACGGTGGCGGCGTCTCTGAAGGTTTTCCGTATCGTGGCTCTGACTGGGGTTTCGACGGAGACTTTGGCAGCGGGGTCAGCGCGGGGCCACAGGTGCCAGGGGTAGGCGCGCGGCGTGGCTTGGGCCGCGCCGCCTGTCCTGGGCCTCGTGGCCCCAATTATCTCTTCGGTCTTACGAAGCTTTGCAAAAATAGGACCTGGGCGAAAGTCATTCAATTCCAGAATATTTTTACTAGATTTGAAACCAAAAACAGCAAAAACAAAAACTGGCATCTTGTTAATAGGTTAGTTCCGGAAAATGCAAAATATGACATATAATGTGCATAAAACATGTAGGTATCATCAATAAAGTAGCATGGAACATAAGAAATTATCGATACGTTGGAGAGTAGTTCACCCCCGACTATGGGTCCATAGCAGTAGCTAGATGGTCGTCTTCTCCTAAGTGTGCTTCATTGTTGGATCTTGTGAGCTGTCTAACATGATCAAGATCATCTATACGTAATACTATATGTTGTGTTTATCGGGATCCGATGGGAGAATACTATGTTATGGTGATTATCAATCTATTACCTATGTGTTGTTTATGATCTTGCATGCTCTCCGTTATTAGTAGAGGCTTGGCCAAGTTTTTTATAACTCCAAGAGGGAGTATTTATGCTCGATAGTGGGTTCATGCCTCCATTAACTGGGATGACATGAAAGTTCTAAGGTTGTGGATGTCTGTTGCCACTAGGATAAAACATTGATGCTATGTCTAAGGATGTAGTTGTTGATTACATTACGCACCATACTTAATGCAATTGTGTTGCTTGCAACTTAATATTGGAAGGGTTCGGATGATAACTCAAGGTGGACTTTAGGCATAGATGCATCTGGATGCGGTCATGTACTTTGTCGTAATGCCCGATTAAATCTCACTATATTTATCATATCATGTATGTGCATTGTTATGTCCCTTTCTATTTGTCAATTGCTGCGTAATTTGTTCACCCAACATGCTTTAATCTTATGAGAGACACCTTAGTGAAGCTGTGGATTGTCCTATTCTTTACATCGCATACAATCAATTGTTCTTCTTGTTTTCTTCGCAAACAATCATCTTCCACACACACGGTTAATCCTTTGTTACACAAGCGGTGAGATTGACAACCTCACTGTTTCATTGGGGCAAAGCACTTTGTGTTGTGCAGGTTCCACGCTGGCGCCGAATCCCGTGTTGCGCCGCATCATTTCGCCACCATCAACCTTCAACGTGCTTCTTGGCTCCTCCGGTTCGATTAAATCTTGGTTTCTTTCTGAGGGAAAACTTGCCACTGTGCGCATCATACCTTCCTCTTGGGGTTCCCAACGGACGTGTACATCTACGTGCATCAGGCACCGGCACCCGCGCCTGGTTCAGATGTCATCCGTGCGACAGATGTGCATCCGGCCTTGGTAGCGGCACGCCGAGTTCGTCGGAGAGGCGCGTCGTGAGGCGAGGGTGGTGGCCTTCCCGAAGCTCGTGTGTTATGGCAGCCGCCATTGCCGCCGCCATGCTGGCCGTCGAAGCGAGACCCCCGGGCCTCGTGGTCAGCCGACCCCCTTCTTCGCCATGGCTAGGTTTGAGGAGCTCGGGGGTGGCTAGGGTTTTGGAAGGTTCGGGGGCGAGTGGGGGAATGGAGTGACAGGGACCGGTGGTCTCCATTTAAGGAGAGATGTGCGGGCCTGTGCACGGGCCCGCGCCTCCTCACCTCTCTCGATCAATGATGCGTGGGCCACTAGTTGTTTCGAGAGAACGTGCGCGAACATGTGTGCCGTCCGCGGCCAGCATAAACTGACCGCGTTAGGGCATCTCCAACCACGCGACCCATCCCGCGCCCGCGCGTCCGGATGGGTCGATCCGGACAAAATCCCGGCCCAACGCGGGGACGCACCGCAAAAGCGGACGGCCGCGCGTCCGGCGCAAACACGGCGAAATCTTGGCCGGGTTTGCGTGGCAGCGGATGGCACGCGCGTCCTCGCGTCCGCCGGTCCGCGTGGCTGGCCACTGCCGGTGCCCCGTCCTATTAAATGGATGGGAAGGGGACTGTCTCTATCCAGGCCCCACTTTCCACTCCGGCCGCACGCGCGAGCTCCCGCCGCCATGGCCCCGAAGCGATGCGCCATCCGCCAACGACCACGAGGCCGGGCGGCCAGCCGTCGGGCGGCGCCGTTCGCCGTGGGGCCACCGGCGACGCCCAGAGACCGGATCTACGCCACCGTGCGGTGGCGCATGTTCCGGGACGCGGCGTCAATGCCGTGGGGACGTGCACCTCCCCACGGCTCGCACCCGAGCCCATCGGTCGTGCCGCCCATCCCGCCCGCCGCGCCCGCTACGCCAGATCCGGAGCCACCCAGCTGCCGGCGGACCTCCAGCGGGACCCCGCGACGGCGACGCAAGTCCCAATCGGGACAGGTTCGAGGTGGAGCACGATGCGCGCCGGCGCACGTGCTTCACATCCGTGACGGCGCGGCCTCGCGCGCAGCCGTGCACACCTCGCGCGCAGTCTCTACATCAACGAGCCCGCGCCCCAGCCCCAGCCACAGCCGCAGCCCTAGGAGGAGGAGGACGACCCGGAGCTGCAGGCGGCGCTCGCGGCCCCGCGAGCGACTACGAGCTGGCCAATGGCCGCACCTGAGAGGCTGCGCGCTCCGCCAGGAGGCGGCCGGAAGGCCCAGGAGGACGCCAGGCGGAGGCGTGGAAATTTGCTTGATGCGTAGATGTACACGTCTGGTTGGGAACCCTAAGAGGAAGGTGTGATGCGCACAAGAGCAAGTTTTTCCTTAGAAAGAAACCAAGGTTATCGAACCGGTAGGAGCCAAGAAGCACGTGAAGGTTGTTGGTGGAGGAATGGGCGGCGCAACACCGGTGGCGCCAACGTGGAACCTGCACAACACAATCAAAGTAGTTTGCCCCAACGTAACAATGAGGTTGTCAATCTCATCGCTTGCTGAAAACAAAGGATTAAGCGTATCGAGTGGAAGATGGTGTTTGTTTGCAAAGAATAGTAAAAACAGAGAATGTATTCAGATGTAAAAGAATGGACCGGGTCCACAGTTCACTAGTGGTGTCTCTCCAATAAGATAACTAACATGTTGGGTGAACAAATTACAGGGGCAATTGACAAATAAAGATTCAATACATATCAATGATGATTACTATGTGATTTAATCAGGGCATTACGACAAAGTACATAGACCGCTATCCGATGCATCTATGCCTAAATAATCCACCTTCAGGTTATCATCCGAACCCCTTCAGTATTAAGTTGTAAACATATAATTGCATTAAGTATAGTGCGAATGTAATCAACACAAATATCCTTAGACAAAGCATCGATGTTTTATCCCTAGTAGCAACAGCACATCCACAACCTTAGAACCTATTGTCACGATCCCCTCAATGGAGGCATGAACCCACTATCGAGCATAATTACTCCCTCTTGGAGTTACAAGTATCAACTTGGCCGAGCCTCTACTAGCAACGGAGAGCATGCAAGAACATAAACAACACATATATGATAGATTGACAATCAACTTAAATAATATTCTATTCATCGGATCCCACAAACACAACATGTAGCATTACAAATAGATGATCTTGATCATGTTAGGCTCACAAGATCTAAACAATGATAGCACAAGCGAGAAGACAACCATCTATTGCTATGGACCCATAGTCCAAGGATGAACTACTCACGCATCAATCCGGCGGTCATGATGATGTAGAGCCCTCCTTGATGATTCCCCTCTCACGGTGAGGCGATCTCTGAATCCCCGAGATGGGATTCGACGGCGCGCCTGAAAGTTTTCCGTATCGTGGCTCTCGGTACGGGGGTTTCGTGACGAAGGCTATTTGTAGGCGGAAGGGTAGGTCGGGGGCCACACGAGGGCCCCCACACCTTGGCCCGCGGCTGTGCCGCCGCCGCCTAGTGTGGCGCCTCGTGCCCCACTCCTTTCCCTCGGTCTTCCGAAGCTTTGCAAAAATAGGACCTGGGCGTTGATTTCGTCAATTCAGAATATTTCTTACTAGGATTTCGAAACCAAAAACAAGCAGAACACGCTTGGCATCTTGTTAATAGGCTAGCTCCGAAAATGTATAATAATGTTGTAAAGTATGTATAAAACATTCAAGTATTGTCATAAAGTAGCATGGAACATAAGAAATTATAGATACGTTTGAGACGTAACAGTACCGAGCTTAGTTCCTACTCGCCTCGAGTAACGATAACACAAATACAAGTGACATGCACTGAACATAATCTGATCAACATTATTGTAAAGCATATGAGATGAATGGAGTGATCTGAACAAAAGATTGCTAACAAAGATAATGACTAAACAAATGAATCATATAGCAAAACTTTTCATGAATAGTACTTTCAAACAAGTATCAATAAGACTTGCATAAGAGCTAACTCATAAGCAATAAATTCTAAGTAGAATGAATTGAAGCAACACAAGGATGATTAAGTTTCAGCGAATGTTTTTCAACTTGTAACATGTATATCTCATGGATATTTGTCAACATAGAGTAATATAACAAGTGCAATAAGTAAACATGTAAGAATCATGCACACGGTTAACACAAGTGTTTGCTTCTAAGATAGAAAGAAGTGGGTAAACTGACTCAACAATAAAGTAAAAGAATGGCCCTTCGCAGAGGAAGCATGGATTAATATTTTTGTGCTAGAGCTTGTTTTGAAACAGAAACAATTTTGTCAACGGTAGTAATAATTCATTTGTGCTATGCATAATACTTCCTACAAGTTGCAAGTCTCATGCATAGAGTACTAATAGTGCTCGCACCTTGTCCTACTTAGCTCGGAAAACACGGATTATCATCGCATAACATATGTTTCAACCAAGTGTCACAAAGGGGTACCTCTATGCCGCCTGTACAAGTGTCTAAGGAGAAAGCACGCATTGGATTTCTCGCTTTTGATTATTCTCAACTTAGACATCCATGCGGGACAACATAGACAACAGATAATGGACTCTCTTTAATGCTTAAGCAACAACATTAATATTCTCATAAGAGATTGAGGTTGTATGTCCAAATAAACTTCCACCATGATACATGGCTTTAGTTAGGCCCAATGTTCTTCTCTAACATATGCATACTCAAACCATTTGATCATGAAATCGCACTTACTTCAGACAAGACATGCATAGCATCTCACATGATATCCAACAAAGGTAAAGTTGATGGCGTCCCTACATGGTTCTCAACAAGCAACTTATAAGAATTAAGACACATAACTACATATTCATCACCACAATAGTTTTTAAGCTATTTGTCCCATGAGCTATATATTGTAAAGGTAAAGGAATGAAATTTTAAAGGTAGCACTCAAGTAATTTACTTTGGAATGAAAAATACCACATAGTAGGTAGATATGGTGGACACAAATGGCATGGGTTTTGGCTCAAGGTGTTTGGATGCACGAGAAGCATTTCCTCTCAAGGTTTGGGCTAGCAAGGTTGTTTGAAGCAAACACAAGTATGAAAAGGTATAGCGAAACTCACACAAGAACATATTGCAAGCATTATAAGACTCTACACTGTCTTCCTTGTTGTTCAAACATTTTACCCGAAAATATCTAGACTTTGAGAGACCAATCATGCAAACCAAATTAAACAAGCTCTACGGTAGTTCTTCATTAATAGATTAAACTACATGATGCAAGAGCTTAAACATGATCTATGAGATTGCCAAGTTATTCCAAACCATATGCAGCATTTTCTGATTCCAACCAAATAGCAATTTAACGAAGCAATTTCAGCCTTCGCCATGAACACTAAAGCACATTTAGAACACAAGTGTTCCATATGAAAAGCGGAGCATAATATCTCCAATATAAGAATGGTGGGATCCAACTTTATTCAAACCAAAACAAAAATAAAAGCAAACCGACGCTCCAAGTAAAGAACATAAGATGATCGAATAAAATATAGTTTCACTAGAAGTGACCTAATAATGTTGTCGATGAAGAAGGGGATGCCTTGGACATCCCCAAGCTTAGATGCTTGAGTCTTCTTAAAATATGCAGGGATGAACCACCGGGGCATCCCCAAGCTTAGACCTTTCACTCTTCTTGATCCTAGTATATCATCCTCTTCTCTTGACCCTTGAAAACTTCCTTCACACAAACTTCAAGCAAACTCATTAGAGGGTTAGTGCATAATCAAAATTCACATATTCAGAGGTGACACAATCATTCTTAACACTTCTGGACATTGCACAAAGCTTCTGAAAGTTAATGGAACAAAGAAACTCATTCAACATAGCAAAAGCGGCAATGCGAAATAAAAGACAGAATCTGTCAAAAACAGAACAGTCCGTAAAGATGAATCTGGGGGCACTTAACTTGCTCAAATGAAAAACTCAAAACTAATAATGTTGCGTACATATATGAGGATCACGCTCGAATTTGCAGATTTTTCGATTTTTTACAGAGAGCTCTGCGAGAATTCGTGACAGACAGCAATGCTGTTTCTGTGCAGCGATCCAAATCTATCATCAACTTTAACATAGAAACTTTACTTGGCACAAAAACATGATAAGGAGAGGTTGCTACAGTATTAAACAACTTCCAAGACTCAACAATACAGTAAATAAAATGAAACTTGGGTTATCTCCCAAGAAGTTTTTTTTTAACGCCTTTCAGCTAGGCGCAGAAAGTGCAAATCAAGTAACATCAAGAGAAGAAGCATCAACATCATTATTTTTCTTACAAACACAACTTGTTGCAGAGGGTACCTTAGATGCTCCATTATCTAAATTTAATATGGTGGTGCTAGGGGTTTTATCAATTTTAGGCCTATAATAATTCTTTTGTTTATACACCTTAGAGGCATACATGAATTTTTGCTCTTTACCCACGTAAGCTTTTTCCTTATACTTGAGAGAAGAAAAGTTGAACCCAAGGTTCCCATAGCTTTTTCAAGTTCATCAATCCTATTGGTTTGATTATAATGGACAACACAAGTTCCTAGGACACTAGTTCTTTCATCAATTCCTCCTAGGGATTTATCAAGTTCATCAGTTTTATCAAATAACATTTCCAATTTAGTTTCAATACTTGAAAATTTTTTCTCTATGGTTTCCAATTTTTTCATAACATCCTCAAGAGAGATTTCAATTTTAACTTCATTAACAGGTGGTATCCCAACTAGACTCTCAATGATGCAACTAGCTTCTAAAGCGGGAGTACCTAGGAAATTACCTCCCGAAAGAGTATCAAGAACATACCTATTCCAACTAGATAAGCCAACATAAAAGTTCCTAAGAAGGATAATAGTGGAGTGTTTCTTAATGCACCATGATGAGCATTACTAATTCTGTACCAAGCATCTTTAAAACTTTCTCCACCTTGTTGCTTAAAAGAACGAACTTCAACTTCAGGATTACTCATTTTAATAGTAATAAGGTAAACTAGGCAAATAAAGTAAAGACAAGTAACTAATTTTTTTTTTGTGTTTTTAGATATGAAGCAGACAAGACAGTAAATAAAGTAAAGTAAAGCAAGACAAAAACAAAGTAAACAGATTGGAAGTGGAGGCTCCCCTGCCGTGTCTTGATCTCCCGGCACGGCGCGAATCTTGATGCGTAGATGTACACGTCCGTTGGGAACCCCAAGAGGAAGGTGTGATGCACACAGCAAGTTTTTCCTCAAAAAAACCAATGTTATCGAACCAGAGGAGCCAAGAAGCACGTGAAGGTTGTTGGTGGAGGAATGAGTGCGAACACCAGGAAACCGGCGCCAACGTGGAACCTGCACAACACAATCAAAGTACTTTGCCCCAACGTAACAGTGAGGTTGTCAATCTCACCGGCTTCAAAACAAAGGATTAAGCGACGAGTGGAAGATGGTGTTTGTTTGCAAAGAAACAAAACAGTAGAATGTATTCGATGTAAAAGAATGGACCAGGGTCCAGTTCACTAGTGGTGTCGATACGCGTAGATGCACACGTCCGTTGGGAACCCCAAGTGGAAGGTATGATGCGTATAGAAGCAGTTTCCCTCGTATGAAACCAAGGTTTAATCGAACAGGGGAGCCAAGAAGCACGTTGAAGGTTGATGGTGGCGAAATGTGATGCGGCGCAACAACGGGGATTCCGGCGCCAACGTGGAATCTGCACAACAAAACCAAAGTACTTTGCCCCAACGAAGCAGTGAGGTTGTCAATCTCACCGGCTTGCTGTAACAAAGGATTAAGCGTACGAGTGGAAGATGATTGTTTGCAAGAAAATAGTAAAACACAATTGCAGAGATTGTATGCTATGTAAAGAATAGGACCGGGGTCCACATCACTAGAGGTGTCTCTCCCATAAGATAAAAGCATGTTGGGTAAACAAATTACAGTCGGCAATTGACAAATAGAGAAGGGCATAACAATGCATGTACATGATATGATAAATATAGTGAGATTTAATTGGGCATTACGACAAAGTACATAGACCGCCATCCAACTGCATCTATGCCTAAAAAGTCCACCTTCGAGTTATCATCCGAACCCCATTCAGTATTAAGTTGCCAAGACAATTGCATTAAGTATGGTGCGTAATGTAATCGACAACTACATCCTTAGACATAGAATCAATGTTTTATCCCTAGTGGCAACAGCACATCACAACCTTAGAACTTTCTGTCACGTCCCGGTGTCAATGAAGGCATGAACCCACTATCGAGCATAAATACTCCCTCTTGAGCAGAGTACAAACTTGGCCGAGCCTCTACTAATAAAGGAGAGCATGCAAGATCATAAACAACACATAAACAATAGATTGATAATCACCATAACATAGTATTCTCTATCCATCGGATCCGACAAACACAACATATAGTATTACGGATAGATGATCTGATCATGTTAGGCAGCTCACAAGATCCAACAATGAAGCACAACAAGGAGAAGACGACCATCTAGCTACTGCTATGGACCCATGGTCCAGGGGTGAACTACTCACTCATCACTCCGGAGCGATCATGGCGATGAAGAGTCCTCCGGGAGATGAATTCTCCGCAGGGTGTCGGAGGCGATCTCCCGAATCCCCCGAGATGGGATTCGGCGGCGCGTCTCTGGAAGGTTTTCCGTATCGTGGCTCTCGGTGGGGGTTCGCGACGGGAGGCTTTAAGTAGGCGGAAGGGTAGGAGGGGGGGCGATGAGGCCCACACCATAGGGCGGCGCGGGACCCCCTCGGCCGCGGCCCTATGGCGGCGCTCGTCGCCCACTCGTTATCTCTTCGGTCTTGGAAGCCTGCAAAAATAGGACCTGGGCGGTGATTTCGTCAATTCGAGAATATTTCCTTACTAGGATTTCGAAACCAAAAACAGCAACTGGCTCTTCATCTTGTTAATAGGTTAGTTCAGAAAATGCATAAATATGACATATAATGTGCATAAAACATGTAGGTATCATCAATAAAGTAGCATGGAACATAAGAAATTATCGATACGTTGGAGACGTATCGCATCCCCAAGCTTAGTTTGTCCCCGAGTAAAACGATAACAAAGATAATTTCAAGTGACATGCCATCATAATCTTGATCATACTATTTGTAAACATATGTAATGAATGCAGCGATCAAAACAAAGGTAATGACATGAGTAAACAAGTGAATCATATGACAAAGACTTTTCATGAATAGTACTTCAAGACAAGCATCAATAAGTCTTGCATAAGAGTTAACTCATAAAGCAATAAATCAAAGTAAAGGTGTTGAAGCAACACAAAGGAAGATTAAGTTTCAGCGGTTGCTTTCAACTTATAACATGTATATCTCATGGATATTGTCAACATAAAGTAATATAACAAGTGCAATATGCAAGTATGTAGGAATCAATGCAGTTCACACAAGTGTTTGCTTCTTAAGGTGGAGGGAGATAGGTAAACTGACTCAACAATAAAAGTAAAAGAATGGTCCTTCAAAGAGGAAAGCATCGATTGTGTATTTGTGCTAGAGCTTTTATTTTGAAAACATGAAACAATTTTGTCAACGGTAGTAATAAAGCATAGTTATAAAATTATATCTTACAAGTTGCAAGCCTCATGCATAGTATACTAATAGTGCCCGCACCTCGTCCTACTTAGCTTGGACTACGGATCTTTGCATGCCATGTTTCAACCAAGTGTCACAAAGGGGTACCTCCATGCCTGTACAAAGGTCTAAGGAGAATGCTCGCATTTTGGATTTCTCGCTTTTGATTATTCTCAACTTAGACATCCATACCGGGACAACATGGACAACAGATAATGGACTCCTCTTAAATGCATAAGCATGTAGCAACAATTATTATTCTCATATGAGATTGAGGATATATGTCCAAACTGAAACTTCCACCATGATTCATGGCTTTAGTTAGCGGCCCAATGTTCTTCTCTAACAATTTTGCATGCTCCAACCACTAAAGTGATAGATCCTTCGACAAGACGGACATGCATAGCAACTCACATGATATTCAACAATAGTTGATGGCGTTCCCCAGAAGCATGGTTATCGCACAACAAGCAACTTAATAAAAGATAAAGTGCATAAGTACATATTCAATACTACGATAGTTTTTAAGGCTATTTTGTCCCATGAGCTATATATTGCAAAGGTGAATGATGGAATTTTAAAGGTAGCACTCAAGCAATTTACTTTGGAATGGCGGAGAAATACCATGTAGTAGGTAGGTATGGTGGACACAAATGGCATAGTGGTTGGCTCAAGGATTTTGGATGCATGAGAAGTATTCCCTCTCGATACAAGGTTTAGGCTAGCAAGGTTATTTGAAGCAAACTCAAGGATGAACTGCAGCAAAACTCACATAAAAGACATATTGTAAACATTATAAGACTCTACTTCCTTGTTGTTCAAAACTCAATACTAGATATTATCTAGACCTTAGAGACCAAATATGCAAATCAAATTTTAGCAAGCTCTATGTATTTCTTCATTAATGGGTGCAAAGCATATGATGCAAGAGCTTAAACATGAGCACAACAATTGCCAAGTATCACATTATCCAAGACATTTTAGAATTACTACATGTAGCATTTTCCAATTCCAATCATATAACAATTTAACGAAGAAATTCGCTTGAACATTATGAGTAAAGCCTAAGGACATATTTGTCCATATGCAACAGCGAGCGTGTCTCTCCCACAAAGTGAATGCTAGGATCCATTTTATTCAAACAAAAACAAAAACAAAAACAAACCGACGCTCCAAGTAAAGAACACAAGATGTGATTTGAATAAAAATATAGTTTCGGGGAGGAACCTGATGATGTTGTCGATGAAGAAGGGGATGCCTTGGGCATCCCCAAGCTTAGACGCTTGAGTCTTCTTAGAATATGCAGGTGAACCACGGGGCATCCCCAAGCTTAGAGCTTTCCTCCTTTGATCATAGTATATCATTCTCCTCTCTTGACCCTTGAAAACTTCCTTCACACCAAACTTCAAGCAAACTCATTAGAGGGTTAGTGCACAATTAATAATTCACATGTTCAGAGGTGGCACAATCATTCTTACACTTCTGGACATTTCATAAAGCTACTGGACATTAATGGATCAAAGAAATGAATCCAACATAGCAAAAGAGGCAATGCGAAATAAAAGGCAGAATCAAAAGCAGAACAGTCCGTAAAGACGAATTTAAAGATGGCACCGACTTACTCAAATGGAAAAACTCAAAACTAATGAAAGTTGCGTACATATCTGAGGATCACGCTCGTAAATTGGCAGATTTTTTAGAATTTTCTACAGAGGCCTGTGCCCAGATTCGTGACAGACAGCAATGCTGTTTCTGCGCAGCGATCCCAAATATAACATCAACTTTGACATAGAAACTTTACTTGGCACAAAAACATGATAAGGAGAGGTTGCTACAGTAGTAAACAACTTCCAAGACTCAACAAAACAAAAATTTCTGTAGTAAAAACATGGGTTGTCTCCCATAAGCGCTTTCTTTAACGCCTTTCAGCTAGGCGCAGAAAGTGCAAATCAAGTAACATCGAGAGTAGAAGCATCAACATCATAACTTGTTCTAATAATAGAATCAAAAGGCAACTTCATTCTCTTTCTAGGGAAGTGTTCCATACCTTTCTTGAAAGGAAATTGATATTTAATATTACCTTCCCTCATATCAATAACAAACCACGAAGAAAAGGTCTTCCCAACACAATAGGACAAGATGCATTGCATTCGATATCCAAGACAACAAAATCAACGGGACAAGGTTATTGTTAACCGTAATACGCACATTATCAATCCTCCCCAAAGGTTTCTTTTTAACATTATCGGCAAGATTAACATCCAAATAACAATTCTTCAATGGTGGCAAGTCAAGCATATCATAAATCTTTTTAGGCATAACAAAATACTTGCACCAAGATCACATAAAGCATTACATTCAAAGTCATTGAATTTCATTTTAATGATGGGCTCCCAACCATCTTCTAACTTTCTAGGAATAGAAGTTTCAAGTTTTAGTTTCTCTTCTCTAGCTTTTATGAGAGCATTTGTAATATGTTTTGTAAAGGCTAAATTTATAGCACTAGCATTAGGACTTTTAGCAAGTTTTTGTAAGAACTTTATAACTTCAGAGATGTGGCAATCATCAAAATCTAAATCATTATGAGCTACGGCAATGGGATCATTGTTCCCAAGGTTGGAAAAATTTCAGCAGTTTTATCACAAACAGCAGTTTTAGCAATTTCAGGCGGTTTGTTAGCTTTGCACTAGGAGTAGAAACATTGCCAACACCAATTATTTTACCATTGATAGTAGGAGGTGCAGCAACATGTGAATCATTATCATTACTAATGGTGGTAATAGTCCAAACTTTAGCTACATTATTCTCTTTAGCTAGTTTTTCATTTTCTTCTCTATCCCACCTAGCACGCAATTCAGCCATTAATCTTATATTCTCATTAATTCTAACTTGGATGGCATTTGCTGTAGTAGTAATCTTATTATCAATATCATCATTAGGCATAACTTTCAATTTTAAAAGATTAACATCAGAGGCAAGTCTATCAACTCTAGAAGCAATAGTATCAATTTTATCAAGCTTTTCCTCAACAGATTTGTTAAAAGCAGTTTGTGTACTAATAAATTCTTTAAGCATGGCTTCAAGACCAGAGGGTACACTCCTATTATTATTGTAAGAATTACCATAAGAATTACCATAACCATTACCATTAGCAAGGATATGGCCTATATTATTACCAGAGTTGTTCCTATAAGCATTGTTGTTGAAATTATTATTTTTAATGAAATTCACATCAACATTTTCTTCTTGAGCAACCAATGAAGCTAAAGGAACATTATTTGGATCAACATTAGATCTACCATTCACAAGCATAGACATAATCACATCAATCTTATCACTCAAGGAAGAGGTTTCTTCAAGAATTTACATTCTTACCTTGTGGAGCTCTTTCCGTGTGCCATTGAGTAATTTATCATCATATCATCAAGAAGTTTTGTAGCTGCCCCCAAAGTGATGGACATAAAGGTACCTCCAGCAGCTGAATCCAATAAATTCCGCGAAGAAAAATTTAGTCCTGCATAGAAGGTTTGGATGATCATCCAAGTAGTCAGTCCATGGGTTGGGCAATTCTTTACCAAAGTTTTCATTCTCTCCCATGCTTGAGCAACATGTTCAGTATCTAATTGCTTAAAATTCATTATGCTACTTCTCAAAGATATAATTTTAGCGGGAGGATAATATCTACCAATAAAAGCATCCTTGCATTTAGTCCATGAATCAATACTATTCTTAGGCAAAGATAGCAACCAATCTTTAACTCTTCCTCTTAATGAGAAAGGAAACACTTTCAATTTAATAATATCACCATCTACATCCTTATACTTTTGCATTTCACAAAGTTCAACAAAATTATTAAGATGGGCAGCAGCATCATCAGAACTAACACCAGAAAATTGATCTCTCATAACCAGGTTCAGAAAGCAGGTTTAATTTCAAAGAATTCTGCTGTAGTGGAGCAATAGGTGTGCATAGGAAATCATTATTATTTGCATTTGTGAAGTCACACAACTTAGTATTTTCAGGGGTATTCATTTTAGCAACAGTAAATAAAGCAAACTAGATAAAGTAAATGCAAGTAACTAATTTTTTTGTGTGTTTTTGATATAGAGAGCAAGACAGTAAATAAAGTAAAACTAGCAACTAATTTTTTGTGTTTTGTTTAGTGCAGCAAACAAAGTAGTAAATAAAATAAAGCAAGACAAAAACAAAGTAAAGAGATTGAGAAGTGGAGACTCCCCTGCAGCGTGTCTTGATCTCCCGGAACGCGCCAGAAATTTAGCTTGATACGCGTAGATGCACACGTCCGTTGGGAACCCCAAGTGGAAGGTATGATGCGTATAGAAGCAAGTTTCCCTCAGTATGAAACCAAGGTTTAATCGAACCGGGAGCCAAGAAGCACGTTGAAGGTTGATGGTGGCGAAATGTGATGCGGCGCAACAACAGGGATTCCGGCGCCAACGTGAAATGCACAACAAAACCAAAGTACTTTGCCCCAACGAAGCGGTGAGGTTGTCAATCTCACCGGCTTGCTGTAACAAAGGATTAAGCGTATCGAGTGGAAGATGATTGTTTGCAAGAAAATAGTAAAACACAATTGCAGTAGATTGTATGCTATGTAAAGAATAGGACCGGGGTCCACAGTTCACTAGAGGTGTCTCTCCCATAAGATAAAAGCATGTTGGGTAAACAAATTACAGGCGGGCAATTGACAAATAGAGAAGGGCATAACAATGCATGTACATGATATGATAAATATAGTGAGATTTAATTGGGCATTACGACAAAGTACATAGACCGCCATCCAATGCATCTATGCCTAAAAAGTCCACCTTCAGGTTATCATCCGAACCCCATTCAGTATTAAGTTGCTAAGCAACAGACAATTGCATTAAGTATGGTGCGTAATGTAATCGACAACTACATCCTTAGACATAGAATCAATGTTTTATCCCTAGTGGCAACAGCACATCACAACCTTAGAACTTTTCACATCCCGGTGTCAATGAAGGCATGAACCCACTATCGAGCATAAATACTCCCTCTTGGAGTTAAGAGTACAAACTTGGCCAGAGCCTCTACTAATAACGGAGAGCATGCAAGATCATAAACAACACATAAACAATAGATTGATAATCACCATAACATAGTATTCTCTATCCATCGGATCCCGACAAACACAACATATAGTATTACAGATAGATGATCTTGATCATGTTAGGCAGCTCACAAGATCCAACAATGAAGCACAACAAGGAGAAGATGACCATCTAGCTACTGCTATGGACCCATGGTCCAGGGTGAACTACTCACTCATCACTCCGGAGGCGATCATGGCGATGAAGAGTCCTCCGGGAGATGAATCCCCTCTCCGGCAGGGTGCCGGAGGCGATCTCCTGAATCCCCCGAGATGGGATTCGCGGCGGCGCGTCTGGAAGGTTTTCCGTATCGTGGCTCTCGATCGGGGGTTTCGCGACGGAGGCTTTAAGTAGGCGGAAGGGTAGGTCGGGGCGACGAGGGCCCACACCATAGGGCGGCGCGGGCCCCTCTCCGGCCGCTATGGTGGGCGCCTCGTCCCCCCACTTCGTTATCTCTTCGGTCTTCGGCTCCGTGCAAAAATAGGACCCTGGGCGGTGATTTCGTCAATTCCGAGAATATTTCCTTACTAGGATTTACGAAACCAACAAAAACAGCAACTGGCTCTTCGGCATCTTGTTAATAGGTTAGTTCGAGAAAATGCATAAATATGACATATAATGTGCATAAAACATGTAGGTATCATCAATAAAGTAGCATGGAACATAAGAAATTATCGATACGTTGGAGACGTATCAGTGAACAAATTACAGGCGGGCAATTGACAAATAAAGATTCAATACATATCAATGATGATTACTATGTGATTTAATCAGGGCATTACGACAAAGTACATAGACCGCTATCCAACATGCATCTATGCCTAAATAATCCACCTTCAAGTTATCATCCGAACCCCTTCCGTATTAAGTTGTAAACAACAGATAATTGCATTAAGTATGGTGCGTAATGTAATCAACACAAATATCCTTAGACAAAGCATCGATGTTTTATCCCTAGTAGCAACAAGACATCCACAACCTTAGAACCTATGTCACGATCCAGATTCAATGGAGGCATGAACCCACTATCGAGCATAATTACTCCCTCTTGGAGTTACAGTATCAACTTGGCCGAGCCTCTACTAGCAACGGAGAGCATGCAAGAACATAAACAACACATATATGATAGGTTGATAATCAACTTAACATAATATTCTATATTCATCGGATCCCGCCAAACACAACATGTAGCATTACAAATAGATGATCTTGATCATGTTAGGCAGCTCACAAGATCTAAACAATGATATCACAAGCGGAGAAGACAACCATCTAGCTGCTATGGACTCATAGTCCAAGGATGAACTACTCACGCATCAATCCGGAGGCGGGCATGATGATGTAGAGCCCCCTAGTGATGATTCCGCCTCTCCAGGTGCCAAGGCGATCTCTGAATCCCGAGATGGGATGCGACGGCGGCGTCTCTGGAAGGTTTTGTATCGTGGCTCTCACGGGGTTCGCGACGAAGGCTATTTGTAGGCGGAAGGGGTCACAGGGCCCCACACTGGCCGGGCGGCCGGGGGCCGCGCCGCCCTAGTGTGGCGGCGCCTCGTGGCCCCACTTCCTTTCTCCCTCGGTCTTCTGGAAAAAAATAGGACCACGGCGTTGATTTCGTCCAATTCCGAGAATATTTCCTTACTAGGATTTCTGAAACCAAAAAGCAGAAAGCAAGTGGCGCTTCGGCATCTTGTTAATAGGTTAGTGCCGGAAAATGTATAATAATGTTGTAAAGTATGTATAAAACATTCAAGTATTGTCATAAAAGTAGCATGGAACATAAGAAATTATAGATACGTTTGAGACGTATCACGCGCACCGTCAGAGGAGGCAACGTCAGCGGCCCGAGGAGGAGGAGCGGGCCGGCGCGGCAGGAGGAGCGCCGGCCACGCCCGGCTACAGCGGAGCCGCAGCAGCGGAGGAGTAGCTCCAGAGTCCGCGGAGGGCACGGCGCAGCCGGTGAGCCCACGAACCCACTCCGGGAAAGGGCGCAGTGGGAGCCCCGGCGGAGTCCCCGTGCCCTCCGCGTTCGAGCCGAACAACGGCCGCCGGCGTGTCGTCAATGACGCCGACGATGACGAGTACCAGGGTAGCATCGCCGCGGCCACCGTGCTCGCAAACCCCTGTCTAGGGTTTTTTTTTAGTTTAAAGCCCATATAGGGCTTTCTTTTGTGTAAAATTGTCCAAAATAGGGCTAAGTTTAATTAACCACTAGTTTAATGTTATTTTTGGCTGTTTTCCTTTTTTAATTTCATTTTTGTTTTTTTAATTACATATACGGTGCGTCCGCGCGTTGGGCGCAGCGTGTGACCCAAACGGCCGCTGTCCGGGTGTCCGTTCGGCCACCCAAACGGTCCAAAACGGACAGGCCAGCGCGTCCGTTTGGGTCGCCCGGTTGGAGATGCCCTTATGGCTTGAAATGGGGTCGCTACGGACTGAAACGACCACGGGTTCGTATGCAGTTGGCCATTGCCCATTGGGCCTCGCGGACCGCAACGAACACAATATGCCATGTGATGACAAAAGCAGAACCATAGTACTGCCTAAGGTAAATTTCACAAGTGAACAGAAGAAGAAACGACCATTACCATAAAGGAAGTTGCCAGTGTTTCTATCCATCAGCTCGCTGTCGCTGGTACTTGCTGGTTTGGCTGCCCCTGCCCGAAATAGCAGCTGGAATCTGCTTGGTGACCTCACCCTTCACTGGCGACACTTTCTCAGTAGGAACGTCTGCCGCTGGTAGAGCTTCAGCTGGTACCGGTGGTGCTGCTGCTGCAACTGCAAGGTTCAGCCGTCCCGGCGTGCGTACGAACGGTGCAGCTATTGCTGCCCTACGCGGCTACGCCCGTCCCTGCCTTCACTAGTCCAATCGGTTCGCAGCTGCACGCGGGGTTGGGTCGGTATCGATATTACTGCACGCTCCGTCAGTTCGTTCCGCACCACGGTGTGAAAGGCAGTGTTTACGCTTCATCAACCAATAATAATAGGTTTAAGCCCGAAATAAGAACGTCTCTCAACTATTCTTTGCGGCGCATTTTAGTCATGCATCTATTGAGCCCAAAGACCTATAAAAATACCAACCCGCGCGAATAAGAAGAGTATCCCTTTGCTCGTGAGGTGATCCTTAGGCGGTTAGGATTTCTCTGCCTCCGATCTAGCCGCCTCTGTGGTCTTTGGGCCATGGAGGCAGGGCAGATCGCGGCTCTCGTCGGCGGGACGGCTCCGTTTTCGAGTTTTGAGAGTTTCGTCCCCGTTTTTACGATTTTTTGTTTGTAGGGCAACGCTCAGGTGGTGGTGGCGGCACCTCGTGCAATAATATTTTCCCGGCTTCAACCCCATCTCGACAGCTACGTCGAGCAGCTTGTGGGTGCGGTGTGGTTTTCGAGGATTTCGTCTGGTTGTGGAGATCTTCGGATCGTCAAGGAATTTCATCAGCAATTCATCCTACTTCTTCGTCTCCGGGACGGATGTGGTATTTTCGACCCGTTCGTCGACGTCAGGCTGGCTCAGGGAGGAGCGGCAGCGGCGGCGCGCCGTCGACACGGTCTGGAGGTTGAAGATGAAGGACTTCTCAAAGATCTCGTTGTAATTTTCATTTTTCTTGGGCTGCTTTATACCGATCGGTGTTTCTTTTAATATCAGTGTCATATTCGCAAAAAAAGAGTATGTCGACGGCTATGTCTTCCATCTATTCAATTTGGCCACAACCATTTTATCTTTACTTGTTCTTGCCATTTTTTCCCACTTGGGTGTGTCGGGGAAAGTATCACAAGATACGGCACCTCAAATGATACCACGATAGCACATCTCAAAATTCAAATTATTTAGTTTCTAAAAACTCCGAAAGTAAGTGTGAGTGTCCATTAGATGCGTGTTTACAATCCCTAGACTTTCTAGAACCAAATTCTAAATAGAAATAAAAAAGGACAATCCAACATTAATCTACACTACTATTAAAAGAGCGAGAGCGGCAGATCCAATTCATCCCAGCCATCTAATCATCAAAATGACTGGTTCAGATTTAGGCTAAAACAATGTTAGACGCCACCGTCACATCCCACCGCAATCAAATCGCCGAACCGTCAGATAAAAAAACCGCTATGCACGATCCTCGGCCCCCCACCCCGCACACGCCGCCGCACCCTGCACGCCAACATCGCGCACTGGGCGCCCCGTCCCCAAGCACGCCGCACACGCTGCAGGCCGCCCCCAGGCGCCGCCGCGAACTGTATCTACATCTACACTACTATTAAAAGAGCGAGAGCGGCAGATCCAATTCATCCCAGCCATCTAATCATCAAAATGACTGGTTCAGATTTAGGCTAAAACAATGTTAGACGCCACCGTCACATCCCACCGCAATCAAATCGCCGAACCGTCAGATAAAAAAACCGCTATGCACGATCCTCGGCCCCCCACCCCGCACACGCCGCCGCACCCTGCACGCCAACATCGCGCACTGGGCGCCCCGTCCCCAAGCACGCCGCACACGCTGCAGGCCGCCCCCAGGCGCCGCCGCGAACTGTAGGCCGCCCCCAAGCACGGGCGCCCCGCGCCCCCAAGCACGCCGCACACGCCGCCCCCAAGCACGCCGACACGCTGCAGGCCGCCCTCAGGTGCCGCCGCGAACTGTAGGCCGCCCCCAAGCACGCGGACCGCACACACGCATGCTGACACGCTGCAGGCTGCCCCCAAGAACGCCGCCGCCGACTGCAGGCTGCCGACCTCATCCGAGGTCACCTCCCTTACGCCGCCGGCGCCCTGCCCTATCCAACCTCGCCCTGGCCGACGCGATTTGGGCTTCGCATTGCGCGCCGCCCTGGGTTGTTTCATAGATAACATCAAGATTACCCCGACATGTCCTGCTAAATTGTGTATTCATTGTGTTACTGCAAGTAGCAGTCAGCACAGTATACTTGGCTATTAGCTTCAAAAAAGCAAGAATTCAACATTTATGAACATTCAGTAGGCTAACTTCGAATTAACTTAATATAGTTGTTCGTTATGTAATGATGTGACTATTTTTTGATGACCAGGGAATGCTTTCCGCAGTTTGACCATGATACCTCAACTACGGCCATATCAGCGGCAGGTTTGTTCCTTTGTAGTGATCTGAACTTCATAGGTAGGCAATGTTCACAGTTTCTTAACACTGGTGATACCTGCAACATCAAATACAGGTTTTGCGAAATGACATACTGGATTTTTTTGGATGCACCTGTTCCATACATTTGCGAGTTTCCGAGATTTTGATTTTTTTTTTGTTTCGGATAAATTAGAGAGGATAATGCAGAAATTGTAGCGATCTATTTTTAGCCTGCATACTCAGAAGGGAATCAGGCCATGTCCCTTTAAATAGGCAATGAAATTGGACTAAGGTCCCTGCCTATCTGAAGTGATGGGATCCAGTTCGTGTCTATCCTCCATCCATGCATGACTTTCTGGAGATAAATCAACTCATTGTGGATGTAGATTAAGTCTGCTCCAGTCCCGCAAATTCTGCAACTGTGAGAGTTCCTTTCTGCCTTGCGCCTACCTTATTCAAGACTTGTTGGTGAAAAGTTATCTTGCATGAAATGCTCTATTTATGAATGTGGTCTCAGTTTTTTTGTTATAACTTCAATACCAAGATTCCTTATCTTTATTTCTCTCAGCAGGTAACGTGTACTGTTATGTGCTCAGTATACCGTAGGAGACTTCAGCATTAGGAATTCAGCCATGCATCCTGTTGCCTTCACAGTTATTGTCACTTAAGTTACTTACGTGCTGCGGCGCCAAAGGCGACACCCGTCCAGCCATTTTCTGTTATTCTAGAAAAAAATAAAGATTGACATGGTTCCATGAAAACAAGCACAGGTTGCTAGCAACATGATCTCTCCCAATATTCTGAAGCTGAATTGATTGAGCCATGACGCTCGATAACGACAGTTTATGTTATGGTGAATCAGATTCTGGATTCCAATTTATACTAGCATAATTTTTGTTGAGGAAATTAGCAAGAACTAATCATTTATTTCATCTCGACGAAATTTCACAATTTATTTTCTTGTGCCATCTAAACTCTTGTCTGCAATTTATATCTACTTCAAATGCTAATTTCTTGCATGCTGCATATGTTTGTTTGGAAGTCTTGTCATTTTAATCATGTGTACTCATTTTGTTCCATCGTATTGGTTAGATGACCTGTTCGAATTTTCTTTTGTTATAACAAATATTTTGGTGCATACCTGGTTTGATAATTTTTCAGCAAATTCCAGGCGCAATAATGGTTCGGGCAAAAATATGATTCCGTTGTATGAGTTGAATAGAAGCTTGCAGCAGAAAGTGTATTGACCATCTTGGAAGTATATGTCGTACACACCCAGGAGATTAGGGAGACGTGCAGTTGATCCGGGAGCTAAGTGAGTGATCGTTGAGGAGCAAGTCAAGAAAGAAAATCCTCTCTATTTTGTAGATTATTCCAGTAATACATATATTCTAATTATGCATACATGCATCTGTTATTAATTTGAATACATACTATGTGAAGACTTTATCTGATTTCTCTCCAACAGTGCAATGCCAAACCATGCTCCGTTATCTGCTTCGCGGTTGTTTTGTGAATGATGAAACTTAAAATTGTGCTGCCTGTTTTGTGTATGTCCTGCTGCCATTGTTATGTACACTAACGAACTTTATTAACATATATGTCTGTTAAGGTTGAAATTAGTATACATGCCACTTCATTTGTGCAGCCAGTGGTGCATGTCATTGTGTTGCTTGGATAGCTGCATATGCCTCTGATTTTTCATATGCCTCTGATTTCACACAAATGGATGCACGTATACGTTGGATAGTTGAATGGAACCATGTCGTTTGGAAATCAATGTTTTTATTATTTTGTGTCCTCAATTTTTCATGGCTTCAAGAATTCCAAATTCAATTATGTTTAGTTTCATTTGTATCAAAATATTATGTTATTTAACACGTGCATTGCACGTACCCGATTACTAGTGGTAATAAAAGGACAAAAGAAGAAATAATATTATTCACATATCAAATTTTCCTTTTCTTTTATCTTTGTGGATATTGAATTTGGTTCTGGAAATTATAAGGATTGACTCATAAATTCTTTTTTCTATTATTTTTAGTAACTTGTAAATTTGAAATTGGAGGACTGGCATCATTTGAAAGGTGGTATTATGTGTTGGCTGTGATGCCAACTTTGTGAACTGAGGTTTGATGACATATGCGCGTGCTAAAAACAATTAAGCTATCATGCCTTTTTTGCTAATTCTAAACATTATTCGCGGACATTTAATTACATGCTGCAATGCAACTCATCGTGCCAACTTTCTACTTATAAGGAAGGTCTGGCAACACATGTAGGTGCAAGAATAACCCAGTTTGAAAGAGCTCCCAACTATCACTCCCGGCTCATTTAATTATGGCCGTGGTGCACATGAGCATCAGTGCTCTCGGTTTTTAAAAAAATCAGAAAATATATTTTAAAGTTTTAAAAAAATCTGGAAAATATACGTATGTAGTTAATGATGTATCCTACAAACATGCAAAAAATCAACTCTAAATACTTTATATTTTGAGCTACACAAAATTAACAAAAATATAGATCTGAGTAGTACATTTTCAAATATCTAAAATATATCAGATTTTGTTTTTTTATTCAGCCTAAAATAAAAGAAGTTTGGGTTGAGATTTTTCAGGATTGTGAGATGTATTATTAACAATTTCCAGAATTATTCTCAATTTTTTATAACTTGTAAAAATATTTTTAAATGGCCGGAGCACTAGAACTCGAGAGCTAAAAGCACTTTACACGTCAGCATGGCTCATTTTTGTTGTTGACATATGCCCCATAATTGTCCATTGTGGCTCATTCTCACTTCATATTTTCTCCCTCTTAAGTTGGATGCCAACTTTGCAATGGGGAGATTTGACATGTGCTGCAGATATACACAAAAACTCCGCACTGGGGAGTATTCAAATTAAGAGTCTAACTCTCAACTATTCGGAACATTTAATTACGCTGCTCAACGTTGCCTATTATTGTTGCTAAGCTATTAAACTAACTAATTAAATTATCTATTCTGGCACGTGTTTGTCATTTTCTCACTTGAGTGGGATGCCAACTTTGCCGATGGGACATTTGCCAACACATATATATTGTGCCCAAGTTAAAGAGGTTTAGCTAAGCATCATCTATTATTCACGGCTAATTTAAGCACATATCTCAATGCATCTCTCTTTTGTAGCTAAGCTATTAAGCAATCAAATTTTACCATAATGACCCTATTGTGTCTCATTTTTGTCCTTTTTCTCGCATGGGTGGGATACAAACATTGCATACTGGCATCTGACAACATCTATACGAGCAAAAAAAAGATACCCAAATTAAATTGTCTTTGCTAACTCTTGACTATTGCTCCTCTGTTCTATAACTGCTCGGTGACAATTGTTGAGCTATTAAAACAATCAAAATAAATCCATGAGTATCTAGGGGGCTCTTCTTTTGTCATTTGTCCTACTGGGGTGGGATGCTAACTTGGTGAACATGAGATTTGGTAACATTGTACATTCAAGAGTGCACCAAATACCCAAACGAACAAGTATTACTGATAACAAAATATTGCTCGAGTTAGCAGCAATTACATAGAAACACAAAGGAAAAAAAAAGATACGTAAAATACAGTGCTTTACTCAAGGTTTATATAAAATGAGGGGATTTTTGGATTTTTCATGCACGAAACATGTTTTGAGCCCTCCTTTTGGTTAGTTCGCATGCCATGTGTATTGCTGTACAAAAATGGAACGTGCCCTTTAGGATCTCTTTGATTGTCATGATTGTAAAAATGCAAGAAGAAGAAAAGCGTACAAATTACTCGTCAAGAGTTGTGACGCGTTGAAACCTACATGAGTTTAAGAACACTAGATGACCCGCTGCGCTATCGCGCAGGCATAATGAAGTCAGAATTTAAACCATAAGGATCAGCTTATTGTAGGCTCGGAGCGGAGCTCTGCCCCTATCGCCGCCGCTATGGTGAAGGGAGGGCCGCTGGGTTGGCTGGCCATCCAGGCTAAGCTCCATTAGAATCCAACGGCATGGTCTTTAAATATCTAATTAAGGTTTGCATCACCATGAACCAATACTAAATTAGGAGTTAAACGAAAGAGACAACAAAAGTAGAAGACAAATTCATGTTAAATGCTATAAAGTTGCACTCATGTACCTTGGTGACGAATTTGATAGAAATAATCCTTTTTCATCTTCTCCATTTTTTCCAGGACGGCACCCGCATAATTAAGCCTAAATCCTATGTCTTTAAAGTTAAGAAGATTGTTCCAAATTTTGTTAACGTGGTCTTGTCCACCAAAGTGGTTAAGATAAACGATATGAAGCACTTATCCCGTGAAGCTTCAGCATTTGTTTATTTTGTATAAGGACGATACAAAATAAGTGCTAATTTGATAATTCATTTCTTAGGCTTTACAAAACGATATCGCTAAGATGAAACTTGGATGAAGCACAAGATAGGGATAACAACATTTACACAATCAGTCTCTAGACATTGTCGCAGCATGGTCTTCAGAGGCTACGACTCAAAGGAACCGTGGATGTAATATGTGCTTTCACCACCAAAAATGAAACACAGCTACAAAGGAAACGTGGTGGTAATAGGTGCTCACACCATAAAAACGTCGCCATAAATGAGAAGATAAATTAATAAGCCGGTAAAAGCGAGGCGGATGAAATAAATTTTATGAAAATGTACCTCGGTCGTAGATTCTTCTTATATGCGAAACAATGACAACTCAAGTGAAAAAATCCGTTTACTATGAAAAGGCAAACTTAATAAACAAAAGTTAGCTGTAATCAGTTTAGAATATATGGAAATATGGTTTTTTTTCTCATTCCGAGACAAAGGAAACCAAGATGATCATGAACGACGGGTATGGTTTCTCTATTGGACATTTTTTTGGCATTTCAAGAATGAAGTTACTAAAGCATTCAACAAAGACATCTAAACATTCTTATGAATAATTGGACAACACCACCAGGCCCAAAATTTACAAATGTCTGTCTCCTAGGCTAGGCATGAGTCTACTAAAAGCTAGCTGCACACGGACAATACCCGCACAACTCAACAAAAGTAACACAATAATCTGCACAGTCATGGACATGGCAACATAGGAGAAACATCCAGGAAGAATCGGATAGCACAAAGACCGAATTTCCTATAAAATCAGAGGTATATCATGTTATTATTGTGTTATCCAAGAACAAACGAAGCATAAATTGTGTAAATAAATATTTATATGATACTACTACCATATTAAGAGGCCTACATCAGATACTATTGTAGAAAATAAGACATGAGCATTTGCATTTCAAATGGGTGGTAAAGCATATTGTCAATTGTCATTAGTACACTACTGATAATTTATTATGTTTAAAGAGTCCAGTACCAAGAAAAAGTTCGTAAGCATATCATGCATGCACATTCAAAATAAAAATAAGAATAACATAAAACATGAATGAGAACCTGACTTAGTCGGACAACTTTCAAGAATTTAATAGGACTCATATATGGCTACAGCCTAAGTGGAGAAGTGTAGTTCATGTCAATTTCAACATTGTAGCCAAGTAAATATCATTTTGCATCAGCATCTTGCAAATATATTTCATATTTCAACTGAGAAAGGACCAAAAAAGCTATCAAATAGGAATGCTTATATGTTTCGCTGCAACAATACCATTGCGGTCTGCTAGTTTCTTGAGTTCTGATCAGCCTACGACAGAAGGTTGCATCCAGTTCCACCATCCTGATATATCTGAAAATTGTACTTGTATTACAAAATTGACATTTTCTCAATGAACATATCTGTGTAGAATGGTAGACTTAGTTTAACCGTGCAAATTCGAGAAGCAAAAACATAGACTTGGGAGTAAAAAATGCAGACAGATCCAAAAAGGGTGTAATGACATTTTCTCAAGGAACATATCTGTGTAGAACGGTAGACTTAGTTTAACTATGCAAATTCGAGAAGCAAAGGCATACACCTGGAGTAAAAAATGCAGACAGATCTAAAAAGGGTGTAATGACATTTTTCAAATTCGAGAAGCAAAGGCATACACTTACAGTAAAATATACATACCGGTCTAAAAGGGTGTTAGATGATTTTTCAAATGCTAGACCTGCATCGAAAGTACTGATATGTCCCCACACATGGATACTCATGGTTCGCCTAATTCTGCAGCTAATTCTCTTTTTGGAGAATCCTTTCACTAAATTTCGAGTGGCACAGGGAGCAGAGAAGTGCATATACATTTTTCTTTTGCTCTCTTTGATTTACTTCATGCAGTTCTACCATGCCATATTTTCTGGTACACTCAACATCTCTATGGAAGGGAATTTGATCACAGACCTTCGAAAAATCATCAATTGGTAATTGCAAACCACCAATCCACCAAGTAGAGAATAACCCGTGAAGTCAATTGGTATATTCAGTAAGGCGTGAAAAATTGCTGATAATAAACAGAGCTAAAATGATAATAACTTCATCAAACCATGAAGTAAAATCAAGGCAAAATAATGCAAGAAATATACACACACACCCCCTTGTCATTTGCTAAACTATTGAATTGTACGCTCAGGCTGTAGCTAACCTTATCATTCAACTAAACAGATATTAGCACCATGAGGCAGTTCTAATGTACCTGAAGATGAACTTTGGAATAGCGAAAAGAGATTTTATACCTGCAAAATTAAGAAAGAAAATGAGCTGCAGAGAAGTGTTCATCAGCTCCAACAATATATGGAGAAACAAAGGGTGAACAGAACACCCAGCACCTGTGTTTCATCAAATGGCAGTGGGCATTAGAAATGTCCCTCTGCTACTGGTCCCTTTTCATCGAAAAAAAAAAATCCGCTGCGAAATTTTGCACCAAGGTAAATAACTTTCAATGTAAAACTAACTCAAATAGTCACAGAACCCGTCGTAATAACATACTTTATTTTATAGGGATAAATCTTCTTCTGGTAATCGCTTCACAAAAATAGAATGCAGAAAAAACTTGAATATAGAACAGAACCATCTCTCTTTCTTTGGTTAGTTAGTAGTAACCTCACCCTGAATACTGAAGTAATACATCTAGAATGCACGAATAACACAGTGAGAAGGACTGGAAACATGCATAGCTCAATTTTGGATCATCGTGGGGAAAATAATTCGTTACGCATATTATATATATAAGAAGGTTCCCTTTTTTCTCTAGCCAAAATTGTGTCAGTTATACACTAACCACGATTTATTCATCTCCTGTGAAAGTCTACATTTATTTAGTTCCCTAGATCTATCTCAAAGTCTCACATTAACATAACACTACCTACTGCCACAGTCTAATGACACTATAACTGAAACTGTGTGAGCTCATATGCCCAAAATCTGAGAAGAGCATGAACAATTGTCCATGAACACCTGATGAAAAATGATACTTGGACTAATAACTCCATTTCCTCATTCACGGCACAAGGCAAATATATAATAGCAAAAATAGTCCATTCCTCACTGGACTCTTTTGGCTGCATGAAAGTCGCATATAAGAACTACATTAGTAACTCTATACAGAACTCGTACATAATCTAGAAGGCTACACTATTATGAGTAAACAGAGGAACCAACTATGAGAAAATATGATCCATGGTTATCCAAGAACATACACATGGTTATCCAAGAAAACGAACCTCGAAGAAAATATGAAGGATGCACTTTAGTTCTCAAAGGGTAACCAATTTAGAGTAAAGCTGTGGACAGTAATGCACATGACGATCTGTTAATCATCTCAAGGAAGAAACGCTCGATGCTCCATCCAACCTCTGCATGGCAGTAAGGTGAAATTAATATTGATGTCATGATAAAGCTTTCCAAAATATTTGAGCATAAAAAATAGTTGCAAGATTATATAAGCAATATATGAGACCAAAATTAAACCAGCCAGGAAATGTTATGACGAAGAGGCATGTGGTGAACACAAATCTAAACTAAACATGCTGAAAATATCAATGGCCAGAAACTCACAGAAATATTTTTACTCACAAATATAACAGCAGCAAGCTTGACACTGAATTCTGTTATACCAATTCTTCGAGCGCTGATAACCTTAGAAAGCAACATTTGAAGACAAAACTATAATTATATGTAACAACCGCAAGCCTGACATACGCAGCCACGTTCTGGAACTTATTATCATATCCAAAGCCTGAATAGACCCTTAAGCAGTAGCACCCATCAAGCTGAAGAAATTGCTGCAAATGTGAGCTTAAGCATTAGCAAGAGAGCCATACGGAGAACACCCTAAGAAACTTCCTGAAACCGAGTCTGGGAAGAACATAGATATTGTGGTAATGAAATTTGTTAAGGGATAATCACCATAGTACAGTATAACATAATTTAATCTTGTTGATCCAGTGACAGAACATTTGGGGTGAAACTAAGATACTAATCTTGAAACCTTCGTGGCACCATAGCACATTGCATATCTAAAATACTGATCTTGAAACCAACCAGGGAAATAACATTTTGGGTGAGGCACATATCCAGTCACTAACTCGTTAATGTTCGAGCAATCATTTTCTGAATGCTAGCAAAGTTACGTATTCCAGTAGAAAATGTATCTTGGAACAGCGCAAGCTGAAATTATCCAACATAGGAAGTGTCAATTAGGATCAAAGGCATAATACATTTCTTATGAGGTCCATACAAGAAATCTATCCTAGAATCCTCTTAAAAGGACTAAATTTAAGCTACCAATCCAGAACTGAAGTCATGCATGTGCTCACGTTATGTGTACCAACAAAATAGAGCAGTTCAGATGTCCTCAATAGATGTTTATTTTGGCAAACATGCATGAAATCAACATCAAATGACCCTTTTAACACGACCAGCAAAGTACCTATGATTTGGCACTAAAGCAAATGATTGCCACCATCAGAAGCCTTAGAAACCCATGCTTGTTAAGCAAAACAGCTTTCTCTGGGCTAGCTATACCTCACTCAATACATAGTAAAATCCAAAAGTTGATCTGAAAATAACTTACATAGCACATTCTTTATAACTGGGCGAATTTTATTTCCGCAGACACTAAATTGATTAATAAATAATTCAGGAATTGTACAATGATAGGGACAACAATATGCCACTAAGATCAGTTCAACGTGTTGGGCTGACTAAAATAATGAAAATAGAGAGAGGAATGAAGCAGGTCTGCAGTGGCTACTATTAAAAGAACCTAAGAGGCATAAATGAATTGAGCATGATAAATTTATACAACAATGATGTATCTCAGCTTTCATTGGAATGGAATACTACTGATTCAATAAGTTCAGAATAGTTGTGCGTAGAAATAGTACAATTAGTATTACTACTAACCAATTAATGTACAGTACAAAAAAACAAATGCACCAAGTAAAATATATGCTCATCTTCTGTAACAATTTTATTCCCCTCTAAGTATGGTTAGAGCCCGTGGCCCTTTCGTGTGCTTAAATTATGCCATCTAAGAGACTAATCGAAAACAAGAATACTGGAAATCCATCTTTTCCACACCCTTCCACAAAGATAAAAGATATAAGGTCGGCAGCGCATATAGCATTTGTTTCTAGATGTGCTTCAACCATCCATTATATGGTATGCTAATAAATTCTACAAAATCGAACCTATTAACCGAGGTGCAGTGCAGAACCATTATCCATCAAGAACCTTCTATATATGCATTGATCCTTAATAGAAACAATTGATGAGATTTTTATAAGGCCCGTAGATTCACGATCTGAAAACGCCCGTAGATCCATAGTTTGCAAGGATGCATAAATGTCTATTCCATTAATTAAGCAACCATGAATAACCGTGATTCACAATCTGAAAAACCATGACTATGGTCTTTTTTCTCGAGAAAACGCAAAGGACTCTTTGTGTTTCATTCATTGAAAAGATAGGGTACACTTTGTCGGCTCCGCATCGGTTGCCTTACCAGGTTCAGCGGCTGCAGCGTCATTTGCGTGTACACTTCGTCGGTCTCCGCATCAGCCTCAAAACAAAATCAGCAACTCAAGTCAGCACCTAGGCCTGAAAACAGAAAGGGCAGTTCTTAGATAAGAATGTGTGGCTAGATGTCTTACAAGATGAGTCCAAAACAACAGGTTTTACATCCCAGCAAAAGAAGCTATATTTATCAATTATTATAGATAAGTTAGCTAGCTCATCAACACATTGGTGCAAAATGAATTCATGAATGACCCAACTGTGAATACCTCTCTATGGCTAAACCAAAACTTGAACAATAAAATGAAACTTAAGAGGATTCCTTTATATTACATATTGCTGAAGTATGTATATATCCAGAATGTGCAAAATACAAATATGAAAAGGGTAAAAAATATAATAAAAACTTCCCAAGAAACGACTCAGTAAGAACACATCTGGTGGGGAAAATATAAAACTGACGTTCTCTACTCCATTGCTACAAAAACAACCTCTAAGGCACAGTGATAATGCGAGAACTTGATAAGTGACAAACTGAAATATGAGGAGCACAGGAATATTAGAGGTGCACATTTTATTTTAATAAGACCAAAAGTGATAAACATCGAAACAAAGTGATTGAAATGATACTCACAAATAACAGGAAAAGATAGCTCCGATAGATGCTCTGGATCATCACCGTCTTTCAAGGAACCTCCGCCGCGCCACCTCGCCCTTGTCAATCAGCACTAAAGGGGAAACGGAGTAAATAAGGAGCAACATATCATAGATTCATCTGTAAAATAATTTATCAAAGATATATAAACAACTCAACATGCAGATAAGGATATATGTAATCTTTGTTGAATCAAAATCGGCACAAACCTTCCTCATAAACGACGGCCACCCTAGCTGGCGCAAGTGGTAGTGAAGAAGCCACGAAGGCGGAAGTCAAGGCCGTCGCTATTGGCCGCGTCGCCACCGGAAGAGGAATCATGCACCCGTGTCGAGGGCATGGAAGAAAATGAGCATCTTGAAGAACACGTGCGGTATCCTCGCCTGCCGCATCACGGCGTCGACATCCTCTCCTCAGCGCAACAGTCTCCGTTCTCCCTGTCCCTCATCCACCCTTCGCTTCCTGCAACCATCGGCAACACACATACCCTTGATCAGTCAAGGGACACTGACCAATTCTAGATACAACACCACGGCCTAATCAGATCAGCATAGTAGTACCTTATTGTTGACCTACAGCGATATCTGCGTGTACACTTCATACGCTGCAACGAACTGTTACCCAAAGAGAGATTTGTCCAGGATGTTGTAATATCCTGCATCTACATCCCGATGGCCTTCAAGGCCTCAAATACAACCACATTCAGGCTCAACCTCACGAAATCTTAGGTACAAACAAACCAAGGTAAACTCTGATGAATTATACCTCTGTTTTTAGGGGGAAATCACCAAACTTGAGTCAGGTTGCTGCTGGGCTTCTTCTTGGCCGCCGCAGTCAGTCAGTCCTCTATCACCATCTCGTGCTCCTTCCTTCAGTACCAAGCAATAAATTTCCACTATACTGTTGGGAGCAAAGCACAGCGATTAGACACTCACTGATATCTGTATCATGACCCAAAAATCCGGCCATGTCTGGCCAAGTCATTAACCAATGCCACCATGGTGGTGCCACAAGAGTGAGACGGATACATAGATACTCCAATGGTTTTCTCCTATTTATAGCCATCTGTACAGGATAAAAGAGCTATGAAACAGAATGAAGAATAATTAAAGCATGTAGGTGGTAAGGATAAGCAACTACAAACAATAGGTTAAATACTGTGACAAAGAATGCGTATATTCTATAGTCAATCTTAGATGGAAAGACTGTCCGTAAGTAGGAATATCTACATGTAATTTGATTAAGGTCTTCTTATAAGATGTAGAATAACATACGCATACAAGATAGAGGCTGAAATGCTATCACAAAACAGACTGCTAATAGCATAGTACAGAGATGAACACAAATATCCAAAAATTAAATTCTTCCTAGCTTTGTAAGACTGCTAATAGCATAGTACAGAGATGAAACACAACTATCCAAAAATTAAATTCTTCCTAGCTTTGTAAGACATGTAAGATATGCGGGATCATAATTCCGTTCAAATTATAGAAGAAACTCTACCTTTTCCAAAGAATAAAAACATACCTCTGAGGCCATTAAGTTTGTGTACATTTCTGCAGCATAGGAAGCACACATTTGTGGATTGGCATTATCTTTTCAATATCTATAATGCTTAAACCAACATAGTCCCCTGGAACAAAAATACAGATTCTTCAGCTGATTCCCCACTAAACAGAACACGCAAAGATAATATACAGGTTTCTAGGAAATTAGCAGAGCATTAGGTATGAAACAACTATTTCTAATAACATGACATACCCACAAAGTTCCCAAATAACCAAAAATACGAACCATTTATGTTGATTTGATAGACCTGTCATATATGCAGGTAAAGAGAACTGACAACAAAACCCAATCGACATTTTTAAAACAGGTCTGTAATAAGGTAGAGTAATCAAACTTTCTAATCTCATATCTAACCAATCATTTAGATATTCTCTACATAAATCCATAAACATAAGCTACCTATATTCAGTTTATAGGGCCACATATAATAGTCACTCTCCCAACTGAAGGGAGCGATGATAATATTTAAGCGTGAGCTACTCCCATTATTTAGCTTGACCTAATGGCACATCAAAAATACTCCTTAAAAACACTGCCATCACTCAAAACGCAAGAATCAGCCCCAGTTTTTTTTATTGTCATGAAACTGCTATACTACTCCAAATTTCTACTCGAACATACAGCAAAGGTAATGCATGATGAAAAAGGTAATGAATAATAAACAACATACACCAAAATCACTCACAGGTGGAGGAGGTGAGGAGCAGTAGCTCACCTGGACCAGGCGCAGACAGCAGGTATGGGGACGAGCCGACAGCAGAGCTTCCAGGCATGTGGATGCTCCAACACAAGGACGGTACAACGCATGTTGGCCACCTTGTGCACCTCCTAGGGGATGAATTGGTTGGGATAGGTTGTACATGTCCCCTTTTCTCCCAATCTCCATGCGCGCTCCTACGGCACCTCCTCCGGCCCACAACCGCTGCGATCCCCGTCCGGCTCGATCCCGGGGGAGAGGCGGCACACCGCTGGACACCATCGCATGCACCCACCATCGGGCCCACTTCCAAGCAGCACCACGCGCCCGTACCGCCTCCGCTCCATATTGACCATCGGCCACTCCACCCTGTGCCGCCACGGCCAACCACCAGACTGCCACCGCTCATGTCACTGCCGCACCACCTCGCACCGTCATGCCCTACAGAAACAGCATGTGGGATCGGAAGTAAATTAACTTCCATTTCCATGAAGACATGCCAAGAGGTTAATTAGAAAAGTTAGCACACTTTTTACAGGCATATACATTATTAAGCTATTCTGCGTCACAAAAATAAAGACGGCCTTAACTTAAGACAACTCCAATCCTTATTTTTCTTTGACAAGCACCTAATGATATAAGATTAATGTCGGTAAAGAATTGAAAGAGCATGAATACATGATATCAATGGCCCATGCTTACTTTTAATTACAAAACAAGAAGGTTTGTGCTTTTTTCTCATCATGGGAGATTGGGGATATGCAAACAGGCAGAGAGAAAGGAGCAGCCCATGAGGTAGTAACATATAACAGCGGCAATAGATAAAGCAATAGCAGCGCAGCGCATCGAGAGCTGGCAGCACGTGACTGCAAAGGTAGAAGCGGCATCATCCACACAGAGATAAAAGAGCAAGTTTGCACTAACGACAAATCTAGGGTTTTAATCCAGAGTGTTAAAGTAGCACATAAGAAATTGCATAAATAAATCCAGAAAACGAAGGATTGGGAGGAGGGGAGAGGAACGGGAGCTGGGATCGTGCCTCTCATGGCTGCATCTACTCCTCTACCTCTAGGCTAGCGTTGCCCCAAGCGCCTCCTCAACCCATCGCCGCCCCCAGCCGGCCCAGAGCCACCAATTGCTGCTCCTCCACCTCTGGCCCCAGATCCGACCCAGCGCTGCACGTCGACCCCCCCTCCCTACTACTCCACCACCAGAACCACCTCCCTCTCCCACTTCTCCAACCCCGCCTTGACCAAAAAAACGAGGCTGACGGGCACGAACCTGGTCATCCGGGATGGATTCTTGCAGTTCCTCCTCCCTCCCGCCACCACTGCCGCCCCCATCCGCCTCTGTCCCGTCCATGGCACCAGATGGCGACCAGGACGATGACGAGGGAGTCCATCGCACCAGATCGGAGTTACTGTTGTTGCGGAGAGAGGGATGCCGCCCAGCGCCGCCGGTGGCCTTTGAAGCGGCGACCAGGACCAGCACCGGTCGATTTGCCTGCCTCCGTCCCCGCTTCCCTCATCCTCATGGTCGCCACCCACCTCCGTCCCTTGATGTCGTGCTGCCTCCAACCCGCCTGCTCCATCCCAACACCTTGACATGTGCGGCGCCGTTCCTCCCGTCGACGTGTCATGGGCGGGGCCGGTCGATCCGCCGCTCGCTGTGGAGTTCACCCCGGCGGCTGGATCCGAGGAGGAGGCGCCCGGTCTCTGCTGCAGCTGCTGCCGCGTCCAGGCGTCCCCGTCGCTCGGCGCCCGCTGCAAGCTGCCGACGCCGTCCTCCCTATCGTCGCCGGCTGATTGGAGAGGAGAGAGGAGGCGATGATTGGGGGAGGAGAGGCCAATCCCGATCTAGGGTTTTCACCACTCCACGGAACAACGAATGAAAGCTACACGGAGGAGCGCCCGCTGCTGCCTCTGGCTGTCGGTCCTGCACGAAAACGGGCCCAGACGTCATAGACCGTGAACGAGCTGTGGCATGTAAAAGAAAATTTACCGCATCCGACGGCTGTGGTGAAAAGCGGGATTGGAATTTACTGTAGCTAGCGAAACGGACGGATCAGATCATTTTGCCCCTCTCAGACCCCCTGGATGGCCGGGTAGTGTTTCAACATTTATAGAAGTAATAAGAATGTCCAATGAAGGTCGATTGATTGCATCACCAGAAAAGAATAATGAATGTTCCTAAAGGATTAGGGGTTTCACATACTTCTTACAAGGAAAAAACTAGACCATAAAAGCGCACGTTGTCGCGCCCGCCCATCTTAAGGAAGAAACAATAAAAATATTCGAGATATTCAAAACTACGATAGCATCTAATAAATTTTTATGGGTCATATTATTGTGCATAGATAGTCATATATACGTCTAGACATGGTTGCTTACAAACTTCGAATCTCATAAGAAAAAAAGGAAACAGATGAATGGTTATCCCAATTATCACATGGAAGTAAATCCAAATGAGCACCACAACTGTGGCATAGTAAGTAACTTTAGTAGATGGCCTTAAATTTTTCTAATGCGTATTGGGATTTACTTAGGTCACCAAATAAAAAATTGACTTAAGAATACAAAGATTACGAAGGAGAATTCTTCCTTGTGTTCATTTCTCAATAACAAGAATTATAGTTGTGCATGATGAAAAAACTAAGAAATAAAGAGAAGGGGAGACATAAATAAGATACATTTTGATTAGTTTTGAATACACAGAGAGGAAAGTTTCATGCATTGATTAATGCTACAAGCCAACTCAGAGCATCGGATAAAAGTGTAAGTATTTTGTTTGAAGACCAAATTAAATGTAATCAAGCAAGTGATCATGCATGGCATAACAAAGATGAGTTCTCTATTACATGAAAGTTTCAAGGAACATGCAGATTTACCTAATGCAGCACATCTCACAATACAAACCAAATCTGAGACATCTGAAATAGAAACCTAATTTGAGGCATCTCACTATGTAAGCTGGAAGTTAATTCTGGAGTAACATTTTGTGGATATTGTTGGGTAGGATAACACAATACGACCCAATGCAAAGCATTGTAGCTGAGTTTACAATCCAATGTGTAGCATGGTAGCTGAGTGGATCATCACTCTTGAAATGATCAATGAATTCTAAACGAAAACAAACTTAAGCAAAAGAGCCTACCAAGAATAAATTTTTAATGTCATAAAACACTGACGTTAACAACAAAAACAAGTTCGGTAAAGAGAGATACATGCTTGTGTTATAAAAAATAGCAATACAAAACAATTTTCTGGTTTCAAGCTTTCAGAAGATCAAAAAATAATAAGTGCATTGATTTGAAGTTCCGAATCTAGAAGATTAAGCACAAGATCGATACGCAACATGATTAAAAAATAATTTTGAGATGGTATTGAATTAGTTTGATGAAATGAAAAAGATAATAAATCACATAGTCATACTTTTCGTAGGTACTATGTATAAAGGTTCTGTATCAAGATGAGCAACATAATCTTGATTAACTAATCATACATCTAATTCAAATTGATTTCTACATTAAACATCAATAGTTTTAGCCAAACCAAAAGACATGCTAACATGTTAAATAATTTTAGCAGAAGCAAAAGGCACACCAACGAGTCAAATTCTTCTGGCGCCTCTTTCACTCTCCCTTTCATGAAAAAGTAGGAATTGCACTATCATGCACCTATGCAAATAAATTCTTACAACCAAGATGCAAATAAAAGGGGAATTGAGTTTGAAAGGAGAGCCATATGCAAAGCTTAAGCTTCAGTAATGCTCTCCTCTGGAAACTGCTATAGACCCTGTTACCAAGACTTTAGCGCCATTTGACATTGATGGCCTTGATGAGGAATAAATATAACCAAGTAGCATATGAGAAGCCATCCAATATAGTTCATCTGTCCAAGCCACAATTCTGAACATACATGATTGGACTCCAAAATTAGATTACCACATCTAAAAGAAAAAAAAACTGGAATTCCAAGGTCACGATTACTAAGTTGTGAGAATTTTTTATCCTAACAGGAGAACTATACATCAAGTCATGAGGAAATAATCGTAGGTTAAACTACCAGAACAGATACTAACCTTGAGTGCATTGTCATAAGTATTACAATCTCCAACGTAGCTAGGGAAACATGCTTTATCCCACTCCATTTTTTGAGAAAGGAAGCTGACGCCTCTAATTTTCATCAAATTGAAAGTTTGAAACTGATAAACAGCATTTCACCAGTCTGTTTGGTCCAACGATTGTGGTTCCGGCCAGTGATCATCACAAACTGCACCCTTATAGAGGAAATACCTAAAAGGCTAAAACAACCTCAACACATGAGGGGATACAAAGTCTTCTTACTCCAATCAGACTATCCGAGAAGTTCACAACCTAACAGGAGACACCTGCATTACAAGAAGATCCACAACTTCCCCTTGTTCCAATCAATCACACGAGAACCTCAAGAATATGCATTCAAGATTGTGACTTATGAAATAGAGATACTCCATAGATCTAGAGAGAATGATAAATTTCCAGTACTTCTGAGTTTTATGCACATACCATTCATCTACAAAGGCAGAACTTGTCTAAAAAGGGTAGCTAACAAAATGAGAGCAGTAAAAGTCAGCGGAATAGTCATCTGAGCTGAAAACAATATGTATGTACCACCTCACCACACATAGATTGGATGCAAATTATAACCCTCGGAAAGGGGATCGATAAACCAAAATCAAATCGGACCTTCATAATCTGCAGAAAACAAAGTTCGGTTAACAAATAAGATAAGTAGCACCTAAAACAAAAAAGTTGCTTCAATGTGATAGTAATCTTAGTTTTTGAAAAAAAAAGATGATAATCTTAGTTGTAGCATTGGATGAGCTGTAAATTTTGTTCACCAAATTATTGATGAAAATGCGACTGTAACACCAATTTCGTTGAAAAAAAAATCAAAATCAAAATCAAAAGTAGAAGTGAGTCTTCAACCCCTGCAAGACAGTCCAAACTATGAGATCATAAAGATAAGTAAGACAGACGTGGTCAAAGATTGGGAAGTTGAAACAGGTAACGTTCCCGAGCGAGATCAAGGAAGCCGGCTCCGCCTCCCTCGACGGCACCGCCACATACGCACACAGCTCCCTGCCGCTGGTAGGTGTAGATGCGGTCCTTGAAGGTGAGGGGGAGGGGATATAGGAGAAACGTCACTGTTGTCGCAGTCAGTACGCGAGCAAAACAAGTATAGTAATACTAAATAAACAAGAGTACCTGCCCGGAAGTCACTGTGGCAGATGAAGATCACGCACACCCAGTGGGCAGTACCAACACAAATCCCAAATAAAGATCACATCAACTCCTGAAACAACAATAACTGATGACATCGAGCTCAATGGAAAGACCAGAATAAGAAAAAAAGATGATTGTAAGGAGGCTGCACATATCACTTTACCAACGAGGGAGACGGTTAAGCTTTCATCCCCATCATTACGTCGCCGCCGGCGCTTTCAAGACGGGCATAATAGAACGGCGGAAGTGGAACCATGGAAGGTGAACACGAAACGATGTTGGGCTGTAGCCCTCGGATGGTCCTGCTTTAGCGAGGCCCATGCGCACGGTGAACCATTACAGAAAGAAACAAAGAAGCCCTTAAGATACGTATCAGCCCATGGGAAGTCATCTCAGCCCGGTTGACCACAGAACATGTAACTCGGCCTGCGGAGTAGAAGCCCGGTAACGTGATCCGGCCCTTTTGACTGGAACCGCTGGTGCCAAACGATTCCAGCTACGTTCGGCGATCCAGAGCGTTCAACAAAAGCATCGGACGGTTCCGAGTGCCAAATCGCTGTGTGAGGCCGTAGCTAGTTGCGTTATACTGTTACTTAATTTGTGATGTTCAACTCAATGAACTTTTCCTTTGGAATTACCTAAAAACTAATCCTTAGAAAAATTTATTGGGTTTTAGAACAATTTGATTCCTTCAAAAATCATTTTTGATTACATTGATACAAAGACATATACTTCGAATCTAAGAGAAAATCGGTCGTTGAAGATGTTGGGGCACGAGGTATTGTACGCTAGCACAAAATAGAATGTCTATCACGCGCATATGAGGGATCATGCTTAGGATTTAGGTCACAAAGTTACCACTCGACGTGCAATCCTACTCGGAATAAGAATCAGCGCTGCAACTTCTCCTTGTGATCCCTCTCTTCTTAGATGCCACAAATGGTTCATCCAAGCGTCACGGGTGCAACACCTCCAAAGTATCCACATATTTGGGAGAAATGATTTGCATCAAATTTATAGATCAAATTGCTCAACGGAAGTGAAGGTTGTCATGGCTAGGTCATTGAACTCATTGAATCCTTTCTAGGTAAATCTCCTCGACTTCTATACATAATTCGATGGGCTCAGCACCTAAGATCTGTTAGGATTCTATGCTCATAGCCTGTACAAATCCAATCCGAGTGGGTTCCTGACCCTTAAGCTCGCGAAGTTCACATACACATGGATACAACTTAAGGTCCTCCTGAGGTACCATTTGTGGCTTCTAGTACACTACTCTCCCCACGAGTTCTGGGGCTTAAGCAGTTAAGCTGGTAGTTGGTAATGGCTCCTAGCGGAACGGGTTAACTCCCAAGTGTCTGTAACGTCAAGCCGACAAATTTTGATAATGTGCCATATGCAACATTACTTCTGCTTCACGATATATGATGTCAAGCTCAAGCTAAGTACTTGTCATCTTTGTTGGTAGCTTGACATCTCTTCTCGATCTCAGTGACACAAAATGCCAAACTGGGTTAACCCCTAATCGAAGTCATGTGGACATGCTTTGTGGGACTGATCACTCGAGAATGACCAGCGAATATGTCTTCAACGTGGAGGGGAAAATCCCATCTATATCGTCACACCTCGTAGCATGTTTCACGAACTAACCTCAAAGCTAACTTTATAATTACCTACTTACGGAGTATGCATCATTTGATAGACCCTAAGTAGGTTGATTCACATATCGAGAACATGTGAAGACCTTAGGTCCAGGACATGGCATATCATCTTGTTGTTTCTGAAAGTAGATATGTCCAACCTTGCGATCTCTATGCGTTAATACTATCTAGTTAGCATATGTATGCCCATTAGTTGCGAAAGTAAGTATGTCCACCAATTGCTAGAAAAAAGCAATGTGCGCGGATTGCAAACATCAAAGAGGGAGATGCCAATGCCAAATTATTCCATATGCGGGTCAATGCTAGAAGAAGGAAGAATCACATCCATCGACTAAAGCAAAACAATGGTTGGGTAACGGGGCACGAAGAAAAAGAGAAAATCATCTATGAGCACTTCCAAGCGGTGATGGGTAGAGGGGAACTTAGTAGCCATGACTTCAGTTGGGCGGAACTCAATTTTCCCCCAACGGATTTGCACTCGGTTGGAGATCCTTTCACCGAGGAAGAGGTCAAATTGGCCATCAACCAATTGCCCGGCGACAAAGCTCCGGGGCCGGATGGCTTCACCGGGCACTTTTTCAAGAGATGTTGGGAGACAATAAGAGTTAGGTTTTTAAATGTTGTCGAACTTTTTGGGAACCTCCATGTAGAAAATTTTCATTGGCTCAATTCCGCTAACATCGCCTTGTTGCCAAAGAAGAACGGCGTCGAGGAGGTCTCCGACTACTGGCCTATTAGCTTGATTCATGCCATTGCCAAGATTGTCTCCAAGATGCTTGCAAACCGGTTGGGGCCTCTCATGGACGAGCTTGTTTCAAACGCTCAAAGCGCCTTCATCAAGAAGCGAAGCATTCACGATAATTTCCTCTATGTCAAAAATCTTGCCACGAGATTTCACAAGAACAAGACCCCGGCTCTCCTCTTCAAGCTCGACATCCGGAAGGCATTCGACTCTATCTAATGGGGATACCTTTTTGATCTTCTTAACAAGAGGGGCTTCCCGGCCCGCTTCCGAAATTGGATTGTTGCACTACTCAACACCGCCTCTTCGCGGGTGCTCCTCAATGGAGTGGCCGGCTACCCCATACGTCATGGACGGGGACTACGTCAAGGAGACCCCCTATCCCCACTTCTTTTTGTCCTTGCCATCGATACTCTTGCACAAATTTTGGAGAGGGCCATAAGCCATGATTTACTACACAAGCTCCGGGGTAGAGGCTCTATCCTTCGCACCTCTCTATATGTGGATGATGCGGTAATTTTCGTTGCGCCTTTGAAAGAGGACGTAGAAAACCTCGCCCACATTCTTTATGACTTTGGCAAGGTCGCCGGCCTTTGTACAAACTTCCATAAAAGTTCCGTTGTTCCAATAAGATGTGCCAATCTTAACCTTGACGACATCCTACTACAAATTTCAGTCAAGAGAGAGTCCTTCCCACTACGCAACCTTGGGCTTCCTCTTACGGTTAGAGGCCTAAGAAGGAAAGATTGAGGACAAATGTGTCGGGAAACTCCCCACTTGGAATGGGCAATACATTACTACGGCCGGCCGTAGCGCTTTAGTTAAATCCGTCATCGCTTCTTGATACGTCTCAAACGTATCTATAATTTCTTATGTTCCATGCTAGTTTTATGACAATACTCACATGTTTTATATACACTTTACATCATTTTGATGTTTTAGCACTAACTATTAACAAGAAGAAGCGCATTTGTTTTTGTTTTTTGGGAAATATTCTCGAACTCGGAAACAAAAGCCCACTCATTTTGCACGGCCTTCCAAGTCCGAAGGAGACGGGGAGGAGACACCCGCGGCGCCCCCGGCGGCCGCCGGGGGTGGGCCCTCGAGCATCCCCCCTCCTATATTCTCTCCATCGCGAAACCCTATTACCGAGAGCCACGATAAAGTTTAGCCGCCGTCTCATCCTGGGATTCGGGAGATCGCCTCCGGCACCCTACCATCACCAGGCTCTACATCACCATGCCCGCCTCCGATGCGTGAGTAGTTCATCCTTGGACTATGGGTCCATAGCAGTAGCTAGATGGTTGCCTTCTCCTCTTGTGCTATCATGTTTAGATCTTGTGAGCTGCCTATCATGATCGGGATCATCTATTTGTAATGCTACATGTTGTGTTTGTTGGGATCCGATGAATATGGAATACTATGTCAAGTTGATTAATTGATCTATCATATATGTGTTGTTTATGTTCTTGCATGCTCTCCGTTGCTAGTAGAGGCTCCGGCCAAGTTGATACTTGTAACTCCAAGAGGGAGTATTTATGCTCGATAGTGGGTTCATGCCTCCATTGAATCTGGGAGTGACAGTAGGTTCTAAGGTTGTGGATGTGTTGTTGCCACTAGGGATAAAACATCGATGCTTTGTCTAAGGATATTTGTGTTGATTACATTACGCACCATACTTAATGCAATTGTCTGTTGTTTGCAACTTAATACTGGAAGGGGTGCGGATGCTAACCTGAAGGTGGACTTTTTAGGCATAGATGCATGCTAGATGGCGGTCTATGTTCTTTGTTGTAATGCCCTAAGTAAATCTCATAGTAGTCATCATGATATGTATATGCATCTCTATTCTGTCAATTGCCCAACCGTAATTTGTTCACCCAACATGCTATTTATCTTATTGGAGAGACACCACTAGTGAACGTGGACCCCGGTCCTATTCTTTACATCTGAAATACAATCTACTGCAATCTTGTTCTCTGTTGTTTTCTACAAGCAAACATCATTCTCCACACCATACGTTTAATCCTTTGTTTTAAGCAAGCCGGTGAGATTGACAACCTCGTGTTAAGTTGGGGCAAAGTATTTTGATTGTGTTGTGCGGGTTCCTGGCGCGGAATCCCTGGTGCGCACGCACTCCTCCACCAACAACCTTCACGTGGCCTTCATCTCCTACTGGTTCGATAACCTTAGTTTCTTTCTGAGGGAAAACTTCTGTTGTGCGCATCACACCTTCCTCTTGGGGTTCCCAACGGACGTGTGCATCACGCGCCATCAAGATTCACGTTGCCGGGAGATCAAGACATTTGCAAGAGGTCTCTCACATCCAATCTCTTTACTTTGTTTATTGTCTTGCTTTACTTTATTTTATTTTCTGTCTTGTTTGCTTTCTTATATCAAAAACACAAAAAAATTTAGTTACTTGTTTTTACTTATTTAATTCAGTTTGTTTAGTTTATTTTTATTACTGTTAAAATGAATACTCCTGAGAACACTAAGTTGTGTGATTTCACTAGCACCAATAATAATGATTTTATATGCACTCCTATTGCGCCACCTGCTACTACAGTAGAATTTTATGAAATTAAACCTGCTTTACTAAATCTTGTTATGAGAGAGCAATTTTCTGGTGTTAGTATGATGATCTGTTGCCCATCTTAATAATTTTGTTGAACTTTGTGAAATGCAAAGTATAAGGATATAGATGGGGATATTATAAAACTGAAATTGTTTCCTTTCTCCTTAAGAGGAACAGCTAAAGATTGGTTGCTATCTTTGCCTAAAAATAGTATTGATTCATGGACTAAATGTAAAGATGCTTTCAATTGTACATATTATCCTCCTGCTAAGATTATATCTTTGAGAAGTAGCATTATGAATTTTAAGCAATTGGATAATGAACATGTTGCCCAAGCATGGGAGAGAATGAAATCTTTGGTAAAGAATTTCCCTACCCATGGACTAACTACTTGGATGATCATCCAAACCTTTTATGCAGGATTGAATTTTTCTTCGAGGAACCTATTGGATTCAACTGCTGGAGGTACTTTTATGTCCATTACTTTGGGTGCTGCAACAAAGCTTCTTGATGATATGATGCTCAATTACTCTGAATGGCATACTGAAAGAACTCCTCAAGGTAAGAAGGTAAATTCTGTTGAAGAAACCTCTTCTTTGAGTGATAAGATTGATGTTATTATGTCTATGCTTGTTAATGGTAGATCTCATGTTGATCCTAATAATGTTCCTTTAGCTTCATTGGTTGCTCAACAAGAGCATGTTGATGTGAACTTCATTAAAAATAATAATTTCAACAACAATGCTTATAGGAATAATTTTGGTAACAACTATAGGCCATATCCTTCTAATAATGGTAATTCTTATGGTAATTACTACAACAATAGTAGGAGTACACCCTCTGGTCTTGAAGTCATGCTTAAAGAATTTATTAGTACACAAACTGCTTTTAATAAATCCGTTGAGGAAAAGCTTGGTAAAATTGATGTTCTTGCTTCTAAGGTTGATAGTCTTGCTCTTGATGTTGATATTTTAAAATTGAAAGTTATGCCTAATGAAGATAAAGATATTAAGTCATTTGCTACAGCAAACGCTATCCAAGTTCGAATTAATGATAATATTAGAATGATGGCTGAATTGCATGCTAGGTGGGAAAGAGAAGAAAAAGAAAAACTTGCTAAAGAGAATAATGTAGCTAAAGTTTGGACTATTACCACCACTAGTAATGTTGATGCTTCACATGTTGCTAAACCTCCTACTATCAATGGTAAAATAATTGGTGTTGGCAATGTTTCTACTCCTAGTGCAAAGCGTAAAACTGCCTGAAATTTGATAAAAGTGCTGAAATGCTGTAGATCATAATGGTTTAGATTTTGATAGTTGTCATATTTCTGAAGTTATTAAGTTCTTACAAAAACTTTCTAGAAGTCCTAATGCTAGTACTATAAATTTAGCCTTTACAAAACATATTACAAATGCTCTAATTAAAGCTAGGGAAGAGAAATTAAAACTTGAAGCTTCTATTCCTAGGAAGTTGGAAGATGGTTGGGAGCCCATCATTAAGATGAAAGTCAATGATTTTGATTGTAATGCTTTATGTGATCTTGGTGTAAGTATTTCTGTTATGCCTAAGAAACTTTATGATATGCTTGACTTGCCATTGTTATTTGGACGTTAATCTTGCTGATAATTCTATAAAGAGACCTTGGGGAGGATTGATAATGTTCGCATTACGGTTAACAATAACCTTGTCCCCGTTGATTTTGTTGTCTTGGATATTGAATGCAATGCATCTTGTCCTACTGTTTGGGAAGACCCTTTCTTCGAACTGTTGGTGCTATTATCGATATGAAAGAAGGAAATATTAAGTATCAATTCCCTCTTAAGAAAGGTATGGAACACTTCCCTAGAAAGAGAATGAAGATGCCTTTTGATTCTATTATTAGAACAAATTATGATGTTGATGCTTCTTCTCTCGATGTTACTTGATTTGCACTTTCTGCGCCTAGCTAAAAGATGTTAAAGAAAAGCACTTCTTGGGAGATAACCCATGTTGTTTTTATTTTTACTACTGTTTTGTTGAGTCTTGGAAGTTGTTACTACTGTAGCAACCTCTCCTTATCGTGTTGTTGTGCCAAGTAAAGTCTCTAATAGAAGGTTGATACTAGATTTGGATTTCTGCGCAAACAGATTTCTTGTCATCACGAATTTTTTTCTCTCGTAGAAGAATCAAAAAAACCAGCGAAAATTCATGCATGATCCTCAGATATGTACGCAAATTTCATTAGTTTTGAGTTTTTCCATCTGAGCAAGTTAAGTGCCTCAAAAAAATCGTCTTTACAAACTGTTCTGTTTTGATAGATTCTGCCTTTTATTTCGCATCGCCTCTTTTACTGTGTTGAGTGGATTTCTTTGTTCCATTAACTTTCAGTAGCCTTGGGTAATGTCCAGAAGTGTTAAGAATGATTGTGTCCTCTCTGAACATGTGAATTTTTATTATGCACTAACCCTCTAATGAGTTTGCTTTAAGTTTGGTGTGGAGGAAGTTTTCAAGGGTCAAGAGAGGAGGATGATATAATATGATCAAGAAGAGTGAAAATTCTAAGCTTGGGGATGCCCCGTGGTTCATCCTGCATATTTCAAGAAGACTCAAGCATCTAAGCTTGGGGATGCCCAAGGCATCCCCTTCTTCATCGACAACTTATCAGGTCACCTCTAGTGAAACTATATTTTTATTCCGTCACATCTTATGTGCTTTACTTGGAGCGTATGTTTGTTTTTATTTTTTGTTTATGTTTGAATAAATTCGGATCCCAACAATCCTTGTATTGGAGAAAGACACGCTCCGCTTTTTCATATTGAACACTGGTGTTCTTAGCTTTACTTTAATGTTCATGGCGAAGGTTGAAAACCGCTTCGTTGATTGCTATTTGGTTGGAAACAGAAAATGCTTCATGTGGTAAATGGTATATTATCTTGAATAATTTGATACTTGGCAATTGTTTTGAGCTCTCATAGATCATGTTTAAGCTCTTGCATCATGTAGTTTAAACCTATTAGTGGAGAACTACCATATAGCTTGTTGAAATTTGGAGTGCATGATTGATCTCTCTAAGGTCTAGATATTTTCTGGTAAAAGTGTTTGAGCAACAAGGAAGACAGTGTAGAGTCTTATAATGCTTGCAATATGTTCTTATGTAAGTTTTGCTATACCGGTTCATACTTGTGTTTGCTTCAAACAACCTTGCTAGCCAAAGCCTTGTACTGAGAGGGAATGCTTCTCGTGCATCCAAAACCTTGAGCCAAAACTCATGCCATTTGTGTCCACCATAACTACCTACTACGTGGTATTTTTCTGCCATTCCAAAGTAAATTTCTTGCGTGCTACCTTTAAAAAATTTCATTCTTTGTCTTTGCAATACATAGCTCATGGGAAAATAGCTTAAAAACTATTGTGGTGATGAATATGTTGCTATGTATCTTAGTTCTTATAAGTTGCTTGTTGAGCGGTAACCATGTTTCTGGGGACGCCATCAACTATTACACCTTTGTTGAATATCATGTGAGTTGCTATGCATGTTCGTCTTGTCTGAAGTAAGGGTGATTTATCATGATTAAATGGTTTGAGTATGCATATTGTTAGAGAAGAACATTGGGCCGCCAACCAAAGCCATGTATCATGGTGGAAGTTTCAGCTTGGACATTAATCCTCAATCTCTTATGAGAATATTATCTGTTGTTGAATGCTTAAGCATTAAAGAGGAGTCCATTATCTGTTTTCTATGTTGTCCCGGTATGGATGTCCTCAAGTTGAGATCTATCAAAACGAGAAATCAAATGCGATCTATCTCCTTGGACCTTTGTACAGGTGGCATAGAGGTACCCCTTTGTGACACTTGGTTGAAACATATGTAATGCAATGATAATCCATGGAAATCCAAGCTAATTAGGACAAGGTGCGGGCACTATTGGTATTCGATGCACGAGGCTTGCAACTTATAGGAAGTATTATGCATAACACATATGAATTATTACTACCGTTGACAAAATTGTTTCCATGTTTTCAAAATAAAGAGCTCTAGCACATGAGTAATCCCTGCTTCCCTCTGCGAAGGGCCTTTCTTTTACTTTATGTTGAGTCAGTTTACCTACTTCTTTCTATCTTAGAAGCAAACACTTATGTCAACTGTGTGCATTGATTCTTACATACTTGCTTATTTGCATTCATCATATTACTTTATGTTGACAATTATCCATGAGATATACATGTTACAAGTTGAAAGCAATTGCTGAAACTTAATCATCCTTTGTGTTGCTTCAAAACCTCTTACTTTGAATCTATTGCTTTATGAGTTAGCTCTTATGCAAGACTTATTGATACTTGTCTTGAAAGTACTATTCATGAAAAGTTTTGCTATATGATTCAGTTGTTTAGTCATTATCTTTTTGTTAGAAAACTATTGTTTCGAATCACTTCATTCATCTCATATGCTTTACTATAGTATTGATCAAGATTATGATAGTAGCATGTCACTTTATAAATTATCCTTGTTATCGTTTACCTACTCGAGGGCGAGTAGGAACTAAGCTTGGGGATGCTTGATACGTCTCAAACGTATTGATACGTCGCAAACGTATCTATAATTTCTTATGTTCTATGCTACTTTTATTACAATACTTGAATGTTTTATACATACTTTACAGCATTATTATACATTTTCCGGCACTAACCTATTAACAAGATGCCGAAGTGCCAGTTGCTGTTTTTTGCTTTTTGGTTTCAGAAATCCTAGTAAGGAAATATTCTCGGAATTGGACGAAATCAACGCCCAGGGGCCTATTTTTACACGAAGCTTCCAGAAGACCGAAAGGGAGACGAAGTGGGGCCACGAGGCGACGACACGCTAGGGCGGCGCGGCCTGGGCCGCGCCGGCCTGTTGTGTGGGGCCCTCGCGTCGCCCCCTGACCTACCCTTCCGCCTACTTAAAGCCTCCGTCGCGAAACCCCCTGTACCGAGAGCCACGATACGGAAAACCTTCCGGAGACGCCGCCGTCGCGAATCCCATCTCGGGGGATTCAGGAGATCGCCTCCAGCACCCTGCCGGAGAGGGGAATCATCAGGGGGGTGATACGTCCAAAACGTATCTACTTTCCCGAACACTTTTGCTATTGTTTTGCCTCTAATTTGTGTGTTTTGGATACAACTAACACGGACTAACGCTGTTTTCAGCAGAATTGCTCTGGTGTCTCGTTTTTGTGCAGAAATCCAACTTTCAGGAAAAACCTCGGAATTTATACAGAAGGCCCTATTTTCCCAGAATATTGGCGGAGCCAGAAGGGCAAGCCAGGTGGGGGCAGGGCCCCACACACTAGGCCGGCGCGGCCCAGGAGGGGCCCGCGCGGCCCTAGTGTGTGGCGGCCTCGGCTGGCCCCCGACGCCCTCCTTCGGACTACTTATCGCCCTCGACCTAAAAACGCACGGAGGGAGTCGAAGTCGCCGAGAAACCCTCCAGAGAGCGCCACATCGCGAAACTCCATCTCGGGAGCCAGAAGTCTCCGTTCTGGCACTCCGCCGGGATGGGGAATTGGAGGAGATCTTCACCGCCATCACCACCAACGCTTCTCCATCGACCAGCCATGTTTCCCCCATCCATGTGTGAGTAATTCCCCCGCTGTAGGCTGAAGGGGATGGTAGGGATTGGATGAGATTGGTCATGTAATAGTCATAAGATTGTTAGGGCATAGTGCCTAGTATCCGTAGATGTCACTTTTATGATATTGTTGCAACTTGTTATGCTTAATGCTTGTCACTAGGGCCCGAGTGCCATGATCTCAGATCTGAACATGTTATTGATTCATGAAGATATTCGTTGTTTATGATCTTACCTGCAAGTTGTATACACACGTCGCTGTCCGGAACCAATGGCCCCGAAGTGGAAATCGGGACAACCGGAGGGAATGGTAGTGATGTGAGGATCACATGTGTTCACGGAGTGTTAATGCTTTGCTCCGGTACTCTATTAAAAGGAGTACCTTAATTTCCAGTAGTTTCCCTAGAGGCTCGGCTGCCACCGGCTGGTAGGACAAAAGATGTTGTGCAAGTTTCTCATTGCGAGCACGTACGACTAAATATGGAACACATGCCTATTGATTGATTAGTACTTGGATACCGTTTTATTATTATCTGCAAATGCCCCTGCTTTGATTGTTATATGAGTTTCTCTCATCCATGCAACGCCCGTTAATCCGTCCCTGTGCCTACAGTATTTTAATCCTGTTGTTTACTATAATCACTACTGCTGTCTTTATTTCACTGCTGCTGTTATTTCACTATTCCTACTGCTATAAAACTGTTGCTATTGATAAACTCTTGCGAGCAAGTCTGTTTCCAGGTGCAGCTGAATTGACAACTCCGTTGTTAAGGCTTACAAGTATTCTTTGTCTCCCCTTGTGTCGAATCAATAAATTGGGTAATACTTCCCTCGAAGACTGTTGCGATCCCCTATACTTGTGGGTCATCAAGACTATTTTCTGGCGCCGTTGCCGGGGAGCATAGCTTTATTTGGAAGTTCACTTGGATTGATATTGTTCGCTGCAAAGTCTCCATCATGGGTAAACCTCGCGATACTAAGATCGCCATATTACCATCCACTACAAGAAAAGGTACAACTCTTAGTACCTCTGCTGCTCTTGATTCACCATCTGTGATAAGTAAACTTGTTTCACCACCACAAGCTTCAAATGCTGGTACTTCTGCTGAATCTGAAAATTCCTCTCATAATTGTGATGATGCTTCTGTTGTGCTTGATAATGATGGTTCGTTAGGATCTTTTCTAGATGCTACAATTGCTAGGTCTAGGCAAATTGAAAATACTGAAACTCCTAATGAAAATGCTGCTACACCTGTTAATTCACCTGAGTCTGTTGAATATTCTAGTGATGATCTTGATGAAGATTATGTGGAACTTGATGATGATTTTATTGAAAAATGCAATGCTACTACTGATGCAAGAAAAATTAAAAAGTTGCTTGCGGAACATGCTGTTAGATATAAATTGTCTCCTGATCCTAAATTTGCCACATCTCCTATAAACATTAAGGATAAAGATTATGATTTTTCTCTTGATCTATCTCATATAGCTATTGTTGAGAAAACACCCTTTTGTGGTACTGAAAAAGAAAGTGTTGTTGAACACATGATTGAGTTATCTACTCTGAGTAGCTTGTTTTCTGATGATGTCAAGATGCGTACTTATTTTGTCGCTAAAATTTTTCCTTTCTCATTAAAGGATGATGCTAAAACTTGGTATAATAATTTGCCTCCTGGTTCTATTAGAAGTCCAATTGACTTGCGTGATGTTTTCTTTCGAAAATACTTTCCTGCTAGCTGATACGTCTCCGACGTATCGATAATTTCTTATGTTCCATGCTACATTATTGATGATATCTACATGTTTTTGTTGGAGATATGCCCAAGAGGCAATAATAAAAGTGGTTATTATATATCTTTATGTTTATGATAAATGTTTATATACCATGCTATAATTGTATTAACCGAAACATTGATACATGTGTGATATGTAAACAACAAAGAGTCCCTAGTAAGCCTCTTAACTAGCTTGTTGATTAATAGATGATTAGTTTCATAATCATGAACATTGGATGTTATTAATAACAAGATTATATCATTATATGAATGATGTAATGGACACACCCAATTAAGCGTAGCATAAGATCACGTCATTAAGTTATTTGCTATAAGCTTTCGTTACATAGTTACCTAGTCCTTATGACCATGAGATCATGTAAATCACTTATACCGGAAAGGTACTTTGATTACATCAAACGCCACTGCGTAAATGGGTGGTTATAAAGGTGGGATTAAGTATCCGGAAAGTATGAGTTGAGGCATATGGATCAACAGTGGGATTTGTCCATCCCGATGACGGATAGATATACTCTGGGCCCTCTCGGTGGAATGTCGTCTAATGTCTTGCAAGCATATGAATAAGTTCATAAGAGACCACATACCACGGTACGAGTAAAGAGTACTTGTCAGGAGACGAGGTTGAACAAGGTATAGTGTGATACCGATGATCAAACCTCGGACAAGTAAAATATCGCGTGACAAAGGGAATTGGTATCGTATGTGAATGGTTCATTCGATCACTAAAGTCATCGTTGAATATGTGGGAGCCATTATGGATCTCCAGATCCCGCTATTGGTTATTGGTCGGAGTGAGTACTCAACCATGTCCGCATAGTTCGCGAACCGTAGGGTGACACACTTAAAGTTGGATGTTGAAATAGTAGAACTTGAATATGGAATGGAGTTCGAATATTTGTTCGGAGTCCCGGATGAGATCCCGGACATCATGAGGAGTTCCGGAATGGTCCGGAGAATAAGATTCATATATAGGATGTCATTTTATGTGAATTAAAATGATTCGGAAGGTTCTATGGAAGGTTCTAGAAGGTTCTAGAAAAGTCCGGAAGAACACACCTAGGAAGGTGGAGTCCACATGGGACTCCACCTCCATGGCCGGCCAACCCTAGTGGGGTGGAGTCCCAAGTGGACTCCCCCTTTGGGGGCCGGCCACCCCCCCATATGGAAGGTGGAACTCCCACCTCTAGTGGGAGTCCTAGCTTGGGAAGGTTTCCCACCATATGGAAGGTTTTGGGTTCGGGTCTTATTCGGAGACTTGTAGTCCAACACTTGGGGCTTCCACCTATATAATGAGGGGCCAAGGGGAGGGGGCCGGCCACACCAAAGCCACCACCTTGGCCGCCCCCTATAGTGGCCGGCCACCCCCTCTCCCCAAACCCTAGCGCCCCGCTCCTCCACCATATCCCGCACGCTTAGCGAAGCTCCGCCGGATTTCTCCACCGCCACCGACACCACGCCGTCGTGCTGTCGGATTCAAGAGGAGCTACTACTTCCGCTGCCCGCTGGAACGGGGAGGTGGACGTCGTCTTCATCAACAACCGAACGTGTGACCGAGTACGGAGGTGCTGCCCGTTCGTGGCGCCGTGATCAAGATCTTCTACGCGCTTTTGCAAGCGGCAAGTGATCGTCTACCGCAGCAACAAGAGCCTCATCTTGTAGGCTTTGGAATCTCTTCAAGGGTGAGACTCGATAATCCCCTCGTTGCTACCGTCTTCTAGATTGCATCTTGGCTTGGATTGCGTGTTCGCCGTAGGAAAATTTTTGTTTTCTATGCTACGTTATCCTACAGTGGTATCAGAGCCGTGTCTATGCATAGATGGTTGCACGAGTAGAACACAATGTTTTTGTGGGCGTTGATGCTTATGTTATCTTTAGCTTGAGTACTTTGCATCTTTGTGGCATAGTGGGATGAAGCGGCTCGGGCTAACTTTACATGACCGCGTTCATGAGATTTGCTCCACGCTTGACATGCAACTTGTATTGCATAAGTGGCTTTGCGGGTGTCTGTCTCTCCTACTATAGTGAAGATTCAATTTACTCTTCTATTGACAACACTAGTATCACCGTTGTGGTTGATGTTCGTAGGTAGATTGGATCTTGCTCGAAAACCCTAAACCACGTAAAATATGCAAACCAAATTAGAGAACGTCTAACTTGTTTTTGCAGGGTTTGGTGATGTGATATGGCCATAATGTGATGATGACTATGTATGAGATGATCATTATTGTATTGTGGCAACCGGCAGGAGCCTTATGGTTGTCTTTAAATTTCATGTTGAGTAGTATTTCAAAGTAGTTGTAATAGTTGCTACATGGAGGACGATCATGAAGACGGCGCCATTGACCTTGGTGCTTCGCCGACGATGATGGAGATCATGCCCGTTGATGATGGAGATCATGTCCGTGCTTTGAAGATGAAGATCAAAGGCGCAAAGACAAAAGGGCCATATCATATCACATATGAACTGCATGTGATGTTAATCCTTTTATGCATCTTATTTTGCTTAGATCGCGACGGTAGCATTATAAGATGATCCCTCTCACTAAAATTTCAAGATAATAAAGTGTTCATCCTTAGTAGCACCGTTGCCAAGACTTGTCGTTTCGAAGCATCTCGTGATGATCGGGTGTGATAGAATCAACAAGTGCATACAACGGGTGCAAGTCAGTTTTGCACATGCGGATACTAAGGTGGCCTTGACGAGCCTAGCATGTACAGACATGGTCTCGGAACACGTGATACCGAAAGGTAGAGCATGAATCATATGATTGATATGATGAACACTTTGAGTGTTCGCCATTGAAATTACATCTTGTCTCGTGATGATCGGGCATAGGTGTGATGGATTTGGTTCGTGTGATCACTAAGACAATGCGAGGGATATTGTTTTGAGTGGGAGTTCACCTAGTTTTTAATTTTGTTAAATTAAAATTTGAACTCAATTTGTCATAAACATTAGTCTAAACTATTGCAAATATGTTGTAGATATGGCGTCCCCAATCAATTTTAACCAGTTCCTAGAGAAAGAAAAGCTTAAGAGCAATGGTAGCAACTTCACCGACTGGTTCCGTCATGTGAGGATCTTCCTCAATGGCGGAAACCTGCAATATGTGCTTGATGCACCGCTAGGTGACCCTCCTGCAGAAACTGAAACCGATGAAGTAAAGAATGTTTACGCGACTCGGAAAACTCGGTACTCTCAAGTTCAGTGTGCCATCCTGTGCAGTCTGGAAGCCGATCTTCAAAAACGTTTTGAGCACCACGATCCACATGAGTTAATCAATGAGTTAAAGACTATCTTTGAGACTCATGCGGCCGTGGAATGCTATGAAGCATCGAAACACTTCTTCAGCTGCATGATGGAAGAAGGCAGCTCCGTTAGTGAGCACATGCTCGCCATGACCGGGCATGCGAAGAAACTCAGTGACTTGGGAATAGTGATTCCTAACAGACTGGGGATTAATCGTGTCCTTCAATCACTGCCACCTAGTTATAAGAACTTTGTGATGAATTACAATATGCAGAACATGAACAAAGAGTTACCTGAACTCTTCGCCATGCTAAAATCTGCTGAGATTGAAATTAAGAAAGAGCACCAAGTGTTGATGGTCAACAAGACCACCAGCTTCAAGAAACAGGGCAAGTCTAAAGGCAAGAACAAGAAGAGTGGCAAGAAAGCTGCCACGCCTCCTGTGAAACCTAAGTCTGGCCCTAAGCCTGATGCTGAGTGCTATTACTGCAAGGAGAAGGGACACTGGAAGCGTAATTGCTCCAAGTATTTGGCGGATCTGAAGAGCGGCCTTGTCAAGAAGAAGAAAGAAGGTATATCTGATATACATGTTATAGATGTTTATCTCACTGGTTCTCGTACTAGTACCTGGGTATTTGATACTGGTTCGGTTGCTCATATTTGTAACTCGAAACAGGAACTAAAGAATAAACGAAGACTACTGAAGGATGAAGTGACGATGCGCGTTGGAAATGGATCCAAAGTCGATGTGATCGCTGTCGGCACACTTCCTCTACATCTACCTTCGGGATTAGTTTTAAGCCTAAATAATTGTTATTTTGTACCCGCGTTAAGCATGAACATTATATCTGGATCTTGTTTAATGCAAGACGGTTATTCATTCAAGTCTGAGAATAATGGTTGTTCTATTTTTATGAATAATATCTTTTATGGTCGAGCACCAAAAGAATGGCTTATTTCTGTTAGATCTCGATAGTAGTGATACACATATACATAACATTGATGCTAAGCGAATTAAATTGAATGATAATTCTACTTATATGTGGCACTGTCGTCTTGGTCATATTGGAGTGAAACGCATGAAGAAACTCCATACCGATGGATTACTTGAATCACTTGACTTTGAGTCACTTGATAGATGCGAAGCATGTCTGATGGGAAAAATGACTAAGACTCCATTCTCGGGTATGATGGAGCGAGCTACTGACTTATTGGAAATCATACATACAGATGTGTGTGGACCAATGAGTGTAGCATCGCGCGGTGGTTATCGTTATGTTCTAACCTTCACAGATGATTTGAGTAGATATGGGTATATCTATTTAATGAAACATAAATCCGAAACTTTCGAGAAGTTTAAGGAATTCCAAAGTGAAGTAGAAAATCAACGTAACAAGAAGATTAAATTTCTACGATCTGATCGCGGAGGTGAATATCTGAGTTATGAGTTTGGCATGCATTTAAAGAAATGCGGAATACTTTCACAATTGACACCGCCGGGAACACCACAACGAAACGGTGTGTCCGAACGTCGTAATCGAACTCTCTTAGATATGGTTCGTTCTATGATGTCTCTTACTGATTTACCGTTATCATTTTGGAGTTATGCATTAGAGACAGCCGCATTCACTTTAAATAGAGCACCATCAAAATCCGTTGAAACGACACCGTATGAATTATGGTTTAATAAGAAACCTAAGCTGTCGTTCCTTAAAGTTTGGGGTTGCGAAGCCTATGTAAAAAAGTTACAACCGGACAAGCTAGAACCCAAAGCGGAGAAATGCGTCTTCATAGGATACCCTAAGAAACTATAGGGTACACTTTCTATCACAGATCCGAAGGCAAGATCTTTGTTGCTAAGAACGGAACCTTTCTTGAGAAAGAATTTCTCACTAAAGAAGTGACTGGAAGAAAAGTAGAACTCGATGAGATTGAAGAATCTCTACTCGTTGATCAGAGTAGCGCAGTACCGGAAGATGTTCCTGTACCGCCTACACCGGCAACAGAGGAAGCTAATGATAATGATCATGAAACTTCAAATGAGATAGCTACTGAACCTCGCAGATCGACAAGGGAACGTGCCACTCCTGATTGGTATGATCCTTGTCTAAATGTCATGATTGTGGATAACAATGATGAAGACCCTGCGACGTATGAAGAAGCGATGATGAGCCCAGATTCCAACAAATGGCAAGAAGCCATGAAATCCGAAATGGGATCCATGTATGATAACAAAGTATGGACTTTGGTAGACTTACCTGATAGCCGCAAGGCTGTCGAGAATAAATGGATCTTCAAGAGAAAAACAGATGCTGATGGTAATATTACTGTCTATAAAGCTCGACTTGTCGCAAAGGGTTTCCGACAAATTCAAGGTGTTGACTACGATGAGACTTTCTCACCTGTAGCGAAGCTAAAATCTGTGAGGATTTTGTTAGCAATAGCTGCATTTTTCGATTATGAGATTTGGCAGATGGATGTCAAAACGGCGTTCCTTAATGGAGACATTGAGGAAGAGTTGTATATGGTACAACCCAAAGGTTTTGTCGATCCTAAAAATGCTGACAAAGTATGCAAACTTCAGCGTTCAATCTATGGACTGAAGCAAGCATCAAGAAGTTGGAACCGACGCTTTGATAAGGTGATCAAAGACTTCGGGTTTATACAGTGTCATGGAGAGGCCTGTATTTACAAGAAAGTGAGTGGGAGCTCTGTAGCGTTCCTGATATTATATGTAGATGACATATTATTGATTGGGAATGATATAGAACTATTAAGCAGTGTAAAAGGTTATTTGAATAATAGTTTTTCAATGAAAGACCTTGGTGAAGCATCATATATATTAGGCATCAAGATTTATAGAGATAGATCAAGACGTCTAATAGGGCTATCACAGAGTACATACCTGGACAAGATTCTAAAGAAGTTTAGAATGGACGAAAGTAAGAAAGGATTCTTACCTATGTTACCAGGCAAGGTCTTGAGTAAGACTCAAGGTCCGGCTACGGCAGAAGAAAGAGAAAGGATGAGTCAGATCCCCTATGCCTCGGCAGTAGGCTCTATCATGTATGCCATGCTATGTACAAGACCGGATATAGCACATGATGTTAGTTTGACTAGCAGATATCAAAGTGATCCAGGAATGGAACACTGGACAGCGGTCAAGAATATCCTGAAGTACTTGAAAAGAACTAAGGATATGTTTCTTTGTTATGGAGGTGACCAAGAGCTCGTTGTAACAAGTTACACCGATGCAAGTTGGAACACTGATCCTGATGACTCTAAGTCACAATCTGGGTACGTGTTTATATTGAATGGTGCTGCAGTAAGCTGGGCAAGCTCGAAGCAGTGCACGGTGGCGAAATCCTCAACAGAATCGGAGTACATAGCGGCTTCAGAGGCTTCATCAGAAGCGGTATGGATGAAGAGGTTCATTGTAGAGCTCGGTGTGGTTCCTAGTGCATTGGACCCACTAGTCATCTACTGTGACAACATGGGTGCCATCGCCAATGCACAAGAACCAAGGTCACACAAGAGGCTGAAGCATATCAAGCTGCGTTATCATTCGATTCGCGAGTACATCGAAGATGGAGAAGTAAAGATTTGCAAAGTACACACTGATCTGAATGTAGCAGATCCGTTGACTAAAGCTCTCCCTAGGGCAAAGCATGACCAACACCAGAATGCCATGGGTGTTAGGTACCTTACAATGTAATCTAGATTATTGACTCTAGTGCAAGTGGGAGACTGTTGGAGATATGCCCAAGAGGCAATAATAAAAGTGGTTATTATATATCTTTATGTTTATGATAAATGTTTATATACCATGCTATAATTGTATTAACCGAAACATTGATACATGTGTGATATGTAAACAACAAAGAGTCCCTAGTAAGCCTCTTAACTAGCTTGTTGATTAATAGATGATTAGTTTCATAATCATGAACATTGGATGTTATTAATAACAAGATTATATCATTATATGAATGATGTAATGGACACACCCAATTAAGCGTAGCATAAGATCACGTCATTAAGTTATTTGCTATAAGCTTTCGTTACATAGTTACCTAGTCCTTATGACCATGAGATCATGTAAATCACTTATACCGGAAAGGTACTTTGATTACATCAAACGCCACTGCGTAAATGGGTGGTTATAAAGGTGGGATTAAGTATCCGGAAAGTATGAGTTGAGGCATATGGATCAACAGTGGGATTTGTCCATCCTGATGACGGATAGATATACTCTGGGCCCTCTCGGTGGAATGTCGTCTAATGTCTTGCAAGCATATGAATAAGTTCATAAGAGACCACTGATGCGCGTAAATGTACACGTCCGTTGGGAACCCCAAGAGGAAGGTATGATGCGCACAGTGGCAAGTTTTCCCTCAGAAAGAAACCAAGGTTTAATCGAACCAGGAGGAGCCAAGAAGCACGTTGAAGGTTGATGGTGGCGAAATGTGATGCGGCGCAACAACAGGGATTGCGCCAACGTGGAATCTGCACAACAAAACCAAAGTACTTTGCCCCAACGAAACAGTGAGGTTGTCAATCTCACCGGCTTGCTGTAACAAAGGATTAAGCGTATCGAGTGGAAGATGATTGTTTGCAGAAAACGTAAAGAACAATTGCAGTAGATTGTATGCTATGTAAAGAATAGGACCGGGGTCCACAGTTCACTAGAGGTGTCTCTCCCATAAGATAAAAGCATGTTGGGTGAACAAATTACAGTCGGGCAATTGACAAATAGAGAAGGACATAACAATGCATATACATGATATGATAAATATAGTGAGATTTAATTGGGCATTACGACAAAGTACATAGACCGCCATCCAACTGCATCTATGCCTAAAAAGTCCACCTTCAGGTTATCATCCGAACCCCATTCAGTATTAAGTTGCAAAGCAACAGACAATTGCATTAAGTATGGTGCGTAATGTAATCGACAACTACATCCTTAGACATAGAATCAATGTTTTATCCCTAGTGGCAACAGCACATCACAACCTTAGAACTTTCTGTCACTGTCCCAGGTGTCAATGAAGGCATGAACCCACTATCGAGCATAAATACTCCCTCTTGGAGTTAAGAGTAAAAACTTGGCCAGAGCCTCTACTAATAACGGAGAGCATGCAAGATCATAAACAACACATAAACAATAGATTGATAATCACCATAACATAGTATTCTCTATCCATCGGATCCCGACAAACACAACATATAGAATTACATATAGATGATCTTGATCATGTTAGGCAGCTCACAAGATCCAACAATGAAGCACAATTAGGAGAAGACGACCATCTAGCTACTGCTATGGACCCATAGTCCGGGGTGAACTACTCACTCATCACTCCGGAGGCGATCATGGCGATGAAGAGTCCTCCGGGAGATGAATCCCCTCTCCGGCAGGGTGCCGGAGGCGATCTCCTGAATCCCCGAGATGGGATTCGCGGCGGCGGCGTCTCTGGAAGGTTTTCCGTATCGTGGCTCTCGGTACAGAGGGTTTCGCGACGGAGGCTTTAAGTAGGCGAAAGGGCAACGTGGGGGGCCACACGAGGGCCCCACACCATCGGGCGGCCCAGGGGCCTGGGCCGCGCCGCCCTATGGTGACGGCGCCTCGTGGCCCCACTTCCTTCCCTCTTCGGTCTTCTGGAAGCTTCGTGCAAAAATAGGACCTGGGCGGTGATTTCGTCCAATTCCGAGAATATTTCCTTACTAGGATTTCTGAAACCAAAAACAGCAGAAAACAGCAACTGGCTCTTCGGCATCTTGTTAATAGGTTAGTTCCGAAAATGCGTAAATACGACATATAATGTGCATAAAACATGTAGGTATCATCAATAAAGTAGCATGGAACATAAGAAATTATCGATACGTTGAGACGTATCAGCATCCCCAAGCTTAGTTCTGCTCGTCCCGAGCAGGTAAACGATAACAAAGATAATTTCTGAAGTGACATGCCATCATAATCTTGATCATACTATTTGTAAACATATGTAATGAATGCAGCGATCAAAACAATGGTAATGACATGAGTAAACAAATGAATCATACAAAGACTTTTCATGAATAGTACTTCAAGACAAGCATCAATAAGTCTTGCATAAGAGTTAACTCATAAAGCAATAAATCAAAGTAAAGGTGTTGAAGCAACACAAAGGAAGATTAAGTTTCAGCGGTTGCTTTCAACTTATAACATGTATATCTCATGGATATTGTCAACATAAAGTAATATAACAAGTGCAATATGCAAGTATGTAGGAATCAATGCACAGTTCACACAAGTGTTTGCTTCTTAGTTGGAGGAGATAGGTAAACTGACTCAACAATAAAAGTAAAAGAATGGTCCTTCAAAGAGGAAAGCATCGATTGCTGTATTTGTGCTAGAGCTTTTATTTTGAAAACATGAAACAATTTTGTCAACGGTAGTAATAAAGCATATGAGTTATGTAAATTATATCTTACAAGTTGCAAGCCTCATGCATAGTATACTAATAGTGCCCGCACCTCGTCCTACTTAGCTTGGACTACCGGATCTTTGCAATGCCATGTTTCAACCAAGTGTCACAAAGGGGTACCTCCATGCCGCCTGTACAAAGGTCTAAGGAGAAAGCTCGCATTTTGGATTTCTCGCTTTTGATTATTCTCAACTTAGACATCCATACCGGGACAACATGGACAACAGATAATGGACTCCTCTTAAATGCATAAGCATGTAGCAACAATTATTATTCTCATATGAGATTGAGGATATATGTCCAAAACTGAAACTTCAACCATGATTCATGGCTTTAGTTAGCGGCCCAATGTTCTTCTCTAACAATTTGCATGCTCCAATCATTAAAGTGATAGATCCTTCAGACAAGACGGACATGCATAGCAACTCACATGATATTCAACAATAGTTGATGGCGTTCCCCAGAAGCATGGTTATCGCACAACAAGCAACTTAATAAAAGATAAAGTGCATAAGTACATATTCAATACTACGATAGTTTTTAAGGCTATTTTGTCCCATGAGCTATATATTGCAAAGGTGAATGATGGAATTTTAAAGGTAGCACTCAAGCAATTTACTTTGGAATGGCGGAGAAATGCCATGTAGTAGGTAGGTATGGTGGACACAAATGGCATAGTGGTTGGCTCAAGGATTTTGGATGCATGAGAAGTATTCCCTCTCGATACAAGGTTTAGGCTAGCAAGGTTATTTGAAGCAAACTCAAGGATGAACCGGTGCAGCAAAACTCACATAAAAGACATATTGTAAACATTATAAGACTCTACACCGTCTTCCTTGTTGTTCAAAACTCAATACTAGATATTATCTAGACCTTAGAGAGACCAAATATGCAAATCAAATTTTAGCAAGCTCTATGTATTTCTTCATTAATGGGTGCAAAGTATATGATGCAAGAGCTTAAACATGAGCACAACAATTGCCAAGTATCACATTATCCAAGACATTTTAGAATTACTACATGTAGCATTTTCCAATTCCAACCATATAACAATTTAACGAAGAAGAAACTTTGCCTTGAACATTATGAGTAAAGCCTAAGGACATATTTGTCCATATGCAACAGCGGAGCGTGTCTCTCTCCCACAAAGTGAATGCTAGGATCCATTTTATTCAAACAAAAACAAAAACAAAAACAAAAACAAACCGACGCTCCAAGTAAAGAACACAAGATGTGATTGAATAAAAATATAGTTTCAGGGGAGGAACCTGATGATGTTGTCGATGAAGAAGGGGATGCCTTGGGCATCCCCAAGCTTAGACGCTTGAGTCTTCTTAAAATATGCAGGGGTGAACCACGGGGGCATCCCCAAGCTTAGAGCTTTCACTCCTCTTGATCATAGTATATCATTCTCCTCTCTTGACCCTTGAAAACTTCCTTCACACCAAACTTCAAGCAAACTCATTAGAGGGTTAGTGCACAATTAATAATTCACACATTCAGAGGTGACACAAACATTCTTTACACTTCTGGACATTGCATAAAGCTACTGGACATTAATGGATCAAAGAAATTCATCCAACATAGCAAAAGAGGCAATGCGAAATAAAAGGCAGAATCTGTCAAAAACGAACGGTCAAGACGAATTTTAGAATGGCACGAGACTTGCTCAAATGGAAAAAACTCAAAACTAATGAAAGTTGCGTACATATCTGAGGATCACGCTCGTAAATTGGAAGATTTTTCGAATTTTCTACAGAGACACTGTGCCCAGATTCGTGATAGACAGCAATGCTGTTTCTGCGCAGCGATCCCAAATATAACATCAACTTTGACATAGAAACTTTACTTGGCACAAAAACATGATAAGGAGAGGTTGCTACAGTAGTAAACAACTTCCAAGACTCAAATATAAAACAAAGTACTGTAGTAAAAACATGGGTTGTCTCCCATAAGCGCTTTTCTTTAACGCCTTTCAGCTAGGCGCAGAAAGTGCAAATCAAGTAACATCAAGAGTAGAAGCATCAACATCATAACTTGTTCTAATAATAGAATCAAAAGGCAACTTCATTCTCTTTCTAGGGAAGTGTTCCATACCTTTCTTGAGAGGAAATTGATATTTAATATTACCTTCCCTCATATCAATAACAGCACCAACGGTTCGAAGAAAAGGTCTTCCCAATACAATAGGACAAGATGCATTGCATTCGATATCCAAGACAACAAAATCAACGGGGACAAGGTTATTGTTAACCGTAATGCGCACATTATCAATCCTCCCCAAAGGTTTCTTTTTAACATTATCGGCAAGATTAACATCCAAATAACAATTCTTCAATGGTGGCAAGTCAAGCATATCATAAATCTTTTTAGGCATAACAGAAATACTTGCACCAAGATCACATAAAGCATTACATTCAAAGTCATTGAATTTCATTTTAATGATGGGCTCCCAACCATCTTCTAACTTTCTAGGAATAGAAGTTTCAAGTTTTAGTTTCTCTTCTCTAGCTTTTATGAGAGCATTTGTAATATGTTTTGTAAAGGCTAAATTTATAGCACTAGCATTGGGACTTTTAGCAAGTTTTTGTAAGAACTTTATAACTTCAGAGATGTGGCAATCATCAAAATCTAAATCATTATGAGCTACAGCAATGGGATCATTGTTCCCAAGGTTGGAAAAAATTTCAGCAGTTTTATCACAAGCAGTTTCAGCAGTTTTAGCAATTTCAGGCAGTTTTGTTCGCTTTGCACTAGGAGTAGAAACATTGCCAACACCAATTATTTTACCATTGATAGTAGGAGGTGCAGCAACATGTGAAGAATTAGCATTACTAGTGGTGGTAATAGTCCAAACTTTAGCTACATTATTCTCTTTAGCTAGTTTTTCATTTTCTTCTCTATCCCACCTAGCACGCAATTCAGCCATTAATCTTATATTCTCATTAATTCTAACTTGGATGGCATTTGCTGTAGTAGTAATCTTATTATCAATATCATCAGGTTTAGCAGCCATTTTATTAATTAAAGAGGATTGTGATGCGGACATGTATGAGATTCGGGTTTCAGCATTTGAAATTTTAGTTTGCAGACCAGAAATCTCCCTATTCAAGTTTTCAAGTTGATTTCCTATATTTTTCAACAAGGTAGATTGTTCATTCATAGTTTTAGTAAACAATTGATTTTGCTCATATTGCGATTGCATAAAGTTTTTAGTGGATCTTTCAATTTCTAGCATCCTTTCCTCATATCTACCATAAGTATTACCAGAGTTGTTCCTATAAGCATTGTTGTTGAAATTATTATTTTTAATGAAATTCACATCAAAATTTTCTTCTTGAGCAACCAATGAAGCTAAAGGAACATTATTTGGATCAACATTAGATCTACCATTCACAAGCATAGACATAATCACATCAATCTTATCACTCAAGGAAGAGGTTTCTTCAACAGAATTTACCTTCTTACCTTGTGGAGCTCTTTCCGTGTGCCATTCAGAGTAATTTATCATCATATCATCAAGAAGCTTTGTAGCCGCCCCCAAAGTGATGGACATAAAGGTACCTCCAGCAGCTGAATCCAATAAATTCCGCGAAGAAAAATTTAGTCCTGCATAGAAGGTTTGGATGATCATCCAAGTAGTCAGTCCATGGGTTGGGCAATTCTTTACCAAAGTTTTCATTCTCTCCCATGCTTGAGCAACATGTTCAGTATCTAATTGCTTAAAATTCATTATGCTACTTCTCAAAGATATAATTTTAGCGGGAGGATAATATCTACCAATAAAAGCATCCTTACATTTAGTCCATGAATCAATACTATTCTTAGGTAAAGATAGCAACCAATCTTTAGCTCTTCCTCTTAATGAGAAAGGAAACACTTTCAATTTAATAATATCACCATCTACATCCTTATACTTTTGCATTTCACATAGTTCAACAAAATTATTGAGATGGGCAGCAGCATCATCAGAACTAACACCAGAAAATTGATCTCTCATAACCAGGTTCAGTAAAGCAGGTTTAATTTCAAAGAATTCTGCTGTAGTAGCAGGTGGAGCAATAGGTGTGCATAGGAAATCATTATTATTTGCATTTGTGAAGTCACACAACTTAGTATTTTCAGGGGTATTCATTTTAGCAGTAAATAAAACAAACTAGATAAAGTAAATGCAAGTAACTAATTTTTTTGTGTTTTCGATATAGTGAGCAAGATAATAAATAAAGTAAAACTAGCAACTAATTTTTTTGTGTTTTGTTTAGGTGCAGCAAACAAAGTAGTAAATAAAATAAAGCAAGACAAAAACAAAGTAAAGAGATTGAGAAGTGGAGACTCCCCTTGCAGCGTGTCTTGATCTCCCCGGCAACGGCGCCAGAAAACAGGCTTGATGCGCGTAAATGTACACGTCCGTTGGGAACCCCAAGAGGAAGGTATGATGCGCACAGTGGCAAGTTTTCCCTCAGAAAGAAACCAAGGTTTAATCGAACCAGGAGGAGCCAAGAAGCACGTTGAAGGTTGATGGTGGCGAAATGTGATGCGGCGCAACAACAGGGATTCCGGCGCCAACGTGGAATCTGCACAACAAAACCAAAGTACTTTGCCCCAACGAAACAGTGAGGTTGTCAATCTCACCGGCTTGCTGTAACAAAGGATTAAGCGTATCGAGTGGAAGATGATTGTTTGCAAGAAAACAGTAAAGAACAATTGCAGTAGATTGTATGCTATGTAAAGAATAGGACCGGGGTCCACAGTTCACTAGAGGTGTCTCTCCCATAAGATAAAAGCATGTTGGGTGAACAAATTACAGTCGGGCAATTGACAAATAGAGAAGGGCATAACAATGCATATACATGATATGATAAATATAGTGAGATTTAATTGGGCATTACGACAAAGTACATAGACCGCCATCCAACTGCATCTATGCCTAAAAAGTCCACCTTCAGGTTATCATCCGAACCCCATTCAGTATTAAGTTGCAAAGCAACAGACAATTGCATTAAGTATGGTGCGTAATGTAATCGACAACTACATCCTTAGACATAGAATCAATGTTTTATCCCTAGTGGCAACAACACATCACAACCTTAGAACTTTCTGTCACTGTCCCAGGTGTCAATGAAGGCATGAACCCACTATCGAGCATAAATACTCCCTCTTGGAGTTAAGAGTAAAAACTTGGCCAGAGCCTCTACTAATAACGGAGAGCATGCAAGATCATAAACAACACATAAACAATAGATTGATAATCACCATAACATAGTATTCTCTATCCATCGGATCCCGACAAACACAACATATAGAATTACATATAGATGATCTTGATCATGTTAGGCAGCTCACAAGATCTAACAATGAAGCACAATTAGGAGAAGACGACCATCTAGCTACTGCTATGGACCCATAGTCCAGGGGTGAACTACTCACTCATCACTCCGGAGGCGATCATGGCGATGAAGAGTCCTCCGGGAGATGAATCCCCTCTCGGCAGGGTGCGGAGGCGATCTCTGAATCCCCCGAGATGGGATTCGCGGCGGCGTCTCTGGAAGGTTTTCCGTATCGTGGCTCTCGGTACTGGGGTTTCGCGACGGAGGCTTTAAGTAGGCGAAAGGGCAACGTGGGGGGCCACACGAGGGCCCCACACCATAGGTCGGCGCGGCCGGGGCCTGGGCCGCGCCGCCCTGTGACGGCGCCTCGTGGCCCCACTTCCTTCCCTCTTCGGTCTTCTGGAAGCTTCGTGCAAAAATAGGACCCTGGGCGGTGATTTCGTCCAATTCCGATAATATTTCCTTACTAGGATTTATGAAACCAAAAACAGAAAACAACAACTGGCTCTTCGGCATCTTGTTAATAGGTTAGTTCCAGAAAATGCGTAAATACAACATATAATGTGCATAAAACATGTAGGTATCATCAATAAAGTAGCATGGAACATAAGAAATTATCGATACGTTGGAGACGTATCAACCACATACCACGGTACGAGTAAAGAGTACTTGTCAGGAGACGAGGTTGAACAAGGTATAGTGTGATACCGATGATCAAACCTCGGACAAGTAAAATATCGCGTGACAAAGGGAATTGGTATCGTATGTGAATGGTTCATTCGATCACTAAAGTCATCGTTGAATATGTGGGAGCCATTATGGATCTCCAGATCCCGCTATTGGTTATTGGTCGGAGTGAGTACTCAACCATGTCCGCATAGTTCGCGAACCGTAGGGTGACACACTTAAAGTTGGATGTTGAAATGGTAGAACTTGAATATGGAATGGAGTTCGAATATTTGTTCGGAGTCCCGGATGAGATCCCGGACATCACGAGGAGTTCCGGAATGGTCCGGAGAATAAGATTCATATATAGGATGTCATTTTATGTGAATTAAAATGATTCGGAAGGTTCTATGGAAGGTTCTAGAAGGTTCTAGAAAAGTCCGGAAGAACACACCTAGGAAGGTGGAGTCCACATGGGACTCCACCTCCATGGCCGGCCAACCCTAGTGGGGTGGAGTCCCAAGTGGACTCCCCCTTAGGGGGCCGGCCACCCCCCCATATGGAAGGTGGAACTCCCACCTCTAGTGGGAGTCCTAGCTTGGGAAGGTTTCCCACCATATGGAAGGTTTTGGGTTCGGGTCTTATTCGGAGACTTGTAGTCCAACACTTGGGGCTTCCACCTATATAATGAGGGGCCAAGGGGAGGGGGCCGGCCACACCAAAGCCACCACCTTGGCCGCCCCCTATAGTGGCCGGCCACCCCCTCTCCCCAAACCCTAGCGCCCCGCTCCTCCACCATATCCCGCACGCTTAGCGAAGCTCCGCCGGATTTCTCCACCGCCACCGACACCACGCCGTCGTGCTGTCGGATTCAAGAGGAGCTACTACTTCCGCTGCCCGCTGGAACGGGGAGGTGGACGTCGTCTTCATCAACAACCGAACGTGTGACCGAGTACGGAGGTGCTGCCCGTTCGTGGCGCCGTGATCAAGATCTTCTACGCGCTTTTGCAAGCGGCAAGTGATCGTCTACCGCAGCAACAAGAGCCTCATCTTGTAGGCTTTGGAATCTCTTCAAGGGTGAGACTCGATAATCCCCTCGTTGCTACCGTCTTCTAGATTGCATCTTGGCTTGGATTGCGTGTTCGCCGTAGGAAAATTTTTGTTTTCTATGCTACGTTATCCTACAGTTTTATACACATTATATGTCGTATTTACGCATTTTCTGGAACTAACCTATTAACAAGATGCCGAAGAGCCAGTTGCTGTTTTCTGCTGTTTTTGGTTTCAGAAATCCTAGTAAGGAAATATTCTCGGAATTGGACGAAATCAACGCCCGGGTCCTATTTTTGCACGAAGCTTCCAGAAGACCGAAGAGGGAAGGAAGTGGGGCCACGAGGCGCCGCCACACTAGGGCGGCGCGGCCCAGCCCTGGCCGCGCCGACCTGTTGTGTGGGGCCCTCGTGTGGCCCCCCGCGTTGCCCTTCCGCCTACTTAAAGCCTCCGTCGCGAAAACCCCAGTACCGAGAGCCACGATACGGAAAACCTTCCAGAGACGCCGCCGCGAATCCCATCTCGGGGGATTCAGGAGATCGCCTCCGGCACCCTGCCGGAGAGGGGATTCATCTCCCGGAGGACTCTTCATCGCCATGATCGCCTCCGGAGTGATGAGTGAGTAGTTCACCCCTGGACTATGGGTCCATAGCAGTAGCTAGATGGTTGTCTTCTCCTAATTGTGCTTCATTGTTGGATCTTGTGAGCTGCCTAACATGATCAAGATCATCTATCTGTAATTCTATATGTTGTGTTTGTCGGGATCCGATGGATAGAGAATACTATGTTATGGTGATTATCAATCTATTACTTATGTGTTGTTTATGATCTTGCATGCTCTCCGTTATTAGTAGAGGCTCTGGCCAAGTTTTTACTCTTAACTCCAAGAGGGAGTATTTATGCTCGATAGTGGGTTCATGCCTTCATTGATACCTGGGACAGTGACAGAAAGTTCTAAGGTTGTGTTGTGTTGTTGCCACTAGGGATAAAACATTGATTCTATGTCTAAGGATGTAGTTGTTGATTACATTACGCACCATACTTAATGCAATTGTCTGTTGCTTTGCAACTTAATACTGGAAGGGGTTCGGATGATAACCTGAAGGTGGACTTTTTAGGCATAGATGCAGTTGGATGGCGGTCTATGTTCTTTGTCGTAATGCCCAATTAAATCTCACTATATTTATCTGATGGGGTTCGTTGCATAGAAAACAAAAAATTTCCTACCGCAAAGCGAATAAAACCAACAGATCTAATCTATGGAACACCCAAGATCCAATCTACTAGATCTAAGCAACGAGGTGGAGATGAGACTAACCCTCGAAGATTCCAAAGCCTACGAGATTAATCTCGTTGTTGGTGTAGACGATCGTCCCCGGTGCTGCAATCCGGCAGCACTTCCGTACTCGGTCGCGCGTACGGTGTCGATGAAGCTCCTTCCTCTCCCGTTCCAGCGGGCAGCGGAGGTGTGGTAGATCTCCTCCAACGTCCAGCAGCACGACGGCGTGGTGGTGGTGGTGGAGGAAGAAAACTGCAGGGCTTCGCCTAAGCCCGGACAGCGTATGGTGGAGGGAGAGGCGGCCAGAGGAGGAGGCAATGGGGGGATGGTGTGGCCGGCCACCCCCTCCCCTCTTTATATAGGGGGCTGGCCGGCCAAGGTGGCCCCCCTTCCCATCTAGGGTTGGGGGGGCGGGGGAGAGGGGCTTTCCCCTCCCCCAAGTTGATCCCCCCAGGGAAACCCTAGGGGGTTGGCCGGCCTGGGCCTTGGGGGCCAAGTGCCCCTGGCCCATTAGGCCAGGGAGCATCCCCTCGGCCCACGGTGGGCCTCCCGGGTCGTGGGCCCCATGGTGGAACCTTCCGGAACCTTCTAGAACCTTCCAGTCAACACCGGAACAATCCCGAACATTTCCGAAAACCCAGAAATCAACTTCCCTTATATGAATCTTATTCTCCGGACTCTTCCGGACCTCCTCGTGACATCCTGGATCACATCCGAGACTCCGAACAAACTTCGTCTCCATACCATATTCAAATCTACTTATGCGACATCGAACCTTAAGCGCGTCACCCTACGGTTCGCGAACTATGCAGACATGGTCGAGACTCCTCTCCGAGCAATAACCAATAGCGGGATCTGGAGATCCATAATGGCTCCCACATATTCAACGATGACTTAGTGATCGATTGAACCATTTACATACGATGCCAATTCCCTTTGTCTCGCGATATTTTACTTGTCCGAGGTTTGATCATCGGTATCTCCATACCTTGTTCAACCTCGTTACCGACAAGTACTCTTTACTCGTACCGTGGTATGTGATCTCTTATGAACTATTCATATGCTTGCAAGCTAATCAGATGACATTCCACCGAGAGGGCCCAGAGTATATCTATCCGTCATCGGGATGGACAAATCCCACTGTTGATCCATATGCCTCAACTCACACTTTCCAAATACTTAATCCCACCTTTATTGTCACCCATTTACGCAATGACGTTTGATGTAATCAAAGTACCCTTTCGGTGTAAGTGATTTACATGATCTCATGGTCGAAGGATTAAGACAACTATGTATTGAAAGCTTATAGCAAATGAACTTAATGACTTGATCTTATGCTATGCTCATTTGGGTGTGTGTCCATTATATCATTCAACTAATGACATAACCTTGTTATTAATAACATCCAATGTTCATGATCACGAAACCATGATCATCTATTAATCAACAAGCTAGTTATACAAGAGGCTTACTAGGGACTCCTTGTTGTTTACATAACACACATGTATCAATGTTTCGGTTAATACAATTATAGCATGGTATATAAACATTTATCATAAACACAAAGATATTATAATAACCACTTTATTATTGCCTCTTGGGCATATCTCCAACAGTCTCCCACTTGCACTAGAGTCAATAATCTAGATTACATTGTAAGGTACCTAACACCCATGGCATTCTGGTGTTGGTCATGCTTTGCCCTTGGGAGAGCTTTAGTCAACGGATCTGCAACATTCAGATCCGTGTGTACTTTGCAAATCTCTACTTCACCATCTTCGATGTACTCGCGAATCGAATGAAAACGCAGCTTGATATGCTTCAGCTTCTTGTGTGACCTTGGTTCCTTTGCATTGGCGATGGCACCCGTGTTGTCACAATAAATGACTAGCGGGTCCAATGCACTAGGAACCACACCAAGCTCAACAATGAACCTCTTCATCCATACCGCTTCTGATGAAGCCTCTGAAGCCGCTATATATTCAGATTCTGTTGAAGATTTCGCCACCGTGCATTGCTTGGAACTGCTCCAGCTTACTGCCGCACCATTCAATATAAACACGTACCCAGACTGAGACTTAGAGTCATCAGGGTCGGTGTTCCAACTTGCATCGGTGTAACTGGTTACAACGAGCTCTTGGTCACCGCCATAACAAAGAAACATATCCTTAGTCCTTTTCAAGTACTTCAGGATATTCTTGACCGCTGTCCAGTGTTCCATCCCTGGATCACTTTGATATCTGCTGGTCAAACTAACAGCATGTGCGATATCCGGTCTAGTACACAGCATGGCGTACATGATAGAGCCTACTGCCGAAGCATAGGGGATCTTGCTCATCCTCTCTCTTTCATCTGCCGTAGCCGGACCTTGAGTCTTACTCAAGACCTTACCTGGCAACATAGGCAAGAACCCTTTCTTGCTTTCATCCATTCTAAACTTCTTTAGAATCTTGTCCAGATATGTACTTTGTGAAAGGCCTATTAGGCGTCTTGATCTATCTCTATAAATCTTGATGCCTAAAATGTATGCTGCTTCACCAAGGTCTTTCATTGAAAAAGACTTATTCAAATAACCTTTAATGCTGCTTAAAAGTTCTATATCATTCCCAATCAATAATATGTCATCTACATATAATATCAGGAACGCTACAGAGCTCCCACTCACTTTCTTGTAAATACAGGCCTCACCATGAGTCCGTATAAAACCAAAATCTTTGATCACTCTATCAAAGCGTAGGTTCCAACTCCGGGATGCTTGCTTCAGTCCATAAATGGAACGCTGAAGTTTGCATACCTTGTCAGCATTTTTAGGATCGACAAAACCTTTGGGTTGTACCATATACAACTCTTCCTCAATGTCACCATTAAGGAACGCCGTTTTGACATCCATCTGCCAAATCTCATAATCGAAAAATGCAGCTATTGCTAACAAAATCCTCACAGACTTTAGCTTCGCTACAGGTGAGAAAGTCTCATCGTAGTCAACTCCTTGAATTTGTCGGAAACCCTTTGCGACAAGTCGAGCTTTATAGACAGTAATATTACCATCAGCATCTGTTTTTCTCTTGAAGATCCATTTATTCTCGACAGCCTTGCGGCTATCAGGTAAGTCTACCAAAGTCCATACTTTGTTATCATACATGGATCCCATTTCGGATTTCATGGCTTCTTGCCATTTGTTGGAATCTGGGCTCATCATCGCTTCTTCATACGTCGCAGGGTCCTCATCATTGTTGTCCACAATCATGACATTTAGACAGGGATCATACCAATCAGGAGTGGTACGTTCCCTCGTCGATCTGCGAGGTTCAGTAGCTTCCTCGTTCGAAGTTTCATGATCATCATCATTTGCTTCCTCTCCTATCGGTGTAGGCTGCACAGGAACTTCTTCCGGCACTGCGCTACTCTGATCTATGAGAGAAGGTTCATCAACCTCGTCGAGTTCTACTTTTCTTCCAGTCACTTCTTTAGTGAGAAACTCCTTCTCAAGAAAGGATCCGTTCTTGGCAACAAAGATTTTGCCTTCGGATCTGTGATAGAAAGTATACCCAATTGTTTCTTTAGGGTATCCTATGAAGACGCATTTCTCCGCTTTGGGTTCTAGCTTGTCAGGTTGTAACTTCTTTACATAAGCATCGCAACCCCAAACTTTAAGGAACGACAGCTTAGGTTTCTTTCCAAACCATAATTCATACGGTGTCGTTTCAACGGATTTAGATGGTGCCCTATTTAAAGTGAATGCGGCTGTCTCTAAAGCATAGCCCCAAAACGATAATGGCAAATCGGTAAGAGACATCATAGAACGAACCATATCTAAGAGAGTTCGATTACGACGTTCGGACACACCATTACGCTGTGGTGTTCCCGGCGGTGTCAACTGTGAAAGTATTCCGCATTTCTTTAAATGCATGCCAAACTCATAACTCAGATATTCGCCTCCGCGATCAGAACGCAGAAACTTAATCTTCTTGTTACGTTGATTTTCTACTTCACTTTGGAATTCCTTGAACTTCTCAAAAGTCTCGGACTTGTGTTTCATAAAGTAAATATACCCATATCTACTCAGATCATCCGTGAAGGTTAGAACATAACGATAACCACCGCGCGATGCTACACTCATTGGTCCGCACACATCGGTATGTATGATTTCCAATAAGTCTGTAGCTCGCTCCATTGTGCCAGAAAATGGAGTCTTAGTCATTTTTCCCATTAGACATGCTTCGCATCTGTCAAGTGACTCAAGAAGTCCATCGGAATGGAGTTTCTTCATGCGCTTCACTCCAATATGACCAAGACGACAGTGCCACATATAAGTAGAATTATCATTCAATTTAATTCGCTTAGCATCAATGTTATGAACATGTGTATCACTACTATCGAGATTTAACAAGAATAAACCATTCATCTCAGGTGCATGGCCATAAAAGACATTACTCATATAAATCGAACAACCATTATTCTCAGACTTAAACGAATAACCGTCTTGCATCAAACAAGATCCAGATATAATGTTCATGCTCAACGCAGGTACCAAATAACAATTATTGAGGTTTAAAACTAATCCCGAAGGTAGATGTAGGGGGAGCGTGCCGACGGCGATCACATCGACCTTGGATCCATTTCCAACGCGCATCGTCACCTCGTCCCTTGCCAGGCTTCGTTTATTCCGCAGTTCCTGTTTCGAGTTACAAATGTGAGCAACCGAACCAGTATCAAATACCCAGGCACTACTACGAGAACCAGTAAGATAGACATCTATAACATGTATATCAAATATACCTTTCTTCTTGGCATGGCCGCTCTTCAGATCGGCCAAGTATTTGGTGCAGTTCCGCTTCCAGTGCCCCTTCCCCTGGCAGTAGTAGCACACAGTCTCAGGCTTAGGACCAGCCTTAGGCTTCTCAGGAGGCGCTGCAACTTTCTTGCCGCCCTTCTTGAAGTTGCCCTTGTTAGGCTTGCCCTGCTTCTTGAAACTGGTGGTCTTGTTGACCATCAACACTTGGTTCTCCTTCTTAATTTCTACTTCAGCAGACTTCAGCATGGAGAAGAGTTCAGGTAACTCTTTGTTCATGTTCTGCATGTTGTAGTTCATCACGAAGTTCTTGTAACTTGGTGGCAGTGATTGGAGGACACGATGAATACCCAGCTTGTTAGGGATCACAATCCCCAAGTCACTGAGCTTCTTCGCATGTCCGGACATGGCGAACATGTGCTCACTAACGGAGCTGCCCTCTTCCATCATGCAGTTAAAGAACTGTTTCGAGGCCTCATAGCTCTCCACGGCTGCATGAGTCTCAAAGATAAGTTTGAGCTCACGCATCATCTCACATGGGTCGTGGTGCTCAAAACGCTTTTGGAGCTCTGCCTCTAAACTGCACAAGATGGCACACTGAATTTCGGAGTACCGAGTTACCCGAGTCTCATAAACATTCTTTATGTCCTCGGACACTGCAGGAGGTGGTGGGGGACCTAGCGGTGCTTCGAGCACAAATTGCATGCTCACGCCAGTGAGGAAAATCCTCACATGACGGGACCAGTCAGTGAAGTTGCTACCATTGCCCTTAAGCTTTTCTTTCTCTAGGAACTGGTTAAAATTGATGGAGGGGGCGCCATGATCTACAACATATTTGCAAAGAGTTTAGACTAAGTTTATGATAAAATGAGTTCAGTTTTAATTCTTAAATTAACTAGGTGAACTCCCACTCAAAACAACATCCCTCGCATTGTCTTAGTGATTACACGAACCAAATCCACTACACCAAGTCCGATCTTCACGAGAAAAGATGTAGTTTCAAAGGCGAACACTCAAAGTGTTCATCATATCATTCATATGACTCATGCTCTACCTTTCGGTATCCCGTGTTCCGAGACCATGTCTGTACATGCTAGGCTCGTCAAGGCAACCTTAGTATCCGCGTGTGCAAATCTGGCTTGCACCCGTTGTATGCACATGTAGAGTCTATCACACCCGATCATCACGAGATGCTTCGAAACGACAAGTCTTAGCAACGGTGCATACTAAGGATGAACACTTTATTATCTTGATATTTAGTGAGAGGGATCATCTTATAATGCTACCGTCGCGATCTAAGCAAAATAAGATGCATAAAAGGATTAACATCACATGCAATTCATAATGTGTGATATGATATGGCCTTTCTTCTTGTGCTTTTGATCTCCATCTCCAAAGCACGGACATGATCTCCATCATCACCAGCATGGCGTCAAGGTCAGTGGCGCCGCTTCATGGTTGTCCATCACTTATAGCTACTATAACAACTACTTGGAATAAAGCTATTACATGATGAATAGACACGCAGGTCTTTAACAAAAATTAAAGACAACCATTAGGCTCCTGCCGGTTGCCATAATACATCAATGAACATCTCATACATCGAATATAATCATCATCACATTATGGCCATATCACATCACCAAACCCTGCAAAAACAAGTTAGACGCCTCTAATTTGGTTTGCATCTTTTACGTGGTTTAGGGTTTTCGAGTAAGATCCAATCTACCTACGAACATGAACCACAACGGTGATACTAGTGTTGACAATAGAAGTGCAAATTACAATCTTCACTATGGTGGGAGAGACAGACACCCGCAAAGCCACTTATGCAATACAAGTTGCATGTCAAGCGTGGAGCAAGTCTCATGAGACGCGGTCATGTAAAGTTAGCCCGGGCCGCTTCATCCCACCATCCCGCAAGAAGCAAAGTACACAAACTAAAGCAACAAAAGCATCACCGCCCACAAACCATTGTGTTCTACTCGTGCAACAGATCTATGCATAGACGTGGCTCTGATACCACTGATGGGGTTCGTTGCATAGAAAACAAAAAATTTCCTACCGCAAAGCGAATAAAACCAACAGATCTAATCTATGGAACACCCAAGATCCAATCTACTAGATCTAAGCAACGAGGTGGAGATGAGACTAACCCTCGAAGATTCCAAAGCCTACGAGATTAATCTCGTTGTTGGTGTAGACGATCGTCCCCGGTGCTGCAATCCGGCAGCACTTCCGTACTCGGTCGCGCGTACGGTGTCGATGAAGCTCCTTCCTCTCCCGTTCCAGCGGGCAGCGGAGGTGTGGTAGATCTCCTCCAACGTCCAGCAGCACGACGGCGTGGTGGTGGTGGTGGAGGAAGAAAACTGCAGGGCTTCGCCTAAGCCCGGACAGCGTATGGTGGAGGGAGAGGCGGCCAGAGGAGGAGGCAATGGGGGGATGGTGTGGCCGGCCACCCCCTCCCCTCTTTATATAGGGGGCTGGCCGGCCAAGGTGGCCCCCCTTCCCATCTAGGGTTGGGGGGGCGGCGGCCAAGGGGGGAGAGGGGCTTTCCCCTCCCCCAAGTTGATCCCCCCCAGGGAAACCCTAGGGGGTTGGCCGGCCTGGGCCTTGGGGGCCAAGTGCCCCTGGCCCATTAGGCCAGGGAGCATCCCCTCGGCCCACGGTGGGCCTCCCGGGTCGTGGGCCCCATGGTGGAACCTTCCGGAACCTTCTAGAACCTTCCAGTCAACACCGGAACAATCCCGAACATTTCCGAAAACCCAGAAATCAACTTCCCTTATATGAATCTTATTCTCCGGACTCTTCCGGACCTCCTCGTGACATCCTGGATCACATCCGAGACTCCGAACAAACTTCGTCTCCATACCATATTCAAATCTACTTATGCGACATCGAACCTTAAGCGCGTCACCCTACGGTTCGCGAACTATGCAGACATGGTCGAGACTCCTCTCCGAGCAATAACCAATAGCGGGATCTGGAGATCCATAATGGCTCCCACATATTCAACGATGACTTAGTGATCGATTGAACCATTTACATACGATGCCAATTCCCTTTGTCTCGCGATATTTTACTTGTCCGAGGTTTGATCATCGGTATCTCCATACCTTGTTCAACCTCGTTACCGACAAGTACTCTTTACTCGTACCGTGGTATGTGATCTCTTATGAACTATTCATATGCTTGCAAGCTAATCAGATGACATTCCACCGAGAGGGCCCAGAGTATATCTATCCGTCATCGGGATGGACAAATCCCACTGTTGATCCATATGCCTCAACTCACACTTTCCAAATACTTAATCCCACCTTTATTGTCACCCATTTACGCAATGACGTTTGATGTAATCAAAGTACCCTTTCGGTGTAAGTGATTTACATGATCTCATGGTCGAAGGATTAAGACAACTATGTATTGAAAGCTTATAGCAAATGAACTTAATGACTTGATCTTATGCTATGCTCATTTGGGTGTGTGTCCATTATATCATTCAAATAATGACATAACCTTGTTATTAATAACATCCAATGTTCATGATCACGAAACCATGATCATCTATTAATCAACAAGCTAGTTATACAAGAGGCTTACTAGGGACTCCTTGTTGTTTACATAACACACATGTATCAATGTTTCGGTTAATACAATTATAGCATGGTATATAAACATTTATCATAAACACAAAGATATTATAATAACCACTTTATTATTGCCTCTTGGGCATATCTCCAACATTATCATATCATGTATATGCATTGTTATGCCCTTTTCTATTTGTCAATTGCCCGACTGTAATTTGTTCACCCAACATGCTTTTATCTTATGGGAGAGACACCTCTAGTGAACTGTGGACCCCGGTCCTATTCTTTACATCGCATACAATCTACTGCAATACTTGTTTTATTGTTTTCTTGCAAACAATCATCTTCCACACAATACGGTTAATCCTTTGTTACAGCAAGCCGGTGAGATTGACAACCTCACTGTTTCGTTGGGCAAAGTACTTTGGTTGTGTTGTGCAGGTTCCACGTTGGCGCCGGAATCCCTGGTGTTGCGCCGCATCACATTTCGCCACCATCAACCTTCAACGTGCTTCTTGGCTCCTCCTGGTTCGATTAAACCTTGGTTTCTTTCTGAGGGAAAACTTGCCGTTGTGCGCATCATACCTTCCTCTTGGGGTTCCCAACGGACGTGTACATCTACGCGCATCAAGCACTTTTCTGGCGCCGTTGGGATCGAAGAAAAGTTACATCACAAAGATTTCTATCTCCCACGTCACACGCCAGCACTTTTTCTAGCGCCGTTGCCGGGGAGATCAAGACACGCTGCAAGGGGAGTCTCCACTTCTCAATCTCTTTACTTTGTTTTTGTCTTGCTTTATTTTATTTACTACTTTGTTTGCTGCACCTAAACAAAACACAAAAAAATTAGTTGCTAGTTTTACTTTATTTACTGTCTTGTTCTCTATATCAAAAACACAAAAAAAAATTAGTTACTTGTCTTTATTTTATTTGCCTAGTTTACTTTTTGCTTATTTCATCATGCTTAATCCTAAGTTTACTTTGGAAAAGATACCGGTAGGGCGTGGGTGTATCATTGGAAGAGATAATATAGAAGAATTTTTCACCCATGTTAGTATGGATGAAGATTTTAAAGATATACCATTATTAAAAACTGCTCCTACTTATGAAAGTGCTCTGCCTGTTTAATACACATGTTGGAAACTAGATTTGTTAATCTCAATCCCATAATACAACATATGTTTCTTACACTTACGGATATAGAGATGGGAGAAAAGAGAAATTTTGTTTTAAAAGTCCTTGTTAGAGAATTTGAAGATATAGCTAAAGAAGCTAGAAAAGTTTTTATCAAGCATAAGAGGCTTGGTTTCTTTCCTGATTTTAAACAAATACTTGAAAAGATGGATATGGATAGAATTAAGTATACTAGTAATGTTAATGATGGTAGGGAAATTAAAGCGCCAATACCTAGTAAGCTACTAGGGATGCATGAAGCTTTGGAAAATAATTATGCTTGGCTTGTTCCTGAAAATTTGTTTGATGAGAATAGTAAGCCTAGGAGCAATGAGAGAGGAGTTACTTATATAGACCAGATACAATGCATTGTTGAGAAAACTCCCAACTCTCAAGGTAATAATGTTGATGCTTCTTCGTTTGAAAATACTTGATTTACACTTTCTGCGCCTAGCTGAAAGGCGTTAAAGAAAAGCGCTTATGGGAGACAACCCATGTTTTTACTACAGCAATTTTTGTTATATTTGAGTCTTGGAAGTTTTTTACTACTGTAGCAACCTCTCCTTATCATGTTTTTGTGCCAAGTAAAGTTTCTATGTTAAAGTTGATGTTATATTTGGGATCGCTGCGCAGAAACAGCATTGCTGTCTGTCACGAATTCTGGCATAAGTCTCTGTAGAAAATTCGAAAAAATCTGCAAAATTACGAGCGTGATCCTCAGATATGTACGCAACTTTCATTAGTTTTGAGTTTTCCATTTGAGCAAGTCTATTGCACCTTTAAGTTTCGTCTTTACGGACTGTTCTGTTTTTGACAGATTCTGCATTTTATTTCGCATTCCGTATTTGCTATGTTGGATGAATTTCTTTGATCCATTAATGTCCAGTAGCTTTGTGCAATGTCCAGAAGTGTTAAGAATGATTGTGTCACCTCTGAATATGTGAATTTTTAATTGTGCACTAACCCTCTAATGAGTTTGCTTGAAGTTTGGTGTGAAGGAAGTTTTCAAGGATCAAGAGAGGAGTATGATATACTATGATCAAGAGGAGTGAAAGCTCTAAGCTTGGGGATGCCCCGTGGTTCATCCCTGCATATTTTAAGAAGACTCAAGCGTCTAAGCTTGGGGATGCCCAAGGCATCCCCTTCTTCATCGACAACATCATCAGGTTCCTCCCTTGAAACTATATTTTTATTCCGTCACAGCTTATGCACTTTGCTTGGAGTGTCGGTTTGTTTTTGTTTTTGTTTGTTTGAATAAAGTTGGATCCTAGCATTCACTTTGTGGGAGAGAGACACGCTCCGCTGTTGCATATGGACAAATATGTCCTTAGGCTTTACTCATAATGTTCAAGGCGAAGTTTCTTCTTCGTTAAATTGTTATATGGTTGGAATTGGGAAATGCTACATGTAGTAATTCTAAAATGTCTTGGATAATGTGATACTTGGCAATTGTTGTGCTCATGTTTAAGCTTTTGCATCATATACTTTGCACCCATTAATGAAGAAATACATAGAGCTTGCTAAAATTTGGTTTGCATATTTGGTCTCTCTAAGGTCTAGATAATTTCTAGTATTGAGTTTTGAACAACAAGGAAGACGGTGTAGAGTCTTATAATGTTTACAATATGTCTTTTATGTGAGTTTTGCTGCACCGGTTCATCCTTGAGTTTGCTTCAAATAACCTTGCTAGCCTAAACCTTGTATCGAGAGGGAATACTTCTCATGCATCCAAAATCCTTGAGCCAACCACTATGCCATTTGTGTCCACCATACCTACCTACTACATGGTATTTCTCCGCCATTCCAAAGTAAATTTCTTGAGTGCTACCTTTAAAATTCCATCATTCACCTTTGCAATATATAGCTCATGGGACAAAATAGCCTTAAAAACTATCGTAGTATTGAATATGTACTTATGCACTTTATCTCTTATTAAGTTGCTTGTTGTGCGATAACCATGCTTCTGGGGACGCCATCAACTACTCTTTGTTGAATATCATGTGAGTTGCTATGCATGTTCGTCTTGTCTGAAGTAAGGGAGATCTACCACCTTAATGGTTGGAGCATGCATATTGTTAGAGAAGAACATTGGGCCGCTAACTAAAGCCATGAATCATGGTGGAAGTTTCAGTTTGGACATATATCCTCAATCTCATATGAGAATAATAATTGTTGTCACATGCTTATGCATTAAAGAGGAGTCCATTATCTGTTGTCCATGTTGTCCCGGTATGGATGTCTAAGTTGAGAATAATCAAAAGCGAGAAATCCAAAATGCGAGCTTTCTCCTTAGACCTTTGTACATGCGGCATGGAGGTACCCCTTTGTGACACTTGGTTGAAACATGTGTATTGCGAAGATCCGGTAGTCCAAGCTAAGTAGGACAAGTTGCGGGCACTATTAGTATACTATGCATGAGGCTTGCAACTTGTAAGATATAATTTACATAACTCATATGCTTTATTACTACCGTTGACAAAATTGTTTCATGTTTTCAAAATAAAAGCTCTAGCACAAATACAACAATCGATGCTTTCCTCTTTGAAGGACCTTTCTTTTACTTTTATTGTTGAGTCAGTTTACCTATCTCTCTCCACCTCAAGAAGCAAACACTTGTGTGAACTGTGCATTGATTCCTACATACTTGCATATTGCACTTGTTATATTACTCTATGTTGACACTATCCATGAGATATACATGTTATAAGTTGAAAGCAACCGCTGAAACTTAATCTTCCTTTGTGTTGCTTCAATACCTTTACTTTGATTTATTGCTTTATGAGTTAACTCTTATGCAAGACTTATTGATGCTTGTCTTGAAGTACTATTCATGAAAAGTCTTTGCTTTATGATTCATTTGTTTACTCATGTCATTACCATTGTTTTGATCGCTGCATTCATTACATATGTTTACAATAGTATGATCAAGATTATGATGGCATGTCACTCCAGAAATTATCCTTGTTATCGTTTGCCTGCTCGGGACGAGCAGAACTAAGCTTGGGGATGCTGATACGTCTCCGACGTATCGATAATTTCTTATGTTCCATGCTACATTATTGATGATATCTACATGTTTTATACACATTATATGTCGTATTTACGCATTTTACGGAACTAACCTATTAACAAGATGCCGAAGAGCCAGTTCTTGTTTCTGCTGTTTTTGGTTTCAGAAATCCTAGTAAGGAAATATTCTCGGAATTGGACGAAATCAACGCCCAGGGTCCTATTTTTGCACGAAGCTTCCAGAAGACCGAAGAGGGAAGGAAGTGGGGCCACGAGGCGCCGCCACACTAGGGCGGCGTGGCCCAGCCCCGCGCCGACCTGTTGTGTGGGGCCCTCGTGTGGCCCCCGCGTTGCCCTTACGCCTTAAAGCCTCCGTCGCGAAACCCTCGACGAGAGCCACGATCGGAAAACCTTCCGGAGACGCCGCCGCCGCGAATCCCATCTCGGGGATTCACGAGATCGCCTCCGGCACCCTGCCGGGAGGGGATTCATCTCCCGGAGGACTCTTCATCGCCATGATCACCTCCGGAGTGATGAGTGAGTAGTTCCCCTGGACTATGGGTCCATAGCAGTAGCTAGATGGTCATCTTCTCCTAATTGTGCTTCATTGTTGGATCTTGTGAGCTGCCTAACATGATCAAGATCATCTATCTGTAATTCTATATGTTGTGTTTGTCGGGATCCGATGGATAGAGAATACTATGTTATGGTGATTATCAATCTATTAATTATGTGTTGTTTATGATCTTGCATGCTCTCCGTTATTAGTAGAGGCTCTGGCCAAGTTTTTACTCTTAACTCCAAGAGGGAGTATTTATGCTCGATAGTGGGTTCATGCCTTCATTGATACCTGGGACAGTGACAGAAAGTTCTAAGGTTGTGTTGTGTTGTTGCCACTAGGGATAAAACATTGATTCTATGTCTAAGGATGTAGTTGTTGATTACATTACGCACCATACTTAATGCAATTGTCTGTTGCTTTGCAACTTAATACTGGAAGGGGTTCGGATGATAACCTGAAGGTGGACTTTTTAGGCATAGATGCAGTTGGATGGCGGTCTATGTACTTTGTCGTAATGCCCAATTAAATCTCACTATATTTATCATATCATGTATATGCATTGTTATGCCCTTTTCTATTTGTCAATTGCCCGACTGTAATTTGTTCACCCAACATGCTTTTATCTTATGGGAGAGACACCTCTAGTGAACTGTGGACCCCGGTCCTATTCTTTACATCGCATACAATCTACTGCAATACTTGTTTTACTGTTTTCTTGCAAACAATCATCTTCCACACAATACGGTTAATCCTTTGTTACGCAAGCCGGTGAGATTGACAACCTCACTGTTTCGTTGGGGCAAAGTACTTTGGTTGTGTTGTGCAGGTTCCACGTTGGTGGTGTTGCGCCGCATCACATTTCGCCACCATCAACCTTCAACGTGCTTCTTGGCTCCTCCTGGTTCGATTAAACCTTGGTTTCTTTCTGAGGGAAAACTTGCCTTGTGCGCATCATACCTTCCTCTTGGGGTTCCCAACGGACGTGTACATCTACGCGCATAGCGCTCAACATATTGCTTTGCAGAGAATTTATAATTTTGACCAGGAAGATGGAGAGAAATTGCCTGAGGCTTGGGCGAGATTTTGCTCTCTTATTAGAGCTCGGCCTGATCATGATTTGGAAAAGCATGATTTACTTGATATATTTTATAGTGGACTAACCATTGAGTCTAGGGCATACCTGGATAGTTGTGCTGGTTGTGTTTTCAGGAAAAGAACTCCAGACGACGCTGAAGAATTATTGGCTAAAATAGGCCGGAATCATGATGATTGGTCTACACCTGAACCAACCCCGACACCGATATTGAAGAAGAGGGGTATGATTAAATTAATTTTGACCAGGAAGATGGAGAGAAATTGCCTGAGGCTTGGGCGAGATTTTGCTCTCTTATTAGAGCTCGGCCTGATCATGATTTGGAAAAGCATGATTTACTTGATATATTTTATAGTGGACTAACCATTGAGTCTAGGGCATACCTGGATAGTTGTGCTGGTTGTGTTTTCAGGAAAAGAACTCCAGACGAAGCTGAAGAATTATTGGCTAAAATAGGCCGGAATCATGATGATTGGTCTACACCTGAACCAACCCCGACACCGATATTGAAGAAGAGGGGTATGATTAAATTAAATGATGAAGATATGAGGGAAGCCAAGAAGTCTCTTAAAGAGAAGGGTATTAAACCTGAAGATGTGAAGAATTTACCTCCTATAGAAGATTTATGTAAGATAACTCCCCCTTCATCCATGATTGAGGTACACTCTCTTCAACGCTTTACTAGGGAAGATATTCCGTATTCAAAACCTCCTGCTCAATGCTTAGATGAGTTTGATAATTATATTGTTAAGCAAGAAAACTTTAATATGAGAGTAGAGAATCATTTAATGGAAAATTCTCGAGCTATTAGTGAATTGCATGATATTGTGGAGAGAACCTCCAATGATGTTAAGATACTTGTTAAACATTTTCATATGGTTCAAACTCAAATTGATCAACTCACTAAAGTGCAAAATGACTTGTTGGGAAATAATTCTAAAGAAAAACATGCTTATGAAGTAACAACTAGAGGTGGTGTTTCTACCCAGGATCCTCTATATCCTGAAGGGCATCCCAAAAGAGTTGAACAAGATTCTCAACTAACTAAAACTAGTGCTCCATCTAAGAAAAAGAAAAAGAAACATAAGAATGTTGTAGAATCCTCTGAACCTGTTAATGATCCTAATAGTATTTCTATTTCTGATGCTGAAACTGAAAGTGGTAATGAACATGATAAAGATAATGATAAGGATGATACTCCTGATAAAGAAGAGGTTGAAGAAGAACCTGAAAAGCATGCTAAAAATAAAAAGTACACTAAAGAAGATTTTATTGCTGAGAAACATGGTAATGAAAGAGAACCTTGGGTTCAAAAGCAAATGCCTTTTCCTGCTAAGAAATTAAAATCAAAGGAGGAGGAACATTATAATAAATTTTGTGATTGGATGAAACCTTTATTTTTGCAAATCCCTTTGACTGATGCTATTAAATTGCCTCCTTATTCAAAGTATATGAAAGATATTGTCTCTAACAAAAGGAAAATTCCCAATGAGGAGATTTCCACTATGCTCGCTAATTACTCCTTCAGTGGTAAGGTTCCAAAGAAGCTTGGAGACCCAGGTATACCGACTATTCCTTGTTCCATCAAGAATAATTATGTTAGAACTGCTCTATGTGATTTGGGAGCAGGAGTTAGTGTAATGCCCTTTTCTCTTTATAAGAGACTTGATTTAGATAAGTTGATACCAACTGATATATCTTTGCAAATGGCTGATAAATCTACTGCTATTCCTGTTGGTGTATGTGAAAATGTTCCTGTTCAAGTTACTCAACATTGCTTGATATTAACTGATTTTGTTGTGTTGGAAATGCCTGAAGATGATAATATGTCCATTATTCTTGGAAGACCCTTTCTTAATACTGCAGGGGCTGTTATTGATTGCAATAAAGGCAAGGTTACTTTCAATGTTGATGACAAGGAACATACTGTCTATTTTCCCAAGAGGATTGATAAAGTATATGGAGTTAATACAATTTTTAATGTGAAAACTATCAAAGTGGGATCCATTGATTGTCCTATATATGAGCCTAAAGAAGAATATCAAACTCTTGTGATTGGATCCATATCAATTCAATATAAGGTAACATGATTGATTTGAGGTTTATTTCTTCTTATGTCATATAAAATTTATTTGGTAGCAAGACTTGATCAACCTTGTTAACAAGTATATTTTAATGCATAAGAGAGCTAAACAACATTTCTTTCTTTCTTTCTCCTTCCATTTGTTTTACTTGCTGTAGCACTTTTTGTTTTGCAATATGCTTTAGTTGTTAAGATTTTGGAAATCATTTTCCTGCGCAGTAATAATTAATTTAACACCCAGAAATGTGCATTTTTCGAAGTTCTCAAAAATTTACAAAAATTATACTGGTAGTCTTATTTTTCGAAGAGGCACCTGGGAGCACCTGGGGCTGACCAGTGGGGCACCCCAGGGTGGCACCCCACAGGCCGGCGCGGCCAGCAAGGGGGGCGCGCCACCCTGGTGTGTGGGTCCCCCTTTGCCCCACTTCAGCATCTCTTCCTCCCACTCTCTTCTCTCTCCCGAAAAAACTCGTACTCACTTTCTCTCACTCGCGTTTCTGCTCAAGAACTCGCGATTTCTCGATCTCTTTGCTCAGCCCAGATTTCTGTCTGAAATTTGGCACATTTGCTCCTTGGTATGTGACTCCTTTGATTGTCCAATTAGAATTTTGTTTGGTTGAGTATATCTTGAATATTTTGCTGCTGTAGATAACATGTTTAGTGAGCTTGCATGCTTGTTCTAAGTGGTAGAAACTAGTTTTGATGCATGTTTAGTACTCTAGCAAGTTCCTATAGTAGTTCCCCTCAATTATATACCTTGAAATCAAATTTTATAATGATTGTTGAAAAATTTCAGAAAATGGAAGGGAGTAGGCACCAACTAAATCAACAAGAATTGGAGGTACAACAAGTCATGAGAGTTCATCGCGAAGAGGGAGTATACCCCTCTTATTACCCATGCACGGATTTTATGCGGAATGCAGGAATCCTGCAAGATGTTCAAACACTGATTTCCAATGCAGGGTTGGAAGGTTTTACTGTTGGTGAACCTTACCAATATGCTAAACTAACGGTGTCGGTTGTGCAGGATTTCGAATTTCATCGGTCTCAAACTAACCCCATGGTCCGGTACAAGATTTATAACAAAACTATCAACTTGCCTTTCAGTGATTTTTGTGCAGCAATTAGAGTGCCGCAGTGGGGATCCTGCGAGAAGGTCAGGGGAACGCCGCGGGAGCTCTCGAATCTTTATACAATGATTTGTAATGGGAGGAGTTTCTCCGATGATGGTGGAAAGGGTGGTCGATCACAGAAAATGAGCTAAATGCATACATAGAAAGGGAAGGCCATCGTGCAAGGGAAGGCACGGAGGAGGCCGAGGAGCACCCCGACTCTTCATCCGATGCAGCGAGCTCCTCATATCAACATTATGGTCATGTGGAACCTCCACGACATTCTTCTGCGCAGGGGCCCTATTATCACTCCATGTATGATCCACCGGCGTGGAACTCCGACCCTCGTTGGGAATGAACTCCACTTAGGCCAAAAGCCTAAGCTTGGGGGGAGGTATACCGGCATCACTCATTCTTTGCATATTATGGTTGCTGGATACTTGTACATACTTGTTTAGTTTCTTAGAGTGGTTTTCTAATGAGAGGGAGATGATATTTGGGGAAGTGCTGTCCAAAAACAGATTCTGGGCTGTTACCAAAAAAATTCGTACGCACAGCCAGAACGTTATTTTGAGTTGCCAATTTTTGAGCATGTGCCCCAGGTTGTTATCTAACTTTCATTAGTTTAACACTTTTTGAGCTGAGCAATGGAAGATTTTTGTTAATTTCGATTTCTGTACTGCTGTCAGGTTTTGGCAGATTTCTGTCATCCTGCTTTTCTGTGTTTCTGTTAGTTTGCATTCTTTTGTTTTCGCTTTGTTTCTTTCCTAAAACACAAAAAGACCAAAAATATTTCTGTTGTTTCTCTTCACCATTTGTTTATTTGGTTCTTTGCTCTTAGTTTACTTTATTTGCTATCGTTGGTTTGCTATGAGAAAACCCAAAAAGATTTTGCTTTGTTTGCTTGTTTCTTTTGTTCTTGTTTCCAATTCGAAAACACCAAAAATATTTGCTGTTCTTCTTTGGTTTGTAAAGTTCATCATGAGTTCAATGGTCTTCGGTGGCTGGAGCGTGGTTTTCATTTCATATTATCCAAGCTACACAAGTGAAAAGGCAATAATGACGATCTACAACAATTGGATTGTGGTGAGAGGCTGGTATGAACTCTATTTGTTTTCATTTTTGTACATATACTCATCCATGTGAGCATGCTTATTTGGTTCATGTGAGGTATATGTTATGTGAGAAAGTCTAGTAGTTCATGATCTCTCATGTTTAGCTCCAATTTATTAATATGAGTAGCATGTCATGGATGTTCGCTTGCATTGTTTTATTCATAAGTAAGTATGGCATTGTGGTATCCTCCTCTGAATAATTCACTTGAATCGACTTGGCACATGCTCACGCATGCATATGACTAAACAAAAGTCAATTAAGCCTCGCTGATCTACTTTGCTTCAGAGTTCTTGTATCACTTTTATGCCTCCGTTAATTTATTTTGCCGCAAGCATGATTATGACAGTTATTGCTCTCTTGATTTGTCGCTCCCTAGTCTTTTGCTAGCCTTCACTTGTACTGAGCGGGAATGCCGCTCGTGCTTCCAAACACCTGAAAACCAAGTTGTTCCAAAGTGTCCACCATAAATACCTATGCATGGCATTTCAAACCATTCCAAGTAAATTCTCATGCGCTACCTTTAAAACTTTCAAAATGCTTCTCAATTTGTGTTAATGTTTCATAGCTCATGAGGAAGTATGTGGTGTTTAGCTTTCAACCTTGTCATTTACTTTTGACGGACTCTCATATGGACTAGTGGCACATCCGCTTATCCAATAATTTTGCAAAAAGAGCTGGCAATGGGATTCCCAGTCCCAAATTAATTAACTTAAATAGACACTCCTCCATGGTTTGTGATTGTTGGACGGCACCCGAAGGATTCGGTTAGCCATGGCTTGTGTAAGCAAAGGTTGGGGGAGTGTCATCATCATAATAAAACTTAAATAAAAAGGCACTCCTTCATGGTATGTGATTGTTGGCAGGCACCCGAGGATTCGGTTAGCCATGGTTTGTGTAAGAAAGGTTGGAAGGAGTGCCACATAAACATACAAATAATTCATGGGAGCCGCTCTTGGGAGTCCGGTTGATGAGGTAGTTAGTGTACCCATTACCATTCGTTGACAACAACAAACACCTCTCAAAATAATTTTACTCCTGTTTTAAAAATGAAAAGCTCTAGCGCATGTTAATCCCTGCTTCCCTCTGCGAAGGGTCAATCTTTTACTTTTATGTTGTGTCTCCATTCTTTCTTTGAGCACTATCTTGAGAGCACAACTGTCATTCTTAGTATAATATGCTTGTCTCAAAATATGATTGATTGTGGTATAACTTTGATGCTTTTATCTTTGACAATCACTACTTCTAGTCTTTCTATGAACTCCAGAGGTGCCCGGGCATTTATGTTTTGCCGATCAAATACGGGCAAGCGAGATACCACTTTATCATATTCTCTTATGAACATTGCAATCCTGCTTATATACATGATTCATGATGCTTATTATTAATTGTTGGTACCTCTCCATGATTGACATAGCTGTTGGATGATCTTATTTGCATGTATCTCATTATGAACTGCTTAAGTATTAGCCATAGCATGAGAATATATACATCATATGAGCAAATGTGTTCGTGAAAGTTCTTTTATCGCTCAGTTGTTAACTGAATTGCTTGAGGACAAGCAATAAGCTAAGCTTGGGGGAGTTGATACGTCCAAAACGTATCTACTTTCCCGAACACTTTTGCTATTGTTTTGCCTCTAATTTGTGTGTTTTGGATACAACTAACACGGACTAACGCTGTTTTCAGCAGAATTGCTCTGGTGTCTCGTTTTTGTGCAGAAATCCAACTTTCGGGAAAAACCTCGGAATTTTATGAAGGCCCTATTTTCCCAGAATATTGGCGGAGCCAGAAGGGCAAGCCAGGTGGGGGCACGAGGGCCCCACACACTAGGCCGGCGCGGCCCAGGAGGGGCCCGCGCGGCCCTAGTGTGTGGCGGCCTCGGCTGGCCCCCGACGCCCTCCTTCGGACTACTTATCGCCCTCGACCTAAAAACGCACGGAGAGGAGTCGAAGTCGCCAGAAACCCTCCAGAGAGCCGCCACATCGCGAAACTCCGTCTCGGGAGCCAGAAGTCTCCGTTCTGGCACTCGCCGGGACGGGGAATTGGAGGAGATCTTCACCGCCATCACCACCAACGCCTCTCCATCGACCAGCCATGTTTCCCCCATCCATGTGTGAGTAATTCCCCCGCTGTAGGCTGAAGGGGATGGTAGGGATTGGATGAGATTGGTCATGTAATAGTCATAAGATTGTTAGGGCATAGTGCCTAGTATCCGTAGATGTCACTTTTATGATATTGTTGCAACTTGTTATGCTTAATGCTTGTCACTAGGGCCCGAGTGCCATGATCTCAGATCTGAACATGTTATTGATTCATGAAGATATTCGTTGTTTATGATCTTACCTGCAAGTTGTATACACACGTCGCTGTCCGGAACCAATGGCCCCGAAGTGACAGAAATCGGGACAACCGGAGGGGATGGTAGTGATGTGAGGATCACATGTGTTCACGGAGTGTTAATGCTTTGCTCCGGTACTCTATTAAAAGGAGTACCTTAATTTCCAGTAGTTTCCCTAGAGGCCCGGCTGCCACCGGCTGGTAGGACAAAAGATGTTGTGCAAGTTTCTCATTGTGAGCACGTACGACTAAATATGGAACACATGCCTATTGATTGATTAGTACTTGGATACCGTTTTATTATTATCTGCAAATGCCCCTGCTTTGATTGTTATATGAGTTTCTCTCATCCATGCAACGCCCGTTAATCCGTCCCTGTGCCTACAATATTTTAATCCTGCTGTTTACTATAATCACTACTGCTGTCTTTATTTCACCGCTTTGTTATTTCACTATTCCTACTGCTATAAAACTGTTGCTACTGATAAACTCTTGCGAGCAAGTCTGTTTCCAGGTGCAGCTGAATTGACAACTCCGCTGTTAAGGCTTACAAGTATTCTTTGTCTCCCCTTGTGTCGAATCAATAAATTGGTAATACTTCCCTCGAAGACTGTTGCGATCCCCTATACTTGTGGGTCATCAGGGGCTCTACATCATCATGCCCGCCTCCGGATTGATGCGTGAGTAGTTCATCCTTGGACTATGGGTCCATAGCAGTAGCTAGATGGTTGTCTTCTCCGCTTGTGCTATCATTGTATTAGATCTTGTGAGCTGCCTAACATGATCAAGATCATATATTTGTAATGCTACATGTTGTGTTTGGCGAGATCCGATGAATATAGAATATTATGTTAAGTTGATTATCAATCTATCATATATGTGTTGTTTATGTTCTTGCATGCTCTTCGTTGCTAGTAGAGGCTCTGGCCAAGTTGATACTTGTAACTCCAAGAGGGAGTAATTATGCTCGATAGTGGGTTCATGCCTCCATTAAATCTGGGACAGTGACAGAAAGTTCTAAGGTTGTGGATGTGCTGTTGCTACTAGGGATAAAACATTGATGCTTTGTCTAAGGATATTTGTGTTGATTACATTACGCGCCATACTTAATGCAATTATCTGTTGTTTACAACTTAATACTGGAAGGGGTTCGGATGATAACCTGAAGGTGGATTATTTAGGCATAGATGCATGCTGGATAGCGGTCTATGTACTTTGTCGTAATGCCCTGATTAAATCACATAGTAATCATCGTTGATATGTATTGAATCTTTATTTGTCAATTGCTCACTGTAATTTGTTCACCCAGCATGTTAGTTATCTTATTGGAGAGACACCACTAGTGAACTGTGGACCCCGGTCCATTCTTTTACATCTGAATACATTCTACTGCTTTTACTGTTCTTTGCAAACAAACACCATCTTCCACTCGATACGTTTAATCCTTTGTTTTCAGCAAGCCGGTGAGATTGACAACCTCACTGTTACGTTGGGGCAAAGTACTTTGATTGTGTTGTGCAGGTTCCACGTTGGCGCCGGTTTCACTGGTGTTGCGCCGCACTACATTCCTCCACCAACAACCTTCACGTGCTTCTTGGCTCCTACTGGTTCGATAACCTTGGTTTCTTTCTGAGGGAAAACTTGTTGTTGTGCGCATCACACCTTCCTCTTGGGGTTCCCAACGGACGTGTACATCTACGCGCATCAAGCTATTTTTTCTGGCGCCGTTGCCGGGGAGATCAAGACACGCTGCAAGGGGAGTCTCCACTTCCAATCTCTTTACTTTGTTTTTGTCTTGCTTTATTTTATTTACTACTTTGTTTGCTGCACTTAAACAAAACACACAAAAATTAGTTGCTAGCTTTACTTTATTTACTATCTTGTTCTCTATATCAAAAACACAAAAAATTAGTTACTTGTCTTTACTTTACTTGTTTAGTTTACTTTTTGTTTACTTCATCATGTTTCCTCCTAAGTACGCTCTAAAAGACATACCGGTAGGCCGAGGGTCTATAATTGGAAGAGATAATATAGAAGATTTTTTCACTCATGTTAGTATAGCTGAAGATTTTGAAGATAGACACTTGGTAGAACTTGCTCCTACTTATGAAATTGTTGTTGCTTCTCTAGTACACATGTTGGAAATTAAATTTGTTAATCTCAATCCTATAATTCAGCATATGTTTCTTACACTCTCTGATATGGAGGAAGGAGAAAAGAAAGATTTTGTCTTAGAAACTCTTCTCAAAGAATTTGGTGGTGTAGCAAGAGAGGCTAGAAAAGTCTTTACTAAATATAAAATGCTTGGTTCTTACACCAACTTTGCTAGTACCCTTAAAAAGATGGATATGGATAGAATTAAGTATACTAATAATGTTAATGATGGTAGAGAAATTAAGGCGCCAATACCTAGTAAGCTCCTAGGGATGTATGAAGCTTTGGAAAATAACTATGCTTGGCTTGTTCCTGAAAATTTGTTTGATGAGAATAGCAAGCCTAAGAGTAATGAAAAGGGGGCCTCTGAAACTTACATAGATAAGATAACATGCATTGTGGAAGAAACTTCCCACGCCCCTGGAGATAATGTTGATGCTCCATCTCTTGATGTTACTTGATTTGCACTTTCTGCGCCTAGCTGAAAGGCGTTAAAGAAAAGCACTTCTTGGAAGATAACCCATGTTTTATTTTATTTACTGTATTGTTGAGTCTTGGAAGTTGTTTACTACTGTAGCAACCTCTCCTTATCATGTTTTTGTGCCAAGTAAAGTTTTTATGTTAAAGTTGATACTATATTTGGGATCGCTGCGCAGAAACAGCATTGCTGTCTGTCACGAATTCTGGCATAAGTCTCTGTAAAAAATCAAAAAAATCTGCAAATTTACGAGCGTGATCCTCAGATATGTACGCAACTTTCATTAGTTTTGAGTTTTTCCATTTGAGCAAGTTAAGTGCCCCTTCCAGATGCATCTTTACGGACTGTTCTGTTTTGACAGATTCTGCCTTTTATTTCGCATTGCCGCTTTTGCTATGTTGAATGAGTTTCTTTGTTCCATTAACTTTTAGAAGCTTTGTGCAATGTCCAGAAGTGTTTAGAATGATTGTGTCACCTCTGAATATGTGAATTTGTGGTTATGCACTAACCCTCTAATGAGTTTGCTTGAAGTTTGTGTGAAGGAAGTTTTCAAGGGTCAAGAGAAGAGGATGATATACTATGATCAAGAAGAGTGAAAGGTCTAAGCTTGGGGATGCCCCGGTGGTTCATCCCTGCATATTTTAAGAAGACTCAAGCATCTAAGCTTGGGGATGCCCAAGGCATCCCCTTCTTCATCGACAACATTATCAGGTCACTTCTAATGAAACTATATTTTTATTCCGTCACATTCTTATGTTCTTTACTTGGAGCGTTGGTTTGTTTTTATTTTTGTTTTGCTTTGAATAAAGTTGGATCCCGCCATTCTTATATTGGAGATATTACGCTCCGCTTTTTCATATGGAACACTTGTGTTCTTAATTGTGCTTTAATGTTCATGGCGAAGTCTAATTGCTTCGTTAGATTGCTATTTGGTTGGAATTGGAAAATGCTGCATATGGTTTGGTAAATTTGGCAATTGTTTGAGCTCTCATAGATCATGTTTAAGCTCTTGCATCATGTAGTTTAATCTATTAATGAAGAACTACCGTAGAGCTTGTTTAATTTGGTTTGCATGATTGTTCTCTCTAAGTCTAGATATTTTCGGGTAAAGTGTTTGAACAACAAGGAAGACAGTGTAGAGCCTTATAATGTTTGCAATATGTTCTTGTGTGAGTTTTGATGTACCTGTTCATACTTGTGTTTGCTTCAAACAACCTTGCTAGCCCAAACCTTGTACTGAGAGGAAATGCTTCTCGTGCATCCAAACACCTTGAGCCAAACTCCATGCCATTTGTGTCCACCATATCTACCTACTATGTGGTATTTTTCTGCCATTCCAAAGTAAATTACTTGAGTGCTACCTTTAAAATTTCATTCCTCTACCTCTACAATATATAGCTCATGGGACAAATAGCTTAAAAACTATTGTGGTGATGAATATGTAGTTATGTGTCTTAATTCTTATAAGTTGCTTGTTGAGCGGTAACCATGTTTTCTGGGGACGCCATCAACTTTATCTTTGTTGGATATCATGTGAGATGCTATGCATGTTCGTCTTGTCCGAAGTAAGTGGACTTCATGATCAAATGGTTTGAGTATGCATATGTTAGAGAAGAACATTGGGCCGCTAACTAAAGCCATGTATCATGGTGGAAGTTTCAGTTTGGACATACAACCTCAATCTCTTATGAGAATATTAACTGTTGAATGCTTAAGCATTAAAAGAGGAGTCCATTATTTGTTGTCTATGTTGTCCCGGTATGGATGTCTAAGTTGAGAATAATCAAAAGCGAGAAATCCAATGTGTGCTTTCTCCTTAGACACTTGTACAGGCGGCATAGAGGTACCCCTTTGTGACACTTGGTTGAAGCATATGTTATGCGATGAGAATCCGTGTTTCCGAGCTAAGTAGGACAAGGTGCGAGCACTATTAGTACTCTATGCATGAGACATGCAACTTGTAGGAAGTATTATGCATAGCACATATGAATTATTACTACCGTTGACAAAATTGTTTCTATGTTTTCAAAACAAAAGCTCTAGCACAAAAATAGTAATCCATGCTTCCCTCTGCGAAGGGCCATTCTTTTACTTTATTGTTGAGTCAGTTTACCCACTTCTTTCTATCTTAGAAGCAAACACTTGTGTTAACTGTGTGCATTGATTCTTACATGTTTACTTATTGCACTTGTTATATTACTCTATGTTGACAAATATCCATGAGATATACATGTTACAAGTTGAAAGCATTCGCTGAAACTTAATCATCCTTTGTGTTGCTTCAATGCATTCTACTTAGAATTTATTGCTTATGAGTTAGCTCTTATGCAACTCTTATTGATACTTGTCTTGAAAGTACTATTCATGAAAAGTTTTGCTATATGATTCATTTGCTTAGTCATTATCTTTGTTAGCAATCTTTTGTTCAGATCACTCCATTCATCTCATATGCTTTACAATAATGTTGATCAAGACTATGTTGGTAGCATGTCACTTCAGAAATTTTTGTGTTATCGTTTACCTACTCGAGGACGAGTAGGAACTAAGCTTGGGGATGCTTGATACGTCGCAAACGTATCTATAATTTCTTATGTTCCATGCTACTTTTATTACAATACTTGAATGTTTTATACATACTTTACAACATTATTATACATTTTCCGGCACTAACCTATTAACAAGATGCCGAAGTGCCAGTTCTTTTTCTGCTGTTTTTGGTTTCAGAAATCCTAGTAAGGAAATATTCTCGGAATTGGACGAAATCAACGCCCAGGGGCCTATTTTTACACGAAGCTTCCAGAAGACCGAAAGGGAGACGAAGTGGGGCCACGAGGCGACGACACGCTAGGGCGGCGCGGCCTGGGCCGCGCCGGCCTGTTGTGTGGGGCCCTCGCGTCGCCCCCTGACCTACCCTTCCGCCTACTTAAAGCCTCTGTCGCGAAACCCCTTGTACCGAGAACCACGATACAGAAAACCTTCCAGAGACGCCGCCGTCGCGAATCCCATCTCGGGGGATTCAGGAGATCGCCTCCGGCACCCTGCCGGAGAGGGGAATCATCACCGGAGGGCTCTATATCATCATGCCCGCCTCCGGATTGATGCGTGAGTAGTTCATCCTTGGACTATGGGTCCATAGCAGTAGCTAGATGGTTGTCTTCTCCGCTTGTGCTATCATTGTATTAGATCTTGTGAGCTGCCTAACATGATCAAGATCATCTATTTGTAATGCTACATGTTGTGTTTGGCGAGATCCGATGAATATAGAATATTATGTTAAGTTGATTATCAATCTATCATATATGTGTTGTTTATGTTCTTGCATGCTCTCCGTTGCTAGTAGAGGCTCCGGCCAAGTTGATACTTGTAACTCCAAGAGGGAGTAATTATGCTCGATAGTGGGTTCATGCCTCCATTAAATCTGGGACAGTGACAGAAAGTTCTAAGGTTGTGGATGTGCTGTTGCTACTAGGGATAAAACATTGATGCTTTGTCTAAGGATATTTGTGTTGATTACATTACGCGCCATACTTAATGCAATTATCTGTTGTTTACAACTTAATACTGGAAGGGTTCGGATGATAACCTGAAGGTGGATTATTTAGGCATAGATGCATGCTGGATAGCGGTCTATGTACTTTGTCATAATGCCCTGATTAAATCACATAGTAATCATCGTTGATATGTATTGAATCTTTATTTGTCAATTGCTCGCCTGTAATTTGTTCACCCAGCATGTTAGTTATATTATTGGAGAGACACCACTAGTGAACTGTGGACCCCGGTCCATTCTTTTACATCTGAATACATTCTTGCTTTACTGTTCTTTGCAGACAAACACCATCTTCCACTCGATCGTTTAATCCTTTGTTTTCACAAGCGGTGAGATTGACAACCTCACATTACGTTGGGGCAAAGTACTTTGATTGTGTTGTGCGGTTCCACGTTGGCGCCGGTTTCCTGGTGTTGCGCCGCACTACATTCCTCCACCAACAACCTTCACGTGCTTCTTGGCTCCTACTGGTTCGATAACCTTGGTTTCTTTCTGAGGGAAAACTTGTTGCTGTGCGCATCACACCTTTCTCTTGGGGTTCCCAACGGACGTGTACATCTACACGCATCACGTATCTATAATTTCTTATGTTCCATGCTAGTTTTATGACAATACTCACATGTTTTATATACACTTTACATCATTTTCATGCATATTCCGGCACTAACCTATTAACAAGATGCCGAAGCGCCAGTTCCTGTTTTCTGTTTTTGTTTCAGAAATCCTACACAGGAAATATTCTCGTAATTGGACGAAACAAAAGCCCACGGTCTTATTTTGCACGGAGCCTTCCAGAAGTCCGAAGAGGAGACGAAGAGGGGCGACGAGGCGGCCACACCCTAGGGGGTGCGGCCCCACCCCTGGTCGCGCCGCCCTATGGGGTGGGCCCCTCGTCCCCGACTGCCCCTTCGCCTATATATTCTCTCCGTCGCGAAAACCCTGTTACCGAGAGCCACAATATGGAAAAAGTTCCAGAGACGCCGCCACCGTCAATCCCATCTCGGGGGATTCAGGAGATCGCCTCTGGCACCCTGCCGGAGAGGGGAATCATCACCGGAGGGCTCTACATCACCATGCCCGCCTCCGGATGATGCGTGAGTAGTTCATCCTTGGACTATGGGTCCATAGCGGTAGCTAGATGGTTGTCTTCTCCTCTTGTGCTATCATGTTTAGATCTTGTGAGCTGCCTATCATGATCGGGATCATCTATTTGTAATGCTACATGTTGTGTTTGTTGGGATCCGATGAATATGGAATACTATGTCAAGTTGATTAATTGATCTATCATATATGTGTTGTTTATGTTCTTGCATGCTCTCCGTTGCTAGTAGAGGCTCTGGCCAAGTTGATACTTGTAACTCCAAGAGGGAGTATTTATGCTCGATAGTGGGTTCATGCCTCCATTGAATCTGGGACAGTGACAGAAAGTTCTAAGGTTGTGGATGTGCTGTTGCCACTAGGGATAAAACATCGATGCTTTTTCTAAGGATATTTGTGTTGATTACATTACGCACCATACTTAATGCAATTGTCTATTGTTTGCAACTTAATACTGGAAGGGGTGCGGATGCTAACCTGAAGATGGACTTTTTAGGCATAGATGCATGCTGGATGGCGGTCTATGTTCTTTGTCGTAATGTCCTAAGTAAATCGCATAGTAGTCATCATGATATGTATATGCATCTTTATTCTGTCAATTGCCCAACTGTAATTTGTTCACCCAACATGCTATTTATCTTATTGAGAGACGCCACTAGTGAACTGTGGACCCCGGTCCTATTCTTTACATCTGAAATACAATCTACTGCTTGTTCTCTGTTGTTTTCTACAAGCAAACATCATTCTCCACCATACGTTTAATCCTTTGTTTCAGCAAGCCGGTGAGATTGACAACCTCACTGTTAAGTTGGGGCAAAGTATTTTGATTGTGTTGTGCAGGTTCCACGTTGGCGCCGGAATCTCTGGTGTTGCGCCGCACTACACTCCTCCACCAACAACCTTCACGTGGCCTTCATCTCCTACTGGTTCGATAACCTTGGTTTCTTTCTGAGGGAAAACTTGCGTTGTGCGCATCACACCTTCCTCTTGGGGTTCCCAACGGACGTGTGCATCACGCGCCATCAGTGTTTTTACGGCGCCGTTGCCGGGGAGATCAAGACAAGCTGCAAGGGGAGTCTCTCACATCCATCACTTCTCATGCCACATACTACTTGACACCCCTCTCCATCCCGGCAAGCACCATATCCTTCATCAACAAGATTGAGAGAGCCTTCCTATGATCGGCTAGTGATCACACTTCGGGGGCCAAATGAAAGGTCAATTGGGAGTTAGTTTGTCGACCAAAGAAGCTTGGTGGCCTTGGTATCATTCATATGGACAAGTTTGCAATGGCCCTTCGCCTTAGATGGCCTTGGTTGGAATGGAAAGAACCCAACAAGATTTGGGTGGGCTCCGGTAACCCTTGCTCGGAACAAGATATGGACATTTTTTTTACGCCGCCACGAACATTACGGTGGGCAATGGGATGAAGACTCCTTTTTGGTATGCACCATGGCTTGATGGGAGAAAGCCAATTGAGATTGCGCCGCTTATTTTTGCTTCCTCCAAACGCAAAAATTGGAAGGTGGCTCATGCTCTACAAAACAATGCTTGGGTGCATAAAGTTGATTTGGGGGATGATTTTTCTTTGGAGCACCTTTCGCAATTTTTCGAGTTATGGGGTCTCATACAAAATTTCCACCTCAATGACAATCTCGAGGATGATATTTCTTGGAGGCTCACCGAGAGTGGCCACTATTCGACGAAGTCCGCCTACGACTTGCAATTCTGGGTTCCACCTTCTCAAGCCTTATACAAGTCCATGTGGAAAATGTGGGCGCCCCAAAGATTAAGTTGTTCACTTGGCTTGTTTTCCAAAATAGAATTTGGACCGCCGACCGCTTGGCAAAACGGGGGTGGCCAAATTGTGGGGATTGCCCCTTGTGTGACCAATGCACGGATTTCGTCGACCACCTTCTTGTCCATTGCCATTTCACCTTGCGTCTTTGGGACAAGGCCAAAGAAGGGTTTGACATTCCGGCTTCTCATGTCAATAATTGGGCGGGCCTCTCCTTCCCGAAGTGGTGGATCATGATATCGTCAGGGCAAAACCGTAAGGGTATGGCTTCTCTCGCCATGCTCATCATTTGGGAGATTTGGAATGAGAGAAATGATAGAGTCTTCAAGAACAAGCGCGCCTCTACGCAAGTCGTCTTCGAGAGGATCAAAAAAAGCTACTCTTTGGGTCATAAAGGGTGCTAAAAGTTTGAGTAATTTGATGCCGCGAGAGTAGAACTTGTAATATGTCTAAGACTTTTACTTTCTTGTAAACTCCTTTCTTAATTAATGAATGAGCAAATATTTTTCCCTCGTTTCAAAAAAAACCTTATTGAGTAAGATCCACCACATTGTTATATGGAAAATACTACTCGCTGATGCGTAGTGTATGAAAGCTCAACACAACGTTGCCTAGAAAGCGCAAGCATGGTGGCTGGATTTATCCCGAAGTGCCTAGGGAGCTAACAAACAGATGTGTCGGTACAGTATTGACTCAGAAATCTTCAAATCTTCTTCCAGGGCCTGTGTGTGAGTGCCACATGTGTTTTAGAGGCACCAAATTTTGAATCTCCGACCATCTAGGTTAGGATCAACTACTAAGGGCATCTCTAGTGGGCTGACCCATTTTTATTTCCGTTTGCGTCGGGCACGGACACAAAAAGTGGTCACATGTCCGCATGCGTTTGCCTCTTCTCCAGCGGCAGAGACGTATTTTTTTTGACCACATGGATCAGCCATGCATGATTAGGAAAGAGAGAGAGGGAAAGATTCCCTTTGTGTGGCTAGGAATGGTGAGCACATGGGTCCACCCTACAATAAAGGAGGAGAGAGAGGGCTGCATGCAAACCAAACGGACGCAAACGGACGCGCGAACACGTCGGCACAGACGCATTCTTGACTCATATTTGATCCACGTTTGCGTCAGGACGGACACTGCGGACATTTTGCGTCTAGCCGCTGGACAGTTTATCAATAGAATTTCGTTCGATACGAGGCAAAAGACATGCTATTTTTATTAATAAAAGAGAAGGGAGAGTTTGGACAGTTTATCAATAGAAAATCGGCATAGACTCCCTCACTTGACCCATGCTAGGGCTCACACATCCACCCTGGCTACCACGGAAGCTGCACTCACCACCGAAGCGAGGATTCATCCAAGTTTCCCATTAGCATCATAGCTATCACTCAACAGCCATTCAGGCTTCCCCGAAGACGACCACCAAAAAGACCTCTCCGTAGCAGCACCGTAAAGCTCAAACCAGCCTTTGCCAAACAAGTGACTTCTCTCGGAGAGATGGGCAGCTCCGACTCTACTAAAAAGCTCTGGAGAGAACATGGGCAAGACATGCGCCGAAGAAGATCTTCACCATTGAACCATCCCTTCTTAAATGAAGAGCTCAAAAAGCATAGCAGCTCCAACTACACAGCAAGAAAAGAGCAATGAAGAACTCAAAAATCATAGCAGCTCCAACTTCACAGTAAGGAAAAACCAACATAAAGATACTATGACGGAGGCCGACTAAAAAAGTATTGCCGTGTCCGGACCATCGCTCATCAATGTCACCGTTTCCATGCAAGCCACCACAGGGAACTCCAGCATCGCCGGTTGGTCGAAGTTGTGTGCACCCAGCCCACCAAGAAGTGCAAAGAGATCAAGAGCTTCAAGATAACACCCCAGATCGAACCAAGAAGTGACATGAGACGACGCGTCAAAGCTTTCACCCAAAGGACCTGATCTGAGTGTGCATTTGAAGTGTTGAGCACTAGAGCATCGCATTATCTACGAACATTCTACACCCTTGGGCATTCGGTTCTTCTAGATGGAGATTATGGCGAGAGACCAGCGCAGGATCGGCTTGTCAGGCTCATCAAGCGCCTGGGCTTGGTTCGTTTGGTCATCAAAAGCCAAGTCGAGCAAGGTTCAAGCCAGTCCCAGACTCCAACTGACGACATCACAGCCTTGGCATACTGCAACACACCATTCAGGTGCTCTTGGTGCTGACAGTCTGACACTGGGTGGTTAAGGCAAGTCCAGATCACAAGGAAATGCATATAGCAGAAGAACATGTACTATCCAATCAATAAGAACCAGCTAATCATTCAAGAAACGAACTGAGTAACACGATCGACCGACAGGCATGTTGCGAACACAACAAGGCAGATTCAGGCATATAAGCAACAGGCTGTGGGGTCCCAGGCAGGAGGCTTGCCGACAATAATATCATACGCACAATAAACGCATCAAGGGATAAACAGGTGGGAGTTCACAACTCAAATGACACGGATAACTGCCACTTTCTTCTGCATCTGGTGCTACAGCACGCCAGGATCCACATCAGTTTCCACCAAACAGGTAGCCCAGGGAGGAGCCGCCGCCAGGAGCAGCATGGACCTTGGTTGAAGGACGGTCCTGCAAATGCCATTCAAATCACGAGACATGACTATTAGCCAGGCCCAGGAATCAGAAATTTTCAGTTTCATAACATAGCAGCTCGGTGAAGAAATCAGTTTCAACTGGAGCAAGGACAAGGTTTGATATACAGGTATTTTTCTGTTCTCACAATTAAGTAGCGATAGAACTTTCTAAAGTCAAAATTCTAGAAATGATGTCATGTTCCATACCCTGGTTGGCTAATATAAGAACTGGGAGCATAGACATTCAAAATTGAAAGACATAAGTCAACACAAGACTGCGGAGTATTATTGGTTGCTTCACGAGGACTAAAATATTGAGTTTGCAAGAGTTCTAGAAACAGTGAGAATTAAGCAAAATACTGAACTAGGTCTTACAAACTTCACAGAAAGCATGGTATTTTGTTCACTTTTAACAACTATGAACTATGCGCAGTGTTTATGAACAATGAACATGGTGCATGATTCATCGTAAGCAGTCCCAACATTTGAAATGCAACAACAGGCCAGCAGCACCCCAACGGAAGGACACTTGAAAATTTCAAGAAAAATAAATTAATGTGAACAAAATAGAAGTTTTTATTGTATCGACAGGATTCTCTAGGTGCAATGTAGGCCTTATACATAATGACACTCCAAGTCTAGATCTTCTCCAGAGTGTCAATATTCAGAAAATAGCTTGATTTTGGTGTTGAACGAACAAAAGGGATAACTTATATTAAGTAAACAATACTCCATCTGATTATCAAAAGTATGACATCCTTGCTAACTGTAGAACACTGAGGGCATGATATGTGAATGAATGCCATCTGATGACAAAATAGAACCCAGTAAAACCTAATGTCAATTTCACAAGTTAAAAGAAGAAGAAACAACCATACCGTAAGGAAGTTGCCAGTGTTCTGGCCATCAGCTCGCTGGTAGTTATTGGTTTGGCTGCCTGGAATACCAGCTGGAATCTGCTTGGAGACCTCACCCTTTACTGGCGACACTTTCTCAGTAGGAACGCCTGCTGCTGGTAGAGCTTCAGCTGGTACTGGTGGTGCAGCTGCAGCTGGTGCTGCTGGTGCAACTGCTGGTTTAGGAGGTTCGCCGCCTCCAAAGAGGTAACCAAGAGAACTTTGGCCACCACCAGCGCTCCCACCACGACTCATCTTGATTGTTGATGAAGACACTGTGCAAAGATCGATGTCAGCAACGGATTAAGAATGACTTCAATGCATATTGTCGCAAGAGTCACAAAGGGAACAATACTATGATTCAATTGAATTTTTCTCTTTTTCAGTACCGCAAGCAAAGATGGAAAGCATGACCTGCAACAAACGCTAATTGTATAACTAACCAGAGAGCAAGAACAAATCATAGAAAACAAATTTTACTTGGCCACATGATGCCCTTTTGTAGCCAGCAAGCCGGTTTTCCCTGCTAGTCGAGTCAAAGGACCCAGACGGTCTAGCCATGCTGACCAATGGTCACTCATATAAAATACAACTAGCAGGTAAGGCTTTAATTTTCCTCAAGGTGATCACTTTTTTCGTGTGAAAGAATTGTTATTACACTGCAAAGCATGTTTTATTGTTCCAACTTACACAAAAAGCGTAATATCATACATGAAGATGCAGAAGCACTGATAAGTAGCTGGGAATTCATTAAAGGCACAAGTTCGGTCCATGGATACCTAGATGTGGAATTATACAATTCCTAGGATGGATATGGTGTAGGAAACATTTTTTAAATTAGCTAACTTCTGAAACAACCTTTATGCCACAAATAAAGTGGTAAAAAGTAACAAGAGCCTAACTCTTCTCTCTCTGATCGATTGCTAAGGAGCAGGACGTGATGAGGTGATGTTAACTAGTACTACCAATCTTGAAATTATATGGCAGGATAAGAATAACTCATCTTAACGGGTACAAAGGATGCATGGTCGTCTTAATATATAAATAGTACCGTCGAATTACCTGACTAAACAGAACAGATCATGCCATCTTTTATCCAAAAGCACGGAGCAAATCCCATAATGCCTTCAAGACACCAGATCGATTAAACATACTATGGATGATAAGACTATGCGCTCAGCATAAACTATACCATAATTTGGCATCCCGACGAGTATCAGCAGATCGCTTCTTGGCTAACGCGCGGCACAACCTCTACTCAAGTAATCGAAACAATACTACGAATACCACCCATCGCCCAAGGGGGTGGGGGAAAGCAATCGATTACAACAACAAAAGCGAACAAATCCGCCAGCGATCCAACCATGGATGCGCGCATGGATGAGGAAACAAAAATGGGGGGGATCTCGTTGACAGATTAGGCCCGTGAGAGCAAAGATCAGGGTAAGGGGCTCACCGAGGAGAACCGAGGACAGCGGACGAACGACGCCGGAGAAGAGGGACGGCGGCGGCGGCGAGAGGTTGGGAATTTGGGCCGCGGTTGGCTGGCTATAGCCCTCTATCGTTTCTGCTCCCGAAATGGGGTGCGGCCTGATTTTGTAGAGTGTGCCGGACCGGTCTTGCAGGAAAGGGGGCCAGCCAGCTGTCCGATCTTCGCAATCGACGGTTCGTGTAGAGAGTGGTCAGTCTCGCCTGCGGAATCACACTTCACCAAAATACTAAAACTAGACCCCAAAAAAAAATACAGTACTAAGAGCATCTCCAGTTGCGTCCCCCAAACCGTCCCCCAAAGCGATTTAGGGGACGCCGGACAAATAATCTCTTCCAGTCGCAGTCTCCAAATCGTTTTTTTGTCGGAAGTCCCCCAAATCGCGTCGGCGTGGGTGCGTCCCTGGTACATAGGGGATGGTGCGGGACGCCGGACAGATTTCTCGTCTCCCACATGCGCAGCCCACATGTCACCCTCTCTCTCTCCTTTTTCTCGTACTTGTTGTCTTCTCCAGGAAAGCGACGACCTCGCCTGACTAGCGGTAGCCATTCCTTGGGAAGGCGCCTCCTGAGCTGCACGGGCTCGCCGCCGTCTGACGCCGCGGGCGACGCCGGCGCGGTGGGGAAGGTGACATCGGAGGTGGAGCGGCGCGTGAGCATGAGAGACTCGAGCCGCTTGATACGTCCAAAACGTATCTACTTTCCCGAACACTTTTGCTATTGTTTTGCCTCTAATTTGTGTATTTTGGATGCAACTAACACGGACTAACCCAAGAGCGTGGTGTCTCGTTTTTGTGCAGAAATCCAACTTTTAGGAAAAACCTCGGGATTAGTCAGAAGGATATTTTCCGAAAACTCACGGAGCCGAAGGGCAAGTCGGGTGGAGGCCCGAGGGCCCCACACCCTAGGGCGGCGCGGCCAGGGAGGGGCGCGCGGCCCTAGCGTGTGGCCCCCTCGGCGGCCTCCGACGCCCTCCTTCGGACTACTTATCGCCTCGACCTAAACGCACGGGAGAGGTCGAAGTCGCAGAAACCCTCCCGAACGCCGCCACATCGCGAAACTCCGCCTCGGGAGCCGAAGTCTCCGTTCGGCACTCCGGGACGGGGAATTGGAGGAGATCATCACCGCCATCACCACCGACGCCTCTACATCAACCAGCCATGTTTCCCCCATCCATGTGTGAGTAATTCCCCCGTAGGCTGAAGGGGATGGTAGGGATTGGATGAGATTGGTCATGTAATAGTATAAGATTGTTAGGGCATAGTGCCTAGTGTCCGTAATTGGTACTTTGATGATATTGTTGCAACTTGTTATGCTTAATGCTTGTCACTAGGGCCCGAGTGCCATGATCTCAGATCTGAACATGTTATTATTTCATCATGATATTCATTGTTTATGGTCTTACCTGCAAGTTGTATACACATGTCGCTGTCCGGAACTAATGGCCCCGAAGTGACAGAAATCGGGACAAACGGGGGGGATGGTAGTGATGTGAGGATCACATGTGTTCACGGAGTGTTAATGCTTTGCTCCGGTACTCTATTAAAAGGAGTACCTTAATATCTAGATTCCCTTGAGGCCCGGCTGCCACCGGCTGGTAGGACAAAAGATGTTGTGCAAGTTTCTCATTGCGAGCACGTACGACTATAATTGGAACACATGCCTATTGATTGCTTTGTACTTAGACACCGTTTTATTATTATCTGCAAATGCCTTGATTGTTACATGAGTTTCTCTCATCCATGCAACGCCCGTTATCCCCCCGTGCCTACAGTATTTTAATCCTGCTGTTTACTATAATCACTACTGCTGTCTTACTACTCTTGTTATTTCACCATTATTGCTATAAAACTGTTAATCTTGATAAACTCTTGCGAGCAAGTCTGTTTCAGTGCGCTGAATTGACAACTCCGTTGTTAAGGCTTTCAAGTATTCTTTGTCCCCCTTGTGTCGAATCAATAAATTGGGTTTTACTACCCGCGAAGACTGCTGCGATCCCCTATACTTGTGGGTCATCAGGATTTTCTGGCGCCGTTGCCGGGGAGCATAGCTTTATTTGGAAGTTCACTTGGATTGATATTGTTCGCTGCAAATTCTCCATCATGGGTAAAACTCGCGATCCTAAAGTCGCCATATTACCATCCACTACAAGAAAAGGTACAACTCTGAGTACCTCTGCTGCTCTTGATTCACCATCTGTGATTGATAAACTTGTTTCACCACCACATGCTTCACTTGCTGGTACTTCTGCTGAATCTGAAAACTCTCATAATATTGATAATATTTCTGCTGTGCTTGATGATAGTGGTTCATTGGGATCTTTTCTAGATGCTACAATTGCTAGGTCTAGACAAATTGAAAATGCTGAAACTCCTGATGCTACTACACCTGTTAATTCACCTGAACTTGATTATTCTAGTGATGATCCTGATGAAGATTATGTGGAGCTTAATGATGATCTTATTAATAGATGCAATGCTACTGCTGATGCAAGTAAAATTAAAAAGTTTCTCACACAATATACTGTTAGACATAAGTTATCTCCTGATCCTACATTTGCCACATCTCCTATATGCATTAAGGATAAAGATTATGATTTTTCTCTTGATCTATCTCATATAGCTATTGTAGAGAAAGCACCCTTTTGTGGTACTGAAAAAGAAAGTGTTGTAGAACACATGATTGAACTTTCTTCTATGAGTAGTTTGTTTTCTGATGATATCAAGATGCGTACTTACTTTGTCGTTAAATTTTTCCTTTCTCATTAAAGGATGATGCTAAAACTTGGTATAATAATTTGCCTCCTGGTTCTATTAAAAATCCAACTGATTTGCGTGATGTTTTCTTTCGAAAATACTTTCCTGCTAGTGCTCAACATATTGCTTTACAGAGAATTTATAGATTTGACCAGGGAGATGAAGAGAAATTGCCTGAGGCTTGGGCAAGATTTTGTTCTCTTATCAGAGCTCGACCTGGACATGATTTAGAAAAGAATGATCTACTTGATATATTTTATAGTGGACTAACCATTGAGTCTAGGGCATATTTGGATAGTTGTGCTGGTTGTGTTTTCAGGAAAAGAACTCCAGACGAAGCTGAAGAATTATTGGCTAAAATAGGCCGGAATCATGATGATTGGACTACGCCTGAACCAACTCCAACGCCAATATTGAAGAAGAGGGGTTTAATTAAATTGAATGATGAAGATATGAGGGAAGCCAAGAAGTCTCTCAAGGAGAAAGGTATTAAATCTGAAGATGTGAAGAATCTGCCTCCCATAGAAGATATATGTGAGATAATTCCCCCTTCATCCATGATTGAGGTAAATTCCCTTCAACGCTTTACTAGGGAAGATATTCCGTATTCAAAACCTCCTGCGCAATGCTTAGATGAGTTTGATAATTATATTGTTAAGCAAGAAAATTTTAATATGAGAGTAGAGAATCATTTAATGAAAAATTCTCAAGCTTTTAGCAATTTGCATGATATTGTGGAGAGAACCTCCAATGATGTTAATATGCTTGTTAAACATTTTCAAATGGTTCAAACTCAAATTGATCAACTCACTAAAGTACAAAATGACTTGTTAAAATAATTCTAAAGAGAAACATGCTTATGAAGTAACAACTAGAGGTGGTGTCTCTACCCAGGATCCTCTATATCCTGAAGGGCATCCCAAAAGAATTGAACAAGATTCTCAACGCATTGAACCTAGAGCTCCTTCTAAGAAAAAGAAGAAGAAACATAAAGATGTTGTAGAATCCTCTGAACCTGTTAATGATCCTAATAGTATTTCTATTTCTGATGCTGAAACTGAAAGTGGTAATGAACATGATAATAATAATGGTAATGATAAGAATGATGTTTCTGATAAAGAAGAAGTTGAAGATGAACCTGAAAAGCAAGATAAAAATAAAAAGTATACTAAAGAAGATTTTATTGCTAAGAAACATGGTAATGAAAGGGAACCTTGGGTGCAAAAGCAAATGCCTTTTCCTGCTAAGAAACTAAAATCAAAGGAAGAAGAACACTATAATAAATTTTGTGATTGGATGAAACCTTTATTCTTGCAAATCCCTTTGACTGATGCTATTAAATTGCCTCCTTATTCAAAGTATATGAAAGATATTGTTACTAACAAAAGGAAAATCCCCAATGAGGAAATTTCCACTATGCTTGCTAATTACTCTTTCAATGGCAAAGTTCCAAAGAAGTTGGGCGACCCAGGTATACCTACTATTCCTTGTTCTATTAAGAATAATTATGTTAAAACTGCTCTATGTGACTTGGGAGCCGGTGTTAGTGTTATGCCTTTTTCTCTTTATAAGAGACTTTATTTAGATAAGTTGATACCTACTGATATATCTTTGCAAATGGCTGATAAATCTACTGCTATTCCTGTTGGTATATGTGAGGATGTTCTGTTCAAGTTACTAATAACTTGATATTAACTGATTTTGTTGTGTTGGAAATGCTGAAGATGATAATATGTCTATTATTCTTGGGAGACCTTTTCTTAACACCGCAGGGGCTGTTATTGATTGCAATAAAGGAAAGGTTACTTTCAATGTTGATGATAGGGAGCACACCGTCTATTTCCCCAAGAGGATTGAGAAAGCGTGTGGAGTTAATACTATTTCTAATGTGAGAACTATCAAAGTGGGAACTATTGATTGTCCTATATATGAGCCTAAAGAAGAATATCAAACTCTTATGATTGGATCCATATCAATACAATTCAAGGTAACATGATTGATTTGAGGTTTATTTCTTCTTATGCTATGTAAAATTTATTTGGTGGCAAGACTTGATCAACCTTGTTAATAAATACTTTTTATATGCATAGAGGAGGTAAACAACATCTCTTTCTTCCTCCACTTGCTCTAGTTGCTGTAGCACTTTTATTTTGCAAAGTTCCTTAGTTAATTAGAGATTTCAAAAAAATTCCTGGCCAGTAATAATAAACTTAATACCCAGAAATGTGCATTTTTCAAAGTTTTCAAAAATTCGCAAAAATTATACCGTTGGTCCTATTTTTCGACGAGGCACCTGGGAGCACCTGGGATGACCACTGGGGCACCCCAGGGTGCACCCCACATCTTGGCGCGGCCAGCAAGGGGCGCGCCACCCTGGTGTGTGGGCCCCCCTTTACCCCACTTTAGCATCTCTTCCTCCCACACTCTTCTCTCTCCCGAAAAAATCGACACCAGCTTCCTCTCACTCGTGTTTTTGCTCAAGAACTCCAGATTTCTCGATCTCTTTGCTCAGCCCAGATTTCTGTCTGAAATTTGGCACATTTGCTCTTCGGTATGTGACTCCTTCGATTATCCAAGTAGAATTTTGTTTGGTGGAGTATATCTTGCATATTTTCTTGTAGGTAACATGTTTAGTGAGCTTGCATGCTTGTTCTAAGTGGTAGAAACTAGTTTTGATGCATGATTAGTACTCTAGCAAGTTCCTATGGTAGTTTCCCTCAATTATATGTCACCAAATCAAGTTTTATATTGTTTGTTGAAAAATTTCAGAAAAGGGGGATGGACAACTTTAACTTTGGAGAAGTGTTCCAAGGGGAGACAACAAGCACGGGGAGGCCCTCTAGGTCATCCACCCGATGCAGGCCATCCTACAATGAGGATCTCATCGCACCAAGCTTCGCACCCGAGGAGGACAATGGAGTCCCCAACGCTGCATCCTTTCCATGTTATGACTTTTTGAGTAATGCAGGGTTGTTGGATGATTTCTTGACCCTCGTCGGTAAGGCAAGTTTAACCACCTATGTGGGAGATGAGAGTGAGCAATACTACACGCTCACTAAAATCTTTGTGGAGAGCTTCAAGTTCAACAATAAGCACTTTCACCCGACAGTTTCATTCAAGATCTATGGTAAACCTATTACTATGAAGTTGGAAAATTTTTGTGCTGCATTGGGTATTGTCCCTGTAGGTACAGCAAGGAAGATCGAGGACAACCCAAGGGAATTGTTGGAGCTCTATCGAGGGATCACCAATGATGATTGTCGCACCATCCAGCGTGGCAAGATAAGAAACATTCAACTCCCCGCCATTAAGTATTTTGCTTATTACATTGGTACTAGCATTCTTGGTAGGGAGAACACTAGCAACATATCTAGCTATCACCTTGGTTTCTTAATTGCTGCACTCACTGGGGAAACACCTTATCATCTTGGTGCTCTTGTTGCTCGCCGCTTGTCTAACAAGGGGCCCATATTTGGAGGAATTATTGCTTCACGCGTTTTAGCATATTTAGAGCTTCCTCTTGACCCTAATGATGTGAAAATAGCTCCTATGAGGCTCGATATTGCTGCTATGAAGAGTCATCAATTTGTTACAGCTGACTCTAGGTTAGATAATATTGTCTATAGAGTGTTGTTTGCTGACGGGGAAGAGAGGGAAGTCCCTTTGCCCCAACCAGATTTGTTCAGTATCAACAGGAAACCATGGTCGCGCTCTAAGGAGGAGGTGGATGAGAAGCTGAAGATACACAACTTCCACCAGCAGCATGACTCCGAGGACGCCGAGCCCTCCTACGACTACACCGTCACGTATCCGGGTGCTTCTTCTAGCACATACCCGGAATATGATCCATCTTCGTACTACGAAGGTGCTTCTTCATGGGCACCATGGGGTTGATCTCCACTTAGGCCAAAAGCCTAAGCTTGGGGGGAGGTATACCGGCATCACTCATTCTTTGCATATTATGGTTGCTGGATACTTGTACATACTTGTTTAGTTTCTTTGAGTGGTTTTCTAATGAGAGGGAGATGATATTTGGGGAAGTGCTGCCTGAAAACAGATTCTGGACTGTTACTAGAAAAATTCGTGCGTACAGCTAGAACGTTATTTTGAGCTGCCAATTTTTGTGCATGTTCCCCAGATTGTTATCTAACTTTCATTAGTTGAACACTTTTCGAGCTGAGCAACGGAAGATTTTTGTAAAAATCGATTTCTGTACTGCTGTCAAGTTTTGGCAGATTTCTGCCATCTCGCTTTTCTGTGTTTCTTTTAGTTTTCATTTTCTTGTTTTTGCTTTGTTTCTTTCCTAAAACACAAAAAGACCAAAAATATTTCTGTTGTTTCTCTTCACCACTTGTGGTTACTTTAGTTTCTTGCATTTGTTTCGCTTTATTTGCTATTGCTAGTTTTCTATAAGAAAACCCAAAAAGATTTTGCTTTGTTTGCTTGTTTCCTTTTGTTCTTGTTCCCAAATTCGAAAACACCAAAAATATTTGCTGTTCTTCTTTGGTTTTGTAAAGTTCTTTATGAGTTCAATGGTCTTCGGTGGCTGGAGCGTGGTTTTCATTTCATATTATCCAAGCTACACAAGTGAAAAGGCAATAATGATGATCTACGACAATCTGATTGTGGTGAGAGGCTGGTATGAACTCTATTTGTTTTCATGTTTGTACATATACTCATCCATGTGAGCATGCTTAGTTGGTTCATGTGAGGTATATGTCATTTAAGAAAGTCTAGTAGTTCATGATCTCTCATGTTTAGCTCCAATCTATTAATATGAGTAGCATGTCATGAATGTTTGCTTGCATTGTTTTATTCATAGATAGGTATGATATTGTGGTATCCTCCTCTGAATAATTCGTTTGAATTAACTTGGCACATGCTCACGCATGCATATGACTGAACAAGAGTCAATTAAGCCGCAATGATTTACATTGCTTCAGAGTTCTGGTATCACTTTTATGCCTCAGTTAATTTATTTTGCCGCAAGATTATGACAGTTACTGCTCTCTTGATTTGTCGCTCCCTAGTCTTTTGCTAGCCTTCACTTGTACTGAGCGGGAACGCTGCTCGTGCTTCCAAACACATGAAAACCAAGTTATTCCAGTGTCCACCATAAATACCTATGCATGGCATTTCAAACCATTCCAAGTAAATTCTCATGCGCTACCTTTAAACCTTCAAAGATGCTTCTCAATTTGTGTTAATGTTTCATAGCTCATGAGGAAGTATGTGGTGTTTAACTTTCAACCTTGTCATTTACTCTTGACGGACTTTCATATGGACTAGTGGCACATCCGCTTATCCAATAATTTTGCAAAAAGAGCTGGCAATGGGGTTCCCAGCCCCGATTAATCAAACTTCATTAATAATTCTCTTCACATGTTTTGCTCTGATTCATCAGTAAACAACTTAATTTTGCAAATAGACACTCCTCCATGGTATGTGATTGATGGAAGGCACCCGAGGATTCGGTTAGCCATGGCTTGTGTAAGCAAAGGTTGGGGGAGTGTCACCCATAATAAAACTAAAATACGTGTGTAAACAAAAGAGAAGAGGGATGATCTACCTTGCTGGTAGAAATAACGTCCTTCATGGGAGCCGCTCTTGGAAGTCCGGTTGGCGAGGTAGTTGGTGTACCCATTACCATTCGTTGACAACAACAAACACCTCTCAAAATAATTTTACTCCTGCTTTACAAATGAAAAGCTCTAGCGCATGTTAATCCCTGCTTCCCTCTGCGAAGGGTCAATCTTTTACTTTTACATTGAGTCTCCATTCTTTCTTTGAGCACTTTCTTGAGAGCACAACTGTCATTCTTAGTGTAATATGCTTGTCTCAAAATATAATTGATTGTGGTATAATTTTGATGCTTTTATCTTTGACAATCACTATTTCTAGTCTTTCTATGAACTTCAGAGGTGCCTGAGCATTTATGTTTTGCTGATCAAATATGGGCAAGCGAGATACCACTCTATCATACTCATTTATGAACATTGCAATCCTGCTTATATACATGATTCATGATGCTTATTATTAATTGTTGGTACCTTTCCATGATTGACATAGCTATTGAATGATCTTATTTGCATGTATCTTATTATGAACTGCCTAAGTGTTAGCCATAGCATGAGAATATTTACATCATATGAACAAATGTGTTCGTGAAAGTTCTTTTATCGCTCAGTTGTTAACTGAATTGCTTGAGGACAAGCAATAAGCTAAGCTTGGGGGGAGTTGATACGTCCAAAACGTATCTACTTTCCCGAACACTTTTGCTATTGTTTTGCCTCTAATTTGTGTATTTTGGATGCAACTAACACGGACTAACGCTGTTTTCAGCAGAACATTAGTGTCTCGTTTTTGTGCAGAAATCCAACTTTTAGGAAAAACCTCGGGATTTTGACAGAAGGCCCTATTTTCCCAGAAAACTCACGGAGAGAAGGGCAAGTCAGGTGGAGGCCCGAGGGCCCCACACCCTAGGGCGGCGCGGCCCAGGAGTGGGGCGCGCAGCCCTAGCGTGTGGCCCCCTCGGCAGGCCTCCGACACCCTCCTTCGGACTACTTATCGCCCTCGACCTAAAAACGCACGGGGAGAGGTCGAAGTCGCCAGAAACCCTCCAGAACGCCGCCACATCGCGAAACTCCGCCTCGGGAGCCAGAAGTCTCCGTTCTGGCACTCCGCCGGGACGGGGAATTGGAGGAGATCATCACCGCCATCACCACCGACGCCTCTACATCAACCAGCCATGTTTCCCCCATCCATGTGTGAGTAATTCCCCGCTGTAGGCTGAAGGGGATGGTAGGGATTGGATGAGATTAGTCATGTAATAGTATAAGATTGTTAGGGCATAGTGCCTAGTGTTCCGTAATTGGTACTTTGATGATATTGTTGCAACTTGTTATGCTTAATGCTTGTCACTAGGGCCCGAGTGCCATGATCTCAGATCTGAACATGTTATTATTTCATCATGATATTCATTGTTTATGGTCTTACCTGCAAGTTGTATACACATGTCGCTGTCCGGAACTAATGGCCCCAGTGGAAATCGGGACAACCGGGGGGGATGGTAGTGATGTGAGGATCACATGTGTTCACGGAGTGTTAATGCTTTGCTCGGTACTCTATTAAAGGAGTACCTTAATATCCGATTGAGGCCCGGCTGCCACCGGCTGGTAGGACAAAAGATGTTGTGCAAGTTTCTCATTGCGAGCACGTACGACTATAATTGGAACACATGCCTATTGATTGCTTTGTACTTAGACACCGCTTTATTATTATCTGCAAATGCCTGCTTGATTGTTACATGAGTTTCTCTCATCCATGCAACGCCCGTTATCCGTCCCCGTGCCTACAGTATTTTAATCCTGCTGTTTACTATAATCACTACTGCTGTCTCTGTTACTCTGCTGTTATTTTACTTATTCTGCTATAAAACTGTTAGTACTGATAAACTCTTGCGAGCAAGTCTGTTTCAGTGCAGCTGAATTGACAACTCCGCTGTTAAGGCTTTCAAGTATTCTTTGTCCCCCTTGTGTCGAATCAATAAATTGGGTTTTACTACCCTCGAAGACTGCTGCGATCCCCTATACTTGTGGGTCATCAAGACTGTTTTCTGGCGCCGTTGCCGCGGAGCATAGCTTTATTTGGAAGTTCACTTGGATTGATATTGTTCGCTGCAAATTCTCCATCATGGGTAAAACTCGCGATCCTAAAGTCGCCATATTACCATCCACTACAAGAAAAGGTACAACTCTGAGTACCTCTGCTGCTCTTGATTCACCATCTGTGATTGATAAACTTGTTTCACCACCACATGCTTCACTTGCTGGTACTTCTGCTGAATCTCATAATATTGATAATATTTCTGCTGTGCTTGATGATAGTGGTTCATTGGGATCTTTTCTAGATGCTACAATTGCTAGGTCTAGACAAATTGAAAATGCTGAAACTCCTGATGCTACTACACCTGTTAATTCACCTGAACTTGATTATTCTAGTGATGATCCTGATGAAGATTATGTGGAGCTTAATGATGATCTTATTAATAGATGCAATGCTACTGCTGATGCAAGTAAAATTAAAAAGTTTCTCACACAATATACTGTTAGACATAAGTTATCTCCTGATCCTACATTTGCCACATCTCCTATATGCATTAAGGATAAAGATTATGATTTTTCTCTTGATCTATCTCATATAGCTATTGTAGAGAAAGCACCCTTTTGTGGTACTGAAAAAGAAAGTGTTGTAGAACACATGATTGAACTTTCTTCTATGAGTAGTTTGTTTTCTGATGATATCAAGATGCGTACTTACTTTGTCGTTAAATTTTTCCTTTCTCATTAAAGGATGATGCTAAAACTTGGTATAATAATTTGCCTCCTGGTTCTATTAAAAATCCAACTGATTTGCGTGATGTTTTCTTTCGAAAATACTTTCCTGCTAGTGCTCAACATATTGCTTTACAGAGAATTTATAGATTTGACCAGGGAGATGAAGAGAAATTGCCTGAGGCTTGGGCAAGATTTTGTTCTCTTATCAGAGCTCGACCTGGACATGATTTAGAAAAGAATGATCTACTTGATATATTTTATAGTGGACTAACCATTGAGTCTAGGGCATATTTGGATAGTTGTGCTGGTTGTGTTTTCAGGAAAAGAACTCCAGACGAAGCTGAAGAATTATTGGCTAAAATAGGCCGGAATCATGATGATTGGACTACGCCTGAACCAACTCCAACGCCAATATTGAAGAAGAGGGGTTTAATTAAATTGAATGATGAAGATATGAGGGAAGCCAAGAAGTCTCTCAAGGAGAAAGGTATTAAATCTGAAGATGTGAAGAATCTACCTCCCATAGAAGATATATGTGAGATAATTCCCCCTTCATCCATGATTGAGGTAAATTCCCTTCAACGCTTTACTAGGGAAGATATTCCGTATTCAAAACCTCCTGCGCAATGCTTAGATGAGTTTGATAATTATATTGTTAAGCAAGAAAATTTTAATATGAGAGTAGAGAATCATTTAATGAAAAATTCTCAAGCTTTTAGCAATTTGCATGATATTGTGGAGAGAACCTCCAATGATGTTAATATGCTTGTTAAACATTTTCAAATGGTTCAAACTCAAATTGATCAACTCACTAAAGTACAAAATGACTTATTGCAAAATAATTCTAAAGAGAAACATGCTTATGAAGTAACAACTAGAGGTGGTGTCTCTACCCAGGATCCTCTATATCCTGAAGGGCATCCCAAAAGAATTGAACAAGATTCTCAACGCATTGAACCTAGAGCTCCTTCTAAGAAAAAGAAGAAGAAACATAAAGATGTTGTAGAATCCTCTGAACCTGTTAATGATCCTAATAGTATTTCTATTTCCGATGCTGAAACTGAAAGTGGTAATGAACATGATAATAATAATGGTAATGATAAGAATGATGTTTCTGATAAAGAAGAAGTTGAAGATGAACCTGAAAAGCAAGATAAAAATAAAAAGTATACTAAAGAAGATTTTATTGCTAAGAAACATGGTAATGAAAGGGAACCTTGGGTGCAAAAGCAAATGCCTTTTCCTGCTAAGAAACTAAAATCAAAGGAAGAAGAACACTATAATAAATTTTGTGATTGGATGAAACCTTTATTCTTGCAAATCCCTTTGACTGATGCTATTAAATTGCCTCCTTATTCAAAGTATATGAAAGATATTGTTACTAACAAAGGAAAATCCCCAATGAGGAAATTTCCACTATGCTTGCTAATTACTCTTTCAATGGCAAAGTTCCAAAGAAGTTGGGCGACCCAGGTATACCTACTATTCCTTGTTCTATTAAGAATAATTATGTTAAAACTGCTCTATGTGACTTGGGAGCCGGTGTTAGTGTTATGCCTTTTTCTCTTTATAAGAGACTTTATTTAGATAAGTTGATACCTACTGATATATCTTTGCAAATGGCTGATAAATCTACTGCTATTCCTGTTGGTATATGTGAGGATGTTCCTGTTCAAGTTACTAATAACTGCTTGATATTAACTGATTTTGTTGTGTTGGAAATGCCTGAAGATGATAATATGTCTATTATTCTTGGGAGACCTTTTCTTAACACCGCAGGGGCTGTTATTGATTGCAATAAAGGAAAGGTTACTTTCAATGTTGATGATAGGGAGCACACCGTCTATTTCCCCAAGAGGATTGAGAAAGCGTGTGGAGTTAATACTATTTCTAATGTGAGAACTATCAAAGTGGGAACTATTGATTGTCCTATATATGAGCCTAAAGAAGAATATCAAACTCTTATGATTGGATCCATATCAATACAATTCAAGGTAACATGATTGATTTGAGGTTTATTTCTTCTTATGCTATGTAAAATTTATTTGGTGGCAAGACTTGATCAACCTTGTTAATAAATACTTTTTATATGCATAGAGGAGGTAAACAACATCTCTTTCTTCCTCCACTTGCTCTAGTTGCTGTAGCACTTTTATTTTGCAAAGTTCCTTAGTTAATTAGAGATTTCAAAAAATTTCCTGGCCAGTAATAATAAACTTAATACCCAGAAATGTGCATTTTTCAAAGTTTTCAAAAATTCGCAAAAATTATACCGTTGGTCCTATTTTTCGACGAGGCACACTGGGAGCACACAGGGGATGACCAGTGGGGCACCCCAGGGTGGCACCCCACATGGCGCGGCAGCCAGCGCGCCACCCTGGTGTGTGGGCCCCCCTTTACCCCACTTTAGCATCTCTTCCTCCCACACTCTTCTCTCTCCCGAAAAAATCGACACCAGCTTCCTCTCACTCGTGTTTTTGCTCAAGAACTCCAGATTTATCGATCTCTTTGCTCAGCCCAGATTTCTGTCTGAAATTTGGCACATTTGCTCTTCGGTATGTGACTCCTTCGATTATCCAAGTAGAATTTTGTTTGGTGGAGTATATCTTGCATATTTTGCTGCTGTAGGTAACATGTTTAGTGAGCTTGCATGCTTGTTCTAAGTGGTAGAAACTAGTTTTGATGCATGATTAGTACTCTAGCAAGTTCCTATGGTAGTTTCCCTCAATTATATGTCACCAAATCAAGTTTTATATTGTTTGTTGAAAAATTTCAGAAAAGGGGGATGGACAACTTTAACTTTGGAGAAGTGTTCCAAGGGGAGACAACAAGCACGGGGAGGCCCTCTAGGTCATCCACCCGATGCAGGCCATCCTACAATGAGGATCTCATCGCACCAAGCTTCGCACCCGAGGAGGACAATGGAGTCCCCAACGCTGCATCCTTTCCATGTTATGACTTTTTGAGTAATGCAGGGTTGTTGGATGATTTCTTCACCCTCGTCGGTAAGGCAAGTTTAACCACCTATGTGGGAGATGAGAGTGAGCAATACTACACGCTCACTAAAATCTTTGTGGAGAGCTTCAAGTTCAACAATAAGCACTTTCACCCGACAGTTTCATTCAAGATCTATGGTAAACCTATTACTATGAAGTTGGAAAATTTTTGTGCTGCATTGGGTATTGTCCCTGTAGGTACAGCAAGGAAGATCGAGGACAACCCAAGGGAATTGTTGGAGCTCTATCGAGGGATCACCAATGATGATTGTCGCACCATTCAGCGTGGCAAGATAAGAAACATTCAACTCCCCGCCATTAAGTATTTTGCTTATTACATTGGTACTAGCATTCTTGGTAGGGAGAACACTAGCAACATATCTAGCTATCACCTTGGTTTCTTAATTGCTGCACTCACTGGGGAAACACCTTATCATCTTGGTGCTCTTGTTGCTCGCCGCTTGTCTAACAAGGGGCCCATATTTGGAGGAATTATTGCTTCACGCGTTTTAGCATATTTAGAGCTTCCTCTTGACCCTAATGATGTAAAAATAGCTCCTATGAGGCTCGATATTGCTGCTATGAAGAGTCATCAATTTGTTACAGCTGACTCTAGGTTAGATAATATTGTCTATAGAGTGTTGTTTGCTGACGGGGAAGAGAGGGAAGTCCCTTTGCCCCAACCAGATTTGTTCAGTATCAACAGGAAACCATGGTCGCGCTCTAAGGAGGAGGTGGATGAGAAGCTGAAGATACACAACTTCCACCAGCAGCATGACTCCGAGGACGCCGAGCCCTCCTACGACTACACCGTCACGTATCCGGGTGCTTCTTCTAGCACATACCCGGAATATGATCCATCTTCGTACTACGAGGGTGCTTCTTCATGGGCACCATGGGGTTGATCTCCACTTAGGCCAAAAGCCTAAGCTTGGGGGGAGGTATACCGGCATCACTCATTCTTTGCATATTATGGTTGCTGGATACTTGTACATACTTGTTTAGTTTCTTTGAGTGGTTTTCTAATGAGAGGGAGATGATATTTGGGGAAGTGCTGCCTGAAAACAGATTCTGGACTGTTACTAGAAAAATTCGTGCGTACAGCTAGAACGTTATTTTGAGCTGCCAATTTTTGTGCATGTTCCCCAGATTGTTATCTAACTTTCATTAGTTGAACACTTTTCGAGCTGAGCAACGGAAGATTTTTGTAAAAATCGATTTCTGTACTGCTGTCAAGTTTTGGCAGATTTCTGCCATCTCGCTTTTCTGTGTTTCTTTTAGTTTTCATTTTCTTGTTTTTGCTTTGTTTCTTTCCTAAAACACAAAAAGACCAAAAATATTTCTGTTGTTTCTCTTCACCACTTGGTTACTTTAGTTTCTTGCATTTGTTTCGCTTTATTTGCTATTGCTAGTTTTCTATAAGAAAACCCAAAAAGATTTTGCTTTGTTTGCTTGTTTCCTTTTGTTCTTGTTCCCAAATTCGAAAACACCAAAAATATTTGCTGTTCTTCTTTGGTTTTGTAAAGTTCTTTATGAGTTCAATGGTCTTCGGTGGCTGGAGCGTGGTTTTCATTTCATATTATCCAAGCTACACAAGTGAAAAGGCAATAATGATGATCTACGACAATCTGATTGTGGTGAGAGGCTGGTATGAACTCTATTTGTTTTCATGTTTGTACATATACTCATCCATGTGAGCATGCTTAGTTGGTTCATGTGAGGTATATGTCATTTAAGAAAGTCTAGTAGTTCATGATCTCTCATGTTTAGCTCCAATCTATTAATATGAGTAGCATGTCATGAATGTTTGCTTGCATTGTTTTATTCATAGATAGGTATGATATTGTGGTATCCTCCTCTGAATAATTCGTTTGAATTAACTTGGCACATGCTCACGCATGCATATGACTGAACAAGAGTCAATTAAGCCTCAATGATTTACATTGCTTCAGAGTTCTGGTATCACTTTTATGCCTCCGTTAATTTATTTTGCCGCAAGCATGATTATGACATTATTGCTCTCTTGATTTGTCGCTCCCTAGTCTTTTGCTAGCCTTCACTTGTACTGGCGGGAACGCTGCTCGTGCTTCCAAACACATGAAAACCAAGTTATTCCAGTGTCCACCATAAATACCTATGCATGGCATTTCAAACCATTCCAAGTAAATTCTCATGCGCTACCTTTAAACCTTCAAAGATGCTTCTCAATTTGTGTTAATGTTTCATAGCTCATGAGGAAGTATGTGGTGTTTAACTTTCAACCTTGTCATTTACTCTTGACGGACTTTCATATGGACTAGTGGCACATCCGCTTAACCAATAATTTTGCAAAAAGAGCTGGCAATGGGGTTCCCAGCCCGATTAATCAAACTTCATTAATAATTCTCTTCACATGTTTTGCTCTGATTCATCAGTAAGCAACTTAATTTTGCAAATAGACACTCCTCCATGGTATGTGATTGATGGAAGGCACCCGAGGATTAGCCAGCTTGTGTAAGCAAAGGTTGGGGGAGTGTCACCCATAATAAAACTAAAATACGTGTGTAAACAAAAGAGAAGAGGGATGATCTACCTTGCTGGTAGAAATAACGTCCTTCATGGGAGCCGCTCTTGGAAGTCCGGTTGGCGAGGTAGTTGGTGTACCCATTACCATTCGTTGACAACAACAAACACCTCTCAAAATAATTTTACTCCTGCTTTACAAATGAAAAGCTCTAGCGCATGTTAATCCCTGCTTCCCTCTGCGAAGGGTCAATCTTTTACTTTTACATTGAGTCTCCATCCTTTCTTTGAGCACTTTCTTGAGAGCACAACTGTCATTCTTAGTATAATATGCTTGTCTCAAAATATAATTGATTGTGGTATAATTTTGATGCTTTTATCTTTGACAATCACTATTTCTAGTCTTTCTATGAACTTCAGAGGTGCCTATGTTTTGCTGATCAAATATGGGCAAGCGAGATACCACTCTATCATACTCATTTATGAACATTGCAATCCTGCTTATATACATGATTCATGATGCTTATTATTAATTGTTGGTACCTTTCCATGATTGAAATAGCTATTGAATGATCTTATTTGCATGTATCTTATTATGAACTGCCTAAGTGTTAGCCATAGCATGAGAATATTTACATCATATGAACAAATGTGTTCGTGAAAGTTCTTTTATCGCTCAGTTGTTAACTGAATTGCTTGAGGACAAGCAATAAGCTAAGCTTGGGGGGAGTTGATACGTCCAAAACGTATCTACTTTCCCGAACACTTTTGCTATTGTTTTGCCTCTAATTTGTGTATTTTGGATGCAACTAACACGGACTAACGCTGTTTTCAGCAGAACTGTTCTGGTGTCTCGTTTTTGTGCAGAAATCCAACTTTTAGGAAAAACCTCGGGATTTTGACAGAAGGCCCTATTTTCCCAGAAAACTCACCAGACCAGAAGGGCAAGTCAGGTGGAGGCCGGGCCCCACACCCTAGGCGGCGCGGCCCGGAGTGGGGCGCGCGGCCCTAGCGTGTGGCCCCCTCGGCCGGCCTCCGACACCCTCCTTCGGACTACTTATCGCCCTCGACCTAAAAACGCACGGGAGAGGTCGAAGTCGCGAAACCCTCCGAACGCCGCCACATCGAAACACCGCCTCGGGAGCCCGAAGTCTCGTTACGGCACTCCGACGAAAGATTGGAGGAGATCATCACGCCATCCATGACGCCTCTACATCAACCAGCCATGTTTCCCCATCCATGTGTGAGTAATTCCCCCGCTGTAGGCTGAAGGGGATGGTAGGGATTGGATGAGATTGGTCATGTAATAGTATAAGATTGTTAGGGCATAGTGCCTAGTGTCCGTAATTGGTACTTTGATGATATTGTTGCAACTTGTTATGCTTAATGCTTGTCACTAGGGCCCGAGTGCCATGATCTCAGATCTGAACATGTTATTATTTCATCATGATATTCATTGTTTATGGTCTTACTGCAAGTTGTATACACATGTCGCTGTCCGGAACCAATGGCCCGAAGTGACAGAAATCGGGACAAACGGAGGGGATGGTAGTGATGTGAGGATCACATGTGTTCACGGAGTGTTAATGCTTTGCTCCGGTACTCTATTAAAAGGAGTACCTTAATATCCAGTAGATTCCCTTGAGGCCCGGCTGCCACCGGCTGGTAGGACAAAAGATGTTGTGCAAGTTTCTTATTGCGAGCACGTACGACTATAATTGGAACACATGCCTATTGATTGCTTTGTACTTAGACACCGTTTTATTATTATCTGCAAATGCCCTGCTTGATTGTTACATGAGTTTCTCTCATCCATGCAACGCCCGTTATCCGTCCCCGTGCCTACAGTATTTTAATCCTGCTGTTTACTATAATCACCTCTGCTGTCTTTGTTACTCTGCTTCTTTGTTATTTCTTTATTCTTGCTATAAAGCTGTTACTCTGATAAACTCTTGCGAGCAAGTCTGTTTCCAGGTCTTTGCTGAATTGACAACTCCGTTAAGGCTTTCAAGTATTCTTTGTCTCCCCTTGTGTCGAATCAATAAATTGGGTTTTACTACCCGCGAAGACTGCTGCGATCCCCTATACTTGTGGGTCATCACCGCTCGCGCGCGCCGACGTGGAGCGCGCCGGACCAGGCGCGGCGCGGGGCCGCCGTGGGCCGGGTAGAGCGACGAGGAAGTAGAGCCGGCCGGGGCGGAGCTGCGCGTCGAGCTCCAACAGGCGCGTGCGGACGCCCAACAGCTTCACCTGCTCGGAGTCTAGGAGCTGGAGGCCCGGGTGCTTGATGACCCACAAGTATAGGGGATCGCAACAGTCTTCGAGGGAAGTATTACCCAATTTATTGGGAGACAAAGAGCGAAAGCCTTAACGAGTTGAATTCAGTTGTTTGCACTGAAGCGGACGCTCGCAAGTTTATCGATAACGATTTTATAACGATAAGTAGTGAAATAACGCGTAAATAACAGCGGCGTAGTGATTATAGTAAGCAGCATGATTAAATACTGTAGGCACGGGGACGGATGACGGCGTTGCATGGATGAGAGAAACTCATGTAACAATCATAGCAGGGCATTTGAGATAATAATAAACGGTATCCAAGTACTAATCAATCAATAGGCATGTGTTCCAATTATAGTGCGTGCTCGCAATGAAACTGCACAACATCTTTTGTCTACCAGCCGGTGGCAGGCTCCTACTGGATATTAAGGTACTTTCCTTAATGCCGGGCAAAGCATTAACACTCCGTGAACATGTGATCCTCACATCGCTACCATTCCCTCGGTTGTCCGATTTATCATGAAACGCCGGACAGCTTGCGCAGGTAAGACCATAAACAATGAATATCATGATGAAATAATAACATGTTCAGATCTGAGATCATGGCACTCGGGCCTAGTGACAAGCATTAAGCATAACAAGTTGCAACATATCATCAAAGTACCAATTACGGACACTAGGCACTATGCCCTAACAATCTTATGCTATTACATGACCAATCTCATCAATCCTACCATCCCTTCGGCCTACAGAGCACACAGATGAAATGGATGGAGGCATTGGCGTGATAGGCGGTGATGATCTCCTCCAATTCCCGTCCGGCGGAGTGCAGAGGCACCTGCACTGAGCGGGAGTTTCGCGATGTGGCGGCGTTCTGGAGGGTTTCAGCGACTTCGACTTCTCCCCGTGTGTTTTTAGGTCGAGGCGAATAAGTAGTCCGAAGGAGGGCGTCGGAGGCCAGAAGAGCCACACCAGACATGGGCGGGCCTTGGGCAGCGCCCTATGGTGTGGGGCCCTCGGGCCTCCACCTTACTTGTCCTTCTGGCTCCGTCAGTATTCTGGGAAAATAGGCCCTTTCGTCAAAATCCCGAGTTTTCACGAAAGTTGGATTCTACACAAAACGAGCACAAAACGTTAGTCCATGTTATTAAAAATACAAATTAGAGGCAAAACAATATCAAAGTGTTCGGGAAAGTAGATACGTTTTGAACGTATCAACTCCCCTTATTGCTTGTCCTCAAGCAATTCAGTTAACAACTGAGCGATAAAAGAACTTTCACGAACACATTTGCTCATATGATGTATATATTCTCATGATATGGCTAATACTTAAGCAGTTCATAATAAGATACATGCAAATAAATCATCATCTAATAAGAGAGAGTACCAACAATTAATGATAAGCATCATGAATCATGTATATAAGCAAGATTGCAATGTTCATAAGAGAGTATGATAAAGTATTTCGCTTGCACGTATTTGATCGGCAAAACATAAATGCCGGGCACCTCTGGAGTTCATAGGAAGACTAGAAGTAGTGATTGTCAAGATAAAAGCATCAAAGTTATACCACAATCATATTTTGAGACAAGCATATACTAAGAATGACGTTGTGTCTCAAAAAGTGCTCAAAAAGGATGGAGACACAACATAAAAGTAAAAGATTGACCCTTGAAGAAAGGATGCGCTAGAGCTTTTCATTTGTAAGGCAGGAGTAAATTATTTTGAGGTGTTTGTCGTTGTCAGCGAGTGGTACAACACATGCCAGACTCCCAAGAGCGGCTCCCATGAATTTTTATTTTTATGTGGCACTCCTTCCAACCTTTCTTACACAAACCATGGCTAACCGAATCCTCGGGTGCCTGCCAACAATCACATATCATGAAGGAGTGCCTTTTTAGTTTAGTTTTATTATGATGATGACACTCCCCAACCTTTGCTTACACAAGCCATGGCTAACCGAATCGGGTGCCGTCCAACAATCACAAACCATGGAGGAGTGTCTATTTAAGTTAATTAATTCGGGACTGGGAATCCCATTGCCAGCTCTTTTTGCAAAATTATTGGATAAGCGGATGTGCCACTAGTCCATATGAGAGTCAAAAGTAAATGACAAGGTTGAAAGCTAAACACCACATACTTCCTCATGAGCTATGAAACATTAACACAAATTAGAAGCATTTTGAAGGTTTTAAAGGTAGCGCATGATTTACTTGGAATGGTTTGAAATGCCATGCATAGGTATTTATGGTGGACACTCTGGAATAACTTGGTTTTCATGTGTTTGGAGACGAGCAGCGTTCCGCTCAGTACAAGTGAAGACTAGGGAAGCGACAAATCAAAGATAGCTGTCATAATCATGCTACGGCAAAATAAATTAAAGAGGCATAAAAGTGATACAAGAACTCTGAAGCAATGTAAATCATTGAGGCTTAATTGACTTTTGTTCAGTCATATGCATGCGTGAGCATGTGCCAAGTCGATATAAATGAATTATTCAGAGGAGGATACCACAATGCCATACTTACTTATGAATAAAACAATGCAAGCAAACATCCATGACATGCTACTCATATTAATAAATTGGAACTAAACATGAGAGATCATGAACTACTAGACTTTCTTAAATGACATATACCTCACATGAACCAACTAAGCATGCTGATGGATGAGTATATGTACAAAAATGAAAACAAATAGAGTTCATACCAGCCTCTCACCACAATCAATTGTCGTAGATCGTCATTATTGCCTTTTCACTTGTATAGCTTGGATAATATGAAATGAAAACGCATCCTGAAGACCATTGAACTCATGATGAACTTTACAAACCAAAGAAGAACAGCAAATATTTTGGTGTTTTCGAATCTGAAACAAGAACAAAGGAAACAAGCAAACAAAGCAAAATCTTTTTGGGTTTTCTTATAGCAAACTAGCAATAGCAAATAAAGTGAAACAAATGCAAGAAACCAAGATAAACAAATGATGAAGAGAAACAACAGAAATATTTTGGTCTTTTTGTGTTTTGGGAAAGAAACAAAGTGGAAACAAGAAATAGCAAACTAAAAGAAAAAAGCGAGATGGCAGAAATCTGCCAAAACTGAAGTACAGAAATCGATTTTTACAAAAATCTTACGTTGCTCAGTTCAAAAGTGTTCAACTAATGAAAGTTAGATAACAACCTGGGAACATGCACAAAAATTGGCTTCAAAAATACTGTGCGCACGAATTTTTACGGTAACAGACCAGAATCTGTTTTCAGGCAGCACTTCCCCAAATATCATCTTCCTCTCATTAGAAAACCACTCAAACAAACTAAACAAGTATATACAAGTATCCAGCAATAATAATATGCAAAGAATGAGTGATGCCGGTATACCTCCCCAAGCTTAGGCTTTTGGCCTAAGTGGAGTTCAACCCCATCGAGGGTCAGGTTCCACGCCGGTGGATCATACATGGAGTAGTCATAATAAGGTACCGATGCAGAAGAAAAGCGTGGAGGCTCCTCATGCCCAATGTGTTGATGTGAAGAGCTTGCTGCATCGGATGTCGAATCGAGGTGTTCCTCGACCTCCTCCGTGTTTCCTCTTGCACGATGGCTTCCTCCCTCTATGTATGCATTAACTGCACTTTCCGTGACTGACCAATCCTCCCTGGAATCAAGGTTAAACAGAGAAGGTGCAGGCAATCCTACTAATTTTTCAACTTTCTTAGTCCTTGTCCAAGATTTCTTGTAAAATGTTATTCTATAAGACAGGTTCCCTAAATTAGACGAACCAGAAAGAAATTCATGCTTAATCATGGAAGCTATGTCAAGTTTCTCCATGGGGAGCGGAATATCAAGATGGTGAGGTCCTACATTATGCATAGCTAATAAGCGAGAGGCGATGAGACCCCCACAAATTCCTCCCTTCTCACGGTTAATGGCAAGTCTGTTGGCTATCAAAGCTCCCAAGTTATAAGTCCTATTACCTTGTAATGCAGCAGCTAGAAAGGCTAGATCCGGGATAGTTACTTTACCTCCATTCTTTCTCGCTAGAACGCACTTGGTAATGAAATAAGCGAAGTAACGAATAGCTGGGAAATGAATACTACTGATTTTACCATCATCCTATGAGAAGCTTCTTCCATGACAAATCATCTTGAAGAGGTCCAAGAGCTCTTGCGGCGATCCCTTTATCTTCTCGCATGATCCCCATTGCGGCACTCTGATTGCTGCACAAAAATCACTGAATGGCAAGTTGACAGTTTTATTATAAATTTTATACTGAACCATGGGGTTAGATCGTGACCAATTGAATTTAAAATCCTGCACTACTGACATAGTCAGTTTCACATATTGGCATGGTTCCCCATCAACAAAATCATCCAATCCTGCACGAGAGATTAAACTTTGAACGTCCTGCAAGATCCCTGCACTTCTCATGAAATCCGCACACGGATAGTAAGTGGGATATACTCCTTCTTCTCGGTGAACTCTCATGACCTGTGGCACCTCCAACTCATGTTGGTTGAGTTGGTGCCTACCTCCTTCCATTTTCTGAAATTTTCAACAAACAATATAAAACTTGATTTGGTGACATATAATTGAGGGAAACTACCATAGGAACTTGCTAGAGTACTAATCATGCATCAAAACTAGTTTCTACCACTTAGAGCAAGCATGCAAGCTCACTAAACATATTACCTACATCAGCAAAATATTCAAGATATACTCAACCAAACAAAATTCTACTTGGATAATCGAAGGACTCACATACCGGAGAGCAAATGTGCCAAATTTCAGACATAAATCTGGGCTGAGCAAAGAGATCGAGAAATCCTGAGCTCTTGAGCAAAAACGCGAGTGAGAGAAAGTTGGTTCGAGTTTTTTCGGGAGAGAGAAGAGGCTGGGAGAAAGAGATGAAGAAGTGGGGCAAGGAGGGCCCACACCACGGTGGCGCCCACCTCCTTGGCCGCCGGCCTGTGGTGTGGCACCTGTGGTGCCACAGGTCATCTGGTACTCCCAGTGCCTCGTCGAAAAATAGGACCAACGGTATAATTTTCGCGAATTTTTGAAAACTTTGAAAAATGCACATTTCTGGGTATTAAGTTTACTATTACTGGCCAGGAAATTTTTTGAAAACTCTAATCAACTAAGGAACTTTGCAAATTAAAAGTGCTACAGCAACTAAAGCAAGTGGAGGAAGAAAGAGATGTTGTTTACCTCCTCTATGCATATAAAAAGTATTTGTTAACAAGGTTGATCAAGTCTTGCCACCAAATAAATTTTACATAGCATAAGAAGAAATAAACCTCAAATCAATCATGTTACCTTGAATTGTATTGATATGGATCCAATCACAAGAGTTTGATATTCTTCTTTAGGCTCATATATAGGACAATCGATAGTTCCAACTTTGATAGTTCTCACATTAGAAATAGTATTAACTCCGCATGCTTTTTCAATCCTCTTGGGGAAATAGACGGTGTGCTCCCTATCATCAACATTGAAAGTAACCTTTCCTTTATTGCAATCAATAACAGCCCCTGCGGTGTTAAGAAAAGGTCTCCCAAGAATAATAGACATATTATCATCTTCAGGCATTTCCAACACAACAAAATCAGTTAATATCAAGCGGTTATTAGTAACTTGAACAGGAACATCCTCACATATACCAACAGGAATAGCAGTAGATTTATCAGCCATTTGCAAAGATATATCGTAGGTATCAACTTATCTAAGTAAAGTCTCTTATAAAGAAAAATGCATAACACTAACGCTCCCAAGTCACATAGAGCAGTTTTAACATAATTATTCTTAATAGAACAAGGAATAGTAGGTATACCTCGCCCAACTTCTTTGGAACTTTGCCATTGAAAGAGTAATTAGCAAGCATAGTGGAAATTTCCTCATTGGGGATTTTCCTTTTGTTAGTAACAATATCTTTCATATACTTTGAATAAGGAGGCAATTTAATAGCATCAGTCAAAGGGATTTGCAAGAATAAAGGTTTCATCCAATCACAAAATTTATTATAGTGTTCTTCTTCCTTTGATTTTAGTTTCTTAGCAGGAAAAGGCATTTGCTTTTGCACCCAAGGTTCTCTTTCATTACCATGTTTCTCGGCAATAAAATCTTCTTTAGTATACTTTTTATTTTTAGCATGCTTTTCAGGTTCTTTTTCAACCTCTCCTTTATCAGGAGTATCATTCTTATCATTGTCTTTATCATGTTCATTACCACTTTCAGTTTCAGCATCAGAAATAGAAATACTATTGGGATCATTAACAGGTTCAGAGGATTCTACAACATTTTTATGTTTCTTCTTCTTTTTCTTAGATGGAGCACTAGTTTTAGTTTGTTGAGAATCTTGTTCAATTCTTTTGGGATGCCCTTCAGGATATAGAGGATCCTGGGTAGAGACACCACCTCTAGTTGTTACTTCATAAGCATGTTTTTCTTTAGCATTATTTCCCAACAAGTCATTTTGCACTTTAGTGAGTTGATCAATTTGAGTTTGAACCATATGAAAATGTTTAACAAGCATCTTAACATCATTGGAGGTTCTCTCCACAATATCATGCAATTGACTAATAGCTTGAGAATTTTCCATTAGATGATTCTCTACTCTCATATTAAAATTTTCTTGCTTAACAATATAATTATCAAACTCATCTAAGCATTGCGCAGGAGGTTTTGAATACGGAATATCTTCCCTAGTAAAGCGTTGAAGGGAATTTACCTCAATCATGGATGAAGGGGAATTATCTCACATATATCTTCTATGGGAGGTAGATTCTTCACGTCTTCAGATTTAATACCTTTCTCCTTGAGAGACTTCTTGGCTTCCCTCATATCTTCATCGTTCAATTTAATTAAACCCCTCTTCTTCACCATTGGCGTTGGAGTTGGTTCAGGCGTAGTCCAATCATCATAATTCCGGCCTATTTTAGCCAATAATTCTTCGGCGTCGTCGGAGTTCTTTTCCTGAAAACACAACCAGCACAACTATCCAGGTATGCCCTAGACTCAATGGTTAGTCCACTATAAAATATATCAAGTAAATCATGCTTTTCCAAATCATGGTCAGGCGAGCTCTAATAAGAGAGCAAATCTCGCCCAAGCCTCAGGCAATTTCTCTTCATCTCCCTGATCAAAATTATAAACTCTCTGCAAAGCAGCATGTTGAGCACTAGCAGGAAAGTATTTCCGAAAGAAAACAACAAGCAATTCTTTTGGACTTTTAATAGAACTAGGTGGCAAACTATTATACCAAGTTTTAGCGTCATCCTTTAATGAGAATGGAAAGATTTTAGCAACAAAGTAAGTACGCTTCTTAACATCATCAGAAAACAAACTACTCAAGGTAGATAACTCAGTCATGTGTTCAACAGCACTTTCTTTTTCAGTACCACAAAAATGTGTTTTCTCAACAATAGCTATATGAGATAGATCAAGAGAAAATCATAATCTTTATCCCTAATGTTTATAGGAGATGTGGCAAATTTAGGATCGGGAGACAGTTTATATCTAACAGTATGTTCTGCAAGCAACTTTTTAATTTTTCTTGCATCAGTAGTAGCATGGCATTTTTCAATAAAATCATCATCAAGTTCCACATAATCTTCATCAAGATCATCACTAGAGTATTCAAGTTCAGGTGAATTAACAGGTGTAGTAACATCAGGAGTTTCAGTATTTTCAATTTGTCTAGACCTAGCAATTGTAGCATCTAGAAATGTTCCCAATGAACCACTATCATCAAGCACAGCAGAAATATTATCAATATTATGAGAGTTTTCAGATTCAGCAGAAGTACCAGCATTTGAAGCTTGTGGCGGTGAAACAAGTTTATCAATCACAGATGGTGAATCAAGAGCAGCAAAGGTACTCAGAGTTGTACCTTTTCTTGTAGTGGATGGTAATATGGCGACCTTAGTATCGCGAGTTTTACCCATGATGGAGAATTTGCAGCGAACAATATCAATCCAAGTGAACTTCCAAATAAAGCTATGCTCCCCGGAAACGGCGCCGGAAAATAGTCTTGATGACCCACAAGTATAGGGGATCGCAACAGTCTTCGAGGGAAGTATTACCCAATTTATTGATTCGACACAAGGGAGACAAAGAATACTTAAGCCTTAACGGAGTTGTCAATTCAGTTGCACCTGGAAACAGACTTGCTCGCAAGAGTTTATCGATAGTAACAGTTTTATAACGATAGCGATAGTGAAATAACAAATAAGTAACAGAGACAGCGGTAGTGATTATAGTAAACAGCATGATTAAAATACGTAGGCACGGGGACGGATGACGGGCGTTGCATGGATGAGAGAAACTCATGTAACAATCATAGCAGGGCATTTGCAGATAATAATAAACAAGTACTAATCAATCAATAGGCATGTGTTCCAATTATAGTCGTACGTGCTCGCAATGAGAAACTTGCACAACATCTTTTGTCCTACCGGTGGCAGCCGGGCCTCAAGGGAAACTACTGGATATTAAGGTACTCCTTTTAATAGAGTACCGGAGCAAAGCATTAACACTCCGTGAACACATGTGATCCTCACATCGCTACCATTCCCTCGGTTGTCACTTCGGGGCCATTGGTTCCGGACAGCGACATGTGTATACAACTTGCAGGTAAGACCATAAACAATGAATATCATGATGAAATAATAACATGTTCAGATCTGAGATCATGGCACTCGGGCCCTAGTGACAAGCATTAAGCATAACAAGTTGCAACAATATCATCAAAGTACCAATTACGGACACTAGGCACTATGCCTAACAATCTTATGCTATTACATGACCAATCTCATCCAATCCCTACCATCCCTTCGGCCTACAGCGGGAATTACTCACACATGGATGGAAACATGGCTGGTTGATGGAGAGGCGTTGGCGGTGATGGCGGTGATGATCTCTCAATTCCCCGTCCGGCGGAGTGCCGAACGGAGACTTCGGCTCCGAGACGGAGTTTCACGATGTGGCGGCGTTCTGGAGGGTTTCTTCGACTTCTCCCCCGTGCGTTTTTAGGTCGAGGCGAATAAGTAGTCCGAAGGAGGGCGTCGGAGGCCAGCCGAGGGGCCACACCAGGCCGCGCGGGCCCCAGGCCGCGCCGCCCTATGGTGGGCCTCCACCACCTTGTCCTTCTGGCTCCGTCGATTCTGGGAAAATAGGCCCTTTCGTCAAAATCCGAGGTTTTCAAAGTTGGATTTCTGCACAAAAACGAGACACCAGAACAGTTCTGCTGAAACAGCGTTAGTCCGTGTTAGTTGCATCCAAAATACACAAATTAGAGGCAAAACAATAGCAAAAGTGTTCGGAAAAGTAGATACGTTTTGGACGTATCAGTGCTCACGCAACACCGTTCCCGCGTACGTCGGCGGCTTCACTCGGAACGCTGTGCCATCCAGCTGTATCACCTTCGTGCAGTGGCGGAGCTTCAGCTGGGCAAAATACTCCATCGCCATGAACTTTGGGAGTCTGCCCGGGCTAGCTAGCCCGACTGGCTCCGCCACTGCCTTCGCGCCCTTCCGCCGCCCGCCGATGCTGTTGCCCATTGCTGGCTGCGCTCTCCTTTGTTTGGCCACCTTCTCCTCGCCTCTGCTCTGCCACAGCGGTATGGACGGACGAGCAGCTCGCCGAAGCTTGCTGGCCACAAGGTGTTTGTAGAAATGACAAAGCAAAAGTGTTAAAAAAACAGTTTGGGACCTCGATTGGGGGACGCCGCTGGGGAGAGACGTCCCCCAAACGCGGCACGAACAAAACACGTCCCCCAAACGTTCAATCCGGCGCCGTTTGGGGGATGGTTTGGGGGACGCGACTGGAGATGCTCTAACACTAGTTATAATGGGAAATATCGTACAATACAATTATGTACTACCTCCATCCTAAAGTAAAGTTTGATCAAACATTTAGAAGAATCTATGAACAAATATGATATTTTGTAGATACCATATGAAAGTATATTTTATTATCTATCTAATGATATTGATTTTGTAATTTTCATGTTAATAATTTTGGATAAAAACTTGGTTAAACTTGACATAGTTTGACTTTCTAAAAAAATATAGGCTTTAAGTTTTGGGACGGATGTAGTATATGAGTATATGATACCAACCCTACAAACATAATATCATGAGTTGGTACACGCAATTTTTTTTGTAAAATCTCAATGCAATTTTTTTTAATATGAGTACATGATGTATTTGTCATTAAATTTTCTAATTTTGCATGCTATGATACGGACCTATGATACCACTTTCACGTCTTTCCTCGTTAATTGTTGTGCGATATCACATTTTTGCCAACATGAGATGCATGATACTACTTATGATGCTTCCATTGTGGCTAGTCTAAGGACATCTCTAGCGACTGTTTGGAACTGCGTGGTCGAAAAATACATCAACACCCAGCCCAGTGGCTCGACGCATACTGAACGCCATGTCCGTCCAGACGCAAACGCGGACCAAATACGCGCCACGAATGCGTCTGCGCGGAGCGCAGCGTCCGAACGCTTCTCGCATGGGCCCGCCTGGTAGTGACAATTAAGCTTTGCCTTCAGCGCGGCAGAACTGACGAGCGACGTGTCGCACCTTTTCTGTGTCGCGTTAATGGCGTGCATCGTATTTTGCGTGCATGTGCCGGTGGGGGGCGTCGCAGCGATTCATTGGAGGGCATTGAAGGCGAGGTGACATTCGAGCCTTTTAAGGGTCATTGGCGGCACCTTTTTTTCTCGCCCACGCCATTGCCAGAGCCATCCACCTTGCTACGCATCCACCCAAACGGCTATGGGGAAGGGCTGGCCATACCGCAAGGCGAAGAATGACCACAAGATCGGCGGCCAGGGTTTCGGCAAGAAGCCGCGGCACTAGCGGTACGTCTCCTCGACTTCGCGCGCCGGCTCTGGGAGGAGAACTGGATGGTGTCGTAGCCGGATGTGGGCCTGCCAGGAGGAGGCTGGTATCTGAACTCTAGTCGTGTGTCGGCTCCTCGCGTGCCACGTGAGGGAAGACAGTGCCGCCACGAGGTCCGACGCCGCCGAGCCATCTTACCGCCGGAAATGCACGATAATCCGGCGTTGGCGCTGACCTTGTACAATTAAATCTCATTCGGAATGTGGGAGTTTGACCCACGTCACGGAGCGAGATACCTCGCCGAGAAGGAGGCTGCTCCGGAGCTAGAGATACATTTTGTGAATTAAGATCATCTCTGCCTCCGGAGCTAGAGATACATTTTGTGAATTAAGATCATCTCCAGCCGCGTCCTCCAAAGCGGTCCCTAAAGGGATTTAGGTGCGCCGGACAAAAAATCATTCCCAGCCACGCGCCCTAAAGATCCTTTTTGTTTTAAAGAAGATTTTGCACTGCTAGTGCATAGAACCAAAGAGGAATTGCATCCTTTTATAAACAGTTTTATTGCTACATTGTAATCCTCATAGTTAAACTCTCTGTTCCCCTATGGCAAAGTCCATAGGTCTGTAAATTTCATGTATATATGACTGCCAGGGTCATCATTATTTTGATTAATATATAAAGCAGTAGGAGCCTTTCCTACTGTTAGAGGTTCAAAAAAAAAGATCCTTTTTGTCCTATCTTAAAGAGGTACTAGTAAAGAACCCATTTCGACTCGAAGGGTTTTTAATGAATCCAACCTTCACAGCGAATTATGAAAACAACTTCAAATTCACACAAAAAGCTACTCTACTTCTATCCTCTGAGCAGAATCAAGATAGTTCCAATAAACCTTGATCGATGGTAAGTTCAGAATCCGCATATAAACAGCCGACAGCTCAACCCATGATTCTAACCAAATATACAAAAGAGGATGACGCATGGAACTATTCAATACCTTTTTGCTGAAGAAAATATTTTTGTTATTCGAAGAAAACTTTTTTTGTTATTGGTAATTGATTCAATGAACTTCTCAAGATATCCTGGTGTAAGTTTAACAGTATACCGGTAACAGCAGAAAAACACGCGATACTGTCCTTACAAAGGGGCCAAACCCGACAGGACTGTTTAATACATGATACAGATGCGTATTCTAAAACAAAAACAAAGAAAAAACTGACGGAACTGTATGAAACTATGTTCTTCTTTCAGTAGCAGCATAAGTCGGGGTTTCCATTTTCATTACAGAATAGGGATACAACACACCCCTCATCTTAGTGTACACATGGCCGGGAAGAAGTGACTAAAAGGTCCTAGAGTATTTCTTGATTTCGTACAGGATTGAGGATATGGAAACCAAGTCCTTGTTCAGGGAAGAGCCACCGTTGACCCTCTTCACGCACTCGGTAAGCCTGGTGTAGTACAGAAGCAGCTGCGTGAGGGCCGCTTTCAAGATCTCCATCCCACACAGGAAATTGCTGAAAGACGTGATGACATCTTTGTGCATCAGCTCGATCGCAGCCTTCCATCGGCTGGCAAAATCCTTCACCAATGGCTCCACATCGCCAATATTGGCCTTGTCTGAACTTGAGGCAGCGTCTTCCGCTAATAAAATTCAGGCAGAGAAGAGATCTCATTGTAAAGAAAGAAAGAAAGAGAAAACGCACAGTGCTGTAACATATTTCTACTTACATGTACGTGTTTTGACAAACTTGATCAAATCACTGAAATGCTCCAGAAGCAATTCCTCCTGCAGAAATATTTATGCATCAAATCAGCCTACTCCAAGAGAACTTACAAATTACCAGTCCAGGAGAAGTGATTACAAATTTTAGACATGACATTGACATGTTCAGCAGTTGGATAAATCACAAACTGCAGTTCTCAGTTCTCACTTTGCTTAGTTTGTTAGTAAGATCTAAACCGTTCAGCAATATGAATACCAGTCTGTTGCAACTTGCAAGTAGTGAATGTCAACCTTTGCTTATTGTAGATGCCTATTTCAACTCTAGACCAGGAATTTCACTAATAAAATCTAGAAATGTAGTGAGCAGTATTTTGCTGGCCATAAAGAAATTCTGCTCCATCATTAAGACAGTGCATACCACATAAATTGCAATGTTGCTCTTGAGAACCTCCTCAAAGTGAAGTTGTGCTTTCCCACCGTCAGTGCCAGCTTCCTGTACTAGGAATATCAGAATAAATTTGGACAAAGTAATGCATGTAGTGTTTTTGTACACTAAAAACATTTGCACCAGAAATAGCTGGCAATTGCGATACCAACTCAGAAGTACCAACCTTCAATATGGCAATCGTTAAATCATAGTTGTTTATCAGGAACACTGTTTGCAACTTTGGTTTAGGGAACATCTTGGCCAACTTAACAAGCAAGTCTTCAATAGCCATTCGTAATCGCTCAAGATTAAGATCAAGCTGCAAACGTAGAAACAACTTTTTAAAATTTCTACAGGCTACAATAACAATCATTGCATGGCACAGTTGAGAAGAATTTTGGAAAAGGTGAACAATTGGATTGACCTGGATGTGATCAACTGACCTGACCATCCCCATATTCAACATTGAGATGAACAAGAGATGCTGTAAATTCAGCATATCTCCTAGTGACATAGTGGGGATGTACATCATCCTCCCAAAGAGTCCTAATATTAGCATTACGCAAGCTGCTCAGATGCAAGTCAAAGACCATCTTGAAGCGTGGCCAAAGTGACATATTAACCTGTCAATTGTGCAAAACATTAAAGATGATTCAAACTAATTTTGGAATGTGGAATAGAAGACAGACTCTTGTGCAATTAGGATAGGCTGTCCCAAAGTTAACCCTCGCATAAAGTTGATTTAAGTTCAAGGAACAAACAAGGGAGTCAGAACAAACCTTGTCTAGGTAAGAGTCCAAACATGGAATTCGCCGCCTAAACATGATAAGCTGCATAAAATATTAACTCCATTTAGATTTCTGTTTCGTATCAATACCAATCCTGCTAGCACGCTTTGCAATATATTCAATTTAAACAGGGTTACACTACTTGAAAGAATCTTGTAAATAAATGTGGCTAGTTTTGACAAGATTCTGGAGAAAAACAGCCAGAGTGATCTAGCAAAATGAATAAATTGACAATTATCTGTTGATACCTAGAATACGGAACTGTTAAAATTGGAATAATGCCTGGTTTACATATTACAGGGATGACCCATCCCTCTACACTACCTGAAAGGCTGCGACAGCTTCCAGAACAAAGTTTTATGTTTTATTCTACAACAGAAATAGAACTTTTAACTAGTTACTAGTTATTCCTTCATAAGATAAAGAAAAAATACCTGGTGCTGATGCATTATTCGGATCATAAGCATTATTCCTATCGCATCATAGCAGTTCAGAAGTACGGCATTGAAATATTCATCGACAACTTGAATTGGTCCTGGATAAAACAATCGAGACTTTCAAATCATAAGCATCCGCCATAATTATGACAAAAGGTGGTAAGCTTAACTTCACCTACACAGTGGCACTAAAAGAAAATGCATAACTTATGTTTTTAGAACCACACATGAATTCCGCAACTACAATAGGTGCCTTTTCCCTTTTGCCCCCATTTGTTTAGTGTATTTCTGTAACTTCGTTACCTATGTCCTAAGTCAATAATTTTGACTAAGTTTAGAGAAAATTATCAACATCAATAATACCAAAATAATACACTATAAAAATATATTCGATGGTGAATCTATAGTTTTTATTTGATACTATAGATGTTGACACTTTTACTATCAACATGGTCACACTAACAAAAATTTGACTTAGGACAAAAGTTATACACCTTACATTTTGAGAAGGGAGAAAGATACATCATGACGTGACAAAGAAAACAGGAAATGCAAATGCAGGATGGAACGAACCAGCAAATATATCTTGGAATAGGGATTCATCACCAAAGAAATCATCAGAGAAAAGGTACCTGCAGTCAGTTGATATATCATCAGGCTGCCACTTACTACCGTATATTAAGTATATTGAGAAACAGAAGAAACAGCAATCTTACTCAGAAGTAGCTGTATCAATCAAAAGTTTCTGTAAGCTTCTGAACAGAACTTCATATGGATACTTCTGTGACTTGGCTTCAGCTATATGAGGTATCAATGCAGGCTGATCAATATCCTGATATACCAAAACGCACAGGGAAAACAGGAATTAACCATTGTAGTTGTTACTTCATAGAGTAAATTAAGCATTCAGCAGCCATATTTAATTATTTTATTGGCAGATCACTTTCCACATAATACTGGAAAATACGGTGTACCCCGTAGTCATAAACAGTTCTTTTATGGTCATAGTCAATGGCTACTCATAGAGAATAGATTAAGTTTAATTAACCGACGCTTCAATTCTATTAATCTGCGAGACAGAACAGACGTGGCAAGAAAATTTCATTGGTACTAGATTTCTCTGTGTATACTGTAGAGAAAAGTATATCGGATTTGTTCAGAGGCAACTATTCTTTTGGTCATGAAACAATAAATGGGCTACGCTCATGCTGCATGCCAGACTATATGCGGCTTGTTTTGGTCATAACCCAAATATAGCTTGTTCGCGTTATGGTCTTATAGAAGTTACTATAAGTGTCAAGAAGCATGTAACTCACACAACCCAATTTAGCTCACATTTAGCTGATTGATGAATTGCATTACAGTATTCAAATGAAGTGTCATTTTGTCATTAGTAAATTACCTTTAATACATTTATTCTTTCACCCAAAGCAAACACTGAAGAACGGGCTTTCAGAGGTTCTTTTCCAATGGAGAAAAGGTAGCCTGTACTTCTAGTTTCAACTCCAAGTAAATCAGTCGAGGTTGCTATATCCAACTGTAATTTCTCTAAAGCTTGTATATAAGCACGGAAATGTGCGCTCAGCACCTGGAAATTGGAAGTTATAGTAGAAATGTTATCAGAATAAATAATAATTTAATGTAAGATATCGAAGAAATAAGTGAAGGTCTTTACATCTATAGTATTTGTTTGTATTGTCCAAATAAGATATGAGCCATGCAGAAATTAAAAAACGTGGTATATGGTCCGTTTAAAGGTTGAGATAATGTAATTACACATCACAAATTAGAGAAGGGGCCAGAATAAAGCAAGGACTGGCAGCAGTTAATTGCAGCACAGATGTGCCTTTGGATCCTCACATCCGGAAGCCCTCTATGATCGATGCAAGTAGGTTCACTCCAAATATCCTAAGCCCACCATGTGCACAGGCTTAATAACTTACATTGATTACCCTCATTATTGACATGCTACAAGAAATTAACCTCTTCCACACATTAAAGAAAGATTAGAGAGTGGAACTGGGGAAATATTACATTAACTATATAATCGGTTCCCTCAATGTAAAGTTATTTTATAGGGAGACTGCCAAGTGCCAAGTACAGTTGAAAAAGAGGTAGTACAATGGGCAACATAATTGGCCAGGGTATTAAGTTGATGTATGGTAATTATTCTTTTATCTCGAATATATAAAGGTATGATAAAATAAACAAATACAAATCCAATACAATTTTACCATATGATAATGGAAACAAATACTATTAGTATTTACAGAAAGAAGTCTTCAGTTATTGGGAAAGAATCAGTAAAATTTTAATGAGGCAATAGCTGCAAATAGTCATTGACTACCCAAAAACGTAGAAGAGAATGAGTATGAATGGAAAGGACCTATCAGATTGCATTTAGTGTAACACTCACCTTGTTCATGGTATCAATGTAAGCCGCACGGACTTCTGCATATATCTCCTTAGCATGTTCCTTGAGGAAAACTATTGTGTATCTACATTGGAGAGGACAAGGACAAACGAACAAACTTGAGAAATTATACACTTGGAAAGAATGAGCAGGAGGCAAGGTACAATAACTGATCTTCTCTTATCTGTGTATTACTATAGTTTAAACTCGTGGACCTTTATAGTAGTATTTCACCATCAACAGGAATACCACTCAGACTAGATAAACTAGCCTACTAGGACATGGAGTCTCATACTTGGCTAACTAGGACTCGAGGCTTAAATAATCCTAGATATCCAGGTTTTTTACCAAAGGGGGTCTCAATTTCAAAAAGACGAGAACACCAAACTCACAAATTTCAATAATATTACTTGAATTAGATGGCGATAGTTGATGAAAATATAGCAACTTCCATGTTTGGTAAACTTAACCCCTCGGTAACCCTCTATGCAAAACCCATGAATCATGTATGGCCTTTGGCGAGGATTCTAAATTACATAAATCTGCCATAAAGTAATTTATCATCTAACACATTAAACTGTGAACCACTGAAGCAATAATACAAACTAGGTTAAAGGTGGAAAAAAATTCAAGGTAAGAGAGTTGGCATACTTGTATTTAAGGACACTCTGCTGCAGAATCTGAATATTTGTTTTTGGTTTTCTCAAGGCATAGAACTTTTGGATGATAAACTCAAAAATCTGCAAGAAAAATGTGAACGCATAAGCAATAGAACTCAGTTGTAGCTTTACAATGTTGAATTAGCTAGATACGAGTAAAATAAGCAAGAGACATATCATATGCATTTCTTGGCTGCGAGTACACTTATTCATAGCTTCCACTAAAACCGACATACTATGTTAGTGCAAGCTAACAAATATCAGGTCGATTCCTTCTGGAAATATCAGCCAGTGTAGCTAGTATACTGATAGTGACAGACAACACCACTCCGTAGATGCAGCAAATTTTATGCTATCAAGCCATAAAGCTCATCAAGTACAACATTAACATGAACAAAAGACTGATCAACGACATATAAACCCTTTTTCATATAACATATTTCATTTCTACCAGATAAATCTTGACACCTCAATCTAAGCAATTGTAGAACAGCACCTAACAGTCTCAACATAATTATGCAAGCCAGAGGCATGGCCCATTATCCCGACACCACCACATTGAGCATATTAGGAAGTATAGAAGACATAATGTTTTATACCAAATAATCACACATGAAGATCAAGAACATGTACACACAAGTAAGATGATCTGCTAACATTATTATGAGCATATGAGTTCGCAGCATTAGAAGAAAAAACTACCAAATTGGTTTCAAACCTTCGATACTGCTTTCTGCCGAAGTCTCTCAACCTCAGGCTGAACATCTTTTAGAGCCTTTGATGATTTAACCATGGAGTCAGCTTCAATGAATTTGATTTTTTTGCTTAAAATCTCAACTGTTTTCAAGTATTCATCATTAACCTGTGGAATTGTTGGATAAAGCATTATGAGTGAACCATCAAAGAATACTTTTTTTGGGGGGAAACATTCAGCAAATACTGAACTGAACACAGCTTTCAATTGCAAGAGAAGTGATGCTTATAGCGCTCGCAGAGTAACGTAGTGAATCCTTTGGAGATGCAATATAACCAATCAAACAAAATAAAAATCATGCATGGAAAAAGATAGAAGACACAGATAGAACAACAATATAGGCAGCAAACAAAAACATGTCATCCAAATGGATATCACTCAAGACAGGGTATAACGGTATTTTAAATAGATAACTAACAACAAGCTGAAAGGGAAGAAATTGCATAGCAAACATAGAACCACAAATAGCAGAAAGCTATGTGCTTGGTTGCTAACAAATAGTACAGAAAATTCAGAATAGAGTTATCACATGTTGCTGGTTGTACACAAATAAGTACTAAGCTCATAAGAAAGTGACCATGTGACAGTGAAGTAAATGGAGATGGTATAGAGATAATAATAATGTAAAGCTGGTATGATTATAGAATGTATGTAAGTAGTGACCTCTCCATCAACAATTATATCAATCATCCTTGGAGGGACTATTATATCCTCAACAAATTTTGACAGTTTAGACTCTGCAGCCTGCAATTTTTTAAAAGGGTGGATCAGTATAGATATTCAGTGCGAAAAAATAGAGAATAACATGCATTAAAGCTATGAATACCGTGAATCAGTTCCAACACAAACTAGTTAACTGATGTTGGAAGGTAAGTTATGGAATACTAGCAATGTTATGCGGCAGAGATAAATAAAACAGTACTTCCCAGATCCAACTTAGATAAGATAAAATGCATCACTATAACCTGTCTAGTTAACAGGATGGTGTGGGCATAAAAATTAATCAAACATATAGATAACAGAGATACAACAGAGAAATGAATCAAACCTTACGGTTTTTCAACTTTAATCCCATGTCCATAGATCTCTCCTGAAGTACCTTTATCTCCGAACTTATAGAACCAATTTCTGTCTAGCACAGAAATCAAAAGAATTGCAATATGACTTAGTACAATGAAATGAACTGGTTAACTACCATTAAGAGGTAGTACAAAATTTCATGACAACGAATATCTAGTTAAATGATTGAGCACCTAAAGAGTCAGAAGAAATTGTGGCACTCCAATCTAATCATGGGAGTTGTACCATGGATCACATAAATAAAATGAGAAACACTTGGACGAAGCATAGATTGCGGTAAACAAAACGTTCAACTTCCAAGCACACCTTGGTTCATTATGCTTTGGAAAAAGAGGAATTAGAAATGCAGAGATGTGCTCTTGTATTTTCTGGTACTTGACACTTGACAGTGAGCAGTATTTTTTTTCTTATAGTAAAAGTTCAAAAACAAAAAATATGATTTCTTGTAATAAGTAGCACCAAAAGTTGATGACAAGTAAAGGCATCCAGATACTCTTTCAGGCATCCGGTACATTAAGGAAGTAGTGCGTCACAAAAGATGCAAATATGCATTTACCTGGAATCCAGTTAGAACGGTTTCCATTTGTGACAAAATATTATCACAGTCACAAATCTGATCATGCAGCAATACTAGGTTCTCACTTTCTGTAATGTAATCCTGCAAAGGAAGAAGGAAGACGGCATTAAGCAAAGCATCATAGCTTCAGGTAATTTATATTTAGGCAGCATTTAAAAGAGGTACACACATCATAACTTGCAGTTTTGCAAATAATTTACTGATGATGAGAATGGAGGGAACGAATAAACTAACCAGCCACACACAAGAAGATATTAATTAACTCTTATTAACATGTGTGTATACTAAGCAACTCATATACAGAATCAGCTCTAGACTGGTAGAACATGGCGGCTTGCATATCTGAGCCGGACAGCCTTATCGTGGAGTAGCACAAGCACTTACCTGTATAGAATCGAGCTCAACTTGGCGTATGCTGTTCTCGACACCTTTTGTGTAATCACGCATTTTGATGCCATTAGCCAGGATGTTTGCTACTTCCTGCGTGCATCCAGAAATAAATTAACGCATCAGTTAGTTATCTCCCAAGGAAAATCATCAAAGGCTCTAAAATGCTTGCTCTATGGTTAAATCATCAAAGGCTCTAAAATGCTTGCTCCATTTTATAATAACTCGTTAATTAGTAGCTAACAAGTACAAGCACATGCTTGCTCTAAAATGTGGCAGCGAGCTACGAAATTCCAGAAAATAAGACATTGGAAAGGACCAGAGTGTTACGGCCTCGGTAAGCTACTAATTAACGAGTTATTATAAAGCAAGAAGCATCACCTCGTCGTTCTTGCAGTCCTGGAGCTCCTGCTCTAGCCCATCCAGGGACTCATTATCACTGCCAAACCAACCAACGGGTAAGTTTCTGCGCAGCAGCACATAAAGTAGGTGAAGGGATCTGACTAAGTGGGAGATCGAGCTCGTGAGCGGACCTGGCCACGTCGTCGTCGAGGGGGAGGTCGCCGACGAAGACCCCGAGGTCAAACCTCTGCTTCTGCCCATCGTGCGCTACAGCGGCTGGGACAGCCTCCATCCCGGCGTCGGGGAAGCCGGAAGTGGGCGGTCTGGGATCGCCGGAGCGGGCTCCGATCCAGATCTGCCACCGGTGACGGTGGGTGTTGGGATCGGATCGGACGGGGCGTCGCTCGGAACGGGGTGTCCCCGGGAAATGGAGATCGGGGGAAAGTGGGGGTTGGAAGGGGAGGTGAGTTGGGCTGGGCTTATAGTTTGGCGGACCGGACCGCCCTGGAGCTATTCGTCTGATTGGTAAAGCCCGGGATCGCATAAATAGAAATAAACCCACGACGGGCTGCTCTCCTTCCCTGCTCGTTTTGTGCAGCATAATAGAAACCCCTGTACTCTGTCAAAAAAAAATACAGTAGAAATCCCTGTTCGTTTTGCCTAAACGGATTTGCACGCCTTTGTGACTAGGGTTTTAGGCGACTCGCGACCCGAGGTACTGTTTGAACCTGTCGTCTTGTCTCTCCACTCTTCATGCTGTTAATGATTTTACATTGCTGTCTTTTAATGATACCAATCTCTCATTTTCTACTAGATTAGATCATCTCTTCTTAATGCTGCTCCTTATTCATATCCGTCTGATGCTTCTTTCAGTTTACAATCTTCTTTCAGTTTACAATCTTCTTTCAGTTTATGTATTAGTACTATACAATTTTGCTTCCAGCAATGGCAACGAAAGCGGGAACACCGGCCGCCACTCCTCGTGTTACTCCCCAAGCGGTAGGTTTCCCTCTCCGTGAACACGCTACTTACAAGAGCTACCAGTCGATTGACATGTTATTCTTTCTTGTGTAGGTTTGCGAAGATTTTGTTCAGATGTATTACAATGCTCTACACGAGACACCAGGCGAGGTACATAAGTTTTATCAAGATGCAAGCACGATGGGCCGTGCAGGTTCCGACGGAGTCATGGAATATGTAACAACATTGCCTGTAAGTTCTACACCTAGCTACTACTCTGTTGATACTTATATATAACTGGTTCCAGCGTAGCTATATATACGGATAGTATCATACTTGGAGTAATTCTGCTTAATTCGCCCCTCGTGTTCTGTGTTTGAACAGCAGATCAACAAAAAGCTTATGTCTGTTGACCACAACCAGCAGCGCACGGATATAGCGAGTGCAGATGCAGTGTCATCACACAATGGTGGCGTCTTCGTTGTCATTACTGGATCGTTAACTAAGGAACCTGACGGCGTGTGCCAGAGATTCACGCTATCCCTCTTCCTTGCGCTACAGGGAGACCGTGCCTATTTGTCCTCACTGACATATTAAGAGCTACGACGACGCCGGTTGGGATAAACATCATAGAAATAGCCTTTCGTCTTGCTTTATAAATAAAACCGCAACGGCAAACAGATACAAGGTGGTGAGGAGAACCTCTTACAAAGCAGATCAAGAATAAACGAAAAAGAGTGAGACCACCACCACTGCAATGTTGCTCGCCGTAGAGCCAACCGTGCAGTCCACCTTCCGGGGGCGCCGCCCCGGCATCCCATGAGCTCGAGCCCATGGCCTAGCCAACATACGGCAACGCCGGCGGATTGGACAGGGCAGGCCGACACCATAGCTAACAGTCATCAAGGCCAACGCCAGCTAGGGGAGGGGATCTGCCCTCCGGCACAGAAGGTGCCCGCCATCCGGACGCAGTAGCACTACCAATTAGGCCTAGATCAGGCCCGACCACTTGCCAGGCCCGGATCAGGCCCCATTAGAGGTGTCGCCGCGCTGCTACGCCCACGCCACCGATGCCATCCAACTGCAGCTCCGTGCCGAGCCAACCCATGCCGCCACCGACCAGACCGCCATGTGTTAGGCAGACGCCAAGAGCAGCGTCACCGTGACTTCACTCCTCGCAAGACAGCCCCGGCCGAGACCGCACACCGCCGCAAAGAAGCACTCCCGCCGCAACGCCCGGGGACATAGTGATGTCTACGGGTGCTTCTATTCTTGTAGACAGTGTTGGGCCTCCAAGAGCAGAGGTTTGTAGAACAGCAGCAAGTTTCCCTTAAGTGGATCACCCAAGGTTTATCGAACTCGGGGAGGAAGAGGTCAAAGATATCCCTCTCATGCAACCCTGCAACCACAAAGCAAGAAGTCTCTTGTGTCCCCAACACACCTAATAGGTGCACTAGTTCGGCGAAGAGATAGTGAAATACGGGTGGTATGAATAAGTATGAGTAGTAACGGCGCCTGCTGGCGTGTGGTTGATGGTGGTAATATTGCAGGAAGTACGGATGCAGTAAAACAGTAAACAAGCAGCAGCGATATTTAGGAACAAGGCCTAGGGATCATACTTTCACTAGTGGACACTCTCAACATTGATCACATAACAGAATAAATAGATAGATGCTAGACTCTACACCCTCTTATTGGATGATGAACACCACTAACGTGTAGGATTACACGAACCCTCAATGCCGGAGTTAACAAGCTCCACAATATTCAATGTTCATATTTAAATAACCTTAGAGTGCATAACAGATCAACATAACCAAACCAAGTACTAACATAGCATGCACACTGTCACCTTCACACTACGAAAGGAGGAATAGATCACATCAATACTATCATAGCAATAGTGAACTTCATAATCTACAAGAGATCACAATCATAGCCTACGCCAAGTACTACACGATGCACACACTGTCACCATTACACCGTGCAGGAGGAATAAACTACTTTAATAACATCACTAGAGTAGCACACAGATAATTGTGATACAAAACACATTGCAATCATAAAGAGATATAAATAAGCACTTCACTATGCCATTCATAACAATGAATAAGTATTCTGTGAAATATAGCCTAAGAGACCCACACGGTGCACACCTGTCACCTTTACACACGTGGGACAAGGAGTCTCCGGAGATCACATAAGTAAAATCCACTTTACTAGCACAATGACATCTAGATTACAAGCATCATCATATGAATCTCAATCATGTAAGGCAGCTCATGAGATTATTGTATTGAAGTATATAGGAGAGAGATGAACCACATAGCTACCGGTACAGCCCGAGCCTCGATGGAGAACTACTCCCTCCTCATGGGAGACAGCAGCGTTGATGGAGATGGCGGTGGTGTCGATGGAGAAGCCTTAGGGGCACTTCCCCGTCCGGCGGCGTGCCGGAACAGAGACTCCTGTCCCCCAGATTTTGGCTTCGTGATGGCGGCGGCTCTGAAGGTTTCTCGTACCGTGGCTTTTTCGTATCGTGTTTTAGGTCAGGACCTTTTTATAGGCGGAGTCGGAGAGGCGACGAGGCGGCGACACAAGGGGCGCGGGCCCCTTGGCGCGGGTCATGTGTGGTGGGCTGTGGCCCCCTCGCGACTCTCGGGTGTTCTGGAATTTTCGTGGAAAAATAGGATCTGGGCCTTGATTTCGTCCGATTCGAGAATATTTCCTTACTAGGATTTCTGGAACCAAAAAGCAGGCGGCCTTCGGCATCTCGTCAATAGGTTAGTTCCGGAAACGCATAATAATGACATAAAGTATGCATAAAACATGTAGATATCATCAATAATGTGGCATGGAATATAAGAAATTATCGATACGTCGGAGACGTATCACATAGCTGGACCGTTACCTGCACCGCCACGCCGTCGATCAAGCATGTCACTTTGTCGGCATCCAATAACTCACCTTTGAACACCGGCAAGAACATCTAACGACCCTCCCGAGCAAGATAGGGGACGTACGTAGAGCTGCCCGGGCCTAGATCTGTGCCCACCTGGCCTAGTCCTAGATCCAGCAGCAGTGCGCCCTAGAGAGTGCCCTGCCGGTGATGGCCCTACCCAGGCCGGCCTAGCCTGGGACAGGGCCCGCAAGGCCCAGATCGGGACCCATCTGGCCCAACCTGCGCCGCCGGCCTGCCCTCTCCACCGCCGCGCCCTGCCTCCTACCTTGGCCTCGCGCCGCGCCCGCCACCACCTTCGCCTAGAGCCACCGCCGCCATGCCTGACCGCCGCGCCGTCGGACCGAGTCCCTGAACCCCCGAAGAGCACCGCCGCCAGCGGCGTCTGCCCCGCGAGCGGGTGAGGAAGAGCCCGCCGGCATCGCGTGGGCTTTGCCCAGCGGCGCTCGCCGGCGGCAGCGGGAAGGATAGGAGGAGGAAGGTGGGGGCGCGGGGGAGCTAGGGTTCGCCCCAGTCGTCCGCGGGGAGTGACGCGGAGCGAAACGTTTTCCGAATCGGTATCGATCTCGAGGCGGTTGGGATAAACATAATAGCATCTCCACCGGCGCGCCCCATAGCGGCCCCGACATCGTTTTGGGGGCCGGCAGCGAAAATGGGCTCACACCAGCGCGCCCCAAATAGCTTGATCTCTACGCACGCTTCTATTCTTGTAGATAGTGTTGGGCCTCCAAGTGCAGATGTTTGTAGAACAGCAGCAAGTTTCCCTTAAGAGGATCACCCAATGTTTATCGAACTCGGGGAGGTAGAGGTCAAAGATATCCCTCTCAAGCAACCAACCCTGCAATTACGATACAAGAAGTCTCTTGTGTCACCAACACACCCAATACACTTGTCAGGTGTATAGGTGCACTAGTTCGGCGAAAAGATAGTGAAATATAAGTAATATGGATGATTATGAGTGGTAATTGCAATCTAAAATAAAATGGCAGCAAACAAACATGTAGTAGAACTGGTTGTAAGCGGTGTTTCAATGCTTGGAAACAATGCCTAGGGATCATACTTTCACTAGTGGACACTCTCAACAATGATACCATAATTGAATACATAGATATTATCACTTCACTATGCTACTCTAAACCACTCTCCGTTTTGATAATAAACACAAATTCATGTGTAGGGCTGCATAAGCATTCCTTAAAGTTCGCATTCCCAATCTATGGACACCCCACACTATCACTTTGAGCATAAAAGATGGTACTAACTAGACATCACAATTCATAACTATTTCTGTAAATTAAGCTTAAGAAACAAACACGGTACGTGTGCATACTGTCATCTTCACACCGTTGGACAAGGTGTGCCCGGAGATCACATAATAAAATCACTTGAGTAGCACAATAGTTGAAGCATAACATTATACCCTATATAAAAGTTGTACTGTTTAGAGCTCCCTAATTGATCGGTCTACTGTAGATGGAGAATTTTCCATCGTTGCCATTCTTTCTTTGAGCGTCACGTATGCTGTTATTTTTGTTTGCCTTGGGCAGTAACTTTCTTTCGGCTTTTTTCCTAACGATGAGGTGACCGGCTACCGGCAAACGAATGTGCAGGGTGTATTTCTGATCGATCTTCTCCCGATTTTCTTTCCTTAACGTGTTTAATTTGGTCAAAGCGGTAATGGACCCACCACCTCGAGCAGTTAGTTCTGGATTGGATCCTGGCATCGACGCATACGTTCCCCAAACATCTCTCTAGACGTTTCTCCCTATCTCCACCTCCATCCGCCCCCGCTCGAAGCTTCTCTTTAGATGAGATCCTTCTCATGGCCGCCTCAACGCAACCTCTCATCGCCACACCTGTGAGCAGCACAAGGAGGCCGGCTGCTCGGAGAAGGGATGCGGAGGACGACCGAGTTCTTCTTTCCCAGTGCGCACAACCACCCCTGGTATCCTTTCTGCTCCTGCCCGTTTCTCACGCTCAGCCCAGGCTGCCCGCCCCATACGCGCCGCGCTCCGCCGCTTGGCACAGGCTGCCGCGCGAGCAACGTCCTGGGAGCTGGCTAGCCGGCTGCCCCTGCGCGTGGCCCGCGCCGCCTGCGCTGCGGAGCCGTGAACGGTGGCGGGAGGCAGCAAGAAGGCAGCCACGGAGCTGACGGCGGGGGCAGCGGTGTCCTCTACGGTGGACACGGCGAGGCAATCTGCTGCTGCTTCATCTCTTATCCCGGCAAGGGCGGCGACCTCCTCAACAATAATGGAGGCGGCGGTGAAGGCTGCTTCTGCTTCATCGAAGGCAGGCGCTCCGGGGGATTCTGCCGCGGTGAATGTGTGGTGGATGGGCGCGCTTCTGCTGCTGCTTCATCGAAGGTAGGCGCTGGGGGATCCCGCATCTGTGAACTCGTGGTGGAGGGGTGTGGGAGTCCTTCTTTTTCCTCACCTTCCTGATCTTTTTCCCTCTCAGTACCCCTCTATATTCTTCTAGGATATCTCCCTTTTGATTATTACTTTTACCTCTCTTTCTGATACTGCTCATCTGATTGTTGTGCTTCAACCATGTCATAGAGCATCACTTCCGAACTATTAGACATGATGCTTCAGAGAAGAGGCTTAATCATTATCTTAATTTAGGAATAGACAATCTGGAGATAATTAATTTGTTTTTTGTGTTTTAGCTAATCCTATATATGACAAGAAACTTACCAAATACCCTCAAAAAGAGCAGTAAGAGGAAGGAGGTGGTAGAGAAATATTATATATCGAGCGGTGCTTGATCATCTTTAGAGGTGTTTATTAAAGTCTACGGTTTGAGGTATGTTCATTAGTCTGGCCATATTTTCTAATATATGCATGCTATGTGCTCGGATAGTTGCTACCGTCTCATGTTTCTTTGCTTGCACATTCTGCTTTCTGCTAGAGGAATAGGGTATGGTAATTCTTCCATTTGCTGCATGTTTTTAATGGAGCAAGTTCTCAAGTGTATGCTTGCCCTGTACTTGGCTGTGTTACGTGCCACCTCTGAAATGTAAGGTATTTGTCATCCTGAGCATATTTCCTCTATAATAATGATAATTGTTCTGTGAACTCAACTATCTCTGGTTGGTCCCATCTACGGGTAATCATAATAGTGTTGCTACATTTCCACTCTCTTGATGTTTTTTATCATCCCTGCAACTGAGGTTTTTGTCAAAATTACTAACATTTTGTATCAAGAATGATTCGTGTGCATGAAAATGGGACAGTAAGAAGCACATGCTCGCCTACAATAGTGTCGACTTATTGCTATTCAAGCAACGTTTCAGGTATGTGTAAGATACCTGCTCACATGCCATCTGATAGTTCTTTATTGCAAGGGAATACTCTGCATGCCAACTACGTTTCACTGTTTCGAAACTATTGTATTATTCGTGTCAATTACATGATTATTTCCTGTTCCCCGCTTCTGTTCTTCAATCTCTGCATCTAGGTAGACCAGGGATTTGGTACTATCTTTTGTGAGTATGTTGCAAGGTACAGGGTACAATGCTTATATGTCAAACATTTAGCTCTGTTCTTGAAAATCTTATGCAGTAGGCTTTCCTGTTGGTTTCCTTTTAAGGCTTTGGGTGTTTCCAAATGTTCTATTTGAGCTGCTTTGTCTTTCACAGTACATGGTATGTTTTTCTTCGAATGTCCAAGATTACAGTGGTTTTGAGTATATAAGCCTATTCTTATGCCATTTCTGGCATATTTAGGACAGAGCGTCAGTGCTCATTTCCTCACTATTTCTTCAGACAAAACAATTTCAATTAGAGCTTGCTTTTTTCGGTACTGGTTCCATTTTGCGTATGTGTGTTGTTGTGTTATTGTTGCTGCTGTTCTCTAGCCCTTGATTCAGTTGTGTGTCTTGTGGTTTGTTAATTTTGTTGCATGTCTGCCTGGGTCGTTGGTCCTTCTTAATGTAGTGTAATATAGTAGATAGGGTCAGACGCTTGACAAAGTAGGCGTCTATTTACCAAAGCCTGTGGTCTCTCATGGACAGGTTTACGTTGCTTTAGATCTGCTATTTTCTCCTCTGTTCTTTGAGCCATTTTGCCAAAGCTAGGGTTCAGCTGGCAATTCTGCAGTGATATGACACAGTCTAATTGCAAAGAACTTGCACAATATATTTTTTATCCCCTTGGATTCCCTCTGATGATTGTAACTAGGGGACTTCATTATGGTAAAAACCGGACGCTGCATATTATTCCTTCTGATGGAGGGATTCCATTACGATCTTTGAAGCGCTGCCTGCACTGTCGAAAATGGACAATATACTGTTTTCTGCCTTCATATTTGGGACAGACAAATTCTATTGGAAGAAACAGTGGCCACATATCTTTTTTTTTTGTTAAAGCTCAATGCTTTTCTACCCAGCAGGGCTTCATTTGTGATAACCCAGGTGATATTTTCCATCTTCCCCTTCAGAGGAGGCCTGCAATGCGAGTATTTAATTATCTTCAGGAAAGCGCTATCAATGATACTTTCAGTTTTTACCACCTGTGAGGTATATCTGAACTTCTCACTTGAGTGAAGAGGAGAAAGTCTGTTTGTGCATTTTCTTTTTTGATTAGCATATGGTAATTGTGTCAATAGGGTCGATGGTTTTCTTATTATGAAACCTAAATTTGTTGCATGGGATTAAATACGATGACTGCTTGAGTAGAATTAGTCTTTTGGTTTGCTGGCATGTTGATAGTAAATTAGTGTGTTGTTGATTAGTAGGGTATGCAGTGATGTTCAAATAATGATATTTTGAAGTATATGATAAGTGAACTGATCTATTGATATATCAGTATTTAATACGGCAAACTATTTGGTGGACGTCGTAGCTGAACTGTGCCTTTTAGTTTGTTGGCGCCTGATTTAGATTGTGTGGTATGTTACTACTGGTCGTGAGCAACGTAGATACATATATATTGCACCGGTGGTCATCAGTAAACTAAGGAGCATAGCTGGAATAAATATAGAGTTACTTAGGTACATTATATTACAGCGATTGAGAGTGTCCATGCTCTGCCAGTAGTTGTTGAGTCCGTTAAGTTTTCATGTTATGTAAATCATGCAGTCAACTCAAGCACAATTTTCGCCTACCTTAATACTCATGGATAGGCTTGACCTGCTGCAACGGACTCGATTATGAGAGAAGAGACCGTTCATTTCTTCAATGTCTGTTTGGCTGTACATGCTGGAAATATATTTTTGAGATTTCACGGCTACAAATTCAGTTCATAGTAACATTGAAAATATGTTGGTCGCCCCTTTTCATATGGGAATCATTACATTAATGTCCTGTAGTATCTACTGCTGCAGTAGTCTTTCGTCAACTGTTTGTGCAAACATTTTTCACCATCTAGGTTTACAATGCTGACCCTGTGAAAACATTAGAGGTACACGCGAAGTACTCCGAGATTGAGCAAACATGTGGATTTAAAAGTTTAGCCTTTTCTCTGGTTTGCTTTGATTGCTATGGAGAGATTTCTGCTAACGTAAGATCAAATTAATTGCTTCATTGCTACTGTAATGCTTCTTCTCTGGAATCATGTAAAGAGTTGGGCTACATTTTTTGGCAATTAGTTATTACAGTTTACTTACTTTTTAACAATTACTTCAGACCTAGATTTCTGATGGCAAGTTTACCATTTGTGTACAAACCAGATATGGGTAGGCTTCGTCCGCGAGTTAAGAAATTTTTGTGACGATAAGCCAACTTCTGACCATAGCATAAGTGAGAGATTCTAGATCTACAGGTAATAAGATTGGCTCACCCCTACCCTTTGTGTTTACTTCTAATTTCAAATTTGTCCGTAACAGTTCTTTGCTCTGTAGATCAAAATGCTCCAGGTTTTGGGGACTATAAATCCCCAATCTACCGTATGTCATGCAGTGCAAGTACCTGAAATACCATCACAGGCAGGATTTAGTACGAACCTACTAATCTGTCTTCTTCCGTCCAGATTATCATGTATAATATTGAAGATCCATGTCCAACCTCGATGAACAAATACTTCCACCGTGTTGTAGTATTAAATGATTATTACTAGATGGCTATTTATAAATATCTTAGTTGTAATACTCTGTTGCTCTGCTATCTGTGCTCACTCTACCTGCAGTCATACATCAAGATTTGATTTGCACAACAAATTTGAAATTCATAACACAGAAGAGTGACTATATTTATGAATTCACCAAACCATCAACATTCTATCTCAGGTCTAAGTTCACCAAGTCCAATCAAGTGACACCTTTCTGACACACCAACCAACCTCACACTACCATCTTCTTGATCATCCACTCATATGCTACTAAAATTGATTATATGTACGGAGTATATCAACAAGATATCCGAGCCGCGCCTATGCTTCCTAGTCTACTTATTCAAATAGATTACAAAGATCATGATCACATAAAGATCATACATGGAGAGATAGATAGACCACATAGATACCGGTAAAGCCCTCAGCCTCGGGGAGAACTACTCACTCCTCATCATGGGAGTAAGCAACAACGATGGAGATGGCTTCGGGGGCAATTTCCGTCCCGACAGGGTGCCGGAACAGAGACTTCTGTCCCCCGAATCTTGTTTGCGACGGCGGCGGAGCTACGGAACTTTCCATGGACGGAGGTTTATTCATTTAGGGTCACGCGTCGGGAAGCTTCTTATAGGCGGAAGGGCGAGGTCGGTGGAGGCCAGGGAGGCCCAGACCACCCGTAGGTGCAGCCAAGGCCTGGGCCTCGCACTACTAGGAAACAGCTAATCAGTGGCGCACCACTATTGGCTATCAGTGGCGCACCGAGGTGCGCCACTATTATCACGCCACTGCTAACTGTTAGCAGTGGCGACTAGTGGTACGCCACTAGTAATCCAAATAGCAGTGGTGCACGAGGTGGTGCGCCACTAGTAACAGTATACAGGTGCGCCACTAATGCCTTGTAGGGATGCGCCACTAGTATCTTCAGCACATATGTTGAATCTGACAATCTGCACCACTAGTCCAGCTGTGTGTGCGCCACTGACTGCCTAAATTTAAAAGGTCAATGTGGGCCTAGGTGGCAGACTATGCTGCAGGTGCTAGATATGTATGTTGAACCATTAATAAAAAAAAGCCACTTTTATTTTATTATAGATCAGAACTATTACATGACCCAAATAAAAAAATACACCCAAATTTCCTAAACTTTACAACAAGGACCCTAAATATTTTTCTAAAAAGTAATCAAATCCATGGAGGAGCTCCACCGCCGGATGCCGCTCAGTGGTCCTGCTCGAGGCCGGCGGGGCGGCCGCCGGAGGCCCTTGTCGCCACACAGCAGCCATGCAGAATCACAGAGCACGGGCGGCGCCCTGCCCCGCGTCCTCCCAGTCGAGGCAGGCCACCTCGCACCAGGCAGACCGCGAGGGCGACCCACCACGCGGACGCGGGGGCCACCCCCACCGAGCCGTCCTCGCCCTCGCCCGGCTCCGCGCCGTCGGGGGCTCGTCCCGCTCTGAGCCACTGGAGAGTCCCGGAGGAGCGGCGCCCCGAGTCCACCGTTGCTGGCGCCCGCCGCAGCCAGCTTATCCTCCGCCTCGCGCGCCCACGACTGCGACTACCGTAGCGCCCGCAGCAGGCTGTCGTTGCCTCCCCCGCCACCGGCGCCCGTCGCGGCCAGCTTCTCCTCCGCCTCGCGCGCCAGCGACTACCGTAGCTCTGGAGCAGATCGACGGACAGGGGTCGGCATCTCCGCCGCTTCTTGTGGTGCTCGGTGGCGCAGAAGTGGGGGAGTGAGAAGACGGGGAAGAAGGGCCGTTTCTAGCAGACTAGTGCGGTGAGTTCGGTGCGGTGGGTGGGGGAATATAGGGACGGTGGGTGGGCGCGTGATGGGGCATGTGCCTGGTGGGATGCGTGGGACGGTTTGTGGGACACACGTGGGAGGTCTTCGATTGATGGGCAGTGGCGCACCAAATATTAGTGTGCTATTGATATCTCATGTACAACAGGTTTTAGACTTACCAGTGGAGCACCGCATATTAGGTGCGCCACTGCTAACTTAGATAGCAGTGGCGCACCAGTAAGAGGTGTGCCACTGCTAAGTTTGGGGAAGGGGTGGGATCTGGCAGACCTTTAGTGGTGGTGCACCAGAAAAGCAGTGCGCCACTGCTATATTTGTATCGGTGGAGCACCACTTTTTGGTTGCGCACCAAAATAGGTGTGCGCCACTGAAATCATTCTTACGGCTAGGCCTTTTCCTAGTAGTTGCGCCTAGGCCTGGTCTGGCCGCCTTTTGGCGCCTCCTTGTCTCTCCTCTGGACTCTGTCTTCGTTACGGTAAAATATTAACTTCGGCTTTTGTTTCGTCCAATTCCGAGAATATTTCCTGTACAATTTTTCTGAAATACAAAACAACATAAAATAGGGAACTGACACTGTGGCATCTTGTCAATAGGTTAGTTCCGGAAAATGCATAAAAGTACCACGGAGTGTAAACAAAACATATAGAAATTGGTGTAATACAAGCATGGAGCATCAAAAATTATAGGTACATTTGCAACGTATCAGCATCCCCAAGCTTAACTCCTGCTTGTCCTCGAGTGGGTAAGTGATAACAAGAATAATTTTTGAGGTGACATGAAGCCAACACAATCTTGATCAAGTTACTGTAAAAGCATTGTGAGCTGGGATTAAAGTACTCTAAACATAGACATGATAGATATAATTCTAACAATAGAACTTAGCAACTATGTTATAACATGAGAAGCAACTCAAACAAAGGATCATGAATAATTGTGCATTGAAAGCAACGGTTTGTTTATGAGCATAGAGAAAACATAGCTAAGTGGTACTCAGCTTGTCTTTTACTCCCTCCTTCTCAGGGCATACGACGTAAAAAATCACGTTTTTGGCCAAGGCTTAAGGTGCGGCTTCGTCCCTCCCGATCCCTTTCCGTTTTTACCCCCACGATCAGAGCGCACGCGCAACTTCTTCTTCCTCGAGTCGTGTGCTGCTCTTTTCGACTCCAGCGAAGGAGAATTAGTGCCGCCGTCGCCCGGTCCCTATAGATCATGGTTGAGATCATCCTCTCCCCCATTCTCTCGCCCACTTCCTGTTCCCCTTTCTCCCCTTTTTCTGGTACAAGTTCTTCCCATGGCGATGGCGGCCGGGGCAGTCCGGTTCCGAAAGGCGGCGGCGGCGTTCATGGAGCTGGTGGCGGCGATGCTGGCGCTCGCGGCAGTGTTGCTGGTCTCCCCTGCCGTCCGCGCGATGGAGGAAGGATGTGGATCGAGCCACGGTAGTGGGCTCGGTGCCATGAGCAGCGACCTCGCCATGATCGGCCATGGCGAAAACATACCTAGGGTTCAGGGCTTCCCAACCCTAGACGTGGAAGAGTTCATCTTGCAAGACAATGAATTCAGAGAGCAGCACGCAATGAACATGGAGGTACTGATTTGCATATGCTAGCCCTTGCACTTTCATGGAGTGGAGAGTATTTTCATGGATTTTTTGATATGAACATGCTAATCATGTTGATATTTGTATGCAGTGGGTTACTGATTTGCAGAGGAATTTTGTGGAGTGGATGGACAACCTAGATCACGAACTTGGTGCGGAGATGGTGGGTGTTGCAGCGATGGAGGGTATTGCGGCGAAGGAGGGTGCTGCGGCGATGGAGGGTGCTGCGGAGATGGAGGGTGCTGCGGAGCTAGACGATGATGCGGAGATGGAGGGTGTTGCGGAGATGGGTTTTGTGTAGATGAACAGTGTTGCAGAGATGGAGGGTGTTGCGGAGATAGAAGGTGGTGTGGAGATGGATGGAGAACAAGTGCGGCAATATGAACTTCTCACAGCCGGTGAGCAAGTCATATTTGATGTCATGTTCGACATTTATCATCCGAACATCTACCTTGATGAAATGGTTTGTACTGTTACCGTGAGGATTACACAAAATAAGGATCATGTAATGAAATATTTGGACATTGTGGCATGATGATATTGTAATGCAAAACTTTGATATTTCATGCCATTTCATTGTTCATGCATTACTTTGATAGTACTTCATGCCATTACAAACTGAACATTGTCTTGACCATTGGACTCTCTACATGACAAACTCTCTAGCAGTGTTTACAATAGCAGGATCAACATGAAGCACTTGAGGTAGTATCTGTAGTCTCTCTAGAACCCCCTTCCTCATGTGTGGGATCTTGTACCGGTGCTCTCCCATAAGCTTCATGACCTCCACCATGCATGTTTGATGTGTCAAGAAGACACGATTGCTCCTCTCAGCTGGGTACTCATTCCATGCTTGTTGTACCTTCATTAGAATGCTACGATTAGTAAAATAATAATTAAAATGCTGCAAATAAAACCAAATAAAATTTATGTACCTTCATGAGAATGTCAAGAATAGAAGTTGGTGACTTTTTTTTGAAACAATGATTGGAGAGCGGCGAATAAACCCAAATCAAGAATATTTGTATCCGGTGAGTTTGGAGGTTGACAAACTAGTCTAATGTCCCAACCACCTGCAGCAGCCGCTTCTAAAAATTCGGGATCATTTGGCAAGACATGAGTCTTCGCATTGTCTTGTTGAATGAATATTGGGCTCCAACGATCCTCCAACGGCCACTTCTCCTTGATAGCGGGCAAGACTTTTTCAATAAGGAACTCTCGGCTAACATCTCGCGTAACATTCCTCGTTTTAGTTTCCATTGTTCCCCTAGGGCGGTGTCCACTACGATGTTCCGCCGGCTTCTCGGTCACAAAAGGGAACATACCAATTTTACCGTCAAAAATACAATTGCCATCCTCATCAAACCTTGGTCTTCCTACAACACATAGAAACATGACCTTCTCTATGTAATTCTTGCTTTGACATAATCGGTACGGTTCTTCCTCTTCATTGGCCAAATAATAATTTTGAGAACCTTTGGTTTTGTAAAACCATTTTTCATCCATGTGGACGACGTTGTATGAGCCTTGGAACTTAGGCTCCACACTATCCGGGTCGAGCCTACTGAGTGCATAGCGAACCCTTTCTTTCTTGTTGTCATCCGTGATGCGAGGCTTGATGGCATTTGAGTGCCTCCTAAATTCCTTCTCCGTGAACCTCCTATGCAAAGTGGATATCGACATGTTCAGCTCATAAGCAAGATCCTTCAAAGTTGTCGTCTTGGATGGTGGAATTTGCATGATGGCTTCGGGATCAACCTCAACTCTTTTACACCAACAATTCAAAGGTTTCTTGTTACAAACATTCTCAATACCTTGAAGATGATCAAACCATACACGTTGCACAACTCGCAACGGTACCATGAACTGGGCTGCCACTTCTTTAGTTACACCATCACTCAACATATTTGGCTTTGTTTTACGGCAAAAGGGCTGCAAGAATTATCCTTTTGTCCTCGTCACTATAAACCCTACGAACGTTCACCATTTGTCCCAATGGTACAACTGCAAAAAAAACATTAGCATGGCATTAAGGACATGATCTAAAATACAGTAGCATAACATGTTCCTACGAAATCTAGAAACAGTAGCATAACATGTTCCTACGAAATCTAGAAACAGTAGCTTGATCAACAGTAGAATGAGCAACAAGTGCTTGTAAAACAGTAGCATTACCAACATTATAAAGTAGCAAATTTTCATGAGTTGATCCTAGAAAATTTTAAAAACAGTAGAATGATCAACATGATATAACATGATCTATTAATCTGTAAACTTAGAATTTCGATTCTCAAAAACAGTAGCAGATGGACATGATCTATTATTCTGTAAATTTGAAAATTTTGATTCTAAAAAACATGATCAAACTCGACATGATCTACTAATATGCAAAACGGACATGATTCTGAAAACAGCAAACTGTGAACAGTGTACATGCAAACAGTGAACAGTGTACATGGAAACGAACAGTCCATGCAAACGAACAGTACCTGCACCCACTAGGGGAAAATCAGGCGCTGCCGTGCAGCCTATCAATGCCGTGAGCCGCCGCACGGCAAAGAAATCATTGCCGTGCGCAGCAAGCAGCACGCACGGCAACGACACTCCGCACGGCAAAATCTGAGAGCAGCGCACGGCAATGAAGGCAAGCACGGCAAAGACAGAAGCGGCGCACGACAAAGAATCTCATCACGGCATACGCAGAAAGCTCACGGCAAAGAAAGGAAGACGGCAAAGTCCCTACATGCCGCACGACAAAGAAGTAATGCACGGCAAAGGCCCTGGGCATTGCCGTGGCTCGCCCCTTTGCCGTGCGGACAGGTTAGTTGCACGGCAAAGGCACCTTTGCGTGCGTTCCCTTCTTTGCCGTGCGCCAATATTTTTTTTCTTTCTATTTTATTTCATCTAATACTTATATTTATTTGTTAATTTGTTTTTCTTTTTGATGACTATTTATTAGACAATGTGCAATACAAAATTACTCTCTATGTTCATCCCCCACATATATCACGGTTTCGGAGCAACCCGCGGTTCAGAAAATCTCCTAAGTGTTATCGCCCAACGGTGAGGAAGGTCACACCGGGGAGCTACTTTTGCACCATTAGACCTTGCACCACACTTTCACACATATCATAGGTCCACATGCAAGATTTGGTGGGGTTCCGGTGCTCCGGCGGTCGTTCTCCCTCCTCCCCCCAAAACAGCGGAACGTGTTCCCCGGCGGGTCTACCCCCCTAGATTTCTCCGCACGAGGGCGCACCAATGTACCTTTTCATTCTTTTAGGTTTGTTTAGGACATATACACATGGAGAACCAAGATTGGGACCCTTTGGCACATATACCCCGCATCTAGAGCCATTATCACACGATCGAGGGTGTGCCTGATCTACTGGTTAGGGTTAGGTGTAGGGTTAGGGTTAGGGCTAGGGTTTAGGGTTTAGGGGAGCTACTTTTGCACCATTAGAACTTGAATCAAACTTTCACACATATCATAGGTCCACATGCAAGATTTGGTGGGGTTCCGGTGCTCCGGCGGTCGTTCTACCCCTCCTCCCCCAAAACAGCGGAACGTGTGCCCCGGCGGGTCTACCCCCCTAGATTTCTCGCGCGGGTGCACCAATGTACCTTTTCATTCTTTTAGGTTTGTTTAGGACATATACACATGGAGAACCAAGATTGGGACCCTTTGGCACATATACCGCAGCTAGAGCCATTATCACACGATCGAGGGTGTGCCTGATCTACTGGTTAGGGTTAGGTGTAGGGTTAGGGCTAGGGTTTAGGGGGTAGGGCTAGGGTTTAGGTTAAAGGTAAGTATTTATGGTTAGGTATAGGTTTAGGGTTTAGGGTTAGGGTTTATGATGCATGGTTCTGCAGCTTCGGTGTCGTGGTTTAGGGGTTTAGAGGGGTTAGGGCTCAAGGTTTAGGGTTTAGGGTTTAGGGGAGCTACTTTTGCACCATTAGACCTTGCACCACACTTTGACACATATAATAGGTCCACATGCAAGATTTGGTGGGGTTCCGGTGCTCGGCGGTCGTTCTCCCCTTCCTCCCCCCAAAATAGCGGAATGTGTGCCCCGGCGGGTCTACCCCCTAGATTTCTCCGCGCGAGGGTGCACCAATGTACCTTTTCATTCTTTTAGGTTTTTTAGGACATATACACATGGAGAACCAAGATTGGGACCCTTTGGCACATATACCCACAGCTAGAGCCATTATCACACGATCGAGGGTGTGCCTGATCTACTGGTTAGGGTTAGGTGTAGGGTTAGGGCTAGGGTTTAGGGGTAGGGCTAGGGTTTAGGTTAAAGGTAAGTATTTATGGTTAGGTATAGGTTTATGGTTTAGGGTTAGGGTTAGGGTTTATGATGCATGGTTCTGCAGCTCCGGTGTCGTGGTTTAGGGGTTTAGAGGGGTTTAGGGCTCGAAGCCTCCCGAGTTTAGGGTTTAGGGTTAGGGGAGCTACTTTTGCACCATTAGACCTTGCACCACACTTCGACACATATCATAGGTCCACATGCAAGATTTGGTGGGGTTCCGGTGCTCCGGCGGTCGTTCTCCCCTCCTCCCCCCAGCGGAATGTGTGCCCCGGCGGGTCTACCCCCCTAGATTTCTCCGCGCGAGGGTGAACCAATGTACCTTTTAATTCTTTTAGGTTTTTTAGGACATATACACATGGATAACCAAGATTGGGACCCTTTGGCACATATACCCGCAGCTAGAGCCATTATCACACGATCGAGGGTGTGCCTGATCTACTGGTTAGGGTTAGGTGTAGGGTTAGGGCTAGGGTTTAGGGGGTAGGGATAGGGTTTAGGTTAAAGGTAAGTATTTATGGTTAGGTATAGGTTTAGGGTTTAGGGTTAGGGTTAGGGTTTATGATGCATGGTTCTGCAGCTCCGGTGTCGTGGTTTAGGGGTTTAGAGGGGTTTAGGGCTCGAAGCCTCCCAGTTTAGGGTTTAGGGTTTAGGGGAGCTACTTTTGCACCATTAGACCTTGCACCACACTTTGACACATATCATAGGTCCACATGCAAGATTTGGTGGGGTTCGGTGCTCCGGCGGTCGTTCTCCTTCCTCCCCCAAAACAGCGGAATGTGTGCCCCGGCGGGTCTACCCCTAGATTTCTCCGCGCGAGGGTGCACCAATGTACCTTTTCATTCTTTTAGATTTTTTAGGACATATACACATGGAGAACCAAGATTGGGACCCTTTGGCACATATACCCGCAGCTAGAGCCATTGTCACACGATCGAGGGTGTGCCTGATCTACTGGTTAGGGTTAGGTGTAGGGTTAGGGCTAGGGTTTAGGGGTAGGGCTAGGGTTTAGGTTAAAGGTAAGTATTTATGGTTAGGTATAGGTTTATGGTTTAGGGTTAGGGTTAGGGTTTATGATGCATGGTTCTGCAGCTCCGGTGTCGTGGTTTAGGGGTTTAGAGGGGTTTAGGGCTCGAAGCCTCCCCAATTTAGGGTTTAGGGTTTAGGGGAGCTACTTTTGCACCATTAGACCTTGCACCACACTTTGACACATATCATAGGTCCACATGCAAGATTTGGTGGGGTGCCGGTGCTCCGGCGGTCGTTCTCCCCTCCTCCCCCAAAACAGAATGTGTGCCCCGGCGGGTCTACCCCCTAGATTTCTCCGCGTGCACCAATGTACCTTTTCATTCTTTTAGGTTTTTTTAGGACATAAACACATGGAGAACCAAGATTGGGACCCTTTGGCACATATACCCGCAGCTAGAGCCATTATCACACGATCGAGGGTGTGCCTGATCTACTGGTTAGGGTTAGGTGTAGAGTTAGGGCTAGGGTTTAGGGGTAGGGCTAGGGTTTAGGTTAAAGGTAAGTATTTATGGTTAGGTATAGGTTTAGGGTTTAGGGTTAGGGTTTATGATGCATGGTTCTGCAGCTCCGGTGTCGTGGTTTAGGGGTTTAGAGGGGTTTAGGGCTCTCTCCCGGTTTAGGGTTTAGGGTTTAGGGGAGCTAATTTTGCACCATTAGACCTTGCACCACACTTTGACACATATCATAGGTCCACATGCAAGATTTGGTGGGGTTCCGGTGCTCCGGCGGTCGTTCTCCTCCCCAAAACAGCGGAATATGTGCCCCGGCGGGTCTACCCCCTAGATTTCTCCGCGCGAGGGTGAACCAATGTACCTTTTCATTATTTTAGGTTTGTTTAGGACATATACACATGGAGAACCAAGATTGGGACCCTTTGGCACATATACCCGCAGCTAGAGCCATTGCACACGATCGAGGGTGTGCCTGATCTACTGGTTAGGGTTAGGTGTAGAGTTAGGGCTAGGGTTTAGGGGTTAGGGCTAGGGTTTAGGATAAAGGTAAGTATTTATGGTTAGGTATAGGTTTAGGGTTTAGGGTTAAGGTTAGGGTTTATGATGCATGGTTCTGCAGCTCCCGTGTCGTGGTTTAGGGGTTTAGAGGGGTTTAGGGCTCGAAGCCTCCCCAGTTTAGGGTTTAGGGTTTAGGGAGCTACTTTTGCACCATTAGACTTGCACCACACTTTGACACATATCATAGGTCCACATGCAAGATTTGGTGGGGTGCCGGTGCTCGGCGGTCGTTCTCCCCTCCTCCCCAAAACAGCGGAATGTGTGCCCCGGCGGGTCTACCCCCTAGATTTCTCGCGCGGTGCACCAATGTACCTTTTCATTCTTTTAGGTTTTGTAGGACATATACACATGGAGAACCAAGATTGGGACCCTTTGGCACATATACCCGCAGGTAGAGCCATTGTCACACGATCGAGGGTGTGCCTGATCTACTGGTTAGGGTTAGGTGTAGGGTTAGGGCTAGGGTTTAGGGGTAGGGCTAGGGTTTAGGTTAAAGGTAAGTATTTATGGTTAGGTATAGGTTTAGGGTTTAGGGTTAGGGTTAGGGTTTATGATGCATGGTTCTGCAGCTCCGGTGTCGTGGTTTAGGGTTTAGAGGGTTTAGGGCTAGGGTTTAGGGTTTAGGGGAGCTACTTTTGCACCATTAGACCTTGCACCACACTTTGAAACATATCATAGGTCCACATGCAAGATTTGGTGGGGTTCGGTGCTCCGGCGGTCGTTCTCCCCTCCTCCCCCAAAACAGCGGAACGTGTGCCCCGGCGGGTCTACCCCCTAGATTTCTCCGCGCGAGGGTGCACAAATGTACTTTTTCATTCTTTTAGGTTTGTTTAGGACATATACACATGGAGAACCAAGATTGGGACCCTTTGGCACATATACCCGCAGCTAGAGCCATTATCACACGATCGAGGGTGTGCCTGATCTACTGGTTAGGGTTAGGTGTAGGGTTAGGGCTAGGGTTTAGGGGGTAGGGATAGGGTTTAGGTTAAAGGTAAGTATTTATGGTTAGGTATAGGTTTAGGGTTTAGGGTTAGGGTTAGGGTTTATGATGCATGGTTCTGCAGCTCCGGTGTCGTGGTTTAGGGGTTTAGAGGGGTTTAGGGCTCGAAGCCTCCCCAGTTTAGGGTTTAGGGTTTAGGGAAGCTACTTTTGCACCATTAGACCTTGCACCACACTTTGACACATATCATAGGTCCACATGCAAGATTTGGTGGGGTTCGGTGCTCCGGCGGTCGTTCTCCCCCTCCCCCCCCAAAACAGCGGAATGTGTGCCCCGGCGGGTCTACCCCCTAGATTTCTCCGCGCGAGGGTGCACCAATGTACCTTTTCATTCTTTTAGGTTTGTTTAGGACATATACACATGGAGAACCAAGATTGGGACCCTTTGGCACATATACCCGCAGCTAGAGCCATTGTCACACGATCGAGGGTGTGCCTGATCTACTGGGTAGGGTTAGGTGTAGGGTTAGGGCTAGGATCTAGGGGGTGATGGCGCGTGAGACACACGTCCGTTGGGAACCCCAAGAGGAAGGTGTGATGCGTACAGTAGCAAGTTTTCCCTCAGTAAGAAACCAAGGTTTATCGAACCAGTAGGAGCCAAGAAGCACGTTGAAGGTTGATGGCGGCGGAGTGTAGTGCGGCGCAACACCGGGATTCCGGCGCCAACGTGGAACCGGCACAACACAATCAAAGTACTTTGCCCCAAATGTGTGAGGTTGTCAATCTCACCGGCTTGCTGTAAACAAAGGATTAAACGTATTGTGTGGAAGATGATGATTGTTTGCGAAGAACAGTAAAGAACAATTGCAGTAGATTGTATTTCAGATGTAAAGAATTGGACCGGGGTCCACAGTTCACTAGTGGTGTCTCTCCCATAAGATAAACAAATGTTGGGTGAACAAATTACAGTTGGGCAATTGACAAATAAAGAAGGCATAACAATGCACATACATATATCATGATGAGTACTATGAGATTTAATCAGGGCATTACGACAAAGTACATAGACCGCTATCCAGCATGCATCTATGCCTAAAAAGTCCACCTTCAGGTTATCATCCGAACCCCCTCCAGTATCAAGTTGCAAACAACAGACAATTGCATTAAGTATGGTGCGTAATGTAATCAACACAAATATCCTTAGACAAAGCATCGATGTTTTATCCCTAGTGGCAACAGCACATCCACAACCTTAGAACTTTATGTTGTCCCAGATTTAATGGAGGCATGAACCCACTATCGAGCATAAATACTCCTCTTGGAGTCACAAGTATCAACTTGGCCAGAGCCTCTACTAGCAACGGAGAGCATGCAAGAACATAAACAACATATATGATAGATTGATAATCAACTTGACATAGTATTCAATACTCATCGGATCCCAACAAACACAACATGTAGGATTACAAATAGATGATCTTGATCATGATAGGCAGCTCACAAGATCTAACATGATAGCACAATGAGGAGAAGACAACCATCTAGCTACTGCTATGGACCCATAGTCAAGGGGTGGACTACTCACACATCAATCCAGAGGCGATCATGGTGATGAAGTATTCTCCGGGAGATGATTCCCTCTCCGGAAGGGTGCGGAGGCGATCTCCTGAATCCGGAGATGGGATTGGCGGCGGCGGCGTCTCGGAAAGTTTTCCGTATCGTGGCTCTCGGTACTGGGGGTTTCGCGACGAAGGCTTTAAGTAGGCGGAAGGGCAGGTCAGGAGGCGTCACGGGGCCCCACACGCTAGGGCCGCGCGGGCCCCTCTGGCCGCGCCGCCCTAGTGTGGCGGCGCCCGTGGCTTCGTATCTCCTCGGTCTTTTGGAAGCTTCGTGGAAAAATAGGCCCCTGGGCGTTGATTTCGTCCAATTCCGAGAATATTTCCTTACTAGGATTTCTGAAACCAAAAAGCAGAAAACAGCATGGCTCTTCGGCATCTTGTCAATAGGTTAGTGCCGGAAAATGCATAATAATGACATATAATGTGTATAAAACATGTGAGTATCATCATAAAAGTAGCATGGAACATAAGAAATTATAGATACGTTTGAGACGTATCAAGCATCCCCAAGCTTAGTTCCTACTCGCCCTCGAGTAGGTAAACGATAACAAAGATAATTTCTGAAGTGACATGCTATCATAATCTTGATCATACTATTGTAAAGCATATGAGATGAATGCAGCGATTCGAAGCAATGGTGAAGACAATGAGTAAACAAATGAATCATATAGCAAAGACTTTTCATGAATAATACTTTCAAGACAAGCATCAATAAGACTTGCATAAGAGTTACTCATAAAGCAATAAATTCAAAGTAAAGGCATTGAAGCAACACAAAGGAAGATATAAGTTTCAGCGGTTGCTTTCAACTTCAACATGTATATCTCATGGATAATTGTCAACACAAAGTAATATAACAAGTGCAATAAGTAAACATGTAAGAATCAATGCACACAGTTGACACAAGTGTTTGCTTCTAAGATAGAAATAATAGGTAAACTGACTCAAAAATAAAGTAGAAGAATGGCCCTTCGCAGAGGGAAGCATGGATTACTATTTTTGTGCTAGAGCTTTTCATTTTGAAAACAAGAAACAATTTTGTCAACGGTAGTAATAAAGCATATGTGTTATGTATAAGACATCCTATAAGTTGCAAGCCTCATGCATAGTATACCAATAGTGCTCGCACCTTGTCCTAATTATCTTGGATTAACATGGATTATCATTGCATAGCATATGTTTCAACCAAGTGTCACAAAGGGGTACCTCTATGCCGCCTGTACAAAGGTCTAAGGAGAAAGCTCGCATTGGATTTCTCGCTTTTGATTATTCTCAACTTAGACATACATACCGGGACAACATAGACAACAGATAATGACTCCTCTTTAATGCATAAGCATTCAACAACAGTTAAAATTCTCATAAGAGATTGAGGATTAATTGTCCACACTGTAACTTCCACCATGGATCATGGCTTTAGTTAGCGGCCCAATGTTCTTCTCTAACAATATGCATACTCAAACCATATGATCATGAAAATCGCCCTTACTTCAAACAAGACGAACATGCATAGCAACTCACATGATTTTCAACAAAGGTAAAAGTTGTTGGCGTCCCCAGAAACATGGTTACCACTCAACAAGCAACTTATTAAGAAATGAGACACATAAGTACATATTCTTCACCATAATAGTTTTTAAGCTATTTTTCCCATGAGCTATATATTGCAAAGACAAAGGATAGAAATTTTAAAGGTAGCACTCAAGTAATTTACTTTGGAATGGCGGAGAAATACCATGTGGTAGGTAGGTATGGTGGACAAAAATGGCATGGTTGTTGGCTCAAGGATTTGGATGCACGAGAAGAATGCCTCTCAATACAAGGCTAGGCTAGCAAGTTTGTTTGAAGCAAACTCAAGTATAAAAGGTGCAGTGATACGTCTCCGACGTATCGATAATTTCTTATGTTCCATGCCACATTATTGATGATATCTACATGTTTTATGCATACTTTATGTCATTATTATGCGTTTCCGGAACTAACCTATTGACGAGATGCCGAAGTGCCAGTTCCTGTTTTTGCTGTTTTTGGTTTCAGAAATCCTAGTAAGGAAATATTCTCGGAATCGGACGAAATCAACGCCCAGCATCTTAGGATTGCATGAAGCTTCCAGAACACCCGAGAGAGGCCAGAGGGGGGCCACAGGCCCACCAGATGACACCCTGGCGCGGCCAAGGGGGGCGCGCCCCCTGTTGTGTCGTCGCCTCGTTGACCCTCTGACTCCGCCTCTTCGCCTATATAAAGGTCCCTGACCTAAAACACGATACGAAAAAAGCCACGGTACGAGAAACCTTCCAGAGCCGCCACCATCGCGAAGCCAAGATCTGGGGGACAGGAGTCTCTGTTCCGGCACGCCGCCGGGACGGGGAAGTGCCCCGGAAGGGCTCCTCCATCAACACCACCGCCATCTCCATCAACGCTGCTGTCTCCCATGAGGAGGGAGTAGTTCTCCATCGAGCTCGGGGCTGTACCGGTAGCTATGTGGTTCATCTCTCTCCTATGTACTTCAATACAATAATCTCATGAGCTGCCTTACATGATTGAGATTCATATGATGATGCTTGTAATCTAGATGTCATTGTGCTAGTCAAGTGGATTTTACTTATGTGATCTCCGGAGACTCCTTGTCCCACGTGTGTAAAGGTGACAGTGTGTGCACCGTGTGGGTCTCTTAGGCTATATTTCACAGAATACTTATTCATTGTTATGAATGGCATAGTGAAGTGCTTATTTATATCCCTTTATGATTGCAATGTGTTTTGTATCACAATTTATCCATGTGCTACTCTAGTGATGTTATTAAAGTAGTTTATTCCTCCTGCACGGTGTAATGGTGACAGTGTGTGCATCGTGTAGTACTTGGCGTAGGCTATGATTGTGATCTCTTGTAGATTATGAAGTTAACTATTGCTATGATGGTATTGATGTGATCTATGCCTCCTTTCGTAGTGTGAAGGTGACAGTGTGCATGCTATGTTAGTACTTGGTTTGGTTATGTTGATCTGTCATGCACTCTAAGGTTATTTAAATATGAACATTGAATATTGTGGAGCTTGTTAACTCCGGCATTGAGGGTTCGTGTAATCCTACGATTAGTGGTGTTCATCATCCAACAAGAGGGTGTAGAGTCTAGCATCTATCTATTTATTATTGTTATGTGATCAATGTTGAGAGTGTCCACTAGTGAAAGTATGATCCCTAGGCCTTGTTCCTAAATACTGCTATCGCTGCTTGTTTTACTGCATCTATACTGCCTGCAATATTACCACCATCAACCACACGCCAGTCCTGGATAGCAAAGCACTTTTCTGGTGCCGTTGCTACTGCTCGCATTTATTCATACCACATGTATTTCACTATCTCTTCGCCGAACTAGTGCACCTATTAGGTGTGTTGGGGACACAAGAGACTTCTTGCTTTGTGGTTGCGGGTTGCTTGAGAGGGATATCTTTGACCTCTTCCTCCCTGAGTTCGATAAACCTTGGGTGATCCACTTAAGGAAACTTGCTGCTGTTCTACAAACCTCTGCTCTTGGAGGCCCAACACTGTCTACAAGAATAGAAGCACCCGTAGACATCAAGCACTTTTTTGGCGCCGTTGCCGGGGAGGAAAGGTAAACGGCACTCACACACCGGACCCGGCAACTAGCCACTTTTCTGGCGCCGTTGCCGGGGAGGAAAGGTAAAAGGCACTCATACTCCGGTCCCAGGTAAAGTACTTTTCTGTTACCGTTGTGTGTGCTCGAAGCTATTTCCTTTAGATCCTGCAATTGCATCTTTTTGTTTCTTGTTTACACTAGTTAGGCATAATGGAAAACAACAAAAATATGAGAGATCTTTATGAACTTTATCTTGAATCAGGACATGATGTGTTTGAAGAGAGAATTAAAAAACCCATGGAACTTTATATGCATGCTAATGGGAATGTTATTAATATGAATGCTTTGAACACTATTGTTGCTAATGCTATGGAAAATTCTAAGCTTGGGGAGGTCGGTTTTGATGAAAATGATCTCTTTAGCCCTCCGGGTATTGAGGAGAAAGTTTATGTTGATTATGATATGCCTCCCATATATGATGATTATAATGATAGTGGTCTTTTGGTGCCACCTACTATGGAGAGTAAATTTTATTGTGATTATACTATGCCTCCTACACTTGATGAGAATAATAATGATAGCTACTTTGTTGAATTTGCTCCCACTACAACTAATAAAATTGATTATGCTTATGTTGGGAGTAGTAATAATTTTATGCATGAGACTCATGATAAGAATGCTTTATGTGATAGTTATATTGTTGAGTTTGCTCATGTTGCTACTGAAAGTTATTATGAGAGAGGAAAATATGGTTGTAGAAATTTTCATGTTACTAAAATGCCTCTCTATGTGCTGAAAATCTTGAAGCTGCACTTGTTTTATCTTTCTATGCTTGTTGCATTATGCTTCATGAATTTGTTTATTTACAAGATTCCTATGCATAGGAAGCATGTTAGACTTAAATGTGTTTTGAATTTGCTTCTTGATGCTCTCTTTTGCTTCAAATACTATTTCTTGCGAGTGCATCATTAAAACTGCTGAGCCCATCTTAATGGCTATAAAGAAAGAACTTCTTGGGAGATAACCCATGTGTTTATTTTGCTACAGTACTTTGTTTTATATTTGAGTCTTGGAAGTTGTTACTATTGTAGCAACCTCTCCTTATCTTTATTTTATTGCATTGTTGTGCCAAGTAAAGTCTTTGATAGTCATTCTTAACACTTCTGGACATTGCACAAAGCTACTGAAAGTTAATGGAACAAAGAAATCCATCAAACATAGCAAAACAGGCAATGCGAAATAAAAGGCAGAATCTGTCAAAACAGAACAGTCCGTAAAGACGAATTTTTTAGAGGTACCAGACTTGCTCAGATGGAACTGCCCAAATTGAATGAAAGTTGCGTACATATCTGGGGATCACGCACGTAAATTGGCAGATTTTTCTGAGTTACCTACAGAGACTACTGCTCAAATTCGTGACAGCAAGAAATCTGTTTCTGCGCAGTAATCCAAATCTAGTATTGACTTTACTATCAAAGACTTTACTTGGCACAACAATGCAATAAAATAAAGATAAGGAGAGGTTGCTACAGTAATAACAACTTCCAAGACTCAAATATAAAATAAAGTGCAGAAGTAAAATAATGGGTTGTCTCCCATAAGCGCTTTTCTTTAACGCCTTTCAGCTAGGCGCAGAAAGTGTGAATCAAGTATTATCAAGAGATGAAGCATCAATATCATAATTTGTTCTAATAATAGAATTATAAGGTAACTTCATTCTCTTTCTAGGGAAGTGTTCCATACCTTTCTTAAGACGAAATTGATATTTAATATTACCTTCCTTCATATCAATGGTAGCACCAACGGTTCGAAGAAAAGGTCTTCCCAATATAATGGGACAAGATGCATTGCATTCAATATCCAAGACAACAAAATCAACGGGGACAAGGTTATTGTTAACCATAATACGAACATTATCAATTCTCCCCAAAGGTTTCTTTATAGCATTATCAGCAAGATTAACATCCAAATAACAATTTTTCAATGGTGGCAAGTCAAGCATATCATAGATTTTCTTAGGCATAACAGAAATACTTGCACCAAGATCACATAAAGCATTACAATCAAAATCATTGACCCTCATCTTAATGATGGGCTCCCAACCATCTTCTAACTTCCTAAGAATAGAAGTTTCAAGTTTTAGTTTCTCTTCTCTAGCTTTTATGAGAGCATTTGTAATATGTTTTGTAAAGGCCAAATTTATAGCACTAGCATTGGGACTTTTAGCAAGTTTTTGTAAGAACTTTATAACTTCAGAGATGTGAAAATCATCAAAATCTAAACCATTATGATCTACAGCAATGGGATCATTGTCCCCAATATTTTGAAAAATTTCAGCAGTTTTATCAGTTTCAGCAGTTTTAGCAGTTTCAGGCAATTTTGCATGCTTTGTACTAGGAGTAGAAACATTGCCAACACCAATTATTTTACCATTGATAGAAGGAGGTGTAGAACATTAACATTACTAGTGGTGGTAATAGTCCAAACTTTAGCTACATTATTCTCTTTAGCTAGTTTTTCGTTTTCTTCTCTTTCCCACCTAGCATGCAATTCAGCCATCAATCTAATATTTTCATTAATTCGAACTTGGATGGCATTTGCTGTAGTAACAATTTTATTTTCAATATCCTCAGGTTTAGCAGCCATTTTATTAATTAAAGAAGATTGTGACGCAGACATGTATGAGATTCGGTTTTCAGCATTTGAAAGCTTAGTTTGCAAACCAGAAATCTCCATATTTAAATTTTCAAGTTGATTTCCTATATTTTTCAACAAGGCAGATTGTTCATTCATAGTTTTAGTAAACAATTGATTTTGCTCATATTGTGATTGCATAAAGCTCTTAGTAGCTCTTTCAATTTCTAACATCTTTTCCTCATTAGGCGAAACAAATCTACCATAAGAATTACCATAACTATTACCATTAGCAGCAGGATATGGCCTATAGTTGTTACCAGAATTATTCCTATAAGCATTGTTGTTGAAATTATTACTTTTAATGAAGTTCACATCAACATGTTCTTCTTGGGCAACCAATGAAGCTAAAGGAACATTATTAGGATCAACATTAGATCTACCATTCACAAGCATAGACATAATAGCATCAATCTTATCACTCAAGGAGGAGGTTTCTTCAATGAATTTACCTTCTTACCTTGCGGAGCTCTTTCCGTGTGCCATTCAGAGTAATTTGTCATCATATCATCAAGAAGCTTTGTTGCCGCCCCAAAGTAATGGACATAAAGGTACCTCCGGCAGCTGAATCCAATAGGTTCCACGAAGAAAAATTCAATCCTGCATAAAAGGTTTGGATGATCATCCAAGTAGTTAGTCCATGGGTAGGGCAATTCTTCACCAAAGATTTCATTCTCTCCCATGCTTTAACAACATGTTCATTATCTAATTGCTTAAAATTCATTATGCTACTTCTCAAAGATATAATTTTAGCGGGAGGATAATATCTACCAATAAAAGCATCTTTACATTTAGTCCATGAATCAATACTATTTCTAGGCAAAGATAGCAACCAATCTTTAGCTCTTCCTCTTAAGGAGAAAGGAAACAATTTCAATTTTATAACATCACCATCTACATCCTTATACTTTTGCATTTCACATATTTCAACAGAATTATTAAGATGGGCAGCAGCATCATCAGAACTAACACCAGAAAATTGCTCTCTCATAACAAGATTTAGTAAAGCAGGTTTAATTTCAAAGAATTCTGCTGTAGTAGCAGGTGGAGCAATAGGTGTGCATAAGAAATCATTATTATTTGTGCTAGTGAAGTCACACAACTTAGTATTCTCAGGAGTACCCATTTTAGCAGTAGTAAATAAAGCAAACTAAATAAAGTAAATGCAAGTAACTAATTTTTTTGTGTTTTTAATATGGAGAACAAGACAGTAAATAAAGTAAAACTAGCAACTAATTTTTTGTGTGTTTTTGATATAAGAACAAACTGTAATAACCCAGAACATAGGAACAACGAAGGGTAGATTTAGAAATGGGTTGTGCATTTCATCGCAAAATGGGGGAAATTTTCGCGCCTTATTGCAACTAAACCTAAGAGGGATCGAGGTTCTCTCTCATTTTGCAATTAGGGTTAGGCAATGTGAGTTAGGGAAATTTCGATATGATCTCTTTTGTATCTTATTAATTTGGGGAATGATTTCATTGGACAAGTGTTAATACATTGAACAATAAGCATTACACAATATAAATATGGAATTCACAATTCAAACACAACTTATGAATTCAAATGACTTTGAATTTCAAATTGTATATTAAATACAATATTTAATCAAGAATATAAACATTACATAAGACAAAAGCTCATAAACAAAACTTGAGCTTTATTGATACACAACACAAATTACAAAGTCTTTACAATATTCTTGATAAAAGAATTGAGGAATAATAAACAGAAATGAAAAAGGAAAATTACAAGATTTTCCTAAACTAAAAACTAGACTAATGCTTGAAGAACATCTTCTGGTCATATTCACCTTCAAACCTGCAAAACAAATAACAAGTACTAGCCAGAATGTAAGTGTTAGAAATTCTGTTTGGACAGATAGCACAACATCACAGAAATTCAGTTTGGACAGTGAACACTGTCATTGCACAATTGTGCTTGTCCAAATCCTGGACAGCACAAGATAGGCACAGGCAGACCAAAACTGAGCAGCCACAGGGGCTCAAGTTTCAGCATATGAGAGATGGTGCTGGGCAAGCCACAGCAAGGCCATGCAAGAGCTGAGTCACAAAGCAAGCCAAGCCTGTGTGTCATGGCCAGAGTAGAAGTAGAGATGATATAAAAGGATTACAAACCCTAGAACCAGTGCACAGTCGACCAGATAAGATTCACCAGGTATGGGTGTCGGGGGGAAGACCCCGGGTAGGGCAATGGACGCGGAGCAGCCGGCTGCCCCACGGCGGCTCGCGGCAAGAGCCGGGCGGAGGCCGGGTGGCGCCGTGGCCGGCTGGTCCGGAAGCCGGCGGCTCTCTAAGTCTAGTCGGCTGGCTGGCCGCCAATCGTGTAGCTGGGCCGGCTTCTACAAGCCATATCGGCTGGGGTACACCCTCAGACCGACTCGAGGCTGGCGAGTCTTGCACTAGAAGGAACCGGGTTGGTGATCCGGGTTCCCAAAGTCCACGCTGACTTCATCTTCCGTAAAGCGCGGGGCACTGTGGAGCAATAGTGCCACGCGCCGGACAGGCCATCATGGCTTACGGACGCGCCGTACGGCTACGGTGGCGACGGCACAGGGACACTTCCTCTCCATGCCGCTGACCAAGGCAGCCGGATGGGACAGGCCATGACGCCTCAACGGCTCCTGACGTCACCGCCTCGGGAAGGAGCGGAAGCCGAAGCCGGCCAAGCCGGCTAGTAGACTATAGGGTCTTATATGTAAAGTGCCGGTGCCTATATAAGCCGCACTACCCCCTCTTGTGCAGGGAGGATCGATCACTTATTGCTTTCACCTACCTACAGCGCTGCCCTGTGAGAGAGACCATCGTCTCCCTTAGCCTCTCAGGGCCAGCCGGACACAGCTCTAGGAGCACCATTGTACTGTGTGATTACCATATACCTCATACAGGAGGTAGAGGTTTTACCTCCAGGAGGGCCTCGAACCTGGTGCGTCGCCGTGTCGCTCGTGCCCATACCCGCTCCGGATACCGCCGTGAGATCTCTCAGGAGCCCCTTCGATTAGCCACCCTATGGCATATGCGTGACGATACCACGACATTTGGCGCCCACCGTGGGGCCTTCAGCATCCTCGGCCGGTGTCTTCATCCGGACGGGCCTCACCACCACCACCGGCGAGCGAGTCGCTTCAGGCTTGATCGGAGATTCGGCTCCCTCGGCTGCGTCGGCGACTGGCCCGGCTGCTTCGCCGACCGGCCCTTCCCAGCCGGCGGCAGCGTCATCTCCTTCCGGCGCCACGTCGCGCCGCCGCGCTACCCGCGGCAGGTGCTGCGCTGCGCAAGCCCTCCTCCGCGAGCCGGCTGCAGCGCTCCCGTCGGCCCCGCCGTCGTGCAAGTCATGATGGCTGGCGAGGAGCTCCCCACCAAGAACCCGCGCACCCGCGGCCCCAACCTGGAGCGCAACGTCGACCCCAACGCCTCCGGCTCGGGCCCAAAGGCGCCACCACCACCGTCCCGGCTGGAGCAAGTCCGGGCAAAGCTGAGCACCCCGCTCACCACCGGCGCCGGCACCGACGCCGCCGCCGTCGAGGCAGACCTGGAGGCGCACCGCGTGCTCCTCCTCAAGCAGACCGAGGAGCTGGCTGCTGCTAAGCGCCAGTGGGACATCACCCAGCGCGAGTACAACCGCGCCCACGGCCTCACCCCAGGCGGCGACAACCCCAGCCGAGCCGGCCAGATCCGCCGCAGAGGCCGCGACCTAGGCGCCGAGATCGACCGCGACGGCGCGGACGAGCCGGCTCCATCCATGGAGCTGCCCATCTACAACACCCCCGACAAGAACATGCTCGCGGCCGAAGCCGCCGCAGAAGAGCTGCACCGCCTCGAAGGCGAAGAGCTACGCCGCCAGACTGCGCGGGTGGCTGATTTGGTGAAGGCTGCCAACAGGCAGTCGAAAGACCCCAGGTACGCCCGAGACCCTAGGGCTCCTCACGCTCGTGGTGCCGCAGGCAATGCCAGGGACACGGCCGAATCCGCCTCCCCAGCACCAAGCCGGCGCAGCGACTCCCGCGCCACGCGTGCAACCCCGAGCCGGCCGAGCCACCAACCGCGGCGGCAGCAGCCGCAGCCGGCCCCCCCAAGCCGGAACCAGGAGCAAGACTCCGAGCCTCGACGCCCACATCGGCCGGCTCCAGAAGCCAGCGGCGCTCGCCAGCCGGCCCACTCCCGGCTGGGCCCGCGCATCGAGCCTGCCGACGCCAGAGATCGCCTCGACCGGCTGATCGAATCCCGCATCGCGGAAGAGGAGGCGCCGGCTTGCCCCAAGTGCTTCGGGCCCCGCATCGCCAACGAGCCCGTGCTCGACGGCTTCCAGCTCCCCCGCGACACGCCCAAGTACGACGGCACCGCCAAGCCGGAGGACTGGCTGCTGGACTACTCCACCGCAGTCGGCATCTCTCGGGGCAACAAGCGTTGGGGCGTGCGCTACTCCCCTCATGCTGCTCGGCTCGCCCGCACGTGGCTCAACAACCTGCCAGCCGGCAGCATAAACGGCTGGCTGGACTTCGAGGCCGCCTTCATCAGCAACTTCACCGGCACCTATCGCCGGCCGGGTCGCCCTCAACAGCTTGAGATGTGCAAGCGGGCCCGGACGAGACGGATCGCGCGTACTGACGCGCTGGTGCGAGATGCGCAACTCTTGCGAGGGCGTGCACGAGATGCAAGCCATCAGCTTCTTCATGGGAGGCTGCCGGCCCAACACCATGCTGTGGCACAAGCTACGCCGCAGCGAGCCCAAGACGATGGCCGCCTTGATGGCCATCGCCGACAAGTACGCGCTGGCTGAGGAAGCCGGCAAGCGCCGGCTGACGTTTCACCGGCCCCAACAAGACGGGACAACAACAAGCCGGCTGAGCACAAGCCGGCCGAGGGCGGCTCGCATGGCAGCCGGCGGGACAACTACCGCGGCAAGCGTCACAGCGACCAGCCGGACCGCCGGTACGGTTCCGCCCATGTGGCAGCCGTGTCGGACAACGCGGCAGGCGGCAGCCGCCGCCAGAAGCAAACAGACCGGCAATGGAAGCCGAAGTACACCTTCGAGCAGATGCTCGACTCGCCGTGCAAGTACCACAGCGGCAAGAACCCCTCCAACCACACCACCCGCGATTGCCACTTCATGAAGGGCGACAAGCGGCGAACCCCTCCCCCTCCACCCCCGCCTCCTCCAGCCGGCGGGCCGGGTGGTCAAGGCGGCGCAGAGAACGCCAACCTCGAGCACCACGAGGCTAACCAAGTGCACCATGGCCGATATCTGGCCGAAGATGCTACCTACATCATCTTCACCTCCGAGCCCGAGGACAAGACGAGCCAGCAGGCCGCCCTCGAGGTCAACGCGGTCATACCGCCGGTCCCCCAGTACCTAAACTGGTCAGAGCAGGCCATCACATTCGATCGCCGCGACACACCGGCTGTCCTGCCGAAGCCGGGCAGCTACGCCATGGTCCTCGACCCCACCATCGGCACGACTCGGCGCAGCGTGCGATTTTCGCGCGTCCTCATCGACGGCGGCAGCAGCATCAACATCCTCTACCGCGACACCGCCCGCAAGCTGGGCATCTAGGAGGCCGAGTTGCGCCCCACCCCCACCGTCTTCCATGGCATCGTGCCAGGCCACTGCTGCCAGCCGATCGGCCGGATCACGCTGGAGGTGATGTTCGGGAAGCCGGACCACTTCCGCACAGAGAGAATCGAGTTCGAGGTGGTGGACCTCGTGAGTCCCTACCACGCGCTCCTGGGCAGGCCGGCCCTGACCAAGTTCATGGCGGTGCCCCACTATGGGTACCTAAAGATGAAGCTGCCTGGCCCAAAGGGGGTCATCACCATAGCCGGCGACTATCGCCGCTCCATGGACTGCGCCACGCAGAGCTCCAAGATGGCCCAGACGCTGGTCATCGCCACCGAGAAGCAGCTCATCCACGACGCCGTTGCCCTCGCCAAGGCCGCGCAGACGGACATGCCGGCTGGAGGCAACCCGGCTGGGACGACTCACTTCCAGCCGGCCGACAGCACCAAGAAGATCCTGCTGGACCCGGCGCAGCCGGACAAGTACGTCACCATCGGTGCCGGCTTGAGCAAGAAATAGGAAAGCGAGCTCACCAGCTTCCTCCGTGAGAATCGGGACATCTTCGCATGGACTCCAAGAGACATGCCGGGTGTGCCGAGGGAGTTGGCTGAGCACCACCTCCACGTCCGGCCTGACGCCAAGCCGGTGAAGCAGCCTCTCAGGCGCTTCGCCGAAGAACGAAGGAAGGCCATCGGTGAAGAAATCGCCCGGCTCCTAGCTGCCGGCTTCATCATGGAAGTGCTGCACCCGGACTGGTTGGCAAACCCGGTCCTGGTCTTGAAGAAGAACGGCTCCTGGCGCATGTGTATCGACTACACCAGCCTGAACAAGGCGTGCCCGAAGGACCCCTTCCCCCTGCCGCGCATAGATCAAGTCATAGACTCGACTGCCCTGTGAACTGTTGTCTTTTCTAGATGCCTATTCAGGCTACCACCAGATTCCTTTGAATCCGGATGATCAAATAAAGACTTCGTTCATTACCCCGTACGGGGCTTACTGCTACACGACTATGCCGTTCGGCTTGAAAAATGCAGGCGCCACCTACCAAAGGTGCATGCAAAAGTGTTTGCAGGATCAAATCGGCAGAAATGTTCACGCATATGTGGATGATGTCGTTGTAAAAACCAAGGAGATGCCTACCCTCCTTGATGACCTGAGAGAAACCTTCACCAATCTGCGAAGATTCCGGATGAAGCTCAACCCGGCCAAGTGCACTTTCGGCGTGCCAGGGCCAACTCCTGGGCTACCTCGTCTCTCAGCGAGAATCGAAGCCAACCCGGAGAAGATCAGTGCCATTGAGAAGATGGAGCTGCCGCGGTGCCTCAGGACGTCCAGGAAGTTTGGCTGTCGGCTTCCTTGAGCCGCTTCATCAGCCGGCTGGGGGAGAAGGCACTGCCCTATATCGGTTGATGAGGAAGGCGGACAAGTTCGTCTGGTCACCGCAGGCGGATGAAGCCTTCCGTGACTTAAACGCGTGCTCTCAACCGCGCCAATCCTCGCAACGCCGGGCTCAATGGAGCCGATGCTGTTGTACATCGCACCAAAGAGAGTTAGCGTTGTCCTGGTGGTGGAGCGCAAAGAAGCCAACAGAGAGCAGCTGGTCCAGCGCCCAGTCTACTACCTCAGCGAAGTGCTCTCCCAGTCGAAGCAAAACTACCCCCACTACCAGAAGGTCACCTACGGTGTCTACATGGCAGCCAAGAAGCTCAAGCATTACTTCCAAGAACATCCCATCCGGGTGGTTGCCACAGCGCCTCTGGCGGAAATCATCGGCAGCAAGGATGCCAACGGCCGGGTTGCCAAGTGGGCCCTGGAGCTAGCCGCCCACACCATCCTCTACGAGCCACGCACAGCCATCAAGTCGCAGATCCTCGCGGACTTCTTCGTCGACTGGGCTGAGATGCAGTACCTGCCGCCTGTGCCGGATTCCACACATTGGAAGATGCACTTCGACGGCTCGAAGATGCGCAACGGCTTGGGAGCCGGCATCGTCATCACCTCTCCCAAGGGAGACCGGCTGGACTACGTCCTGCAGATCCACTTCGCCGCATCCAGCAATGTGGCGGAGTATGAAGCGCTCATACATGGGCTGAAGCTGGCCAAGGAGATTGGTGTGCGTCGCATACTTTGCTTCGGCGACTCCGACTTGGTTATACAGCAAGCATCTGGCGACTGGGACGCGAAGGACGCCAACATGGCCTCGTACCGCTTCCATGTCCAGCAGCTATCCGGCTTCTTCGACGGCTGCGAATTCCACCATGTGCCACGAGCAAACAACGAGGCGGCACGCCTTGTCCAAGATTGGCTCAACCCGGCAAGCCATTCCGCCGGGCATCGCCTTGGCGGTTATCAAGAAGCCGTCCATCATACCGTCACCGGATTCGGATTCAATATTCGTGCCGGCTGACCCGGGGGCTGCTCAGCCGAACCCGGGGGCTTCATCGCCCAAGTCGGGGGCTAACAAGCCGAACCCGCCGGCTACCATGCCGAACCCGGGGACTTCTCAGTCCAACCCGGGGGCTTCATCGCCACACTCGGGGGCTAGCAAGCCGAACCCGCCGGCTAGCAAGCCGAACCCGGCGACCATGCAGTCGAAGCCGGAAGCTCCCACGCGGGAGACCCTGTTGGTCAGCGTATTCGAGATAAGATGCGTACCTTCATGGGCACAAGAATTCCTCTCCTACCTCACCGACGGTGTGCTGCCTGATGACAGAGTCCAGGCCAGGCAGATTGAGAGAAGGGCCAAGGCCTATACAATCATCAACCACGAGCTGTACAAACGCAGCGTAAGTGGGGTGCTCCAGCGGTGCGTCGAGCCGGCTGAAGGGATTGAACTCCTAAGGGAAATCCATCAGGGTGAGTGCGGCCATCACGCCTCCTCCCGAGCCATAGTGGCCAAAGCCTTCCGGCACGGTTTTTACTGGCCGACTGCGCTCAGAGACGCAGAAGAACTGGTGAAGAAGTGTAACGGCTGCCAACGCTTCGCCAAGCAAAGGAACACGCCGGCTTCCGCCTTGAAGACCATCCCCATTACCTGGCCATTTGCCGTATGGGGCTTGGATATGGTGGGCCCATTCAAAACAGCCCGAGGCGGCATGACTCATCTCTTGGTGATGATTGACAAGTTCACTAAGTGGATCGAAGCCAAGCCAATCAAGAAGCTGGACGGCTCCACAGCCGTCACATTCCTCAAGGAAATAATCGTGAGATATGGCTACCCGCATAGCATCATCACCGACAATGGCAGCAACTTCGCCGAAGGCATCTTCAAACGCTACTGCGGAGAAATGGGGATCCGGATGGACCTATCGTCCGTGGCGCACCCGGAAACCAACGGCCAAGTGGAGAAGGCTAATGGCTTGATCCTAGCCGGCATCCGGCCCCGGCTGGTGGAGCCGCTTGAGCGCTCAGCCGGCTGCTGGATTGAAGAGCTGTCCAGTGTGCTATGGAGCCTGCGCACGACGCCAAACCGCTCAGTCGGGTTCACACCCTTCTTCCTCGTATACGGGGCCGAAGCCGTCCTGCCGACTGATATCGAGCACGACGCGCCAAGGATCAAGCTCTACACAGCCGAAGCCAAAGAAGCTCGCGAAGATGGAGTCGACCTGGTTGAAGAGGTCCGGCTGATGGCCGAGTCCAGGTCAACCGTATATCAGCAAAGCCTCCGTCGCTACCACAGCCGGAAGGTCAAGACCTTAGTATTCCGAGAAGGAGACCTAGTGCTCCGGCTGATCCAACGGACAGCCGGACAGCATAAACTAGCATCCCCATGGGAGGGTCCCTTCATCGTGAGCAAGGCAGTAGGCAATGATTCCTACTATCTCATAGATGCCCAAGAGGCTAAGAAAAACAAGCCGGACAAGGCTGACGAGGAGACTAAACGTCCCTGGAATGTCAGGTTACTCCGCCCATTTTACACATGAGAGCAGGAATGTATGTATCCCTTGTATCCCTTTTGTGAGTTATGAAAAAGCTTGCGCCAAGAGCGCCGTCTCCGACAAGTTTTCGCGTACTTTACCTTGTTTCGCCAATTGGCTTGAACCCTCTCACGAGGTCGGCTCAGTAACGTGATTCGGTTTCCGACAGCCGGCTTCCGATCCAGCTACAGACCGCAACCCGGCTGTCCGGCTGGCGGGAGTAAGGCCTAGGGAGCCGGCACGCGAAAAACGACTAAGAGAAAGAGTAAAAGCGAGTTGACTTGCAACCTTTCATAAAAGTGCCGGATTGCCGAATTCAGCTCGTTCGACTGAAATACTGTCGGCCTCACCCAGGCCCGCTCTTGATCCGGCGACGGATCGCAAGTCGGACGTACGACCGGCAAGGGCACAGCCAAAGAGTGGGGCGGATGGGAAAAAGCGAACAAGTCGAAAGAAAGCAACTCGGCACACAAATGATTAACAAACACACTAAAGTGCGACATAATTAAAAGGCGATAATATTCATACATCTGCACCCGGCATCCCGGGGATTTAATAAATTGTCTTGGCAAAAGAACAACTGAAAAGCAGGAAATCTAAGCCGGAGGGGCATCAGTGGAGCCGGCTGCCGGGTCGTCCTCAGGCACGTCCTCCGCCTCCTCATCGTCCATGTACTCTCCATCGGACGGAGGAGGGTTCGGGTCCGCGACGAAGAGGGTCTTGTCGACGAACTCGGCGATGGTGCTGGCTCGAGCAAGGCGGGCGGCCTTGAGATCGGCTGGGAGCTTGTCCTCCACGCCGGCTCGCCGGAACTCAAGCTGCCCCAGGTCCACCTCGTTGTACCAGGAGAGGACGAAGGACAGCGCCATGTCGGCACCGGCGCGCGTGGCCGACTCCTTCCTCGAGGAAACGGTCCGGCGCCCGCTCCATCGCAGAGATGAGGCCGGAGATATCTTGCGGCGCCGCCTCTTCAGGCCACAGCATGGGCACCAGCTCTTCAGCCGCCTTCCGAAGCTCCCAGCCGAGCTTGGTGATGGGCTCGATGCGGGCACCATGGACGCCAGGTGATCCTCCATGGAGAAATACTCCGAGCTGCCTTCGCCGGTCTCCCGCCTCCTGGAGTCGCGCGCGACGCCAACGGCTGTCAAAGCCGCCTCCTGCGTCTCCGGGAAGGCCGCTGAAGAAACATCTCAGGAGCTATCAAAGCCGAAATAAGCTGAAAAATGCAAATTTTCGAAGTCCTAAAGTAGGCCTGGCGGCAGCCGGCAAGAGCCGACTGCCCCCAGCCCGAAGATGGAGATTCCGAAGCTCTAAAGTAAGACTGGCGGCAGCCGGCAAGAACCGACTGCCCCCAGCCCGAAGATGGAGATTTCGAAGTAAAAGAGAAAAAAGCCTGGCGGCAGCCGGCAAGAACCGACTGCCCCCAGCCCGAAGATGGAGATATCGAAAAAATCAAGTTTCTGCCGCCGGCTGCCAACATAAGCCGGCAGCCGACAGCCGAAAGCCGGCAAAGGGAAAGAACATAAAGATGCACTCACCTGCCAAGCCGCGATCAAGCGCGTCGAAATCGTCGGTCCAGCGTTTGGCGGTAGCCGTCAGCTCTGTGGACTTGGCGGTGACCTCCTCCTGCAGCGCAAGCCGTCCAGCCGCCGGCTCAGATCATCCACCTTCTCCTTCTCCGCCGTCCTGAGGGAGTTGAGCTCGGTGAGGTGGTTCTGCTCCAGCAGGCGCAGCCGCGTCAGCTCCTGATCAGCCAGTTTAAGCTTGCGGGCGGCGGATCGGCCCGCCTCCTCGCTCACGGCGCACTGATCGCGAGCGGCTCGGAGATCCGACTCCAGCTGCGGGACCTTGGCGGCTTCAACTGCAAGACGGCCAGAAAGAAATGTCAGCCAACCAAGATTAGAAAGAAAACAAGACATCAAGTCGAAAGAAGCATAGAGCTTACCCTTGGCGGCTTCCAGCTCGCGGGCCAAGTCGGCCCGGTCCAGCTTGGCCTTGTGGTAGTGGGTCACGGCGCGGTTGTACAGAGCGGTGCGCCGATCCGCCACAGCCTAAGGAAAAAGAAAAAGTTAGTCGATCAGGCGAAACCCGTGCCGGCTCCAAGCAGCCGGCCCATGCCTCGGAGGGCTACCAGGATAATAATCAGATCAAAAACAGTCGAAGCTTACCTTGCTGGCTTCCTCCACCTTGGCGACGTTAGCCGCGGCCTCGGTTGCCCTGGCCTTGAGATTGGCCTGCAGGCTGGAGAAGAACATCTCCACCGATGCTTGGCCGGGGTTCCCCTCCCGGCTGGTCACCTCGTAGGAGTCGGCGCGGAGCCACGCCTGCTCCATGGTGGCAGCCGAGCCGAGGCTGGAGTCGGAGGCGGACGGCACCTGAAGAAGAAGTGCGCCCTTGGCCACGTGCAGGCCTTGCGGTGACGCCGTTGGGGTTCCCGTCCTCACCAACGCGCGCGAGTCGGCGCCCTCCGTGCGCACCGGCTCGTCTCTTGCCGGCTCCTGTCGGGCCGGCTCCTCCGTCGTCGGCTGCGGTGGCGGCGTCGCTCCGGGCGCAGCAGATGGCCCAGCCGGCCCAGTCGTCTCCGGCGCCTGAGGTGCCTCCGGGCTTTCGTCCAGCACCACCACGCTCGGCCTGGCTCCGGCTCCGATCGTGGGCGGCGCAGCCCTCCCGGCTCCGGTTCCGGTCGCAGGCGGTGCGGAGCTGCCGGCTCCGGCTCCGGTTGACGGCGGCATGCCCAGCCGGCCCCAGCAGCTGGCCCAGAGGGCGAGTCCGGCCGGGAACATGTCGTCCAGCGTCGCCTGGCGAGTCGGCTCAGCCCGCGTGCCGCGATCGGGCGCGAGGCCAGCGGCACGGCGAAGGAAGACGCCCCTGTGGCAGGCGGCGGCGGTGTAGGTGCGCGCGAGGAAGGCTGCGGCGTCTGCTCCCTCCTCTGGCGGGGAAGCGGCGACGTAACGCGCGGAGCTTGCCGGGAGCCGCCGCCCTGGGCAAACTTGATAGGTGCCCTAGCCGGATAAACAGAGAGATAATAAGCATAAAAGTAAGGAAAGAAAAGGAATCAAACAAGAAGGAAAAAGAACTCACCCGGCCTGCTCCGGGACCATCTTCGGCTGCTGCCGGCGCTGCTTCTTCGCCTCCAAGGCGGCGGTGGAGCCGGCTCTTCGTGCCCTTGGGCGCCGAAGTCGCCGTGGTGCTTGGCGGCCTCGCACGCAGAGGCACGGCGGGGATAGGCCCCGTGCCGGACATCGCCGGCTCCTCCTCCTCCTGCTGCTCCGGTGAAGGGGGCGGATTGTGCTCCCCCTGGCCGCCTAGATCAGGCGCCTGCGGCAGGTCGTCGTCACCGGCATGCTCGCCGGCTTGGTCAGCCGGATCGACGTGATCCGGCGTCCACCTCTTCGTCGCCAGGTCGCCGTCCTCGGCGTTCTGGCGCTCAAAAAGCTAGACAGACAGAAAAAACATGAACATATGACAAGCCGGAAGTCGGCAGAAGAAAAAGGAAGTCGGCCTCGCAGCCGCAAGCCGGAAAATGGCAAAGACATGAGACTTACCCGCGCCGGCGGATGCTCCCTGTCGCAAGGCACCAGCCCGTAGCTCCAGCTCTCCGTTAGGTTCGCCTTGGTGATGTGGTTCACCCGGCTGGCCACCTGGGCCTTGTTGAGCGGCGCCTTGGACGTCCGGTTCGGATCGAACCGGCCGGACATGTGCCCGATCTTGTGGGAGCGCATCTGGAGCGGCAGCACCCGGCGCTCGGCGATGGTGCAGAGGAGATCTTCGGCAGTCAGCCCGCCAGTGGTGGCTGTCCCCAGGAAGTCCCAGAGCAGGTTCACCTCGGCGGTCTGATCCGTCGAGCGGGCGTTGTGGCTCCAGTTGATCCGGCCGACTGGAGGAGCCGGGTTGAACTCCGGCAAGTTGATCCGGTCGACGAGCGCCCCGTCGTTGCGCACGTAGAAGAATGACATCTGCCAGTTCTTCACCGAATCGACGGTGGGGATTTTGGGGAAAGGCGTACCGGGCCGGGTGTAGATCGAGGCGGCGCCACAGGCCCGCAGGCGGCCCTCGGTGGTTTGGGCCTTCAAGTAGAAGAGCCGGCTCCAGAAGTCGATGTCGGGCCACAGGCCGGCGTAAGCCTCCATGAACGCCACGTAGCAGCTCAGGAGGACGCACGCGTTGGCCGGCAAGTGATGCGGCTGAAGGCCGAAGTGGTCGAGAAGCGGCGGAAGAACGTCGAAGCCGGCAGGCCCAGTCCGCGATCGAGGTGCGCGCCGAAGACGACGCGCTCGCCGGGCTCCGGCTTGGGCTCCACCTCTCGCCGGGCGCCCGCGTGATCACCGACCGCGGGATCCGCCGGAGGCGCACCAGGCGCTCGATGTCGTCCTCGCGCATGTAGGAGCCCCTCCACGACCCGCTGGGGGACGCCATTGACGAGGCTGAGGAAGAAGACGACCAGGAGAGGCGGAACGGCGAGGAAGAACCTTGCGACCGCGGCGGCGACAACGGCGGCTGAGAACGCTCCGTCGAGATGCGCGGCCCCGTGGCGCCGGACTGACGGAGTGGCGGCGGATCGGTGGAGATTTGTCCGCCGGAGTTCGCCAGCGGAAGGCGTTCGCCGGAGCAACAGCGAGCTCGAGCGCGCGGAGAGCGATGGAGGCAGGAGCGCGAGGAAGAAGAAGTGAGCAAGTGCCGCCTCGGTACCCTCCCCCGCGGCATTTATAGCCGACCGCGGCGGGCAGTTGGCCTCCACGTGGCATCGTGGCCACGCCGCCCGGATCTTCTGCGCATTAACGTCGCCCACGCCGCTACCGTTACCGAAAACGGCCACACCACGTCGCCCACTACCGCACCGGATCCGGGGAACATTGATGTGACCAGACGAACCGCGACCAGGCCAGGCGTCAGACCGGTCAAGTCAGGCCCGAGGCGGCGGAGACTCCGGCGCGCAGCAAGCCGGAGCCGGACAAAAAGTTCCACTCGAACCAAAACTCTTCAGCAAGGCGGAGGCGCCATCAAATCTTGCAAGAAAGCAAAAACTATACAAGTGTAAAAAGCGGCCGGCTGGGAGCAGCCGGCAGGAACGAGCCGGACGAGGGCGCAGCCGGCTGAATGGAAATTCTCAGTCGGCCCCTCCAAGTGCCGTCAAATATATTCAAGAAGCCGGAAAACCTGCCTAGGTCCTTCTAAACGCAGGACCTTGCCAGCTTCGGGGCTAATGTCGGGGGAAGACCCCGGGTAGGGCAATGGACGCGGGCAGCCGGCTGGCCACTGGCCGGCTCGCGGCAAGGCCGGGCGAGGAGCCGGCCGGCGGCAGCCGCGTGGCCGGCTGGTCCGGCCGGCTGGCTCTGGGTCCTAGTCGGCCGGCTACGGCCGCCAATGCGTAGCTGGGCCGGCTTCTACAAGCCATATCCGACTGGGGTCTATACCTCAGACCGACTCGAGGCTGGCGAGTCTTGCACTAGAAGGAACCGGGTTGGTGATCCGGGTTCCCAAAGTCCACGCTGACTTCATCTTCCGTAAAGCGCGGGGCACTGTGGAGCAATAGTGCCACGCGCCGGACAGGCCATCATGGCTTACGACGCGCCGTACGGGCTACAGTGGCTGACGGCGACAGGGACACTTCCTCTCCATACCGCTGACCAAGGCAGCCGGATGGGACAGGCCATGACGCCTCAACGGCTCCTGACGTCACCGCCTCGGGAAGGAGCGGAAGCCGAAGCCGGCCAAGCCGGCTAGTAGACTATAGGGTCTTATATGTAAAGTGCCGGTGCCTATATAAGCCGCACTACCCCCTCTTGTGCAGGGAGGATCGATCACTTATTGCTTTCACCTACCTACAGCGCCCTGTGAGAGAGACCATCGTCTCCCTTAGCCTCTCAGGGCCAGCCGGACACAGCTCTAGGAGCACCATTGTACTGTGTGATTACCATATACACTCATAGCAGGAGTAGAGGTTTTACCTCCACCGGAGGGCCTCGAACCTGGGTACGTCGCCGTGTCGCTCGTGCCCATACCCGCTTCCGGATACCGCCGTGAGATCTCTCAGGAGCCCCTTCGATTAGCCACCCTATGGCATATGCCGTGACGATACCACGACAAAGGGTGAAGTTAGAGCAACACATAGTTCATCCAGTTCTTGCTCAAGAACAGCACGAACACACACAAAACCTCAGCCATCAGAAATCATGGTGACCTAGAAGATCAACCAGAATCTGGAGGTGAAGGGCTTTGCACAAACCACAAGTCTGCAACAACAAAATATTTCATTCTAGGAGCTGGAACAAGGTATACCAAGTTCCTGGACAGATCCAATGGATCTGATCCATAAATTATGCATGACATAGTCATGGGATTGAGCAGATGCTCAAATGGGTAGATCATCACTTGGTTTTCACCAAGGATTACTGCCAGTCTAGAAGCCACTAAAAATGGAAATCATCCAGATACAGATCTTGTGCACAGAAGCTAGCAATCATGCACAGATGCACACACTAGCAAGATATTATGCACAGATAAGCACCAGTAGATGTGTTGCAATGATTAGCAGCTAATACAGACTACACAGTAAATCCTAAGCATGTAACCATCAGTAAACCCTAGATTTCATCAGGCAAGCATATTGGCATTCATATCTAGTATGATCCCCAAATATGCAAGCAAAGTTGAGTAGCCACAAGATCCAATCAAATAGGTGAGCAACCAATCAGTAGCAAGGCTACTAAGGTCACATCAAACTTAGCACCATTTAAAATAAAGCCAACTATAGCACATCATCATCCAGAAATGGATTCAGATTCATTTGCTTGCTAAACAATCATGAATATCAAATTCATATGCAAGCAAGTCATTTAAATCATCACTGCATAAGCAGTTCATCATAAATCAATTTATCCAAGCATGAATATGTAACAAATTCATACTATTTATTGACAGTAGCACACTGTAGGGCAACACAGCACCAATCACTGCATCATAGCCACTGGATCTAGTCCAGTAAGCTAGAGCAAGCAATAGCACATGTATGCAGTAGCATAGTGATGCTTGAGCATCAGCATCACCAAGGAAAATGATTCACTTAGCCACAGAATTAATCAATCACCAGTCACTGACATTTCATTGATCAAATGGATCAATTGAATCAAGTCAAGCCACGCAGATAAACTAGCCAACAAGCAATGGTTGATCCAATGGATCAATAGCTTACACAGGAAGCACAGAAGCACCTCACAGGCACCACTGGCACTCACAAGTGTCACTGATGCACAGCAGCACACCTAGACAAGCAAGTATGGATTGCCAGTAAGCATAGCAAGCTCATAAGCATGAACAACATAGCATAGCAAGCTTGTAAGCAAGTACATGGTAGCATAGCAATATCAGAGCATGCTAGAAGAAGCAGACAAGCAACAAATGGCAGGTATAGCAAGCAAAGCAACACTGGCCAGTACCAGAAATTGGTAGATTGGCCATAATTTGCAGAAAATGGAAGCACAGGTAGCTTAGGCAGCAATTGCAGGGCTCTGTATGATCATAGGATCATCAGAGAGCAGTAGAACAAGAGGAGGAAGAAGCACAGTAGCTTGGGAGGAGCTCAGTCATGGAAAGGAGAAGGAGGAGAAGCAGCACACACTTACATGCGCCTGGTGGCAGAGGCTATGGCATGGCGAGGCAGTGCTCGCGCGGCCATAGCAGCTGCAAAGCAGGGTAGGCGCGGCGTTACGCCGACGAGCACGAACACCACCACGCGCCGACACGGAGACGCGGCACGGTGCTGCGAGCGCACTGCGCCCGGGTCGGTCTCGGGAGCGCGCACGTCGACGGCGAGGACGAGAGCTCGCCGGAGATCGCCAATCGCCAGGGGCGATTCTCCACGAGATCCAGAGTGGAGGCGATTCGCCAGGAGAGGAAGAGATGGGGGAAACCACGCGGACAGATCGATAGATCGTCTCGTGGCGGTCCCGATTTTGTAGGTGGCTAGGGCAGGGGAGCATGGAGATGGTCGGAGAGCGGCGGCGGCCATGGCGGCGACGCCATCGCCGCGGGCGTCGCGAGAGGATTAGGGTTAGGGATGAGTGAGTGAGAGAGACGAGCGAGTGAGTGAGGTGGGCCGCTTCGGCGCCACCGAACCACTATGGGACATGCCTTAGTGGGCTGTCCCATGGGCCTTAGTTAAGTGGGCCGGCCCAATAGGGGCCAGGGGTAATTTAGTCTTTTTACTTTTTAGAAAAAGACCAGGATTTCACCAATTTTTAGTAAATAAAATACAACTCTAAAAAATCCATTAAAAATTGGATTAGTGAATGAAAAATTATTCTTAACCAGAATAAAATATGAAATAGAATTTAAGAAACAAATTCAAATTTATGAATTTGATGAATTTAAAATAATAACTTGGAATTTCAAACTATTATTTCCTTGTATTTAAAAATCAAGGAAAAATCTCAAATAAGTTCAAATACTTATTTTCAAACATTTCAAAATGAAATTCTATTATTCCAAGTCATTTCTATTGAGAAAAGTATTTTTCAAAGAAAAATACTCTATTCTCTATTTATTCCAAAAATATAGAGTCAACTCTATTATTTGAAATCATTTTTGGAATGAATAAAGAATCACCAAGTAAAGTAGTTTTACCTTGAATTATTTTACTTTATAAGAATTAAAGTGGTTTATCCATTAAAACAATTGCAAATCACTGCCAAAGGCATAAATCTTAACTCAACCCTAAATTGCTATAACTCAGCGGGGTAAAGGGATTCAACATAAAATAATACATCCATGATTGCATTATTTGGATTTTATAACATTGTCCTTACCGGACAATGATGCTTCTTACAGAACCCGAGGTCCAGGTTCCATCAACGCATTGAACTGCACTATCTCGCAGTCCACAGGCAAGTTCACCCTTGCTCATACCAACTTGAGTATTTTCTATTACTTTAATGCAAAGCTATATACTTATCATTCCTGCATCGCAAATGAAATGTTACTTTCCAACTATGAATATGACTATGTGGCTGGCAATGGAACCATGGTATGTGTTGATATGGTGGAGGTTCCATTGCATGGGTTATATCACCCTAGGATTAATTACCAATGCCGTCCAGTGATTCTAGCGCCGTACAAACCGCGTTGACCATGAGATCTATAATGGCTCTGGGGAAGCCAGCCGTATCTTTTCCCTTCTGCACGCCAACGGATTGGTAGAGCCTGGCGGGGTGTTGGAGGCACTGCCGCAATAGGTTGGGATAGCCTTTTAAATCCCCATCCATTAGTGATGATAAGCTCTACGATCTATGATGGATTGTCCGGAGTACACCGTGAGTAAAGCCGTATTATCGGAAGAAGTCTACTGGGGGTGTAGGGTCGGACAAAAGGGTGGGTTTGCAGTCGCGGAGAAGGCGGTGTGGGCTTGGATTTTCATACCTGGCCTCACACCAAAGGAAGTGTGAACGGGGGCAAGTCCCTGCGGATGGCAAAAGGGGTGGAATCTCTTGTGGGAAAAGTAACGCACCTCTGCAGAGTGTATCAAATTGTGGCTGTCACTCCTTGTTCCGGGAAGGGAACTGCGCGGCAGGAAAGGAACTCCATGAAGTTCTAGTCAACCTGTGAAGACCGACGGGCATAGTTTTCATAATAAAAGAAACCTTTTGAAGAAATGATTATGAAACATGCATTGACCTGCGATTTCCTGATCAATGGTCGTAGCTAGTGCATGAAACACCTTTTACTCTTTTAGAACTTGCTGAGTACCTTTGTACTCACTTTCTTTCGACACCCTTGCTAGACTGTGATCCGGAAGTGGAGGCCATCAACGATGGAGCACCGGAAGGAAGCTACGAGCTGGTCTACGAGGAACCTGATCTTACCGGCGGAGTTGAAGGAGTAGACTATGGGATAGTCTACGGACCCGATGACACGGAGGTGGAGGAGTAGTGATGAACCCTAGCATCATAGAGCCGAGCAGCGTAGAACTTACCTAAATAAGTTGTTGAGCTCTCTTTTATATATGGTTATAAGTTGTAATCGTACTTAAGTAGTATCTTAGGGTGTTCTCATAGGACCTGTGAGAATACCAACTTGTTAAGACAATGTTTGTAATAATATATGGAGTGTTATGACCTGCAATGTTTCTGTTGTACCACTCTGAGGGATATGGCAATTTGTGAAGAAGTCCCTTCACAAAGATCATATCAACGACTTGTATACTACAACATGCAGTGGTATGCTGGGTCACCGCACAAACAAAGCAGTAAATAAAGTAAAACAAAGCAAGACAAAAAAAGTAAAGAGATTGGATGTGGGAGACTCCCCTTGCCGTGTCTTGATCTCCCCGGCAACGGCGCGGAAAATATGCTTGATGGCGCAGAGACACACGTCCGTTGGGAACCCCAAGAGGAAGGTGTGATGCGTACAACAGCAAGTTTTCCCTCGTAAGAAACCAAGGTTTATCGAACCAGTAGGAGCCAAGAAGCACGTTGAAGGTTGATGGCGGCGGAGTGTAGTGCGGCGCAACACCGGATTCGGCGCCAACGTGGAACTGCACAACACAATCAAAGTACTTTGCCCCAACATACGAGTGAGGTTGTCAATCTCACCGACTGCTGTAAACAAAGGATTAAACGTATTGTGTGGAAGATGATGATTGTTTGCGAAGAACAGTAAAGAACAATTGCAGTAGATTGTATTTCAGATGTAAAGAATTGGACCGGGGTCCACAGTTCACTAGTGGTGTCTCTCCCATAAGATAAACAGATGTTGGGTGAACAAATTACGGTTGGGCAATTGACAAATAAAGAAGGCATAACAATGCACATACATATATCATGATGAGTACTATGAGATTTAATCAGGGCATTACGACAAAGTACATAGACCGCTATCCAGCATGCATCTATGCCTAAAAAGTCCACCTTGAGGTTATCATCCGAACCCCCTCCCGTATTAAGTTGTAAACAACGAGACAATTGCATTAAGTATGGTGCATAATGTAATCAACACAAATATCCTTAGACAAAGCATCGATGTTTTATCCCTAGTGGCAGCACATCCACAACCTTAGAACTTTCTGTCACTGTCCCAGATTTAATGGAGGCATGAACCCACTATTGAGCATAAATACTCCCTCTTGGAGTCACAAGTATCAACTTGGCCAGAGCCTCTACTAGCAACGGAGAGCATGCAAGAACATAAACAACATATATGATAGATTGATAATCAACTTGACATAGTATTCAATATTCATCGGATCCCAACAAACACAACATGTAGGATTACAAATAGATGATCTTGATCATGATAGGCAGCTCACAAGATCTAACATGATAGCACAATGAGGAGAAGACAACCATCTAGCTACTGCTATGGACCCATAGTCCAGGGGTGGACTACTCACACATCAATCCAGAGGCGATCATGGCGATGAAGTATTCTCCGGGAGATGATTCCCCTCTCCGGCAGGGTGCCAGAGCGATCCTGAATCCCCGAGATGGGATTGGCGGCGGCGTCTCTGGAAGGTTTTCAGTATCGTGGCTCTCGGTACTGGGGTTTCGCGACGAAGGCTTTAAGTAGGCGGAAGGGAAGGTCAGGAGGCGTCACGGGGCCCCACACGCTAGGGCCGCGCGGGCCCCCTCTAGGCCGCGCTGCCTAGTGTGGCGGCGCCCGTGGCCCCTGGTATCTCCGGTCTTGGAAGCTTCGTGGAAAAATAGGCCCCCGGGCGTTGATTTCGTCCAATTCCGAGAATATTTCCTTACTAGGATTTCTGAAACCAAGCAAAAACGACAATGGCTCTTCGGCATCTTGTCAATAGGTTAGTGCCGGAAAATGCATAATAATGACATATAATGTGTATAAAACATGTGAGTATCATCATAAAAGTAGCATGGAACATAAGAAATTATAGATACGTTTGAGACGTATCAGGGGTAGGGCTAGGGTTTAGGTTAAAGGTAAGTATTTATGGTTAGGTATAGGTTTAGGGTTTAGGGTTAGGGTTTATGATGCATGGTTCTGCAGCTCCGGTGTCGTGGTTTAGGGGTTTAGAGGGGTTTAGGGCTCGAAGCCTCCAGTTTAGGGTTTAGGGTATAGGGGAGCTAATTTTGCACCATTAGACCTTGCACCACACTTTTACACATATCATAGGTCCACATGCAAGATTTGGTGGGGTTCGGTGCTCCGGCGGTCGTTCTCCCCTCCTCCCCCCCCAAAACAGCGGAACGTGTGCCCCGGCGGGTCTACCCCCCTAGATTTCTCCGCGCGAGGGTGCACCAATGTACCTTTTCATTCTTTTAGGTTTGTTTAGGACATATACACATGGAGAACCAAGATTGGGACCCTTTGGCACATATACCCGCAGCTCGAGCCATTATCACATGATCGAGGGTGTGCCTGATCTACTGGTTAGGGTTAGGTGTAGGGTTAGGGCTAGGGTCTAGGGGGTAGGGCTAGGGTTTAGGTTAAAGGTAAGTATTTATGGTTAGGTATAGGTTTAGGGTTTAGGTTTAGGGTTTATGATGCATGGTTCACAGCTCCGGTGTCGTGGTTTAGGGTTTAGAGGGGTTTAGGGCTAAGCCTCCCCGGTTTAGGGTTTAGGGTTTAGGGGAGCTACTTTTGCACCATTAGACCTTGCACCACACTTGACACATATCATAGGTCCACATGCAAGATTTGGTTGGGTTCCGGTGCTCGGCGGTCGTTCTCCCCCTCCTCCCCAAAACAGCGGAACGTGTGCCCGGCGGGTCTCCCCCTAGATTTCTCCGCGCGAGGGTGCACGATGTCTACGGGTGCTTCTATTCTTGTAGACAGTGTTGGGCCTCCAAGAGCAGAGTTTGTAGAACATCAAGTTTCTTAAGTGGATCACCCAAGGTTTATCGAACTAGCGAGGAAGAGGTCAAAGATATCCCTCTCAAGCAACCCTGCAATCACGATACAAGAAGTCTCTTGTGTCCCCAACACACCTAATACACTTGTCGGATGTATAGGTGCACTAGTTCGACGAAGAGATAGTGAAATACAAGTAGTATGGATGTATATGAGTGGTAATAACAATCTGAATAAAATATGGCAGCGAGTAAACATGCAACAGAACAGTAAATAAACGGAGTTTCGATACTTAGAAACAAGGCCTAGGGATCATACTTTCACTAGTGGACACTCTCAACATTGATCACATAATAAAACCACTCTACACTCTCTTGTTGGATGATGAACACCACTAATTGCGTAGGGCTACAAGAGCACATCAATGCCGGAGTTAACAAGTTCCACAACATTCAATGTTCATATTTAAATAACCTTAGAGTGCATGATAGATCATTGCAATTACGCCAAGTACTAACATAGCATGCACACTGTCACGGTCACACTATGAAGGAGGAATAGATCACATCAATACTGTCATAGCAATAGTTAACTTCATAATCTACAAGAGATTACAGTCATAACCTACGCCAAGTACTACACGATGCACACACTGTCACCATTACACCGTGGAGGAGGAATAGACTACTTTAATAACATCACTAGAGTAACACATAGATGAATAGTGATACAAAGCTCATATGAATCTCAATCATGTAAGGCAGCTCATGAGATCATTGTATTGAAGTACATAGGAGAGAGATTAACCACATAGCTACCGGTACAGCCCTTAGCCTCGATGGAGAACTACTCCCTCCTCATGGGAGACAGCAGCGTTGATGAAGATGGCGGTGGTGTCGATGGAGATGCCTTCCGGGGGCACTTCCCGTCCGTCGGCGTGAAGAGAGACTTCTGTCCCGGATCTTGGCTTCACGATGGCGGCGGCTGCGTTCTCGTACCGTGGCTTTTCCGTATCGAGGTTTTAGGTCAGGGACATTTAAATAGGCGAAGAGGCGGAGTCGGAAGGCGGACGAGGCGGTGACACAATAGGGGGGCGCGGCCCAGGCCCTGGCTGCGCCGCCCTATCATCTGAGCCCCCTGGCCCTACGGTGGCTCTCTGGGTGTTAAGGCTTCGTGGAATTCTAAGATCTTTGGGCGTTGATTTCGTCCCATTCAGGAATATTTCCTTACTAGGATTTACGAAACCAAAAACAGCGAGAAAACAGCAAGCGGCCCTTCGGCATCTCATCAATAGGTTAGTTCCCGAAAACGCATAAATATGACATATAATGTGTATAAAACATGTGAGTATCATCATAAAAGTAGCATGGAACATAAGAAATTATAGATACGTTTGAGACGTATCAAGCATCCCCAAGCTTAGTTCCTACTCGCCCTCGAGTAGGTAAACGATAACAAGGATAATTTCTGAAGTGACATGGTATCATAATCTTGATCATACTATTGTAAAGCATATGAGATGAATGCAGCGATTCGAAGCAATGATGAAGATAATGAGTAAACAAATGAATCATATAGCAAAGACTTTTCAAGAATAATACTTTCAAGACAAGCATCAATAAGACTTGCATAAGAGTTACTCATAAAGCAATAGATTCAAAGTAAAGGTATTGAAGCAACACAAAGGAAGATTAAGTTTCAGCGGTTGCTTTCAACTTCAACATATTTATCTCATGGATAATTGTCAACACAAAGTAATATAACAAGTGCAATAGGTAAACATGTAAGAATCAATGTACACAGTTGATACAAGTGTTTGCTTCTAAGATAGAAAGAATAGGTAAACTGACTCAACAATAAAGTAGAAGATAGGCCCTTCGCAGAGGGAAGCATTGATTACTATATTTGTGCTAGAGCTTTCATTTTGAAAACAAGAAACAATTTTGTCAACGGTAGTAATAAAGCATATGTGTTATGTATAAGATATCCTATAAGTTGCAAGCCTCATGCATAGTATACCAATAGTGCTCGCACCTTGTCCTAATTAGCTTGGATTAACATGGATTATCATTGCATAGCATATGTTTCAACCAAGTGTCACAAAGGGGTACCTCTATGCCGCTTGTACAAAGGTCTAAGGAGAAAGCTCGCATTGGATTTCTCGCTTTTGATTATTCTCAACTTAGACATCCATACCGGGACAACATAGACAACAGATAATGGACTCCTCTTAATGCATAAGCATTCAACAACAGTTAAAATTCTCATAAGAGATTGAGGATTGATTGTCCAAACTGAAACTTCCACCATGAATCATGGCTTTAGTTAGCGGCCCAATGTTCTTCTCTAACAGTATGCATACTCAAACCATTTGATCATGAAAATCTCCCTTACTTCAGACAAGACGAACATGCATAGCAAGTCACATGATATTCAACAAAGGTAAAAGAGTTGATGGCGTCCCAGAAACATGGTTACCGCACAACAAGCAACTTATTAAGAAATAAGACACATAAGTACATATTCTTCACCACAATAGTTTTTAAGCTATTTGTCCCATGAGCTATATATTGCAAAGACAAAGAATAGAATTTTAAAGGTAGCACTCAAGTAATTTACTTTGGAATGGCGGAGAAATACCATGTGGTAGGTAGGTATGGTGGACACAAATGGCATGGTTATTGGCTCAAGGATTTGGATGCACGAGAAGAAATCCTCTCAATACAAGGCTAGGCTAGCAAGGTTGTTTGAAGCAAACTCAAGTATAAAAGGTGCAGCAAAGCTCACATATGAACATATTGTAACTATTATAAGACTTTATATTGTCTCCTTGTTGTTCAAACACCTTAACCAGAAAATATCTAGACTCTAGAGATCAATCATGCAAACCAAATTTTAACAAGCTCTATGTAGTTCTTCATTAATGGGTGCAAAGTACATGATGCAAGAGCTTAAACATGATCTATATGAGCACAACAATTGCCAAGTATCAAATTATTCAAGACATTATACCAATTACCACATGCGGCATTTTCCGTTTCCAACCATATAACAATTAACGAAGCAGTTTCAACCTTCGCCATGAACATTAAAAGCTAAGAGCACGTGTGTTCATATGAACCAGCGGAGCGTGTCTCTCTCCCACACAAGCATTTATTCAGAGAATGAAAATAACAAAACAAAAATAAAAGCACACAGACGCTCCAAGTAAAGCACATAAGATGTGACCGAATAAAAATATTGTTTCAAGAGAAGCCTGATAATTTGTCGATGAAGAAGGGGATGCCTTGGGCATCCCCAAGCTTAGATGCTTGAGTCGTCTTGAAATATGCAGGGATGAACCATGGGGGCATCCCCAAGCTTAGACTTTTCACTCTTCTTGATCATATTGTATCATCCTCCTCTCTTGACCCTTGAAAACTTCCTCCACACCAAACTCAAAACAAACTCATTAGAGGGTTAGTGCATAATCAAAAATTCACATGTTCAGAGGTGAGACAATCATTCTTAACACTTCTGGACATTGCTCAAAGCTACTGGAAGGTAATGGAACAAAGAAATCCATCCAACAAGAAAAGAGGCAATGCGAAATAAAAGGCAGAATCATCAAAACAGAACAGATCCGTAAAGACAATTTTAAAGTGGCACCAGATTTGCTCAGATGAAAATGCCCATATTGAATGAAAGTTGCGTACATATCGGGATCACGCACGTAAATTGTGGGATTTTCTTAGTTTGAGTTACCTACAGAGAATCATACCCAAATTCGTGACAGCAAGAAATCTGCGCGGAATCCAAATCTAGTATCAACCTTACTATCAAAGACTTCACTTGGCACAACAAATGCAATAAAATAAGATAAGGAGAGGTTGCTACAGTAGTAAATCCAAGACTCAAATATAAAACAAAGTACTTAGTAAATAAACACATGGGTTATCTCCCAAGAAGTTTTTTCTTTATAGCCCTTAAGATGGGCTCAGCAGTTTTAATGATGCACTCGCAAGAAATAGTAGTTGAAACAAAAGAGAGCATCAAGAAGAAAATTCAAAACAAATTTAAGCCTAACATGCTTCCTATTCATAGGAATCTTGTAAATAAATAAATTCATGAAGCATGATGCAACAAGCATAGAAAGATAAAACAAGTGTAACTTCAAAAATTTCAGCATATAGAGAGGTGTTTTAGTAACATGAAAATTTCTACAACCATATTTTCCTCTCTCATAATAACTTTCAGTAGCATCATGAAAAAATTCAACAATATAACTATCAAATGAAACATTCTTATCATGAGTCTCATGCATAAAATTATTACTACTCCCAACATAAGCATAATCAGTTTTATTAGTTGTAGTGGGAGCAAATTCAACAAAGTAGCTATCATTATTATTCTCATCAAGTGTAGGAGGCATAGTATAATCATAATAAAATTTACTCTCCATAGTAGGTGGCACCAAAAGACCACTATCATTATAATCATCATATATGGGAGGCATATCATAATCAACATAAACTTTCTCCTCAATACCCGGAGGGCTAAAGAGATCATTCTCATCAAAACCGACCTCCCCAAGCTTAGAATTTTCTATATCATTATCAACAATGGTGTTCAAAGCGTTCATACTAATATTACTACCTAGCATGCAAATAAGGTTCCATAGGTTTTTTAATTTCGCATTAAACCATTCATGTCTTGACTCAGGAAATAGTACAAAAAGCTCACAGATGTTTTCCATTATGCCTTACTAGTGTTTAACAAGAAACAAAAAGATGCAATTGCAGGATCTAAAGGAAATAGCTTTGAACACTCACACAATGGCGCCAGAAAAGTACTTTACCTGGGACCGGAGTATGAGTGCCTTTTACCTTTCCTCCCCGGCAACGGCGCCAGAAAAGTGCTTGATGTCTACGGGTGCTTCTATTCTTGTAGACAGTGTTGGGCCTCCAAGAGCAGAGGTTTGTAGAACAGCGGCAAGTTTCCCTTAAGTGGATCACCCAAGGTTTATCGAACTCAGGGAGGAAGAGGTCAAAGATCCCTCTCAAGCAACCCTGCAATCACGATACAAGGAGTCTCTTGTCCCCAACACACCTAATACACTTGTCAGATGTATAGGTGCACTAGTTCGCGGCGAAGAGATAGTGAAATACAAGTAGTATGGATGTATATGAGTGGTAATAACAATCTGAATAAAATATGGCAGCGAGTAAACATGCAACAGAACAGTAAATAAACGGAGGTTCGATGCTTAGAAACAAGGCCTAGGGATCATACTTTCACTAGTGGACACTCTCAACATTGATCACATAATAAAACCACTCTACACTCTCTTGTTGGATGATGAACACCACTAATTGCGTAGGGCTACAAGAGCACCTCAATGCCGGAGTTAACAAGCTCCACAACATTCGATGTTCATATTTAAATAACCTTAGAGTGCATGATAGATCATTGCAATTACGCCAAGTACTAACATAGCATGCACACTGTCACCGTCACACTATGAAGGAGGAATAGATCACATCAATACTATCATAGCGATAGTTAACTTCATAATCTACAAGAGATTACAATCATAACCTACGCCAAGTACTACACGATGCACACACTGTCACCGGGGGGAAGACCCCGGGTAGGGCAATGGACGCGGAGCAGCCGGCTAGAGGTTGGCCGGCTCGCGGCAAAGGCCGGCTGAGGAGCAGCCGGCTGGAGCCGTGGCCGGCTGCTTTTGGAAGCCGGCTGGCTCTAAGTCCTAGTCGGCCTGGCTACGGCCGTCTGCTGTAGCTGGGCCGGCTTCTACAAGCCATATCCGACTGGGGTCTATACCTCAGACCGACTCGAGGCTGGCGAGTCTTGCATGAGAAGGAACTGGGTAGGTGGTCCGGGTTCGCAGGTCCACGCTGACCTCATCTCCCGTAAAGCGCGGGGCACTGTAGAGCAATAGTGCCACGCGGCGGACAGGCCATCATGGCGTACGTCGGTCCGTACCGGCTACAGGGCATGATGGCGACAGGGACATCTCCTCGCCACGCCGCTGACTCCCGCAGGCGGACAAGACATGCCACTACGCCTCAACGGCTCCATGACGTCAACGCCTCGGGAAGGAGCGGAAGCCGGAGCCGGCCAAGCCGGCCACTAGACTATAGGGACTTCTATGTAAAGTGCCAGCGCCTATATAAGCTGCACTACCCCCTCGTGCGGGGGAGGATCGATCATTCTCACTTCATTCTAGACTTAGCGCTACTCGAGGAGAGAGACCTTCGTCTACCTTAGCCTCCCCGAGCAGCCGGACACAGCTCTAGGAGCACCATTGTACTGTGTGATTACCATATACACTCATAGCAGGAGTAGAGGTGTTACCTCCATCGGAGGGCCTCGAACCTGGGTACGTCGCCGTGTCGCTCGTGCCCATACCCGCTTCCGGATACCACCGTGAGACCATCTAGGAACCACTTCGATTAGCCACCCTATGGCATATGCCGTGACGATACCACGACATTTGGCGCCCACCGTGGGGCCCTTCGTCCGCGGCCGGTGTCTTCATCCGGACGGGCCTCACCATCACCACCGGCGAGCGGGTCGCTTCAGGCTTGATCTGGAGATTCGGCTCCCTCGACTGCGTCGCGACAACGCTGGCTGCTTGCCCGACGGCCTTTCCTCGGCGGCGGCGTCCATCTCCTTCGGCGACCACGTGTCTACGTCGCTACCGTCGCTCCCGCGGCGCTACCCGCGGCAGGTGTTGCGCTGCGCAAGCCCTCCTCCAGGAGCCGGCACCAGCGGCGCTCTCGCCCCTGCATCGTGCAAGTCATGACCGGCGACGAGCAGCCCACCAAGTCCACGCGCGTCGCGGCCCCGACTTGGAGCGCAACGTCGACGGGCGCGCGTCTGCATCAGGCGCGAAGCCACCACCACCACCGTCCCGGCTGGAAGAAGCCCGGGCAAAGCTGAGCACTCCGCTCACGACCGGCGCCGACGCCGCCACCGTCGAGGCGGACACAGGCGCACGCGTGCTCCTCTCAAGCAGACCGAGGAGCTGGCTGCTGCTAAGCGCCCGTGGGAGATCACCCAGCCGCGAGTACAACCGCGCCCACGGCCTCACCCCAGGCGGCGACAACCCCAGCCGAGCCGGCCGGATCGCCGCAGAGGCCGCGACCTAGGCGCCGAGATCGACGCGACGGGCGCGGAAGCGCCGGCTCCGTCAACGGAGCTGCCCCTCTACAACACCCCCGACAAGAACATGCTCGCGCGCAAGCTGCCGCAGGAGGAGCTGCGGCCTCGAAGGCGAAGAGTTACGCCGCCGGACCCGAGCGGGTGAATGAGCTCGAAGGCTGCCGGCCGTCGAAGAACCGTCGCCCAAGATCCCAGAGCTACTCACGCTCGTGGTGCCGCAGGCAACGCCGGGGACACGGCCGAGTCCACCTCCTCAGCGCCAAGCCGGCGCAACGACTCCCGCGCTACGCACGCGAGCTCAAGCCGGCCGAGCCGCCAGCCAGGCGGCGGCAGCAGCCGCAGCCGGCCTCCACCAAGCCGGAACCAGGAGCAAGACTCCGAGCCTCGACGCCAGCACCGGCCGGCTCCAGAAGCCAGCGGCGCTCGCCAGCCGGCACGCTCCCGGCTGGGCCCGCGCATCGAGCCGGCGGATGCCCGAGATCGCCTCGACCGGCTGGTCGAATCCCGCATCGCGGAAGAGGAGGATCCAGCCGGCCCCAAGTGCTTCGGGCCCCGCATCGCCAACGAGCCCATGATCGACGGCTCGCTCCGCGCGACACCCCCAAGTACGACGGCGCCAAGCCGGAGGACTGGCTGCTGGACTACTCCACCGCAGTCGGCATCGCCAGGCAACAAGCGTTGGGCGTACGCTACTCCCCCCGATGAGGTCGGCTCCGCCCGCACCTGGCTCATCAACGGCAGCATCACGGCTGGCTGGACTTCGAAGAGGCCTTCGTCAGCAACTTCACCGGCACCTACCGCCGGCCGGGTCGCCCCCAGCAGCAGAGATGTGCAAGCAGGGCCCGGACGAGACGGATCGCGCGTACCTGACGCGCTGGTGCGAGATGCGCAACTCTTGCGAGGGTGTGCACGAGATCCAAGCCATCAGCTTCTTCATGGGAGGCTGCCGGCCCAACACCATGCTGTGGCACAAGCTGCGCCGCAGCGAACCCAAGACCATGGCGGCCCTGATGGCCATCGCGGACAAGTACGCGCTGGCTGAGGAAGCCGGCAAAGCGCCGGCTGACACATCTCCGGCTCCGCCAAGACGGGACAACAACAAGCCGGCCGAGCACAAGCCGGCCGAAGGCGCCTCTCATGGCAGCCGGCGGGACAACTACCGCGGCAAGCGGCACAGCGACCAGCCGGACCGCCGGTACGGTCCTACCCACGTGGCAGCCGTGTCGGACCATGCGGCGGCTGGCGGAAGCCGGCGCCAGAAGCAGGACCGGCCCTGGAAGCCGAAGTACACCTTCGAGCAGATGCTCGACTCGCCGTGCAAGTACCACAGCGGCAAGAACCCCTCCAACCACACCACCCGCGACTGCCACTTCATGAAGCGGCTGACAAGCGGCGAACCCCTCCCCCCTCCACCCCCACTCCAGCCGGCGGGCCGGGTGGCCAAGCCGGCGCAGAGAACGCCAACCTCGAGCACCACGAGGCTAACCACGTGCACCATGGCCGCTACTTGGCCGAGGATGCCACCTACATCATCTTCACCTCCGAGCCCGAGGACAAGACGAGCCAGCAGAGCCGTTCCCTCGAGGTCAACGCGGTCATACCGCCGGTCCCCCAGTACCTAAACTGGTCAGAGCAGGCCATCACATTCGATCGCCGCGACACACCGGCTGTCCTGCCGAAGCCGGGCAGCTACGCCATGGTCCTTGACCCCACCATTGGCACAACCCGGCGCAGCGTGCGCTTCTCGCGCGTCCTCATCGACGGGGGCAGCAGCATCAACATCCTCTACCGCGACACCGCCCGCAAGCTAGGCATCCAAGAAGCCGAGCTGCGTCCCACCCCCACCGTCTTCCATGGCATCGTGCCGGGCCATTGCTGCCAGCCGATCGGCCGGATCACGCTGGAGGTGATGTTCGGGAAGCCGGATCACTTCCGCACCGAAAGGATCGAGTTCGAGGTTGTGGACCTCGTCAGTCCCTACCACGCGCTCCTAGGCAGGCCGGCCCTGACCAAGTTCATGGCGGTGCCCCACTATGGGTACCTGAAGATGAAGCTGCCTGGCCCTAAAGGGGTCATCACCGTAGCCGGCGACTACCGCCGCTCCATGGACTGCGCCACGCAGAGCTCCAAGATGGCCCAGACGCTGGTCATCGCCACCGAGAAGCAGCTCATCCACGGCGCCGTCTCCCTGGCGGCCGCGCAGTCGGACATGCCGGCTGTGGGCAACCCGGCTGGGACGACTCACTTCCAGCCGGCCGACAACACCAAGAAGATCCTGCTCGACCCGGCGCAGCCGGACAAGTACGTCACCATCGGTGCCGGCTTGAACAGCAAATAGGAAAGCGAGCTCACCAGCTTCCTCCGTGAGAATCGGGACATCTTCGCATGGTCTCCAAGGGACATGCCGGGTGTGCCGAGGGAGTTGGCTGAGCACCACCTCCACGTCAGGCCCGAAGCCAAGCCGGTGAAGCAGCCCCTCAGGCGCTTCGCCGAAGAAAGAAGGAAGGCCATCGGTGAAGAAATCGCCCGGCTCCTCGCAGCCGGCTTCATCATGGAAGTGCTGCACCCGGATTGGTTGGCGAACCCGGTCCTGGTTTTGAAGAAGAACGGCTCCTGGCGCATGTGTATCGACTACACCAGCCTCAACAAGGCGTGCCTGTTATCACCAGAATTTGACCGGATCAGAGGTGGGCCGCGATTAAGATGGGCTTGAAATATATACACGGAAGAAATACATGAATCGGCCTTGTATACAAAGTTTGGGCTAGTTTGCCCATGTATCTGTAAATATAGTAGGATACGTGTCGGTTAGTTAGAATTTGGCTCGTGCACGGTTGGGATTATTCCCACGTTAGAAAGTCTACGGACTATAGATATGTATCTAGGGTTATTGAGGAAAACAACAATCACGTTCATCACAAACCAATCTAGGCGCATCGCCAACCCCTTGTTTCGAGGGTTTCTTCCGGGTAAGCATCATGCTGCCTAGATCGCATCTTGCGATCTAGGCAGTACACGTTTATTCGTTGTTCATGCGTTGCTCGTGCTGAAGCCTTGTTGATGGCGAGCAACGTAGTTATCATAGATGTGTTAGGGTTAGCTTTGTTTCATCGTATCATATGCTTTCGTCCATGCAACCCTTAGACGTCTAGCCGCCCTTACACCTATCTTAGGTGTAAGGGCGGCACCCCGCTTGATCATTATTTAGTAGATCCGATCCGTTATGATTGCTCCTTGTTCTTCAAGGATTAGTTTAATATCTGCATAGTTAGGCCTTGCAAACGGGTTGAAGGATCCAGTAGCACGTAGGGTGTAGTTTGCTAGCCCTAGATGAGATGTTCCGGGGATCAACTTCATGTTGGTTTTTAGGCCTTGTCTAGGGTCGGTTTATTATCACCGTGCGTGGCTGCCAGGCTCAATCACGCGTAGGATGTTCCGATTATGTGGTGAAAACCCTAAATCATCGTAGGTCGTTTTAGCTTTATATTGATCAAGCGGGACCACCATTGATCGTATCTCATACGAATCATTGGTGGATCGGCTCCTTGAGCCGATTCACAGGACAACCTGAGAGCCGATCGAGGCTCGTATTTAATGTTTACGTGTATGCCATGCAGGAAACTAAGCGAAGCAAATCCATCACCTTCCTGATCAGGTATAGGTCAGGTGGCACGCCCTTGCACCAGCATCGGACGTGCGTGCCGAGGCTTTGCGGGCCGTCGCTCGAGGGACCAGGGCCAGCCGCAGTCCCTGAGCCTCCCGGCTCTACCGTGTTGCCCGTCGCTGCTCGCCGGTGGGTTTCGACCGCAACACATTCTGGCACGCCCGGTGGGACAGTCTTCGACATCAACGCATCGCCATCTACATCTGAGATGGCGGAAGGTACCTCCGATCACGTACGAGGATCGACCGAGGAGCTCAAGAAGAAGTATGACGAGGTCAAAGCTATCCTCGGCCGACCTCATCGGCTCTTTCCGAGAAACTCACACGGCATCGGGTGGAAAGGGTTCTCGCTGAAGACGCGCTCGATGGAGTGGGCCTGTCCGCCCCTTCGGAAGAACGCACCAGGTCTCTGCGTCAGAGATAATTTCATGGTGGCTCATTCGCTGCACCCCGCCATTCCGAGAGCCTGGTGAACACTTTGGAGCGTGTCGCCCTTCGGGTGATCCAGGAAATCATGAGGCATCGCACTCTCCGTCGGGACCTGCTCTAGGGACTCACCAAGGTGAGATACCACTCCAGTCCCGACCGCCGCTGCCGTTTGCGTTGGCGGCACCAGAAGTGCCGAGTTCCGGCATACGTCGTCTACAAGATCGGTGGTGACCCTAGTGATTACCAGTTCTTGTATGAGGCGCCTAAGGAGATCCCTCACGGGTACACGTGCACGTACGTGCCAGACTGCAGTAACTGGGCACTCACGAACCAGACTGCAACAGCAGGGAACGGATCTTGAGAAGCAGACGTGGCTAGCTAAGTATGCCACTCCGACGAACCTCCAGAGCTCAACTCCTGCAGTTGGCTCAGAGCTTGAGAAGCAAGCGTGGCTGGCTAAGTATGCCACTCCGGCGAATCTTCAGAGTTCGACTCCTGCAGCCAGCACCGCGGATCAGATCAGTACAATCTTGAGAGACCAGTTCGGCATGGTCCCGAAAAGGAGGGCAATCGGCTATTCCAAGCCGTACCCCAACGAGTACGATTTGATCCCACTACCACCCAAATATCGGCTCCCTGAATTCTCCAAGTTTAGCGGGTCAGATGGCTCCAGTTCAATCGAGCATGTGAGCCGATATTTGGCGCAGTTGGGCACGATCTCAGCATCAGATGAGCTACGTGTGAGGTTCTTCGCACAGTCCCTCACAGGATCGGCTTTCGGGTGGTACACATCGCTGCCACCGGACTCAATCCGGACTTGGAAGCAGTTGGAAGAACAGTTCCACATGCAGTATCACTCGAGGCTTCCGAGGCTGGCATTGCCGATCTAGCACAAGTACGACAGAAGCGCGGAGAAACAGTGTCGGAATACATCCAGCGCTTCAGGACCGTTAGGAACCGATGCTATTCGGCTCGTGTGACTGAAAAGCAGTCGAGTTGGCGGTGGTGGGTCTCGCATCACCGATCAAGGATGTGGCCTCCCAAGCGACTACCCTTCACTGGCGCATATGGTGCAGAAGCGTCGTTATATGAACAGCGCCACCCAGGTGTACCAGGATAAATTCAAGCGTGCGGTGGTCCTGGTTGAGGCAGATGAAGACGAAGGTTCTGCGGGAGATCAAGAGGTAGCAGTGGCTGAATGGACTCGGGGGGCAAGCCCCGTGTCCTGCAAATGGGTCAAGCCACAAGGTCCTCCAAGAGGGTTTGACTTCGACGTGACCAAGGCTGAGCAAATTTTCGACCTCTTACTTAAGGAGAAGCAGCTAAAGGTACCCGAAGGCCACAAAATCCCCACATCGCAGGAGCTGAACGGAAAGCCATACAAGTGGCATAACACGTTCACCCATACCACCAACGGCTGCAGGGTGTGGCGTCGGCAGATCCAAATGGCGATAGAACAAGGGCGTCTAATTTTCAGCCAGTACGCCATGAAAGTCGACACACACCCTTTCCCCGCCGTTAACATGGTGGAGTGCACTTACCCTGGGAGGTGCCAGCCAGGTTTCTCGTTCAACATCAACATGGTAGGACCTGTGCACCACCCTGGTAAGGACAGAGACGAGGGCAGCTGCTCTCATAACAAGGACAAAGAGGAAGCCGTTCCACGCGATCGGCTCCGACACGATGGCAAGCGCTACATCACAGAGGGAGAAGTGAAGAATGTGAGATATCAGCGACCTCTCTCTGATCACCTCCTCAACAAGTACGTGAGTCAATACGACTAACACCGACGATATGACAACGATGACGAAAGAGATCGTCTGGCTAGCAGGGACGCCAGGAGACATCGTCGGCATGATCGCGACGAGGAGAGATATGAGCGCCACGCCAAGGAAAAGTCAAGAGAGCAAGACGACGTGGATAGGCACTGGGACTGTCCCTTCTTCAGACACTGCTGGGATTCAGGAATGAGCCGATTGCCTGCCCAGAATGTAGACAGAAGAAGAAGGATGCAGGTGACGTGTCCGTGTTCAAACGTCTAGGGCCTCTCCCGCCTCGGAACAAGCACGCTGAGTCCTCTCGGGTGGAAGATCTCGAGGAGTTAGAAGACGATGATGAAGAAGAAGAAGATAAGTACCTGACAAGGTATCAACTTGTCAATGCCTACGGGTTATAGGCTAGGGTTTAGTTAGAAGTAGAGGGCAAGTAGATCTCGAAGGTTTCAGCCGAAAAGTACTCGACGATTATGAAAACTAGGGTTTGTGAACAATGATTCGATGATCTCCTCGTCCCTCGACTCCCCCTTTATATAAGAGGTGGAGCCGAGGGTTTCGTTTTTGTACAAGTTACGAGTCCGGCGGTTTCTAACTCATCCCGCCAGATTACAAACAACACTTCCTATTACAACTCTACTTTCCTTAATATATCTTGGGCTCTCGAACCTTCTTATTCTTCGGGTAGTGGGCTTCATTAAACCCCGGGTACTATCTTTGGCAGGCCCATTTGGGATGCCTATGTCGATAGCCCCCGAGATGTTGCTTGAATCGTCAGGGAAAATCTCCACTGTTTATTTTTATTCGACAATTTAAACTTTTCTATATTTCTTTATATAAATTTCTATATTGTACAGGGATATTGGTAGTTGGGGCTAGTTCATCTGACGGATCAGGTACTAGTTAACTGCTCTAGTGGCAATCCGCAAAAACCTACTTCAAGATCACGTCCCTGGACATGATCTCGGGATACTGGTGTAAACTTCGACAGGTGCCGCTTAAGGTCTTACCATTCTGTCGAGTCCCAGTCAAATTTATCGGGTACCTAACGCGTCCGTTAGGATTTTTCTTCGTATCTGTTGATACGGATAAAAGTAGCAGAGCGATCTTCGGCGATGCCACGCCCAGCAGAACGGATCTGGGGTCTTACCTTCGCAAATTTGCGGCATTCAGAAATTGATCGCAACTTTGGCGTTCTGAGAATATATTGTCGAGTGCTTTTCCGGCTGTTGGAATGGCACATTTTATTGAGTCAAATATGACTTATATTAATCTCCCGATGGGAGTATATGTAGAGTTAATTATAACTCGAAATATACTCTCTTGCTTTTCTATCTTTCTTCCTTTTCCTTTTTTAATTTCATCGGGCACGCGAACAGCGTTCCCGATGGGAGTAGCCCCCGAGGCTACAGCCAAGAACTTGTGCTTGGTTGTAGGCTCACCATTTTAGTCCACCTTGTCGCTATATTGTCATTATTTCCCGATATTCTCTTTTTTTTTTATATCTCTCGGGTGCGCGAACAGCGCTCCCGATGGGAGTAGCCCCCGAGGCTACAGCCAAGAACTTGTGCTTGGTTGTAGGCTCCCACAATTTCTATATTGCCATAGTCGAAATTTTACTTTTATCGAAGTAGCCCCCGAGCATTTGGGCAAAAACTTGTATTTGACCAAAGGCTCCCGAAGTATTCAAATAACTTCTCCTGTCACCATTCTTCTTTTATTTTTCTTGTCGACATACTTTCCTTTGTCAAATTCACTTCATCTCTATTAATAGTCGGAATTTTTCTGCCTTGTGGGTCCATTGTTATCACCACGTTGACACGTCGTGCAAGTGGGGGACACACGTCCTCCGCTTTTCCTGGCGCACGTACGGTAACGCCTGTGCTGTTCCACCTCAGTAAATATACCTTTTTACCCTTTTATCTACTAGATCTTTTTTCACCACACGATTTCTTCATCCAACGGTGCATTGCTTCTCCCGAATCCTATATAAACCTTTCTTCAACCTCGGTCCACTCCTTCGCTTGCGCCGCACATCTGTTCCCCTCTGCAAAAACTTCCCTTGCGCCCAACTCTGTTTGATCTTCCGCACGCACAAGCATTGCTTTTTCCAGTGCCGTTGATGCCACCGCGCACGCGACTCACTCGCCACAGTACTCCAGAATCCAAGATGGCCGCTGAAGATCTTGAGTGGGAGAGATCTAAAATCTCCAACCAAGACGTCAACATGCTGAAGAGGCTTGGCTTGATGAAGAAAGAAGACGCCATCCGCTTTCCCAGCGAAGAAAGCTACCCCAACCCTCCAATGGAGTACCGGGTTAGTTTCGTTGATCATCTCATCCGCGGCCTTTCTACCCCAATTCACGATTTCCTCCGCGGCCTTCTCTTTGTCTATGGGATTCAGCTGCACCAGCTGACCCCCAATTCCATCCTTCATATTTCTATTTTCATCACACTGTGCGAATGCTTCCTTGGAATCACTCCAAATTGGGTTCTTTGGAAACGCATTTTCTGCCTCCGCCGCAATGGCTCCCACAACGCCACTTATAACATAGGTGGTGTTGTTATCTGTGTCCGAACTGACGTTGATTACTTCGACGTCAAATTTCCTGATTCTGTCCAAGGATGGCGCAAAAGGTGGCTCTACATACACGAAGAAAGTGCCAACTCTGTAGAGCACAACATAGTCCCTTTTGACGGAAGTGCCAAAATTCAACGCCGCCGCCTGGGATGCTGGCTTCAAGAGAAAAAGGCGACAGAAGCACTTATGTCTCGTATTCATCAGCTTCAAAATACTCGAGGCAAAGAGCTATCTGGTGTTCAAATTACTGCCTATTTTCTTCGGATTAGAGTGCAGCCTCTTCAGGCTCGCAAAAATCCCCTTTGGACGTATGCTGGTGAAAATGACGCCAATAGGCTCTCCAATGATCTTTCTGTGAAGGACTTGGAAAAGCTTATTCGAAGAATTTCCTCGCTGAGCAAGAGGGATCCTATTCCTTCCTCTTGCCGCGTGGAACCATACAGCTCCACCAATCCTCTCCCCAAGGTATTTTGTCTTCTCGAATTTTTATCTTGTTCCGAACTTTTCCTGCATCTCATTGTTTTGATATCTCTCTAATTTTTCTTTTGTCGTTATTTTTCTGCAGAACCATCCTACTATGGATTCTCTTCCTCCTCTTCCTGAGGGTGGAGATGTCGAGGAAAGGGCCGTTGTCGCCGATGACAACCAGGAGGCCCCCTCTTTTGTGAATGAACCCGCAGATTCTCGAAAATCTGCGGGATCTATTGAAAAGGATGCTGCTTCTGAAGGTACTACATCAGCACAATCTCCTCCTCCTGCTGTTTCTCCCAAGAACAAAAGGAAAAGGAGTGATGTCGAAGATTCCGGGACCTCCCAACCCGAAGAAGTTGCTCCTTCACCGCGAAAGGCAGCTTATGACCCATATCTCGAGAGTCTCATCAGTTCGTAAGTTCCCTGTCTCTTTTTATTTTTCTATTCGAAGAATTTTGTTTGCCTTGCTTTTTATGCTGCCACCCTTTTTCCATAGTGATGATGATGAAGAAACACCAACTTTGGATGTGACTGCTCGAACGAGTACGTCACATACTCTAGTTATTTCGGACCGCCAGTTGAAGGAGAAGAATCTTCGCCTCCTCAACAAAACGTCGGCACATCTACTCCTCCTTCGAGCCCCCTTGTCCCTTCACCAAAAAGGGCAAGGACTGAAGCAATTCCGGAGCCGAGTCTCCAATTGAGTAGCTCTTCTAATCCTCTCTTGGATGATGTAAGTTCTCCATACTCTTGTCTGTCTGTACTTCCTCTGTTTGCTTCTGAATGCCATTATATTTTTCTCATACCGAAATTTTCTTGCTTTGTCCCTTTCTTTTCTTAACAGCCCATGATCAAAGAGCTTATTCGCATCGGTGCTCAATTCATTGGGTATCGTGAATATGCTCACCAAACTGAAGGTGATGCCTTGCTGCTTTCTTTTTTACCATTACTCTGTTACTCCTTTGTTGCCGATATTTTATCGAAATTATTTTCTTGGCAGAAAAATTGGCGGCTATCAACGATCGTGCCAATGCACTTGCTCAAAAATTAGAGCAAAGTGAAGAGGCTCGTAAGAAGGCCGAATTAGACGCTGTTCAAGCTAGAGCAGAGGCTGACAAGGCCAAGACTGAAGCTGCTGGTGTCGAAGATCTTAGAAAGAGACTTCACGCTGCCGAGAATTCGCTGAGCGAGCACATAGCTGCACAATCTGCTCGCGAGGAAGCGATCCTTAAGCGTATAAGGACGCAAAGTCGCCGCTTTGTCAGTAAGTATCTGAACCACTTCATATCCTTTGTATTTTCTTCTCTGCATTCGTTTGTTGCTCAATAAGTTTCTTTCTTGACAGATAGAACAGCTCAAGAGTTTGAACTTGAAGATCCCGACAATGATGCTCTTCTTGACGCCCTTTCATTCCTCGAGTTTCATGGGTCAGAGGCACGCGAAGGCATTGATCATGCCAAAGCAGGGCTGTCGCGGCTCTTTCCCTATTTCTTCCCAAAGAAAGAGGAACCCGCAACTTTCCTTAACTTGGCCAAGTGCTTTAACCAGAAGGCTTAAGGTGCGTCATGAGAATATGAAGGTCGCCATGAAAACACTGTTGCCTTGGTTGCTGATAGCCAGCAAACTATCGACTGGGCGAAAGTTGGCGACACTGAGCAGATAGAACAATCAAGGTGGAAGTCGTTGATCAAGGCAGCTAAGCCCAATACGAAGAAAATCCTGGCCTATCTCGGGATCAAGCCGTCTTCAACTCCTAGCTCATCAAGGCCGGAGGTCTAGTTGAATGCCTCTTTGCTTTTTCTTTTTAGCGTACCTCTTTCTTTTGGCTTTGTCGCCGTAGTGTTCTTGGCGATAACTGCTTCAGTAGGTCTCTAGAAGGTCCTTCTTTTGTAATAGACATGTATATATTATGGGAATGAATGGAAATCTATCTTTACTCAGTGATTGATGTCGAAATATTTCTTTTTTCCAGTTGATTTTTGACAATTATACGCCAGCTCCTGGTCCTTCCAATATTTCGCCTTCTTCTCACTCAAAGAGAACTGCTGACGCTTCACCTGTCAAAGATTCCTTACCGCAAGAATTGGATGAACTTCGGCACCAACTTCAGTACGCGAAGAAGCAAACACTTGTGATGATGGAGAAGTCTCGTAAGTCATCTGAAGCCGAAAAAATTGCACTTCAGCAAGCTCACGAGGCCGTGGCTGCTAAGGAATTGCTGCTTCCGAGGCTGAAAAGGCGACTACTCGAGAAAATTTCATGCTCGAATTAATGAATGAAGCCAGTGCAGATATGTCGGGTATGCTTGTTTCATCCTCAATATCTTCCGTCTTCATGCTGCGTCTCTTGAAGTTTTCTGTTTCTTTGTTTTCATAGGCTCCTTTACTGATGCTGTTGCTGAAGAGGAGAGGGTAAATACTAGGACAAACCTCCTTGTTAACCTTTCCCTTGATCATGGTTCTCTGTTTTGGGCTACCCCAGAGAGGACCCGCCAAATTGTCAGATTTCAAGATCGCGCCTCCCAAACTCGCGACTTCCTTGACTTCTGTACCAAGACCTTGTCTATGGTTTATAATTCCATGTTTCCTCGAAACGTTCAACCAAAGACTCTTCTCGAGCTAATGGAAAAGTTTAAGGATGCCCACAGGATCCATGACTTTGTCAAAGCTCAACTGGTAGCTGGCGCCAGATTTGCTCTTATCATGCTTCAGATCTGCCACTCAAAGCTTGATCTGACCCAAGTTGTTGCGAAAGTCCATGAGAAGGTACGGCGCCGAAGAGTTGGTGTCGACCGTATTAACACGAAGGTTTCACCCATAGCTGAGGAAATGATTGAAGACCTTCTTCGGATGGATGCCGACTTTTTTGCAGATGGACATTATGCTGATTTTCTTGGTGCTGCTCCCGAAGAAGACAGGATTACCCTTGACAATATATTGAACCATGACTAATTTTTTCCTTTGGTAACTAATTCTTCCTTGTAAATCGTGATTGTGATTATATTGTGAAGCGAACATCATATTTCTATATTTGTCTAGCCCCCGAGTGTTTTCGGTGACTATTCGCTGTATTTGTATAGTGCGAGGTTTTGAACCAAGGCAATAATATGTAATTTTGGCGAATATCAGCCCCCGAGCTTCTTTATTTAGTACTATTTTGTATTTTTATTGACTCACGAGGTATTTTAATACCAAGGCGAGGCTTTTCTTTTTGCGAGGAACTATATTGAAATTCGTCGGGTCGGGGATTTTGAGCATGTCGATAAAGAAAAGTTATATTGACACTATCTTTATTATATTGCAGCACCACGAGCCCGCCTCATTAAAAACCTTTCCTGGCCCCACTCGGTGCCCCGAAAAGGAAAAGAGTGCGTCTGAAAACTCGTGGGCGGAAGTTTTACAAGGACTATATTTTAGCTCTAGGCGTAGAACCGCCTGAGTTGCGCCACGTTCCAGGGGTTTTGCTCCTCCACCCCTGTCTTCTTGTCCTTTATCCTGTATGCTCCTCCTCCGATTACTTCCGTGACGATATAGGGACCAAGCCATGGTGACTCGAGTTTTTCATGACTTTTTTGCGTGAGCCGAAGAACTAAGTCTCCCACTTGAAAGGATCTTGGCCGCAAACGTCGACTGTGGTAATTCTTCAAGTCCTGTTGGTATTTGGTTACTCTTGATAATACTTCGTCTCGAGCTTCGTCGAGTGCGTCTACATCGTCTTCCAATGCTGTCTTTGAAGTTTCTTCATTATACCCTGTGACTCTAGGGGAGTCGTGCTCTATTTCTATTGGTAGTACTGCCTCTGCTCCATGGACCAGAAAAAACGGTGTCTCCTGTGTCGCTGTATTTGGTGTTGTTCGGATGCTCCACAACACACTTGGTAGTTCTTCTGGCCAGGTATGTCGAGCTTTTTCCAATGGTCCTAACAGGCGTTTCTTGATGCCATTGCAAATGATGCCGTTGGCTTTCTCGACTTGCCCATTGGTTTGAGGATGTGCAACTGACGCAAAGTGCAACTTGATACCCACTTCTTTGCAATAATCTTTGAATTCGTGGGATGTGAAGTTACTGCCATTGTCTGTGACGATGCTGTGGGGCACTCCAAATCTGAAGACGAGGCCTTTTATGAATTTTACTGCGGATGCTCCGTCTGGTGAATTTATCGGCTTCGCTTCTATCCACTTTGTAAATTTGTCGACAGCTACTAGCATGTATTCCTTTCCTCCTGGCCATGATTTGTGTAACTTGCCCACCATGTCGAGTCCCCATTGTGCAAAGGGCCACGACAAAGGTATTGGTGCTAGTTCTGCTGCTGGAGAGTGAGGTTTTGCGGCGAACCTTTGACACGCATCGCAAGTCCTTACTATTTCTTTGGCGTCCTCGATTGCTGTCAACCAGTAGAATCCTGCCCGAAAAACCTTGGCTGCGATGGCTCGACTACTCGCGTGGTGGCCGCATATTCCTTCGTGTACATCCTTCAGAATTACTCTTCCTTCTTCGGGTGTTACACACCTTTGCAGAACGCCTGAAATACTTCGCTTGTACAGTTCTCCTTTGATCACCGTGAAAGCTTTAGACCGTCGAATTACTCGCCTTGCTTCAACTGGATCGTCGGGTATTTCTTTCCTGAGGATGTATGATATATATGCTTGCATCCAAGGAACCTGTACCATCATCACAAGCTCTTGTTCCTCTTCATCCTCCGTGGTTTCTGTGAGGGGTGTCGAAGTTTTTTCTTTTTTCTGCACCTTTTTTGGCTTTGTAGATCTCTCCGATATTTCTTCCCAAAACACTCCTGGCGGGACTGGGAGGCACTGCGACCCGATGTTTGCGAGGACGTCGGCTTCATCGTTGCTCAATCTACTGATGTGGTTTACCTCGCATCCATCAAATAGCTTCTCGAGTTCATTGTACACCTCCTTGTACGCTACCATGCTATCATTGACTGCATCACATTGGTTCATAACTTGCTGGGCCACCAATTGTGAGTCGCCAAAGATTTTTAGTCGAGTTGCACCGCATGCTTTCGCCATCTTCATCCCGTGTATGAGGGCTTCATATTCTGCTTCATTGTTGGATGCGTTAGGGAACGTCATCCGAAGGATGTACTTCAATTTGTCGCCTTCAGGTGATATAAGTACTACTCCTGCGCCAGCTCCTTCTACTCTCTTGGACCCGTCGAAATTCATGGTCCAGGTTCTCGATAAGTCTGGGGGTCCTGTGTTTTGCAGCTCCATCCACTCTGCGATGAAGTCTGGCAAACTTGCGATTTGATTGCTTTTCTTTTTTCATACGTGATGTCCCGAGGGAAAGCTCTATTCCCCAAAGGGAGACACGACCCGTAGCTTCTGGATTGTTTAGTATATTTGACAAGGGAGCTTCATTGACTACTATGATCGGGTGTGCCGAAAAATAGTGGCGCAATTTTCGTGCTGTTGTGAATACTCCGTATGCTAGCTTCTGGTACTGAGGGTACCTTTGTTTTGATGGCGATAAAACTTCGCTGACGAAGTATACTGGCCTCTGTACTCCGTGAAGTTTTCCTTCTTCTTCTCTTTCGACAACTAGCACCGTGCTCACCACTTGGGGCGTGGCTGCGATATATAACAGGAGAGGTTCCTTTTCCTTCGGCGCCACCAAAATTGGTGGTGTCGAGATTTTGCGCTTCAAATCTTCGAAGGCTCTGTCGGCTTCTTCGTTCCACTGGAATTTGTCTCCTTGCTTTATCAGAGCATAGAATGGTAACGCTTTTTCTCCTAGCCTGGCGACGAATCTGCTCAAAGCTGCGACTCGCCCAGTTAGCTGTTGTATTTCTTTCAACTTTGTTGGCTTTCTCATTGTTACGATAGCTTGTATTTTATCGGGATTTGCTTCAATCCCTCTTGCTGAGACTAGAAACCCCAGGAGTTCTCCTGCTGGGACGCCAAAGGAACACTTCGTCGGGTTCAACTTCAGGCAGAATTTGTTGAGGTTGTCAAAAGTTTCCTTGAGGTCCTCGATCAGTGTTGTCCCCTCTTTTGATGTTATGACGACATCGTCGATGTATACTTGCACGTTTTTCCCAATCTGTGTCGCCAAACACTTCTGCATCATCCTCTGATATGTTGCTCCCGCGTTTTTTAGACCAAAGGGCATTGTTCTGTAACAAAACACGCCATATGGTGTAATAAACGCTGTCTTTACTTCATCTTCTTCTTTCAACCTGATCTGGTTGTAACCAGAATACGCGTCCAGGAAGGAAAGACGTTCGCATCCAGCCGTGGAGTCGATAATTTGATCGATCCTCGGGAGGGGAAAGTGATCCTTTGGACAATGTTTATTGAGACACGTAAAGTCGACGCACATGCGAAGGACCTTAGTGTTTTTCTTTGGCACCATCACAGGATTTGCTACCCATGTGGCTTCTGTGAATATCTCTTTGATAAAACCAGCTTCTTGTAGTCGATTGATTTCTGACAGCATAGCTTTGCGGTTTGGTTCCGAAAAACGCCGCAAAGGTTGTTTGATTGGTCTCGCTGATGGATCCAAATTTAGGTGGTGCTCGGCAAGTTCCCTGGGTACTCCTGGCATGTCACCTGGACACCATGCGAAGATTTTCCAGTTCTCACGGAGGAACTCGACGAGCGCGCTTTCCTATGCGATATCCATGTTGTTTGCGATAGATGTCGTCTTTTTCGGGTCTGTCGGGTGAATCTGCACCTCCTTAGAATTTTTCTCTGTATTGAAAGTTGATTCTTTATTTGGCCTTCCAACGTCTGGCAAGACGTCAGAATCGGGTCATACTTTTGACGCCGCATACTCAGCTTGCATCCCTAAAGTTTCTGATAACCGATGAAAATCCTTGTCGCACTTATCGGCTAAGGCGAAGCTTCCTTTGACTGTGATTGGTCCCTTTGGTCCGGGCAATCTCCACAACAGGTATGTATAGTGTGGTACTGCCATAAATCTAGCATATGCTGGTCGTCCCAACAAAGCGTGATACTGCGATGGAAAATCCACGACTTCAAACTCCAGTTTCTCGATTCTATAATTTTCTCGGGTTCCAAACTGAACGTCGAGGTTGATCTTCCCCAATGGGTAACTTGGTTTCTCCGGTGTGATGCCGTGGAACCTTGTGTCTGTTGGCTTCAAGTTTGCTAAGGATATGTTCATCTTCCTCAATTATCCGCATACATAAGGTTTAAGCTGCTGCCACCATCTATGAATACTCGAGAAACATCAAATCCTGCAATAACTGCTGGTAGAATAAGTGCTGACTGCCCTGGTCGAGGAACTTGCTGCGGATGATCTGCTATGGTGAAGCCGATGTCTTGCCCTGACCAATTGAGGTACTCAACTGTTGGTGGAGGCATTTTCTCTGCCATGAACACCTGTCTCGAGATTACTTTTTGAGTTCTGTTGGACGGCCTTCCCTTCTGAATCATCGACACCGCTCCGTTTGAGTTAGGATCGACATAAGGTGGTGGTGGAGGTGCTGCCGCTATTCTGAGCTGATGCCGATTGTCGTCTGTAATCGCGGGAGGTGGTGGTAGGTGAACCTCGCTCCTGGGCTCCCGAGGATTTCTCTGTGCTGCTCGAGCGTGAGCGTTTTCTGCATATCTGAACATTGCCTGAAAATTTCGACAGTCTTTCTGCAGGTGTCCTGACTGTCTTTTCCCGTTGCTGTCGAGGAAAAAGTGCATCTGGCACAGTCCGTTCAGCATTTCTTCGGGGGACACGAAAGGTCTTGGAAACCTTGGCCCGCTATTTTGTCTGTTGCGGGAGTCGTCCCTATTATCGCTTCGCTGCTCATTGCTTCTCTGATAATCATCTCTATTGTTTCCTCCTGTGTTTGCCCGAAATCCTGCCGAAATTTGCCCTGGGGCGTCATAGTTCGGGTACTGCCGAGGAAATCGTCGCCTCGATTGATAATTTCGACCACGGTCCTCCTCTGGCGACCTGTGCCGTTTATTGTGGACATCATCTTCTCCATCCGCCCATCTATTTGCTATCTCCATCAACGCGGATACTGTCTTTGGATTGGTCCTTCCCAAGTCTTCGACAAAATCTCCACGTCTAATTCCTGCGACAAACGCATCTATTGCTCTCTCGTCAGATATATTTTCTGCCGAGTTTTTGATGATGTTCCACCTTTGGATGTATTTTCTCATTGACTCATCTGGCTTTTGTCGACATGCTCTCAGCTCTTCTAACGACGCAGGTTTTTTGCACGTAGATCTGAAGTTCTTGACGAATACGTCCTCGAAACTTTCCCAGCTGTCGATAGATCCTGGAGGAAGCTTTTTGATCCAAGATCGTGCAGCTCCACTTAAGTGCACCTGAATACTTTGCATGGCTGTTGCCCTAGTCCCTCCAGTTAACTTCACCGTCTCGAGGTAATCAACTAGCCAATCCTCTGGATCTTGCAGGCCGTCGAATTTTTTGAAGTGATCAGGCAACTTAAATCCCGAAGGGACTCGAGTTTTTCGTACTCTCCTTGTGAAGCACGGCAAGCCGCACATATCCTCATCGTTTAGTTCTGGGGATTGTCGATGTTCCCTTCTGCCTTGCCGTGCTCTGTCTACCCTTGCTTGTGCTGCCGTATCTCTTGCTCCACTTGGTCCTTCGACATTTGCTGCTGCTGCTGCCGTAGGTCGTGGACTATTTTGCCTTGCAGCTCCTTCTGGTGGTGTTGATACAAACGCCGTTCCCATGACTTCTTGTCCTGCTATCGCCATGTTGTACAAAGCCTCCCTTGGATCTCCTGGAGGTGGCCTGGATGCAAGGATAAAAGCTTGTGTCGCCATATACCCAGCTTCTGGTGTTTTAGGGATAATATTCCCTCTTGTGTCTATCGACATAAAAGACATGTCGAGATTTTGAACCAGGTACTCTCTTTCTCCTTCAGGTATGTGTTGCAATCTGGACCTTGCTCTGTTCCGAGCTTCTCTATGACTATCTCCCGAGGTTCTAGATTGTCGACTTAGATCTGCCCTTCTCCTGCTGGATGCAGAAGCTGCCTCCTTTCTCCTGTTCAACTCAGCTGTCTGTTTTTCTATTTCTCTGGCAGCTCGTGCGAGTCTATATTGATAAGCTTGCAGTTCTTGGACTGTAGCAGTTGTCGTCATTGGCTCCGAACCATCTAAAGCTTTTGCAGCTCTATCCCAGGCTGTTTGTGGAAGTTGAACTCTGACGCGTGGTGTGGGCCCGACATATTTAGTGCCCATACCTCTCCTTAGATCTGAGGGATCGACATAGGGATTACCCAAATCGTCGAAAGCCTCCGATGTTTCCTCTTGATTTTCGATAGCATAAATCTGATGATATTTTGTACTCAGATCTATGTTGGGTTTGGTGACATCATTGTTGAGATTGATGAAGACCTTGCCCACTGTGATAGATTTGTCGATGAAGTCGTAACTGTCGACATCGCTTGAGCCATCGCTTATATATGAGTCCGCAGATGACTCAAACGACATGTCGCTGAAGATCTTGGCGAGTTTCTCTCTTGCTCTGGTGCTGACGTAACGTGTTGCCGAAGTTTCTTCTTCTCCTGACTCGGTTGACGATGCATAGCTTGAAAAATCGGAATCGACCGATCCCGACGAAATCGGAATTTCGACACGATACGATCCTTCCTTCTCGACGCGAAAGTGAAACCTTCCGAACGTCATCTCCATGGGCTCCGCCAGATACGCATATGCATCCAAACGGGAGGGTGGGTGAGGAACAAAATCGACAAGACCAGCAGCGATCTGTTTACCTCGATCCATTGTGTTGCTTCCGGTTGACGATGTCGAAGATCTTGAACGTGCCATCGAGATCAGATCCTTACGCCTCTAATTCCCACAGACGGCGCCAATTGACAAGGTATCAACTTGTCAATGCCTACGGGTTATAGGCTAGGGTTTAGTTAGAAGTAGAGGGCAAGTAGATCTCGAAGGTTTCACCGAAAAGTACTCGACGATTATGAAAACTAGGGTTTGTGAACAATGATTCGATGATCTCTCGTCCCTCGACTCCCCCTTTATATAAGAGGTGGAGCCGAGGGTTTCGTTTTGTACAAGTTACAGAGTCCGGGACGGTTTCTAACTCATCCCGCCAGATTACAAACAACACTTCCTATTACAACTCTACTTTCCTTAATATATCTTGGGCTCTCGAACCTTCTTATTCTTCGGGTAGTGGGCCTTCATTAAACCCCGGGTACTATCTTTGGCAGGCCCATTTGGGATGCCTATGTCAGTACCACCGGCCAAGGTGGTGCCCTGATGGACTCAGCCGTTCCCAAAAGCGTAGGGTTCAGCGACTACGTGGTTTGGAGGAAGCCGAAAGGTTATACCTGCACACATAAGGAAGGCACGGCCTGATCTGGCCGCCAAAATTCAGCGAACTCTGGACGAAGAAGGTCGGCCACAAAGAAAGAGTGGCGCCCCAAGAAAGGAAAGCCGATGATGAAACATCGGCTGGCACAAACATGGTGTTCATCCTTCCGGCGGAGTTTAGTGCTCCAGGATTAGACGAAGCACCCGTGGCACAACTTGACTGTGCCCACGGCCGTTATCTTTGAGAAGCCACGAGAAAGAAGCTACGACACCTGAAGGCCCTGTACTTTATTATATCAATGGGCAGCTGTCAACAAGATGCTGGTGGACACCGGAGCGGCAGTCAACATTATGCCGTACTCCATGCTACGTCGGTTGGGACGCTCTAGCTCAGATCTGATCAAGACCAACGTTACACTGAGCGATTTCAACGGCCAAGCATCTGAAGCACAAGGTGTTCTGAACGTGGATCTGACCATAGGAAGAAAAACCATCCCTACGACGTTCTTTATTGTCGATAGCAAGAGCACCTATGCTGTCCTGCTAGGGAGAGATTGGATCCACGCCAACTGTTGCATTCCATCCACGATGCACCAATGTTTAATACAATGGGATGGAGATGAAGTAGAGGTCGTCCAAGCAGATGACTCAGCCGAGATTTCAACGGCTGGCATGAACGTTTGGGAGACGACAGGCCAAGAGCCACTCTCAGGCATCACTTTGGACGACTGCGAGCGCATCGACGTGACGAAGGACGGGGTGAGGCTGGTCTTATCCACCGGCCTGACCGTGTAACAAGAGCAAAATCTATGGACGTACGTGGCAAGGCCGATCCTTGTGATCGGCCCCAAAAAATAGAAAGGGATAATCTTGCCTCAAGCATGTCACGTGGTTATAGTAAAGCAAGACCAAGATGTAAACCTTCATTGAGCGATTCAATCAACATGGAGGCCGATTCCAGCAATCGGCCAAAATTATCCTCACCATACGTTCTGCCTGTGTTCAACGTCGATCTAACGGGCAACGGGTTTACGTCGGCTGATGAGCTGGAAGAAGTCAACATTGGTCCTAACGGAGCCGACGTTCAAGCACAGTGCCTTGGCTAACTACAGAGCCGATATCTGCAGTTACCTGACAGATTCGGCTCGGGGGGCACCTAATCAGATGAACATGTGCGATACATGTGCAGTGAAATATTGGGGGCCGATAGAAAAATCGGCCAGTAAAAAAAAATTCTCATGGTATAAAGCCGATGCACAGCCATCGACTCTAGTACAAATTACACAAGATCTACCAGCTGCGTGTTCAAGGCGCGGATTTCGGCCAAGTCGGTCTTCAGTTCAGCTTTGAGGCCTTCTGCTTCCTCGAGGGAGTGAACGATGAGAGCTTCCTTAGCTTCAATGAGCTGTTTTGTTGCCCGAACCTTCTCTTCGAGGACCTCCAACCCTTTGCGCAAGGTCGCCAGTTCAGTTTGTCTGTGCAGCTTTGGCGTACAAGGCGGCCTTTTGCTCATTAAGCCGTTGGCATGTTCTTCTCGACTTCCCCATTGGAGGTGTCATCAGTCTGCAAAGGGAGAGGTTAGCCAATGAGAACGACAAGGGGTCAACATGCAAAATGAGCTGAGGAGAGGACGGAGTTACATTTGACATCTCCGGTTTAATGGAGAGGCTTTATGGTTCCTTGCAGCTCTTTGATACATCGGCCTCTGTGTGCGTAGGCTGCCCTGCCTCGCTTGATGAGAGTTTGGGAAACCACATGTCTGGGGGCTGACCTTTCCTGAAGCCGACGTGGCAAGTCCTGGCTGGCTCTCGTGGTGGTTATCTCGAATTGCCCTGGCTCGGTCCCTTCTACTGGACTCGTATGTCTTCACTAGAGTTTCCTTCAGGGGGTCTGTAGAAGAAATACAAGTATGCTGCAGAAGCCTAGAAGGATGAATGAAATCAGCCAAAGCATGGGTGAAGCTAGTACAGCCTTAGGTTTTGGCGCTTCGCAGTCTTCTTGGCAGCTACTTTCCTCACCACTGTTCTCGCTTGATCGAGGCTCGGGGCCAGCAACCTAGTAGACACTCGCTTTTTGTAAGCTGATTTGGGCGTCATCGGCTGGCTCTCGCATCACAACCTTCGCAAAGGTGATGAGTTTTGCGTAAGAGGACCTCCTAGCTGCCGGGAGGAATCAAAGGAGCCGTCATCATCTGCTGTGGTCTGGACCGGTCTGCTTGCCAAGGAGATGAAGGAGACTGGATTTTCAAAACAGCCGATGAACAGCCATCGGCTTTAGGGTTGCAAAGTATTATGGTCAGATATTTGAGTCTGAATTTGAGGAGTGCTTGGATGACTGTCTAAGCTATTTGAGTCTGGCTTCATGGGCGTTTGAGGCGAAAAGTCCGATACGTTGCTATCGGTTCTTGGTGCGGCAAATGGAGGACTTAAAATTGGATCAATTGAGAGTCAAATTGGAAGAACAATTCTTATTGATTCAAAGGAACGGCTTTACAAGAAAGAGCCGATGGCTCTCAAAAGGATCATCCGATGCCTAATGCACTACTACTGCTAGTCCTATGCTACTAGTCCTAGTCTAAGGGCCGTTGCTGCCCCTCGCCGGTGCAGCCGTGGCTGCCGCTGCCGCGGCGGGCCTCGTCACTGCTGCCGTAACCTTCGCAGGGGCCCCGCACCCTCCTCGTCATCATCGCCGCCGTCATCATCATCCGACCCGGCGCGGAAGCGCTTCATCGGGTACTCGTCGGAGGAGGTGTCCTCCTCCACTTCCTCATCCTCCTCATCGGAAGAGATGTCTTCGCCCAGAGAGCATCATCGCGCCCTCCTCCTCCGAATCCCCATCAATGAGGAAATGAAGGTTGTCCTCCCCATCGGTCAGGGATTCATCATCCTCTGACCAGACGGAGAAGTCCCAGTCCGCCTCGTCCCATCGCTCCGGCGCGTATGTCCTCCGCGTCGGCCGCGGGAGGAAGAAGACCGGTAGGAAAGACCGGAGGAGGAAGAGGAGGGGGAGTCCATGGTGGAAGAAGGGTTTTTCGAGTACTACAGAGGAACAGAGGATGAGGAGGGGATGAAGAAGCAAACTGTTCGATGTGGTTAAATAAAAGGGATATGTTGGAGATTCAATGCCACGGCAGTTTCCGAGGAAGTGGTGCCCAAAGGAAAAGAAATTTGTTGCCAGGTCACGCGGAGAAGTTGAGAAGGCAAGTCATCATGATGAAGGGTGCTGCGACGTTTCTGCTCTGCCACGACATGACCCGACGAAGAAAAAGCAGAGTGATTTTGGAATTATCATTTCCAAAACCAGGGGGGCATGTGTTATCACCAGAATTTGACCGGATCAGAGGTGGGCCGCGATTAAGATGGGCTTGAAGAATATACACGGAAGAAATACATGAATCGGCCTTGTATACAAAGTTTGGGCTAGTTTGCCCTGTGTATCTGTAAATATAGTAGGATACGTGTCGGTTAGATTAGAATTTGGCTCGTGCACGGTTGGGATTATTCCCACGTTAGAAAGTCTACGGACTATAAATATGTATCTAGGTTTTTGAGGAAAACAACAATCACGTTCATCACAAACCAATCTAGGCGCATCGCCAACTCCCTTGTTTCGAGGGTTTCTTCCGGGTAAGCATCATGCTGCCTAGATCGCATCTTGCGATCTAGGCAGTACACGTTTATTCGTTGTTGGCGTTGCTCGTGCTGAAGCCTTGTTGATGGCGAGCAACGTAGTTATCATAGATGTGTTAGGGTTAGCATTGTTTCATCGTATCATATGCTTTCGTCCATGCAACCCTTAGCCACCCTTACACCTATCTTAGGTGTAAGGGCGGCACCTCGCTTGATCATTATTTAGTAGATCCGATCCGTTATGATTGCTCCTTGTTCTTCAAGGATTAGTTTAATATCTGCATAGTTAGGCCTTGCAAACGGGTTGAAGGATCCAGTAGCACGTAGGGTGTAGTTTGCTAGCCCTAGATGAGATGTTCCGGGGATCAACTTCATGTTGGTTTTTAGGCCTTGTCTAGGGTCGGTTTATTATCACCGTGCGTGGCTGCCAGGCTCAATCACGCGTAGGATGTTCCGATTATGTGGTGAAAACCCTAAATCGTCGTAGGTCGTTTTAGCTTTATATTGATCAAGCAGGACCACCATTATCGTATACCTCATACGGATCATGGGTGGATCGGCTCCTTGAGCCGATTCACAGGATAACCCGAGAGCCGATCGAGGCTCGTATTTAATGTTTACGTGTATGCCATGCAGGAAACTAAGCGGGCAAATCCATCACCTTCCTGATCGTATAGGTCAGGTGGCACGCCTGCACCAGCATCGGACGGCGTGCCGAGGCTTTGCGGGCCGTCGCCGAGGAACCAGGCCGCCGCAGCTCCGGAGCTCCTGCCTACCGTGTTTCCGTCGCGCTGCTCGGTGGTTTCTGACCGCAACATTGCCCGAAGGACCCCTTCCCCCTGCCGCTCATAGATCAAGTTATAGACTCGACGCCGGCTGTGAACTGTTGTCTTTTTTAGATGCCTATTCAGGCTACCACCAGATTCCTTTGAATCCGGCTGATCAAATAAAGACTCCGTTCATTACCCCGTATGGGGCTTATTGCTACACGACTATGCCATTCGGCTTGAAAAATGCAGGTGCCACCTACCAAAGGTGCATGCAAAAGTGTTTGCAGGATCAAATCGGCAGAAATGTTCATGCATATGTGGATGATGTCGTTGTAAAAACCAAGGAGATGCCTACCCTCCTTGATGACCTGAGAGAAACCTTCACCAATCTGCGAAGATTCCGGATGAAGCTCAACCCAGCCAAGTGCACGTTCGGCGTGCCAGCCGGCCAACTCCTGGGCTACCTCGTCTCTCAGCGAGGAATCGAAGCCAACCCGGAGAAGATCAGTGCCATTGAGAAGATGGAACTGCCGCAGTGCCTCAAGGACGTCCAGAAGTTCACCGGATGCCTGGCCTCCTTGAGCCGCTTCGTCAGCCGGCTGGGGGAGAAGGCACTGCCCCTGTACCAGTTGCTGAAGAAATCGGACAAATTTGTCTGGTCACCGCAGGCGGATGAAGCCTTCCGTGACTTAAAGCGCGTGCTCTCAACCGCGCCCATCCTCGCATCGCCGGCTTCAATGGAGCCGATGCTGTTGTACATCGCTGCCACCAATCGAGTGGTTAGCGTTGTCCTGGTGGTGGAGCGCAAGGAAGCCGGCAGGGAGCAGCGGTCCAGCTACTACCTCAGCGAGGTGCTGTCCCAGTCAAAGCAAAACTACCCCCACTACCAGAAGGTCACCTACGGCGTATACATGGCGGCCAAGAAGCTCAAGCACTACTTCCAGGAGCACCCCATCAAGGTGGTGGCCACAGCACCCTTGGCGGAAATCATTGGCAGCAAAGACGCCAATGGCCGGGTTGCCAAATGGGCCCTGGAGCTAGCCGCCCACACCATCATTTACGAGCCGCGCACAGCCATCAAGTCGCAGATCCTCGCGGACTTCTTCGTCGACTGGGCCGAGATGCAATACCTGCCGCCTGTGCCTGACTCCACGCATGGAAGCTGCACTTCGATGGCTCGAAGATGCGAAACGGCTTGGGAGCCGGCATCGTCGTCACCTCTCCCAAGGGAGATCGGCTGGACTACGTCCTGCAGATCCACTTCGCCGCATCCAACAATGTGGCGGAGTACGAGGCACTCATTCATGGGCTGAAGCTGGCCAAGGAGATAGGCGTGCGTCGCATCCTTGCTTCGGCGACTCCGACTTGGTTATACAAGCAGCATCCGGCGATGGGACGCGAAGGACGCCAACATGGCCTCGTACCGCTTCCATGTCCAGCAGCTCCGGCTTCTTCGATGGCTGTGAATTCCATCATGTGCCGCGAGCAAACAACGAGGCGGCTGACGCCCTGTCCAAGATTGGCTCGACCCGGCAAGCTATTCCGCCGGGCGTTGCCCTGGCGGTTCTCAAGAAACCGTCCATCATACCGTCACCGGACTCGGATTCCATATTCGTGTCGGCTGACCCGGGGGCTTCTCAGCCAAACCAAGTCGGGGGCTTCTCAGCCGAACCCGCCGGCTCCACAGCCGAACCCGGGGGCTTCTCAGTCCAACGCGGGGGCTTCTCAGCCAAACTCGGGGGCTTCTCAGCCAAACCCGCCGGCTTCACAGCCGAACCCGGCGACCATGCAGTCGAATCCGGAAGCTCCGAAGATGGAGGCCCTGGTGGTCAGCGTGTTTGAAATAAAATGCGTACCATCATGGGCACAAGAATTCCTCTCCTACCTCACCGATGGTGTGCTGCCCAATGACAGGGTTCAAGCCAGGCAGATTGAGAGAAGGGCCAAGGCCTATACCATCATCAACCACGAGCTGTACAAACGCAGCGTAAGTGGGGTGCTCCAGCGGTGCGTCGAGCCGGCTGAAGGGATTGAACTCCTACGGGAAATCCATCAGGGAGAGTGCGGCCATCACGCCTCCTCCAGAGCCATAGTGGCCAAAGCTTTCCGGCACGGTTTTTACTGGCCGACTGCGCTCAGAGACGCAGAAGAGCTGGTGAAGAAGTGCAATGGCTGCCAGCGCTTCGCCAAGCAAAGGCATACGCCGGCTTCCGCCTTGAAAACCATCCCCATCACTTGGCCATTTGCCGTATGGGGCTTGGATATGGTGGGCCCATTCAGAACCGCGCGAGGCGGCATGACACACCTCTTGGTGATGATTGACAAATTCACCAAGTGGATCGAAGCCAAGCCGATCAAGAAGCTGGACGGCTCCACAGCCGTCACATTCCTCAAGGAAATAATTGTGAGTACGGCTACCCCCACAGCATCATCACCAACAACGGCAGCAACTTCGCCGGCTCTTCTCTACGCTGGGGAAATGGGGATCCAATGGAACTAGCATCCGTGGCGCACCCGGAGTCCAACGGACAAGTGGAGAAGGCCAACGGCTTGATCCTAGCCGGCATCCGGCCCCGGCTGGTGGAGCCGCTCGAGCGCTCAGCCGGCTGCTGGATTGAAGAGCTGCCCAGCGTGCTGTGGAGCTTGCGCACGACGCCAAACCGCTCAGTCGGCTTCACACCCTTCTTCCTCGTATACGGGGCCGAAGCCGTCCTGCCGACTGATATCGAGCACGACGCGCCAAGGATCAAGCTTACACAGAAGCTGAAGCCAAAGAAGCTCGTGAAGATGGAGTCGACCTGGTCGAAGAGGTCCGGCTGATGGCCGAGTCCAGGTCTACCGTATACCAGCAAAGCCTCCGACGCTATCACAGTCGGAAGGTCCAATCCTTAGCATTCCGAGAAGGAGACCTAGTGCTCCGGCTGATCCAACGGACAGCCGGACAGCATAAACTGTCATCCCCATGGGAGGGTCCCTTCATCGTGAGCAAGGCGGTAGGCAATGATTCCTACTATCTCATAGATGCCCAAGAGGCTAGAAAGAACAAGCCGGACAAGGCTGACGAGGAGACTAAACGTCCCTGGAATGTCAACTTGCTCCGCCCATTTTATACTTGAGAGCAGGAATGTATGTATCCCTTGTACTCCTTTTGTAAGCTATGAAAAAGTAAGCGCCAAGAGCGCCGATTTCGACAAGTTTTTCGCGTACTCTATTGTTCTCGCCAATTGGCTAACACCCTCTCACGCTGCCGCAGCGAACCCAAGACCATGGCGGCCTTGATGGCCATCGCGACAAGTACGCGCTGGCTGAGGAACCGGCAGCACGCCGGCTGAGATTTCGCCGGCTCAAGGCGGGACAACAACAAGCGGCTGAGCACAAGCCGGCGCTCAGCATGGCCCGGCGGGACAACTACCGCGGCAAGCGGCACAACGACCAGCCGGACCGCCGGTACGGTTCCGCCCATGTGGCAGCCGTGTCGGACCATGCGGCGGCTGGCGGCAGCCGGCGCCAGAAGCAGGACCGGCCCTGGAAGCCGAAGTACACCTTCGAGCAGATGCTCGACTCGCCGTGCAAGTACCACAGCGGCAAGAACCCCTCCAACCACACCACCCGCGACTGCCACTTCATGAAGCGGCTGACAAGCGGCGAACCCCTCCCGCCTCCACCCCCGCCTCCACCAGCCGGCGGGCCGGGTGGCCAAGCCGGCGCAGAGAACGCCAACCTCGAGCACCACGAGGCTAACCAAGTGCACCATGGCCGCTACTTGGCCGAGGATGCCACCTACATCATCTTCACCTCCGAGCCCGAGGACAAGACGAGCCAGCAGAGCCGTTCCCTCGAGGTCAACGCGGTCATACCGCCGGTCCCCCAGTACCTAAACTGGTCAGAGCAGGCCATCACTTTTGATCGCCGCGACACACCGGCTGTCCTGCCGAAGCCGGGCAGCTACGCCATGGTCCTTGACCCCACCATTGGCACAACCCGGCGCAGCGTGCGCTTCTCGCGCGTCCTCATCGACGGGGGCAGCAGCATCAACATCCTCTACCGCGACACCGCCCGCAAGCTAGGCATCCAAGAAGCCGAGCTGCGTCCCACCCCCACCGTCTTCCATGGCATCGTGCCGGGCCACTGCTGCCAGCCGATCGGCCGGATCACGCTGGAGGTGATGTTCGGGAAGCCGGATCACTTCCGCACCGAAAGGATCGAGTTCGAGGTTGTGGACCTCGTCAGTCCCTACCACGCGCTCCTGGGCAGGCCGGCCCTGACCAAGTTCATGGCGGTGCCCCACTATGGGTACCTGAAGATGAAGCTGCCTGGCCCTAAAGGGGTCATCACCGTAGCCGGCGACTACCGCCGCTCCATGGACTGCGCCACGCAGAGCTCCAAGATGGCCCAGACGCTGGTCATCGCCACCGAGAAGCAGCTCATCCACGACGCCGTCGCCCTGGCTAAGGCCGCGCAGGCGGACATGCCGGCTGTGGGCAACCCGGCTGGGACGACTCACTTCCAGCCGGCCGACAACACCAAGAAGATCCTGCTCGACCCGGCGCAGCCGGACAAGTACGTCACCATCGGTGCCGGCTTGAGCAGCAAATAGGAAAGCGAGCTCACCAGCTTCCTCCGTGAGAATCGGGACATCTTTGCATGGTCTCCAAGGGACATGCCGGGTGTGCCGAGGGAGTTGGCTGAGCACCACCTCCACGTCAGGCCCGAAGCCAAGCCGGTGAAGCAGCCCCTCAGGCGCTTCGCCGAAGAAAGAAGGAAGGCCATCGGTGAAGAAATCGCCCGGCTCCTCGCAGCCGGCTTCATCATGGAAGTGCTGCACCCGGACTGGTTGGCGAACCCGGTCCTGGTTTTGAAGAAGAACGGCTCCTGGCGCATGTGTATCGACTACACCAGCCTCAACAAGGCGTGCCCGAAGGACCCCTTCCCCCTGCCGCGCATAGATCAAGTTATAGACTCGACTGCCGGCTGTGAACTGTTGTCTTTTTTAGATGCCTATTCAGGCTACCACCAGATTCCTTTGAATCCGGCTGATCAAATAAAGACTTCGTTCATTACCCCGTATGGGGCTTATTGCTACACGACTATGCCATTCGGCTTGAAAAATGCAGGTGCCACCTATCAAAGGTGCATGCAAAAGTGTTTGCAGGATCAAATCGGCAGAAATGTTCACGCATATGTGGATGATGTCGTTGTAAAAACCAAGGAGATGCCTACCCTCCTTGATGACCTGAGAGAAACCTTCACCAATCTGCGAAGATTCCGGATGAAGCTCAACCCGGCCAAGTGCACGTTCGGCGTGCCAGCCGGCCAACTCCTGGGCTACCTCGTCTCTCAGCGAGGAATCGAAGCCAACCCGGAGAAGATCAGTGCCATTGAGAAGATGGAACTGCCGCAGTGCCTCAAGGACGTCCAGAAGTTCACCGGATGCCTGGCCTCCTTGAGCCGCTTCGTCAGCCGGCTGGGGGAGAAGGCACTGCCCCTGTACCAGCTGCTGAAGAAATCGGACAAATTCGTCTGGTCACCGCAGGCGGATGAAGCCTTCCGTGACTTAAAGCGCGTGCTCTCGACCGCGCCCATCCTCGCATCGCCGGCTTCAATGGAGCCGATGCTGTTGTACATCGCTGCCACCAATCGTGTGGTTAGCGTCGTCCTGGTGGTGGAGCGCAAGGAAGCCAGCAAGGAAGCCGGCAAGGAGCAGTCGGTCCAGCGCCCAGTCTACTACCTCAGCGAAGTGCTGTCCCAGTCAAAGCAAAACTACCCCCACTACCAGAAGGTCACCTACGGCGTATACATGGCGGCCAAGAAGCTCAAGCACTACTTCCAGGAGCACCCCATCAAGGTGGTGGCCACAGCACCCTTGGCGGAAATCATTGGCAGCAAAGACGCCAATGGCCGGGTTGCCAAGTGGGCCCTGGAGCTAGCCGCCCACACCATCATCTACGAGCCGCGCACAGCCATCAAGTCGCAGATCCTCGCGGACTTCTTCGTCGACTGGGCCGAGATGCAATACCTGCCGCCTGTGCCTGACTCCACGCACTGGAAGCTGCACTTCGACGGCTCGAAGATGCGAAACGGCTTGGGAGCCGGCATCGTCGTCACCTCTCCCAAGGGAGATCGGCTGGACTACGTCCTGCAGATCCACTTCGCCGCATCCAACAATGTGGCGGAGTACGAGGCGCTCATTCATGGGCTGAAGCTGGCCAAGGAGATAGGCGTGCGTCGCATCCTTTGCTTCGGCGACTCCGACTTGGTTATACAGCAAGCATCTGGCGACTGGGACGCGAAGGACGCCAACATGGCCTCGTACCGCTTCCATGTCCAGCAGCTGTCCGGCTTCTTCGATGGCTGTGAATTCCATCATGTGCCGCGAGCAAACAACGAGGCGGCTGACGCCCTATCCAAGATTGGCTCGACCCGGCAAGCTATTCCGCCGGGCGTTGCCTTGGCGGTCCTCAAGAAACCGTCCATCATACCGTCACCGGACTCGGATTCCATATTCGTGCCGGCTGACCCGGGGGCTTCTCTTGCCCAGGGGGCCTCCAAGAGCAGAGGTTTGTAGAACAGCAGCAAGTTTCCCTTAAGTGGATACCCAAGGTTTATCGAACTCAGGGAGGAAGAGGTCAAAGATATCCCTCTCATGCAACCCTGCAACCACAAAGCAAGAAGTCTCTTGTGTCCCCAACACACCTAATAGGTGCACTCGTTCGGCGAAGAGATAGTGAAATACAGGTGGTATGAATAAGTATGAGCAGTAGCAACGGTGCCAGAAAAGTGCTTGGCGCGTAGTTGATGGTGGTGGTATTGCAGCAGTAGTAACGCAGTAAAACAGTAAACAAGCAGCGATAGCATTATTTAGGAACAAGGCCTAGGGATTACACTTTCACTAGTGGACACTCTCAACATTGATCACATAACAGAATAGATAAATGCATACTCTACACTTTTGTTGGATGATGAACACATTGCGTAGGATTACACGAACCCTCAATGCCGGAGTTAACAAGCTCCACAATAATGCTCATGTTTAAGTAACCTTTAGTGTAAGATAGATCAACAGACTAAACCAAGTACTAGCATAGCATGCACACTGTCACCTTCATGCATATGTAGGAGGAATAGATCACATCAATATTATCATAGCAATAGTTAACTCCATAATCTACAAGAGATCATGATCATAGCATAAACCAAGTACTAACACGGTGCACACACTGTCACCTTTGCACACATGCAGGAGGAATAAACTACTTTAATAACAAATCACTAGAGTAGCACATAGATAAATTGTGATACAAACATGCTGCAATCTTAAAGAGATATAAATAAGCACCTCACTATGCCATTCAACAGTGAATAAGTATTCTGTGAAATCTAGCCTAAGAGACCCACACGGTGCACACACTGTCACCTTTACACACGTGGGACAAGGAGTCTCCGGAGATCACATAAGTAAAACTCACTTGACTAGCATAATGACATCTAGATTACAAGCATCATCATATGAATCTCAATCATGTAGGGCAGCTCATGAGATTATTGTATTGAAGCACATAGGAGAGAGATGAACCACATAGCTACCGGTACAGCCCCGAGCCTCGATGGAGAACTACTCCCTCCTCATGGGAGCAGCAGCGGTGATGAAGATGGCGGTGGAGATGGCAGCGGTGTCGATGGAGAAGCCTTCCGGGGGCACTTCCCCGTCCGGCGGGTGCCGGAACAGAGATCCTGTCCCCCAGATCTTGGCTTCGCGATGGCGGCGGCTCTGGCAGGTTTCTGTGGGTTTCGTCAATTGGTATCGGGTTTTCTGATCCAGGGGCTTCTTATAGGCGAAGAGGCGGCGCCAGGGGGTCGAAGGGCTGGCCAAACCCTAGGGGGGCGCGGGCCCCCCCTAGGCCGCGCCAGGGTATGGTGTGGTGGGCCTGTGCCCCCCCTCTGGTCCCTCTCGTGTGTTCTGGATGCTTCCGGGGATTCTAAGATCTTTGGCGTTGATTTCGTCCGATTCGAGAATATTTCGTTACTAGGATTTCTGAAACCAAAAACAGCGAAAACAGGAACTGGCACTTCGGCATCTTGTTAATAGGTTAGTTCCGTAAAATGCACGAATATGACATAAAGTGTGCATAAAACATGTAGATAACATCAATAATGTGGCATGGAACACAAGAAATTATCGATACGTTGGAGACGTATCAGCATCCCCAAGCTTAGTTCTGCTCGTCCCGAGCAGGTAAAACGATAACAAAGATAATTTCTGGAGTGACATGCCATCATAAACTTGATCATACTATTTGTAAAGCATATGTAGTGAATGCAGCGATTAAAACAATGGTAATGACATGAGTAAACAAGTGAATCATATAGCAAAGACTTTTCATGAATAGCACTTCAAGACAAGCATCAATAAGTCTTGCATAAGAGTTAACTCATAAAGCAATAATTCAAAGTAAAGGTATTGAAGCAACACAAAGAAGATTAAGTTTCAGCGGTTGCTTTCAACTTGTAACATGTATATCTCATGGATATTGTCAACATAGAGTAATATAATAGGTGCAATAAGCAAGTATGTAGGAATCAATGCACAGTTCACACAAGTGTTTGCTTCTTGAGGTGGAGAGAAATAGGTGAACTGACTCAACATTGAAAGTAAAAGAATGGTCCTCATAGAGGAAAAGCATCGATTGCTATATTTGTGCTAGAGCTTTGATTTTGAAAACATGAAACAATTTTGTCAACGGTAGTAATAAAGCATATGCATCATGTAAATTATATCTTATAAGTTGCAAGCCTCATGCATAGTGTACCAATAGTGCCCGCACCTTGTCCTAATTAGCTTGGACTACCTGGATTATCACCGCAATACATATGCTTTAACCAAGTTTCACAAAGGGGTACCTCTATGCCGCCTGTACAAAGGTCTAAGGAGAAAGCTCGCATTTGGATTTCTCGCTTTTGATTATTCTCAACTTAGACATCCATACCGGGACAACATAGACAACAGATAATGGACTCCTCTTTTAATGCTTTAAGCATTTGACAACAATTAATTCTTTTCTCATTAGAGATTTGAGGATATTTGTCCAAAACTGAAACTTCCACCATGAATCATGGCTTTAGTTAGCGGCCCAATGTTCTTCTCTCACAATATGCATGCTCAAACCATTCAACTCAGTGTAGATCGCCCTTACTTCAGACAAGACGAACATGCATAGCAACTCACATGAAATTCAACAATGAGTTGATGGCGTTCCCCAGAAACATGGTTATCGCACAACAAGCAACTTAATAAGAGATAAAGTGCATAATTACATATTCAATACCACAATAGTTTTTAAGCTATTTGTCCCATGAGCTATATATTGCAAAGGTGAATGATGGAATTTTAAAGGTAGCACTCAAGCAATTTACTTTGGAATGGCGGAAAAATACCATGTAGTATAGGTAGGTATGGTGGACACAAATGGCATAGTGGTTGGCTCAAGTATTTTGGATGCATGAGAAGTATTCCCTCTCGATACAAGGTTTAGGCTAGCAAGGTTATTTGAAACAAACACAAGGATGAACCGGTGCAGCAAAACTCACATAAAAGACATATTGAAAGCATTATAAGACTCTACACCGTCTTCCTTGTTGTTCAAACTCAAAACTAGAAATTATCTAGACCTCAGAGAAACCAAATATGCAAACCAAATTTTAGCATGCTCTATGTATTTCTTCATTAATGGGTGCAAAGCATATGATGCAAGAGCTTAAACATGAGCACAACAATTGCCAAGTATCACATTACCCAAGACATTTATAGCAATTACTACATGTATCATTTTCCAATTCCAACCATATAACAATTTAACGAAGAGGAAACTTCGCCATGAATATTATGAGCTAAGAACACATGTGTTCATACGAACCAGCGGAGCGTGTCTCTCTCCCACACAAGCATGATGTAATCCAATTTATTCAAACACAAACAAAAACAAAAGCACACAGACGCTCCAAGTAAAGTACATAAGATGTGACCGAATAAAAATATAGTTTCAAGAGAAGGAACCTGATAATTTATCGATGAAGAAGGGGATGCCTTGGGCATCCCCAAGCTTAGACGCTTGAGTCTTCTTGATATATGCAGGGATGAACCACCGGGGCATCCCCAAGCTTATACTTTTCACTCTTCTTGATCGTAGTATATCATCCTCCTCTCTTGACCCTTGAAAACTTCCTCCACACCAAACTCGAAACAACTCATTAGAGGGTTAGTGGACAATAAAAATTAACATGTTCAGAGGTGACACAATCATTCTTAACACTTCTGGACATTGCATAAAGCTACTGGACATTAATGGATCAAAGAAATTCATCCAACATAGCAAAAGAGGCAATGCGAAATAAAAGGCAGAATCTGTCAAAACAGAACAGTCCGTAAAGATGGATTTTATTAGGCCACCAGACTTGCTCAAACGAAAATGCTCAAATTGAATGAAAGTTGCGTACATATCTGAGGATCACTCACGTAAATTGGCATAATTTTCTGAGTTACCTACAGAGAATTAGACCCAGATTCGTGACAGCAAAGAAATCTGTTTCTGCGCAGTAATCCAAATCTAGTACTTACTTTACTATCAAAGACTTTACTTGGCACAAAAAAACACAAAACTAAGATAAGGAGAGGTTGCTACAGTAGTAAACAACTTCCAAGACACAAATATAAAACAAAGTACTGTAGCAAAATAACACATGGGTTATCTCCCAAGAAGTTCTTTCTTTTTAGCCATTAAGATGGGCTCAGCAGTTTTAATGATGCACTCGCAAAAGATAGTATGTGAAGCAAAAGAGAGCATCAAGAGGCAAATTCAAAACACATTTAAGTCTAACATGCTTCCTATGCATAGGAATCTTGTAAATAAACAAGTTCATGAGGAGCAAAGTAACAAGCATAGGAAGATAAAACAAGTATAGCTTCAAAAATTTCAGCACATAGAGAGGTGTTTTAGTAACATGAAAACTTCTACAACCATATTTTCCTCTCTCATAATAACTTTCAGTAGCAACATGAACAAACTCAACAATATAACTATCACATAAAGCATTCTTATCATGAGTCTCATGCATAAAATTATTACTCTCCACATAAGCATAATCAATTTTATTAGTTGTAGTGGGAGCAAATTCAACAAAGTAGCTATCATTATTATTCTCATCAAGTGTAGGAGGCATAGTATAATCACAACAAAATTTACTCTCCATAGTAGGTGGCACTAAAAGACCACTATCATTATAATCATAAATAGGAGGCAAAGTATCATCAAAGAAAATTTTCTCCTCAATGCTTGGGGGACTAAAAATATCATGAAAACCAGCTTCCCCAAGCTTAGAACTTTCTATATTATTGTCAACAATGGTGTTCAAAGCGTTCATACTAATATTACTACCAGCATGCAAAGAAGATTTCATAGGTTTTTTAATTTTCGCATCAAACAATCCATGTTTTAAATCAGGAAATAGAATAAGAAGCTCACTCTTGTACATTATGCCAAACTAGTGTAAACAAGAAACAACAAGATGCAATTGCAGGATCTAAAGGAAATAGCTTTGAGCACACACACAACGGCGCCAGAAAAATACTTTACCTGGGACCGTAGTATGAGAGCCTTTTACCTTTCTCCCCGGCAGCGGCGAAAAGTGCTTGATGTCTACGGGAGCTTCTATTCTTGTAGAAGTGTTGGGCCTCCAAGAGCAGAGGTTTGTAGAACAGCAGCAAGTTTCCCTTAAGTGGATACCCAAGGTTTATCGAACTCAGGAGGAAGAGGTCAAAGATATCCCTCTCATGCAACCCTGCAACCACAAAGCAAGAAGTCTCTTGTGTCCCCAACACACCTAATAGGTGCACTAGTTCGGCGAAGAGATAGTGAAATACAGGTGGTATGAATAAGTATGAGCAGTAGCAACGGTGCCAGAAAAGTGCTTGGCGCGTAGTTGATGGTGGTGGTATTGCAGCAGTAGTAACGCAAAACAGTAAACAAGCAGTAGTAACTCAGCAGTATTTAGGAACAAGGCCTAGGGATTACACTTTCACTAGTGGACACTCTCAACATTGATCACATAACAGAATAGATAAATGCATACTCTACACTTTTGTTGGATGATGAACACATTGCGTAGGATTACACGAACCCTCAATGCCGGAGTTAACAAGCTCCACAATAATGCTCATGTTTAAGTAACCTTTAGTGTAAGATAGATCAACGCTACTAAACCAAGTACTAGCATAGCATGCACACTGTCACCTTCATGCATATGTAGGAGGAATAGATCACATCAATATTATCATAGCAATAGTTAACTCCATAATCTACAAGAGATCATGATCATAGCATAAACCAAGTACTAACACGGTGCACACACTGTCACCTTTACACACATGCAGGAGGAATAAACTACTTTAATAACAAATCACTAGAGTAGCACATAGATAAATTGTGATACAAACATGCTGCAATCTTAAAGAGATATAAATAAGCACCTCACTATGCCATTCAATGAGTAAGTATTCTGTGAAATCTAGCCTAAGAGACCCACACGGTGCACACACTGTCACCTTTACACACGTGGGACTAGGAGTCTCCGGAGATCACATAAGTAAAACTCACTTGACTAGCATAATGACATCTAGATTACAAGCATCATCATATGAATCTCAATCATGTAGGGCAGCTCATGAGATTATTGTATTGAAGCACATAGGAGAGAGATGAACCACATAGCTACCGGTACAGCCCCGAGCCTCGATGGAGAACTACCCCCCTCATGGGAGCAGCAGGTGATGAAGATGGCGGTGGAGATGGCAGCGGTGTCGATGGAGAAGCCTTCCGGGGCACTTCCCGGCCCGCAGGGTGCCGGACAGCAGATCCCGTCCCCGCATCTTGGCTTCGCGATGGCGGCGGCTCCTGGAAGGTTTCGTGGGTTTCGTCAATTGGTATCGGGTTTTCTGATCCAGGGGCTTCTTATAGGCGAAGAGGCGGCGCCTGTGGGGTCGAAGGGCTGGCCAAACCCTAGGGGGCGCGGCCCCCTAGGCCGCGCCAGGGTATGGTGTGGTGGGCCTGTGCCCCCCCTCTGGTCCCTCTCGTGTGTTCTGGATGCTTCCGGGGATTCCAAGATCTTTGGCGTTGATTTCGTCCGATTCGAGAATATTTCGTTACTAGGATTTCTGAAACCAAAAACAGCAGAAAACAGGAACTGGCACTTCGGCATCTTGTTAATAGGTTAGTTCCAGAAAATGCACGAATATGACATAAAGTGTGCATAAAACATGTAGATAACATCAATAATGTGGCATGGAACACAAGAAATTATCGATACGTTGGAGACGTATCAGAAGCTCGTGAAGATGGAGTCGACCTGGTCGAAGAAGTCCGGCTGATGGCCGAGTCCAGGTCTACTGTATACCAGCAAAGCCTCTAACGCTATCACAGCCAGAAGGTCCAATCCTTAGCATTCCGAGAAGGAGACCTAGTGCTCCGGCTGATCCAACGGACAGCCGGACAGCATAAACTGTCATCCCCATGGGAGGGTCCCTTCATCGTGAGCAAGGCGGTAGGCAATGATTCCTACTATCTCATAGATGCCCAAGAGGCTAGAAAGAACAAGCCGGACAAGGCTGACGAGGAGACAAAACGTCCCTGGAATGTCAACTTGCTCCGCCCATTTTATACTTGAGAGCAGGAATGTATGTATCCCTTGTACTCCTTTTGTAAGCTATGAAAAAGCAAGCGCCAAGAGCGCCGATTTCGACAAGTTTTTCGCGTACTCTATTGTTTTCGCCAATTGGCTAACACCCTCTCACGCGGCCGGCTTAGTAACGTGATCCGGTTTCCGACAGCCGGCTTCCGACCAGCTACAGACCGCAACCCGGCTGTCCGGCTGGCGGGAGTAAGTGCCTAGGGAGCCGGCACGCGAAAGACGGCTAAGGGAAAGAGTGAAAGCGAATTGATTCTTGCACAACTCTTCATAAAAGTGCCGGATTGCCGAACTCGGCTCGTTCGACTGAAATACTATCGGCCTCACCCAGCGGCACGCTCTTGATCCGGCGACGGACCGCAAGTCGGACGTACGATCGGCAAGGGCACAGCCAAAGAGTGGGGCGGATGGGAAAAAGCGAACAAGTCGGAAGAAAGCAAGCCGGCACACAAATGATTAAACAAACACATTAAAGTGTGCCCTAATAAAAGGATAATAATATTGTCTTACATATGCACCCGGCATCCCGGGGATTTAACAAATTGTCTTGGCAAAAGCAAAAGAAAGACAGGTAAACTAAGCGACCAGCCGGAGGAGCATCAGCGGAGCCGGCTGCCGGGTCATCCTCAGGCATGTCCTCCGCGCCGTCATCTTCCGCCTCCTCCTCCTCGTCGTCAGACGGCGGATTCGGATCCTCAACGAAGAGGCCCTTGTTGACGAAGTCGGCAATGGCGCAGGCACGGGCAAGCCGAGCGGTTTTGTTTTCCGCCGGAAGCGCGTCCTCCACGCCGGCTCGCCGATTCTCCAGCTGTTCGAGGCTGACCTCGTCATACCAGGAGAGGACGAAGGAGAGCGCCATGTCGGCCCCAGCGTGCGCAGCAGACTCCCTCCAGTCGAGGAAGCGGTCAGGCGCCCTCTCTAGCCAGGCGATGAGGTTGGAGAGGTCTTGCGGCAGCGTCTCGATCGGCCACAGCAGCCGGATCAGCTCCTCTGCCGCCTTCCGGAGCTCCCAGCCGAGCTTCGTGATGGGCCCTACGCGGGCGGCCATGCCCGCCAGGTAGTCGTCCATGGAGAAGTAGTCCCCGCTCTGCGCACCAGTGGCCCTGGCGGCGTGCTTCCCGCGCCTCGCCGACTGCCTTCAGCGCCGCATCCTGCGCCTCAGGGAAGGCCACTGTGAAGAAGAAGCACGTCAGAAATCTGTTGAAGCCGGAAAAAGGCGGAAAAATGCAAATTTTCGAAGTTCTAAAAGTAAGCCTGGCGGCAGCCGGCAAGGACCGACTGCCCCCAGCCTGAAGATGGAGATTCCGAAGCTCTAAAGTAAGATCGGCGGCAGCCGGCAAGGACCGACTGCCCCCGAAGATGGAGATTTCGAAGTAGAAAGAAAAAAGCCTGGCGGCAGCCGGCATGAGCCGAGTGCCCCCAGCCCGAAGATGGAGATATCGAAAAAATAAGGCTGCCAACCTAAGCCGGCAGCCGACGGCCGAAAGCCGGCAAAGGGGAAGGAAAGAGGAAAATACAAGGACTCACCCGCCAAGCCGCGGTCGAGCCGGCTAATCTCATCCACCCACCGCTTGGCGGTGGCCGACAGCTCCTCAGACTTGGAGGTCACCTCTTCATGGAGCGCAAGCCGCTGCTTCTCCACCTCTCCAGCCGCTTGCTCAGGCCTCCACCTTCTCCTCCTCAGCCTTCCTGAGGGCGGCAAGCTCCTTGAGGTGGTTAGCCTCAAGCTTGCGCAGCCGCGTCAGCTCGCCGTCGGCCACCTTCAGCTTGGCGGCAGCAGCACGGCCCGCCTCCTCGCTCTCGGCGCATTGGGCGCGGGCAACCGAAGATCCGACTCCAGCTGCGGGACCCGGCAGCTCGCTGCAAAAATGGGCCGTCAGCCAAAAAGAAACTCACAGGAAAGAGCAAGTCAAAAGAGAGAAGGCCTCACCCTTGGCAGCCTCCAGCTCGCGAGCCAAGCCGGCTCGCTCGATCTTGGCCTTGTGGTAGCTAGTCACCACCTTGTTGTACAAGACGGTGCGTCGCTCCGTAACCGCCTGAGAGAAGTAAAAGTCAGATGTCTAGGCGAAACCTGGGCCGGCTCCAAGCAGCCGGCCCATGCCTCGGAGGGCTACCAGGATAATAACAAAATTGCAAAAACAAGAAGACACCTACCTTGTCAGCATCCTCCAGCGTTGCTAGCTGGGCCGGGCCTCGGCGGCCTTGTTCTTGAGGGCTGGCCCGGTAGCCGGAGAAGAACATCTTCATGGGCGCCGTGCCAGGCTGCCCCTCCCGGCTGGTCACCTCGCAGGAATCCGCCGGTGCCACGCGCCTCCATGGTGCCAGCCGAGCCAAGGCTGGAGTCGGAGGCGGACGGCACATCAGCAGCCGGGCCCCCTTGGCCACGTGGAGGCCTAGTTGGGCTCGGGGGCCCCTCGTCCTCACCGCCCGGGAGTCGGCGTCCTGCGCGCTGGCTCCCCCCTCGCCGGCTCCTCCCGGTCGGCTCCCTCCTCGTCGGCTCCGAAGATGGAGGCGGCGCGGTCGAAGCAGTCGGCCCGGTGGGAGCCGCCGCTCCGGCGCTTGAGGTGCTCCTTCCGGGTCCTCCAGCACCACGACGTGGGCGCGGGCCCGCCACTCCGATCGCAGGCGGCGCAGCCCCGCCAGCTCCAGCACACCGCAGCGGCATGCCCCTGCTCCCTGCCCTCCACAAACGGCGCGGCGCGGGAACATGTCGTCTGGTGGCCGGCGCGCCGACTGACCCTGGTCTCCGCCGCCAGGCGCCGCAGAAGGTGCGCAGAAGAAGATCCCCCGCAGAAGGTGGCGTGGCCGCAGGCGGCACGTTAACAGCCGGAGGCGTGCGCACGCGTGCTGCCGGTCGTCGGGTCGGCTCCCTCCTCTGCCGCTGGAGCGGCGACGTGACGCGGGGAGCCTGCCGAGAACAGCCGCCCTGGGTGAACTTTATCGCGGCCCTAGTCGAACAAGCAAGAGAAGATAAATATAAAAAGAAAGGAAAGAAAAGCAATCAAACAACAGAGAAAAAAGACTTACCCGACCTGCTCCGGAACCTTCTTGGGCGCCTGCCAACGTTGCTTCTTGGCCTTCGCCTCCACCGCAGCCGTGGACCCGCCGATGGCCCGCTTCTTCCCCTTGGGCGCGGAAGTCGCCGAGGCGGCAGGCGGCCTCGCGCGCAGGGGCACCGCGGGGATCGGCCCCGTGGTACGACGCCGCTCCTCATCCTCCTCCTGGTGCTCTGGCGAGGGCGGCGGGTTGTGCTCCCCTGGCCGCCTTGGTCGGGCACCTCCGGCAGCTTGTCGTCGCCGGCTTGGTCGCCGACTTGGTCAGCCGGATCAACATGATCCGGCGTCCAGATCTTCTCCGACAGGTTGCCGTCCTCGGTACCCTGACGGTCGAAAAGCTGAAAACAAAACACAGTAAAAAGCAAGTCGGCCACGCAGCCGCAAGCCGGAAGTCGGCCAAAACGCAAAACTCACCAATTCAGGCGGCGACGCCCGGTTGTAAGGTGGCAGCCCCCAGTCCCAGTTCTCCGGCATGTTTTCCTTGGTGATGTTGTTCACCCGGCGAGCAACCTGGGCCTTGGTGAGCTCCACCTTCGACGTCCAGGTTGGGTCGAGCCGGCCAGACATGTGCCCGATCTTGTGGACACGCCTCTGGAGCGGCAGCACCCGGCGATCAACGTAGGTGCAGAGGAGATCCTCGGCGCTCAGTCGGCCTCCCGTGACACATGCTCCCAAGAAGTCCCATAGAAGATTTACCTCTGCGTCCGGGTCCGTCGTCCTGGCGTTGTGGCCCCAGTTGATCCGGCTGACTGGCGGGGCCGGGTTGTACTCTGGCAGGTTGAGTCGGTCGACGGCCGGGCCCTCGTTCGCACGTAGAAGAATGACATCTGCCAGTTCTTCACCGAGTCCACCGTCGGGATTCTCGGGAAAGACGTGCCGGGACGGGAGTAGATCGAGGCGGCGCCGCAGGCCCGCAGGCGGCCGTCGGTCTGCGCCTTGATGTAAAACAGCCGGCTCCAAAACTCGACATCCGGCCACAAGCCGGCGTAGCCCTCCATGAAGGCCACGTAGCAGCTGAGGAGGACGCAAGCGTTGGCCGGCAGATGATGAGGCTGCAGGCCGAAGAAGTCCAGGAACCGGCGGAAGAAGGGTGAAGCCGGCAGGCCCAACCCTCGGTCGAGATGCGCTCCGAAGACCACACGCTTGCCGGGGTCAGGCTTGGGCTCCTTCTCGGCGCCAGGCGCCCTCGTGATCACCCGCCGGAATCCGGCGGAGGCGCACCAGCCGCTCGATGTCATCCTCCCGCATGTAGGAGCCCCTCCAAGATCCGCTGGTTGGGCCATCGACGAGGAAGAAGAAGAAGACCAAGAAAGGCGAAATGGCGAGAAAGAACCGCGAGATGGTGGCGACGGCGGCGGCGGCGAGCGTACCGTGGAAACGCGGGGCCCCGTGGCGTCGGCTTGGCGCGCGGACGGCTGCGGAGAAACCAAGGTGTGCGGCCGCGCTCGGTCGCCGGAATTCGCCAGGAGGACGTCGGAGAAGAGGAGCGGCGGCGTGAAGCAGTTCGTGCGAAGAGAGGTGGAGCAGGAGCGCGAGGAGGAAGAAGGGCGCCTCGATACCGCTCCCGGGGCATTTATAGCCGCCTGTCGCGCCAGTTGCGTTGCCACGTGGCGATCGTGGGCCACGACGGGATCTACTGCACCATAACTTCCCCCCACGACAGCGGCAGTTACTGGAAACGGACGCGCCACTTCCTCCACGGCCGCACCAGATCCGGAGAAAACATTTATGTGACCAGACGAAACGGCAGCAGAGCGCCGTCGACCCAAGTCGGGCACAGAGCCCGAGGCGGCGGAAACTCCGGCGCCCAAGCCGGAGCCGGACATTAAATTCAATCCGGTCCCAAACTCTTTTAGCAAGGCGGATGCATCGTCAACACTTGTAGAAAAGCAAAAGCTGTAGAAGCGAAAATGGCATCCGGCTAGAAGCAGCCGGATAGGGCGAGCCGGATGAGGGCGCAGCCGGCTGAACGGAAATTCTTAGTCGGCCCCTCCAAGGGCCGCCCAACACATTCGAGATCTAAAGGCCAAAACCTGCCCAGGTCCCTCTTAACGCGGGACCTTGCCAGCTTCGGGGCTAATGTGGGGAAGACCCCGGGTAGGGCAATGGACGCGGAGCAGCCGGCTAGAGGTTGGCCACCGCGGCAAAGGCCGGCCGAGGAGTGCTGGAGCCGTGGCCGGCCTTCGGAAGCCGGCTGGCTCTAAGTCCTAGTCGGCCTGGCTACGGCCGGCGCCGTGGCTGGGCCGGCTTCTACAAGCCATATCCGATCGGGGTTCGACCTCGACCGACTCGAGGCCGGCGAGTCTTGCATGAGAAGAACCGGTAGGTGGTCCGGTTCGCAGTCCACGCGACCTCATCTCCCGTAAAGCGCGGGGCACTGAGAGCAATAGTGCCACGCGGCGGACAGGCCATCATGGCGTACGTCGGTCCGTACCGGCTACAGGGCATGATGGCGACAGGGACACCTCCTCTCCATACCGCTGACTCCGGCAGGCGGATGGGACAGGCCACTACGCCTCAACGGCTCCATGACGTCAACGCCTCGGGAAGGAGCGGAAGCCGGAGCCGGCCAAGCCGGCCACTAGACTATAGGGACTTCTATGTAAAGTGCCAGCGCCTATATAAGCTGCACTACCCCCCCTATGGGGAGGATCGATCATTCTCACTTCATTCTAGACTTAGCGCTACTCGAGGAGAGAGACCTTCGTCTACCTTAGCCTCCCCGAGCAGCCGGACACAGCTCTAGGAGCACCATTGTACTGTGTGATTACCATATACACTCATAGCAGGAGTAGAGGTGTTACCTCCATCGGAGGGCCTCGAACCTGGGTACGTCGCCGTGTCGCTCGTGCCCATACCCGCATCCGGATACCACCGTGAGACCATCTAGGAACCACCTTCGATTAGCCACCCTATGGCATATGCCGTGACGATACCACGACAATTACACCGTGGAGGAGGAATAGACTACTTTAATAACATCACTAGAGTAACACATAGATGAATAGTGATACAAAGCTCATATGAATCTCAATCATGTAAGGCAACTCATGAGATCATTGTATTGAAGTACATAGGAGAGAGATTAACCACATAGCTACCGGTACAGCCCTTAGCCTCGATGGAGAACTACTCCCTCTCATGGGAGACAACAGCGTTGATGAAGATGGCGGTGGTGTCGATGGAGATGCCTCCGGGGCACTTCCCGTCCCGGTGGCGTGCCGGAACAGAGACTTCTGTCCCCCAGATCTTGGCTTCACGATGGCGGCGGCTCTGGAAGGTTTCTCGTACCGTGGCTTTTCCGTATCGAGGTTTTAGGTCAGGGACCTTTAAATAGTGAAGAGGCGGAGTCGGAAGGCTGACGAGGCGGTGACACAATAGGGGGGCGTGGCCCAGGCCCTGGCCGCGCCGCCCTATCATCTCGGTGCACGTGGCCCCCTCGGTGGCTCGGGTGTTCCGAAGCTTCGTGGAATTCTAAGATGCTGGGCGTTGGTTTCGTCCGATTCCGAGAATATTTCTTACTAGGATTTCTCAAACCAAAACAGCAAAATGAACTGCCTCTTCGCATCTCGTCAATAGGTTAGTTCCAGAAAACGCATAAATATGAAATATAATGTGTATAAAACATGTGAGTATCATCATAAAAGTAGCATGGAACATAAGAAATTATAGATACGTTTGAGACGTATCATGCACCAATGTACCTTTTCATTCTTTTAGGTTTGTTTAGGACATATACACATGGAGAACCAAGATTGGGACCCTTTGGCACATATACCCGCAGCTCGAGCCATTATCACACGATCGAGGGTGTGCCTGATCTACTGGTTAGGGTTAGGTGTAGGGTTAGGGCTAGGGTCTAGGGGGTAGGGCTAGGGTTTAGGTTAAAGGTAAGTATTTATGGTTAGGTATAGGTTTAGGGTTTAGGGTTAGGGTTTATGATGCATGGTTCTGCAGCTCCGGTGTCGTGGTTTAGGGGTTTAGAGGGGTTTAGGGCTCGAAGCCTCCCCAGTTTAGGGTTTAGGGTTTAGGGGAGCTACTTTTGCACCATTAGACCTTGCACCACACTTTGACACATATAATAGGTCCACATGCAAGATTTGGTGGGGTTCCGGTGCTCCGGCGGTCGTTATCCCCCTCCTCCCCCCAAAACAACGGAACGTGTGCCCCGGCGGGTCTACCCCTAGATTTCTCCGCGAGGGTGCACCAATGTACCTTTTCATTCTTTTAGGTTTGTTTAGGACATATACACATGGAGAACCAAGATTGGGACCCTTTGGCACATATACCCGCAGCTCGAGCCATTATCACACGATCGAGGGTGTGCCTGATCTACTGGTTAGGGTTAGGTGTAGGGTTAGGGCTAGGGTCTAGGGTTTAGGGGAGCTACTTTTGCACCATTACACCTTGCACCACACTTTCACACATATCATAGGCCCACATGCAAGATTTGGTGGGGTTCCGGTGCTCCGGCGGTCGTTCTCCCCCTCCTCCCCCCAAAACAGCGGAACGTGTGCCCCGGCGGGTCTACCCCCTAGATTTCTCCACGCGAGGGTGCACCAATGTACCTTTTCATTCTTTTAGGTTTTTTAGGACATATACACATGGAGAACCAAGATTGGGACCCTTTGGCACATACACCCGCAGCTCGAGCCATTATCAAACGATCGAGGGTGTGCCTGATCTACTGGTTAGGGTTAGGTGACGGGTTAGGGCTAGGGTTTAGGGTTTAGGGGAGCTACTTTTGCACCATTACACCTTGAACCACACTTTGACACATATCATAGGTCCACATGCAAGATTTGGTGGGGTTCCGGTGCTCCGGCGGTCGTTCTCCCCCTCCTCCCCAAAACAGCGGAAGTGTGCTAAAGGTCTACCCCCTAGATTTCTCTAGGGTGCACCAATTTACCTTTTAGGTTAGGTTAGGTTTATGATGCATGGTTCTAATTTCTGGTGAAAAATTCCGGTGTGTCAGCACGTGTAGTCACTGACTACTGCATGCCGGCCTGGCATGACATGATACGATCTGCTGAGGAGGGTCAAGGTAAAGATATTTGCATAGCCTTTATTCTTGCTCTGCTAATTTGAGCATGCATTCATTCATTTCATAGAATGGTGCATTCATTCATTTCGTAGCATGGTACATAAAAATTAAAAAAAATCGTTGCCGTGCGCAGGCGCACGGCAAAGAAGCCTGCCGCACGGCAAAGGCCGCCCTGCGCACGGCAAAGAGTCCCCGCACGGCAAAGGCGCTTTGCCGCACGGCAAAGAACTCCGCACGGGAACGTGTGCGGATAAGGTACCTGGTCGGGGCGCGCCTGAGCCACAAACGCGCCCTCTATCCACCGAGCCACCTCGCCCTTCTTTGCGTCCACCGCGCCGCCTCGCCCGCATCCACGCCGCCGCTACCGCTAGCCACTGCCGCTTTCCCGTCTGCCGCTAGCCACTGCCCCTCCCGCCGCTGCCGCCAGCCACGCACAATGCCGCCCCTCCCCTGCCGTAGTCGCTAGCTGCTGCTTCCCCGCCCCCTCCCCCACCGCCGCTGCTGCTGCTCCCCTCACTAGCCCCTCACTCGGCAATGCTGGTCGCCATGGCTACCGCGGCCGAGCTAGGGAGCTAGGGCCCGCTGCCGCCCCCGCCGCCTCCTCCGATTCCGGCGGGATACGGGAGGTCCTCCACCCTGCTGACTCGACCCGACGGCCTGCTGACCCGAAACGACGCCACGCCCATTCCCAAGCATCGCCATCTCTGCAGCAAGGTGTGCTTGTGTGATCCCGACTCGACGGGTTGTTTGTGTGTTACATTGAAATGAAAGCTGCTAGATCTAGATAAATTTGGAAATCTGTGGGCTATTTGTGTGATATTTTGACATGAGCCGGTATTTTATTCATATCATGCATGAAGTTAAAATACTTTGCCTTATGCCTTTAGATGGATCAAGATAAGACACGTAAAGCACATTGAGATGCATTTATTTTGTGAAATTTGCATACACGAGCATACGGAAAAATTTAGGTCTCAGTAGGTTAAAATTAGGGCCATTTAGCAAATAGGAATTTGAGGCAGAATTTAGTCTTGACTTGAATGACTAATTTATTTTTCTTGCTATGCAGACGATGTTTTGAGGTGGACACAGGGGCCAGCGTTGTCGGGTGCTTGAGGAGCGTTGCTCAGAGGGACCGTTTTACCGGAGGGGATTTTGCCGGAGGGTTGTTGGTCTTCTTCGCCGGCTGTCGATCACGCTTCGAGGGTGAGAATCCGTTCGCCTCTCTTGTACCTAGGTTTTTTTTGTGTCTAGATCACCAAGTCTGTCGCGATACCTAGGCGTCTCTTCCCGACCGTAAGGGTTACGCGGATAAATATGCATTAGTGGTCTCGCATATTATGAACCGTAACTCTTACGGCATTTATCGGGACAGCCGGCGGATGCGTAGTTGGGTACGTTCTCCCTGCTCTACCCCGATCCGAGACAGGATTTCGGTAGCGCCTCCCCGTTGTTCTCCGGATGCACACCCCTCTCGGCTTTTTGCCGAGACGTGTATCGGGAGAGCAGCGGGGAGGTGCTGCCGAAATTCTGTCTCGGATCGGGGTAGAGCTGGGAGAACGTACTCAATCTACGGATCCGGCGGCTGCTAGGAGCCCACCTAGTAGAGTTTCAGGTTGATGCACGCGTAAAAAAATAAAGATATGATGCATTTATTTCCTATTTGATATATAAATGCTATGTTCGTCTGTTTTGTTGCTGATTAGAGGATGGATAATCGTGGCTGGATGTACGATGGCAGAATCAGTCAGTGGGACTATACTGATGAATGGGGAGTGTAAGGGTACATTGCCCCTATGTGTGGTTTTGGTAATTAATGACAACCCCTATGGACTAATGTTTTCATTGAGTTTATATGAAGGAATATTCCATAGGTACTACTTGTATTCCATGTGTTGGATTCAAGTATGGATGCCATGAAGATAAAGGTATACCTTGGGTATTGGCATCAAGATCATCGGTTATGAAGATACATATGTGATATGATCAAGAAGAAGAAATGAAGATGGAGTTCTTATGTGGAACTCAATATTAGCCATGCTCTATCTTATGTGAGTATGAGAAGATACAAGGATTGAGTTGGGCAAGTTCAAGATGAGCATCTCAAGTGGATCACATGCTTGAAGCTTGCCGTCCATTTGGTGATAATGGACATGTGAAGATGTGCATCAATGGAGCTTTCCCATCATAGTGTATGGGGGAGTATTTGTGAGTCTTCACGAAGCAACATTGATCAAGTGAGGCATTCCGGCTTGTGTAGAGCTTGAAGAGTTATCATCAAGATCAAGCGGGATGCGCAAGGCAAAGGTATGGCCTTGCTAGGTTTTCCTTTTACCGGTCTCAAGGTGGATGATGGGAGACCGGATTATAGGATAGATAGCCGCACTATTAAGAGGGGCTTTCGGTTGGGTAACTTGATCACATCGTCTTAGGGAGCTCAATCCTTTGCATACTTTGCATATCCTTATTGCTTCTTGGTGTTTCTCTATGTGAGGTTCTTGAGCTTGTTGCTAGCTTTACAACAAGCCCAAGTTCATCGAAAACGGAGTTCACATGCATCTTCTATTGCGTTTTCGAGGTTGGGTGATTTTACCGGTTATTCATGATATAAGGTTCTACCTTTTATATTCATGATAAAATCCCCTCCCACAGATTCTTGGGTTTTCACTTTCTATTAGATAGCATTTGTTGTTATCTTCCAAACAAAATTGGTTTCATGTTAATCGGAGTTCGGGAGCAATAGTTATTAAAGAAAAGGTAAAAGAAGAAAAAGAAAAAGAAAAGAAAAAAAGGGGACGGCTGCCCGGTCTCCGACCGGTCGACCGGCCCACCCGCCGGCCCACCCGGTCCGAGCCGGCCATGGCACTGATGCCAACCGGGCAGGCCGCTGTAAGGCTTCCGGTCTGGGTCCGGCCCAGCTCCCGGCTGCGACCGGCCCGCTCGGCGCCCCGCCCGGCCGACCGGCCTCCTGGCCGGGCCGGGCCTTCTTCCGCCCCCGCGTGGCCGACCAGCCTCCCCCGGCCTGCTGCCCGGCGCGGCCTTGCTATCCGCCGCCCGGCGCCGCCCGTCCGGTCGGTGGGCCGGCCCGACCGGCTCACCGGCTCCCCAGCCCTCCGGTCAGCCGGCCTGCACCGGCTGGGCGTTTTTCTGGCCCGATTTTCTTGCTATTTGCTCTTTTTCCCCCAACGGTTCTATTTCCCCCTTAGCTATAAATACCCTTCTTCCACCTTGAGCCAACTAGTTCTTCCTATTCTCTCTCCTCCATTGCTACTATTTGAAGAACTTGCTCTCCCCCTTGATTCCTCCAACCATTCTTGCTCATATTTGAGGATTTGAGAGAGGGGATCTAGATCTACACTTCCACCAAACCAATTCTTCTCTAAGTGAGGGAATCTCTTGGGATCTAGATCTTGGAGTCTTTGGTTGACTTTCCCCTTTGTTCTTCCTCTCCAATCTCATCCTAGCATTCGTTGCTTTGGTGGGATTTGAGTGTGAAGGACTTGAACACCTCCGGTGTTCTTGCTTTGCATCATTGCATAGTGTTGAGCTCTCCACCACGATTTGTTCGAGTGAGAGACCGTGAGCTTGTTACTCTTGGAGGGTGACCTCCTAGTTGGCTTGGTGATTGGTGCTCCGGTGATCTCTTCAAGAAGATTGTGAAGAGGCCCGGGCTTCTCCTTCGTGGAGCTTGTGAAGTGGTTGTGGAGCTTGCCATCTCCGGAGCGGAGGAAAAGCTAACCATAAGGAAAGGGCCATTATCCTTCGTGGGTGTGGTTCGGAGAATAGGGTGAGCCTTCGTGGCGCGGGGAATCCTTCGTGGGACCTCCACTCCTCCAAACGTGACGTACCTTGTTGCAAAGCAAGGGAACACGGGAATACATCCTCGTCTCCGTGTGCCTCGGTTATTTCTATACCCGAGCTCTCTTTCCTTGTGATAGCCATCGTGCTTGAAGTACATATATCTTGCTATCACTTGTGCTACATATATCTTGTGCCTATCTTGCTTAGCTCTAGTTGCTATTGTTACACTTAGTTGAGCATAGCATATTTAGGGTTTGTGCTTGTAAACTAAACGATAGTTTAATTCCGCATTCTTACAAGACAAATCCGCGAGAGTTTGTAATTGCCTATTCACCCCCCCTCTAGGCGACATCTCGATCTTTCAATTGGTATCAGAGCAAGGTCTCTCCTTGTTTTAGGCTTCACCGCCTTGAGAGTAAAGATGTCGGCTAGTAATTTAGTGCACAATGACACAATTATCTTTGTTGGCACAAATTATCATTTGTGGCGAAATTGCTTGCTTTGTAAACTTCGGACCTTGTGTCCAAACATTGAGCAATTTCTAGATGTAGGTTTTTCTCCTCCGATGGATTCTCAAAATCTATCTTTAGAGGATGAGAAAAACTTACATCTTGAAGCTCAAGTATCTAATGAGCTTTTATTCTCTTTGAGACCCGATTTTCGTAGGTTCTTGATATATATAAAGCGAAAATCGTCTCATGAGATGTGGATCAAGCTTAAGGAAATGTTTGGTGGATCCACTTCTCAATTGGTCGGTGGTGACTCCGAGGAGCTCTCTTCCCCTTCACATCATGAAGAGCTCCAAGTTGCTTCCACCTCCGGTCGTGATGATATATCATCTTCTTCCACTTCACCAACGTGTTGCAAGACACAAGGTAATGATATGGTGAGTGGTGAGGGAAATTGCAATGTTGATATTGTGCTCATTAGTGATGACTCTTCATCTCTATCTCATTGCAATGGTTCCTCTTTGGACTTAAACACATCTTGCATTGAAAATAATCTACATGCTTGTGTTGATAGTCCTTGCATATCATGTGTAAATTGCTTACATAGATCTCATGAGGATATGCTTGCCTTGTCTTGCTCCCATAATCAAAATGCTTCTATTTCCTCTAGTTGTTTGTTGACTAACAATGTAGAGGAAATCGAAGACTCTATGGATCAAGACATGTTTTCAAATGAGGATTCAAGAATATCTTCATCTTCATCCTCCGGTATGCACATGTGCCTTATGGCAAATGGACCAAAGGTATCTCCTACTTTGACTCCTAACACATCCTCTAATGATGAGAGTGATGATGATGATAATGATGAAGAACATAATATCTTGGTGCATGATATGGCAATGGTATATGCTTCTCTTCGTGGTAATAAAGAAGCTCGTGCTTATCTCGAACACTCTATGGATACCTTGAATAAATATAGGGAAACCATAGTGGAGTTGGAGTCCCATGTTGAAAATGGGGAAATGAGATTCACTCTCCTCAAGCATGAGCTAAAAGATGAGAAGCATGCTAATTTCATGCTTACACAAAAAATTGAATCCTATATGCATGAAAATGAGAAAACTATTGTTGATGCTTGTGCTACTAACTCTAATTCTTGTGAAGCATCGACCTTAAAGGAGAATGTTGAGCTAAGGGCTCAACTTGAGTTGCTAACTAGCAATTATAGGGAATTGGAAGAAAGTCATAAAAAGCTCTCAAGCTCTCATGATGATCTTCTAATTTCCTATGATGGGCTAAAGTTAGCTCATGAGGCAAGTATCACTAAGGTAACATCTTGTGAGCCTCATATGGATGTTAGCACAATCTATACTACAAATGTTACATTGCCATGTGCTAGTCCTTGTAATCCATCTAGTCAAACTAGTGATACACCTTGTGTTGGATTACTCACTTTGCCTTGTTGCTCTAACAATGAAGCTTCTACTTCCTCTAGTACTTGTATTTCTACTAACCATGTAGAGGAAATAAAAGAGCTCGAGGCTCAAGTCCTTTCTTTGAAGAAAGACTTGGAAAAGCGTCATGAAGGGAAATCCGCACTTGACAAGATGCTAAGTGTGCAACAATCCCCCAATGACAAAAGTGGACTTGGATTCAACTCCAATAACAAGAACAAGTCCAAGAGCAAGAGCAACAAGAAGAAGGGCCAAGACAAAGTCAAGGATCCGGCCAAGTTGGTTTGCTTCAAGTGCAAGGTTGAAGGGCATCATGTTAGATCATGCCCATTGAAGAAGAAGAAGCACTTGAGTGAGAAACAACAAGGGAAACGGCCACAAGGTCAAGGTCAAGCTCATGCTCGACCTCAAGTTGAAGATAGGGCACTTCCCAAGAAGAATCAAGATATTGTTCCCCAAGAGAAGAAATCAATAAAGAAGAGAAAGGGGAACACTTGCTACTTATGCCGTGAGAAGGGGCACTTTGCTTCTTCTTGCTTAGGTGGTACCTTATCTAACCCTATAATTGTTGATAATGATTATTCTCTAGGGAAGGATAAGGATGGCAATGTGTTTGCCAAGTTTGTTGGAACTCAAAGTGGTTTCAAGAAAAGAACCATTTGGGTTGCCAAGCCTATTGTGACTAATCTCTTAGGACCCAACTTGGTTGGGGACCAACAATCTCAAACTTGATCAATAGGTACAAGTGGAGGTCATTGGAGACTTGGCTACTTCATGAAGAATTAAGGGATCTTCATATATTATATTTTGACCAAGCCAAGTCGTATGGATTATCATCTATATCTCATAATCCAATGTTCCTCCTTGCGGTAACTTATACTTCAACTCTTCATGTTTATTGTAAGTTACTTGCCCCTTTGCATGTTTGGTTTTGTACCAAATATGTGTATGTATGTGTTGTGTCTTACTTGCTTATCTTGTGTGTTCAAGTATGTTTGTTTGACTCACCATATACTTGTGTATTGTTTTGAGCCTAATGCATCTTGATGATATCTTATTTGGCTCTCTTTGAAGTGATTAATGGAACATCCCATTTTGGGGGAGTGATATGCTTTGTGCATCTCTCTTTCTTTAAAATGTGTGTACATGGGTACCACCACTTAGTATTGATATTGCAAGATTATCTAGTCACTATGTGGTGTGCCATACTCATGAGAAATTCAAATTCTAAATATCCATTAATCATCTCTAGTTGAATTTTAGTTGCCTCTTATTTAGAAGAAATGCTTTATCACATTATGGGGGAGTAATATGTTTTGTACATATCACAAGCCTAGAAAATGTGAACATATGAGGTTATGCCACTTAGAGTTGATGCTCTTAATTATCTTGCTCCTAGGTGGCATGTTTGCTCAAACAAGCTCCACTTCTATTAAAAAGCTTTTATTGGCTCATCTTATGGATTCTTGTTTGAGTAAGAAATTCTTGGTACGGTTTTTCCTCAAATACATATCTCTATATCTTATTTGGGACACCGCTTGCTTCAAGTTATTCTAATCATTGCCGTGCGTGATTGTTTGACTAGTTGAAGCTATCAAGAATCTTCATCCATGCATAGTGCTTAATTCTATATACTTATCCTATGCCTTTTATTGTGAAGTTGATCCTTACTATCATTGTCAATTCACCACCGGAAATTATTTCCAATATACTCATTGTCTTTGACAATTGATAACCTTGTATGTGGTTGAATTCATGGATCATCTTCACCTTGGATTGCTTCTTATTTACTTATTTTATTTCCAAGAAATCTTTGTTGCTCCCATTTGTCTTCCTTGTCCCTTTGAAAAATCTTTTGATAAATTCTCTTAATTCATATCAAGTGTTTGTTTTGGAAGACAAACCTTTTCCTTACGGTACATTGTGCCATTGTGAAAAGTGTAGAGGGTTTGGTTTATTTGTTTGAACCTTGCTCTTTTTGGGAGTTTGCTATCTCATTCCTTCTTCTATGCTTTATTTGTTGAATGAGATAAATCTTTGAGCATGTTTGCTTTATTTCATCCTTTATGCTCAATGGTTTCTTCTTAGTTCATTTGTTGAACTTTGTTGAACAAATCTTTTGTGATTTGCGTCTTTGATATAATTTGGACAACAAATTTGTTTGGTCACACCTTTATGCCTTATTCAATTCATTTGGTGTTTTGTCCAAAGTATATCTTTCTTGGATCTTTAAAAGTCTTTGTGCGTGCTTATATGTAATTTATTTATATCTATAGCATGCTTTCTTTCTTCGATCCATTATATAGGGTATACTCCATCAAATCCTAAACGGCTAAGATGTGCATGAAATTCAAATTTCATCTATAAATATGCACATATTGATATGGAGTGTATCCTATGTATTGTGGTTAGTCTAACCATTTTTGGACCCAATAAGTTTGGGGACCAAGATGTACTTGAATGTTGTTTTAGGTACATTGGAGATGCAATGGAGGCTTGTCTCATCTATAAGGAAGGTGTTGTCACCATATGAAAATTGGAGTCAAGCTAGGATGATCGATGAACTCTTATCTACTACATCATGCCATTGGTATCTCGGTAACAAGTATCTTTTTCATGCATACTCATATAGCATCCAACCTCTTGTAGGTTGCATCTTGGCATGAAATTCTTTATTTCGAAAATATTGCGATTCTTGAAAAATCCTTTTAAAGAAAACTTCTTATTGTACATTTGAGTAATTTGAGAAGATGCATATGATAGGAATATATATATATATATCATGTTTATGATTCACCTATCTCAAATATGCCCTCTAGCAATTTATTGCATATCAATTCCTCAAAGAGCTCTTATGTGCAATATTGATGAAATTGCGAAATAAATCCATATTTATGATACTTGTTGCCTTTCTCAAAACACTCCAACTAGCTCTACTTCCCTTATTGTTAGTTGTAATGTTTTTGAGGTTTAACTTGGTTGAAGTTCATTCATATACCATAAGTGAAAATTGGAGCCATAGGCTATATATGCTTCTTAAGCAAACATCCTTTGGTATATTTTATGACTTCATCTTGGATATCTTGTCTTATCTATTTTGTTAACCTCTTGTGTGTGCATGTTTCTTTATGGATCACTTTGTCCACTTTAGAAACTCATATACATAAGAGCGTTAATCCATCATCTTGATATCCTTGTTCTTTGCCGACCATCTTTTACCCCTTTTGTTTTTAGTGGGTTGGTAAAGAAAATTTATGAGTGCTTGGTTTATTTATTTTCTTCATGCACTCATATCTCGTAATTGTTGGACTAAAGTTGTTCTTGATAAGCATACTCTCTTTATCTTAGTTGTGTTCTAAATGATATATAGGGAGTGAGGATTCCATGTTTGTGCATATTGTATTCAAATGCAAACATTATAAATTGTGCACAAACCTTGGGGAGCTTTCTTATTTTTAGAGCACTATATCTCTCTTATCATGATATCTTTGTTTGTCCAATTGGATCTTTGATTGCTTGCTTTATTTGTTGAAGCTCACTTCACCATGTTATCTTTATGCAATCTTTGATCCTCAATATAGTTTGATTTCCTTCAAGTATTCATCATTGGATATGTGCACTTGATTCCACTCAAATTATGAGAAGTGCACACTTTGGGGAGGAACTCACATTATATTGGCCTTCTAAATTTTTCACCCATTTTGACAATCGATGCCAATGGGGGAGAAGTTTAGAGGGTTTAAGGGAATGGTTTTATACTTAAGCTTGGTTTGTGCTTAAGTGTTTTGCCTCTCATGCATTCCATATTTATATGTCTTGCATGGTTGTATATATATAGTGGAAACTATCCCAAAGGTTAATCTTGACAATGTATGCAATGAATTCATGTTCATCACACGTGCATACATTGTGGGGGAGTTTTCTCTATATATATTGGTTCTACTCACATCCATTGCATTTGTTGTAATTGTGTGAGTAGAGCCGGTTTTGATATGGGCTAGTAGCTTTGTGTTACTTGACCATATCAAATACAACCTCTTGTATACAACTTATTCTCGGATAAGTTGCGTACTTGTCACTAATATTCATTATATAAACCCTCTTATTGTGGTTGTCATCAATTACCAAAATGGGGGAGATTGTAAGGGTACATTGCCCCTATGTGTGGTTTTGGTAATTAATGACAACCCCTATGGACTAATGTTTTCATTGAGTTTATATGAAGGAATATTCCATAGGTACTACTTGTATTCCATGTGTTGGATTCAAGTATGGATGCCATGAAGATAAAGGTATACCTTGGGTATTGGCATCAAGATCATCGGTTATGAAGATACATATGTGATATGATCAAGAAGAAGAAATGAAGATGGAGTTCTTATGTGGAACTCAATATTAGCCATGCTCTATCTTATGTGAGTATGAGAAGATACAAGGATTGAGTTGGGCAAGTTCAAGATGAGCATCTCAAGTGGATCACATGCTTGAAGCTTGCCGTCCATTTGGTGATAATGGACATGTGAAGATGTGCATCAATGGAGCTTTCCCATCATAGTGTATGGGGGAGTATTTGTGAGTCTTCACGAAGCAACATTGATCAAGTGAGGCATTCCGGCTTGTGTAGAGCTTGAAGAGTTATCATCAAGATCAAGCGGGATGCGCAAGGCAAAGGTATGGCCTTGCTAGGTTTTCCTTTTACCGGTCTCAAGGTGGATGATGGGAGACCGGATTATAGGATAGATAGCCGCACTATTAAGAGGGGCTTTCGGTTGGGTAACTTGATCACATCGTCTTAGGGAGCTCAATCCTTTGCATACTTTGCACATTCTTATTGCTTCTTGGTGTTTCTCTATGTGAGGTTCTTGAGCTTGTTGCTAGCTTTACAACAAGCCCAAGTTCATCGAAAACGGAGTTCACATGCATCTTCTATTGCGTTTTCGAGGTTGGGTGATTTTACCGGTTATTCATGATATAAGGTTCTACCTTTTATATTCATGATAAAATCCCCTCCTACAGATTCTTGGGTTTTCACTTTCTATTAGATAGCATTTGTTGTTATCTTCCAAACAAAATTGGTTTCATGTTAATCGGAGTTCGGGAGCAATAGTTATTAAAGAAAAGGTAAAAGAAGAAAAAGAAAAGAAAAGAAAAAAAGGGGGACGGCTGCCCGGTCTCCGACCGGTCGACCGGACCACCCGCCGGCCCACCCGGTCCGAGCCGGCCATGGCACTGATGCCAACCGGGCAGGCCGCTGTAAGGCTTCCAGTCTGGGTCCGGCCCAGCTCCCGGCTGCGACCGCCCGGCGCCCGCCCGCCGACCGCCTCCCGCCGGGCCGGGCCTTCTTCCGCCCCCGCGTGGCCGACCAGCCTCCCCCGGCCTGCTGCCCGGCGCGGCCTTGCTATCCGCCGCCTGTGCGCGGTCGCCGCCCCGTCCGGTCGGTGGGCCGGCCCGACCGGACTCCACACCGGCCTCCCCAGCCCAGGCTCCGGTCAGCCGGTCGCCCCACCGGCCTGGGCGTTTTTCTGGCCCGATTTTCTTGCTATTTGCTCTGTTTTTTCCCCCAACGGTTCTATTTCCCCCTTAGCTATAAATACCCTTCTTCCACCTTGAGCTAGAGTAGTTCTTCCTATTCTCTCTCCTCCATTGCTACTATTTGAAGAACTTGCTCTCCCCCTTGATTCCTCCAACCATTCTTGCTCATATTTGAGGATTTGAGAGAGGGGATCTAGATCTACACTTCCACCAAACCAATTCTTCTCTAAGTGAGGGAATCTCTTGGGATCTAGATCTTGGAGTCTTTGGTTGACTTTCCCCTTTGTTCTTCCTCTCCAATCTCATCCTAGCATTCGTTGCTTTGGTGGGATTTGAGTGTGAAGGACTTGAACACCTCCGGTGTTCTTGCTTTGCATCATTGCATAGTGTTGAGCTCTCCACCACGATTTGTTCGAGTGAGAGACCGTGAGCTTGTTACTCTTGGAGGGTGACCTCCTAGTTGGCTTGGTGATTGGTGCTCCGGTGATCTCTTCAAGAAGATTGTGAAGAGGCCCGGGCTTCTCCTTCGTGGAGCTTGTGAAGTGGTTGTGGAGCTTGCCATCTCCGGAGCGGAGGAAAAGCTAACCATAAGGAAAGGGCCATTATCCTTCGTGGGTGTGGTTCGGAGAATAGGGTGAGCCTTCGTGGCGCGGGGAATCCTTCGTGGGACCTCCACTCCTCCAAACGTGACGTACCTTGTTGCAAAGCAAGGGAACACGGGAATACATCCTCGTCTCCGCGTGCCTCGGTTATTTCTATACCCGAGCTCTCTTTCCTTGTGATAGCCATCGTGCTTGAAGTACATATATCTTGCTATCACTTGTGCTACATATATCTTGTGCCTATCTTGCTTAGCTCTAGTTGCTATTGTTACACTTAGTTGAGCATAGCATATTTAGGGTTTGTGCTTGTAAACTAAACGATAGTTTAATTCCGCATTCTTACAAGACAAATCCGCGAGAGTTTGTAATTGCCTATTCACCCCCCCTCTAGGCGACTATACTGATGAATGGGGAGAAAAGACCGAGCAGTTTGTGGATAGGGCGTTTGCCATCCCTAGCAGACCTATAAGAGTTTGGTGCCCTTGTAGTAAGTGCGCTAACCAAAAGGCACAGGACAAGGAAACTATGAGTATGCACCTGATCAAGTTTGGGTTCACACCGTCCTACAGGATTTGGACTTACCATGGAGAAAAGGCAAAGAAACGTGCTAGGAAGGAGGTGCGGCAGATTCAACCTAGGGGGGAATATGACACTGGTTTTGATAGGTGCTTAGAAAACTTGGCTAATGGTAATGTGCCTGAAAGCCCTCATGTAGAGGTGGAGACACCTCAGGATGCGGAGACAAGTGAGGACCCGGAGGAAAACACAAAGGAGTATTATGAGGCTCTGTTTGCTTCGCAGAAACCCCTACATGAAAATACAGAGGTTACCCAACTAGATGCCATCGCTCGCCTTATGGCCTTGAAGTGCCATAGGAACTTGTGCAGAGATGGGTTCGATGAACTTCTGGTCATCGTAGGCAGCCTTCTGCCGAAAGGGCACCTCTTGCCGCAAAACTTCTACTATTCGACCAAATTGCTCAGTGACCTTAAGATGTCATCTCAGCAGATACACGCTTGTCCAAAGGGATGCATGCTATTCAGAGAGGAGCACGCTGACACAAATTATTGCATCAAATGCAATTCCTCTAGGTACTTTGAGGTAGACCGCAATGGTGATGGTCAGAAGAGGCAGACCACGATTGCCAAGAATATCCTCCGCTATCTTCCAGTTCTACCGAGGATCCAGCGGCTCTTCATGACCGAGGATACTGCCCAGCAGATGAGGTGGGCCGTGGAAGGAAACAGATACACCGACAAGATGATACATCCGTCGGATGGTACTGCATGGAAGAACTTTGTCAAGAAATTTCCACTGAAAGCAGGTGACCCGAGGAGCGTAGCAGTTGCGATATCAACCGATGGGTTCAATCCATATGGTATGTCGGCTGCAGTATACAGTTGTTGGCCAGTGTTTGTTATTCCCATGAACCTCCCCCTGGCGTCTGCATGAGATCAGAGAACATGTTTGTGTCGATGATAATCCCAGGGCCCAAATACCCGGGTAAGAACATGAATGTGTACCTGGAACCGCTGGTGGATGACTTGGTTCGTGGCTGGGAAGGTCGCGGGATCCGAACATATGACGCATCAAAGAAGGAGTACTTCGATATGTATGTGTGGTACCACACGTCCCTGCATGACCTGCCAGCACGTGCTTTGTTCTGCGGGTGGTGTACACATGGGAAGTGGCCTTGCCCACAGTGCAGGCAGGCCGTGACTTTCTTCTGGCTAAACAAGGGAGGCAAGTATTCATGCTTTGATGAAGCTCGACAGTTCCTTGAGCGGAGGCATGCATACAGGAGTGATGTAAAGAGTTTCAAGAAAGGCCGTGTTGTCCGTGGCCCGAAGCCAATTCCGAAGACCGGAACGGAAATCAAGGCCGAGTTAGATGCTCTTCAGCCTAGCCCTGATGGGAATGGTTTCTTGGGATATGGGGAGACACACCAATGGACTCACAAGCCGTGCTTATGGAAGCTCCCTTACTTTGAGTTTCTCGAGCTCCCGCATAACATTGATGTAATGCACACCGAGAAGAATATCAGTGAAGCCATTTGGAGCACGATTGTGGACACCGAGAAGACGAAGGATAACATAAAGGCTCGAATTGATCAAGAAATGTGGTGCGATAGGCCGGAGTTGAACATGCAGCCACCTAATGGTGCCAAAAAAACTTGGACTAAGCCACACGCTCCGTTCTGCCTCACAAAGGCCCAAAAAAGGGAGGTCTTCCAATGGATGAAGGACTCCTTGTTTTTCCCCGATGGGTTCGCAGCCAACTGGATGAGGGGTCTGAACATTGAAACGTTGCGAGTACAAGGACTGAAGAGTCATGACTACCACATATGGCTTGAGCGGATAATGCCGGTGATGATTCGAGGCTATGTCCCTGAGAAGACTTGGCGAGTGCTAGCGAGGTTGAGTTTTTTCTTCCGCCAGATTTGTGCTAGGGAGTTAGACACTAAAGTGATTGAGAAGCTGGATGAAGAGGCACCCGTGTTGCTTTGCGATCTAGAGAAGATCTTTCCTCCAGGGTTCTTTAATCCGATGCAACACATGATCCTGCACCTCGCGGAGGAGTGCTTAAAGGGGGGCCCGAATTGGGGCCGTTGGCAGTTTGGTCCCGAGAGAGAAACACAAAAGCTTCGTCAAATGACTGGCAATAAATGCAAGATCGAAGCATCCATAGCCGAGGCAGTCCTGAACGTGGAGGTGGCAAACTTCACCACTAAGCACTATGATCCCAACATTCCCACAAAGCACAACCCGGTCCTCCGTTACAATGCCGCCAACAATGAAGAAGTACCCAAGCTTAGCATCTTCGTGGGGCTTGGTGGCAAGTCAAGTGGCTCGAAGCCGTACAGAACGGACCTACATGAGCGGACCTTGATCCACTCGTATGTCTTAAACACCATGGTCGAAGTGAAGCCGTACATCGAGTAAGTGCGAACCATTTAATTATTCGCAAACATTCACGGCCTTGATCCACTCGTATGTTCGTGGCTAACTCTTCCTCTTTTCATCGGTATAGGAAATTCAAGGCTATACATTGGAAGAATACCCACAGGGAGCCTACCCCGGAAGAATCCAAGCAAATTTTCGATAAGGGCGGCGGTTTCGGTTTCAGTAGCTGGTTTTGTAATTTGGTACTATTCTATCCAAATTAGCTAGCACTTCCGACATTTATCGGTCATTTCTCGTTCTAAACTTCTCGTGCTAAACTTGTAGGCAAGAACTGACAAAGAGATGAAGTCAGAGCTAAGAAAAATTGCTAGGGGCTTTGACCATTCCGTAGAAGCGTTCAACTCCTATGACGTGAACGGGTATCGCTTCCAGACCCATCAATACACAACAAGCCGGCCCAACGCGAAGACAATAAATAGCGGGGTGGTATGTCAAGGTGATGATGGGCTCCATTACTATGGAAGAGTCGAGGGTATATACGAGCTGAATTACGGGTTTCACAAAGGGCTAAATCCCGTCGTCTTCAAATGCCATTGGTTTGACCCACGTCGGGTGAGACGGGATCCTGAAATTGGGTTGGTCGAAGTTGAAAGGAACTCCGTTTATAAGGGAGAGGATGTGTACATCTTGGCTACCCAGGCCTTTCAAGTATTCTATCTCCCGTACGCGTGCAAAAACCCGACAAAACGTCTACATGGATGGGATGTTGTGATGACGGTGCCTTCACGCAATAGGCCGCCCCCGCCAAACAAGGACGATTACCGCCGCGTAGACCCCTCAGCAAGGAGTGTCGAGTTTTATCAGGAAGAAGGGCTCCCCGGCCATTTCACAATCGGCTTGCCGACTATCGATGACATGGTCGTAGACGATGAACAAGAAGACGCGGGCATGGATGGAGACAATGCAGAAGATGAAGCTGAGGATGTTTGTGCCCCGGAAGACCTGAGTTTGCTCGAGGCGTTCAAAGCAGGGATTGACCTCGATGCAGATGGACCACCTCCAGGTTTCATTGATGATTATTGGTTCGCCGAGCCTGATGACGATGAGGAGACACGCGGTCCAATCACGGATGGCGACACAGGCTACTGATCTATGTAGTAGTAATTGTGAGGCTAGCCTATTTGTAATAACTCTGTGTAACCGTGATTGTCTAGCTAGGTTATTTGTAAGAACTCCGTGCTATGTTTGAGAGAACTCTATGCTAGCTATTTGTTGCTTCCACTAATTAATGTTCATCTATTTGCATTATTGTTGCTTTCATTAATGTTCATCTACTTATATTTCTGTTGCTTTCACTAATATTTATCTCTTTACAATATTGCGTACTAATAAACCACTCTCTTCATTTGTGTTTGCAGGTGATTGAAGCATGCCGCCAAAAAAAGGGGTGGCGGTCTTAAAAAGAAGCTCAAGGACTTGGTAGGTGTAGGGACTTCGAGGCGGGGCCGAGCTACTACCCCCCTCCTAGCCCCCCTCCTGTCGCTCCCACAGGGCGGCCGCGTAGGAAGAATGCGACGCGGGTACTCACTCCTAGTCCTAGCCCCCCTCCCGCAGCCGATGATGATGATGAGGAGGAGGACCAGGAGCACCACGGGGGTGGGGAGGACCAGGAGGAGGAGGGGGTGGGGAGGACCAGGAGGAGGAGGGGGGTGGGGAGGACCAGGAGGAGGAGGGGGACGAGGAGGACCTCTCGGAGGATGAGGGGTTGGGGAACTTACCGTTCGATCCTGATCCAAACCTAGTTTGGAAGCGCCGCCGGATTACCAGTACGTTCCAGCTTTGGAGAGGCTGAGGCCACGTGATAGGAGGCCATATCGGCGTGGGATAACACAGCTCCCCGCGCTGAAGCACTGGCGCTACAGCCATGTTGTTCTAGTGCCCTATGGAAGGAGGTACATGTTAATTTTTGGCATTTCGTTATCGCAATTTTGTCATTATCAAAATTATTATCACATACATATTGATGTTGTCGTTTCATGGTGCAGCTCGTTCAAGTATGAAGACCCGTCGCAGAGACCGCCACGTGGGTACTCGAACATCCTTGGGGGCCTACTTAGAAGGTATTTCCCTGGGATAGTCAATCTCCCTACTGGTGGCTGCGACGTAGCTTGGAGGTGGGCGCACTACAGCCTCGCGGAAGATGCTCTTGGCCGCGGCACCTTGGCGGACTGCGTTGTTGGCAAATTTTGGGTACGTGACTTTTGACTTCTTACCATTCATACACTCTCCTTGGTTGACAATAATTGCACTAATGCCCCTTGTTTTACCTATGTGCATGGTTGCAGAAATACTTCAAGAGGGCCGAGGGCAAGGAGAATGCGTGCGATGATGTCCTACACCAGCTTGCAAGGAAGAGGGTGACTGGCATGCACTACGAGGCACGTGTTCAGTGCGTCCGCGACTGGCACGCCGACCGCTTCGTCCACATGACTAAGGAGGACGCTCGCGACACGCTCATGCAGCCGTGGCAGTACATGCAGGTATTTGCATTTGTGTGTTATTGATTTCTTTATCGCCATGTAGTTTATTTTACCATAATGGGTTTATCTTGTGCATGTAGAACCCTCCTCAGTACGTCGGCAAGACGATAGGTGCTTTCTTGCGATGGTCATGTGGTGGACATGCCCCCAGTACCTCAAGAAGCACGAGGAGGGCAAGAAGAAGCGGGCAGAGATGCGAGGTGGATCGCATATCCAAGGCAGCATCCCCATCTCTCTTCACCTGCAGAACGAGGTGAGCAAATTAATGGTTCCTTCATTCTTTGAATTCATGTTATATATTTGCTAACTCTGCAAGGGTGTGCCACTTCACTTTATTACATGTTCTCTTTTGCAGGAAGTCAGGACAGGAGCGAAGCCTAACGTCTTTGCCGTGCTAAAGAAGATGAAGCAAAGGAAGACGCCGCATCCTGAGACGGGGTCCGTGTGGGTTAACCCGCAATCCGAGACCCAGTGCACGTCGTATGTCTCCAAGTTCAAGCAGAAGTACGGCGAGGACGCCAACCCAGAGGCCGAGGACTTTGACCCTGAGGTTGCGGTGCTTGCGGGAGAAGGCTTGAAGCATGGCCGCCTATGGTTTGGTGACGGGTGCGTCGACCCAGCGAAGGTTCCCTCTCTCCGCCAGATCCGTCGTGGTCGTAAGAGCGGCCAGCCTGAGGTAGAGCCCCGGCCACGGGCTTCGGATCTAGCTGTCGAGCGGTTACGGGTATGTTCTTCCTCCGGCCTCTACCTTTCCTTTACATGCTTTCCATTGAAATGTTAATGACATCGCGGCAACACATCGTAGGCGGAGATGGCAGAAAAGGAGCAGGCGGCCCAGGAGCACGCACGGAACATGGAGCGGCAGATTCTGGAGTACCAGCAGCAGCAGACACAGATGATGCAGCAGATGCAACAGCAGCAGCAGATGATGCAGCAGCAGCAGGCACAGATGAGCTGGCTGATGAGCCAGACGGCTCTGTCTTCTCCACCGGGGAGTATTCCTGCTCCTCCACCTTACTCCATGCCGTGGATGCCGCCACCGCCCACTCAGACCCCGGGGACACCTGTCACCGTGAACAACTTGAACATCATCCGGAGCATGAACCGCGGTGAGTCCTCTTGTGCCCAACCCGCTACTTGTACTTGTTCAAGTGTTCAATATGCAAATGCAAATGTTCATTCCATCAACCTTATAGATTATATGTCACAAGGAAATGACGATGAGGCCGGCGGAAGCGGAGGAGGACAAGGTTGATGGCATGGTCTTCGTGCACTTTGTCGGATTGTATGCTTGTAATGGATTGTAATATTGGACATTGCACTATGGACTCTATGTAACTTGTGTGGATGGACTATGGACTCTATGTAACGGATTGTATGCATGAACTATGTGTGCTCGATGTATTTGTGGTGTTGTTGATGTGTTTGGTGATCATATGTTGATATATATGCTATATTTGTGAAATGCAATATTTGAACTGCAGGGATAAATGAAAAATAGCAAAAAAATGAAAAAATCAGGCCCCTTTGCTGTGTGTGTGCACACGGCAAAGGACTTTTGGTCACTTTGCCGTGTGCACACGCACGGCAAAGGGGCCACGTGGCGCAAGCCTGTGCTCCTGGGAGCTCTGGAGTCTGGCAAGGCCTTTGCCGTGCGGGCTGGCATGCCGCACGGCAAAGCCAGCTCCACGGCACAGAGTTCGCGCACGGCAATGTTGCCACGCACGGCAAAGGAGGCGCCGCACGGCAACGTTACCGCGCACGGCAAAGGTGAGGACACACGGCAAAGCTCTGCCGCACGACAAAGAATCGCACGCACGGCAGAGACTAGGACGCACGGCAATGGTCTTTGTCGTGCAGATCGGCGACGCGCACGACAACGTTGGCTTTGCTGGCGCTCTCTTTGCCGGGCAGCCTTTGCCGTGCGTGCACGCACGGCAAAGCCTTTGCCGTGCGTATAGCGGCCTTTGCCGTGCAAAGTGCCGCACGGCAACGTCTTGTTTTCCCGTAGTGACCATCGCTATCTTCTCCTCCGTTCTGCTCAGCTTCCTGATCTTGCCCATCGGTCTCCTGGTTATGGCCACCATCGGCACCTCCACGGCCACCGCGTCCCCTCCCAGGAGCTCCACGCCCACGAGCGCCTCGTCCTGCTGCTCCGCGCCCAGGAGCTCCGCGTCCACGGTCACTCGCCCTGCTGCTCCGCGTCCACGGTCACCTCGTCCTGCAGCTCCACGCCCACGACCGCCTCGTCCAGCAGCTCCGCGCCCAGCACGTCCACGGGCTCGTGCGGCGACGGAGGGACTAGTGAACATGAAGACGCCGTCGAAGAGAGGGAAGGGCACGAGTTGAGCCTCGCCGTCACCTCCCTCATGACCCGCATCGTTGCCGCTAGAGGCGCCCGTGAACTGTGCGCCACGGCGAGCTCCGTCGCAACTTCCTTCGCCCGCGAACCGTGCGCCACAGTGAGCTCCGTCGCCCGCAAACTGTGCGCCACGGCTTGCTGCTGCACTGCTTGTCTCGCCCACGTACAGCGGGCCACGGTCTAGACCATGTCCGCCGCCCGATACCTCACAGTTCCACCTCTGAGCTGATCGCAGACCGGTGAGGCCAAGAGTACGTCGTCCTCGACCGTTCCCCTCCACCGTGGATGAATTCAAGTCCAATATCTGTCGTGGGTGATCAACGTTGCTATCCTCATCTGCTCACAAAACAGGAACTTGTAAGAACCGACTTAGTCTCCAACAAAATCATCTGCTCACAAAACACCAAGGTTTACCTCCGTCGCTATCCACCTCAAAGAAAAAATCTCCTGCAAGTTCCCTAGCCTCCCCATCGAAATCATCCAGATCATCCCAGTCATTGGGCTCATTGAGGTTCGATGTGCGCCATGATTTGAGGTAGGAGAAGGAGGACTACAGGAAAGAGACAATGAGCACAACAACCATGCCGCCAAGCTTTTATAGGCCGTCGAAAATTTCGACATTGATTTGAAAACATGGCGCCAAGCCCACATCTTCGCATCTGAACCCGATCTCCACCGTGCGAATTCGCTCTGATCCGTGGCACAACGTTGCAACCAATCCTTGTTCATGTAGTCGATCTCCGGTTGGGCAGAAATCTTTTCCATGGATCCTCCTCTCCATCAATGGAGGTCCTGTGCGAGAGAGAGAAGGAGGCCGCGCGATGGGGAAATCGAAGAGTCCGGGAAGTTACCGAGAGAGAATTAAGGAGGACGTAGCGCTGCATGTAGGGGCAGGAAAGGAAACCTCCCGATTTTTTCTCTCCTGCTAACGATGCCTCAGCTCTCCTTAATAAGCATGCACAAATTTATACGCCTTATGCCCTGAGAAGGAGGGAGTATGAAGTAGCAGAACATAAATGCTATGACACCTTTAAAGTTGAAAGGCTGACTAGATACAAGTAATTTGAGAACAAGCAATAGCATAATCATGAATTAATCAATAATAATTTTGGGACTATGCACATTGCACTAAGAATGACAACTATGCTCTCTTAATTGGTGCATAAAGAAGAAGGTGTAGACTCAACATAAAAGTAAAAGAAAGGCTCTTTGCAGAGCAAAATTAACAAGTTTTATAAACCTTTCAAAAAGTATGGTACTCATTAGTTTTGAGCTCTCATTGCCCCTATCATAAGCATCTTGAATGGTTAAAGTTAATGTGATGGAAAATATGAGCTATATGCTTGACAAATCACAAGTTGAAAATCTCATGCCCCTTGAATACGAGTACCTAAACCTCATGCTACTCAACTTAGGTCCCAAATAAGTTCTTGTCATTGTAAGTATACATGTATCATCGAGAACCGCCAACGGGGTACCTCCTGCCCCATGATATGGAAGTACTCTTGTAGGAGCAATCCCATGCCAAAATGACAAGACAAACAGACAATGAGCATCTCAGCAATTTTTTATTTACTATGGGTATAACTTTTTATTGAAAATGCTTCATAGAATGCTCACTATGGTTCGCTGTAAATTTCCGCCATGAATGATGCATGGCTTATATTGGCGGCCCAGACGTTTCTCTAACATATATACCAAACTCCATGGACTTACAAGTTTCCATTTTATTTCGCATCGCTAGACATCCATAAACAAAAGAACATGACATCAACTAAATAGGAATAAGTGCAATGTTGAAAGTGTTCCCCATGAAAGCATGGTTGTGCTAACTCCCAACTCGCAATTTGCAAACATATAAACTTCATAAGATAGTCACAATGATCAAGTTTATTAAGTGCAAGAAAGTAAATGTGCCATCAAGTGCGTGAGAGCTTTACTGACTAATTTTCTCATTCCAAAATTCAATTTAGAATATAAATAAAAATATGATGAACTTATTTGGAACAACAATAATGCTAGTAGGTAGATAAGGCGGACACAATTGACAAACTTTGATTTTTAGTGGTTGGATGCACGAGTAGAGTTCATACTCAGTACAAGCGGAGGTTAGCAAAAGACTAGGAGCGACCAACTAAGAGAGCAGTAATGGCCATAACCATGCATAGCGACAAAACATTATCAATCAAATCATAAAGTGATATTACAAGTCAAAAACTAAATGGTCACAGAGGCTTTAGTTAACTGATTTGTAGTCATAACATGGTATAAGCATGTGCCAAGTCAACCGCATAAAACATCAAAGAAGAATACCACAATATTATGCTTTTTATGATGTAGACAATACATGATTCTTTCAATGACACATTAAGCACTCTTAGCTATTTGAGACAAGTCATGCTACAACAATAAATACTAAGCATATGACAAGAATAACATCCAACATGACATGCCAAAGTCTATGCCACAGTCTAGACAAGCTTCCTTTTGCATCACTATAGTCATGAAACATTTTACTCGTCTCCAACACCAATCAACTTATTTGAAATAGCTCTCAGAGATGAAAATCAATATGGACCAGAGATCTAATCATATATAAATAAATAATACTAACAAGCTCTGAACAAAATTCGAGTGAAAGAACAAGAGCTAAACGTAGTACTAGAAAACTAGAACACTGGTAGAACAATAACATCGAAAACTAGAACGTTCTATGCAATTAAAACGGAGTGTGTTTTTCTCCAAAACAAATATGCCAGGATCCAACCATGTGCTACAACAAATAAAACTAAACTAAACTAAAAACAAAATAAAGACGCTCCAAGAACAATACATAGTATATGAAGCAATAAAAATATAGCGCATAGAAAGATGACCTGATGCTTTGTTGATTAAGAGGGGATGCCTTGGGCATCCCCAAACTTTGACGCTTGTACCTCTTAGATATTTCTTGGGGTGACATGGGAATCCCCAAGCTTGAGCTTTTGTCCATACTTCATCTCATTACATCATTCTTCTCTCCCTACACTTGAAAACTTCCTTCATACAAAACTTCACACAATTCTTATTAGCAACATTAGTACAATCAAAATAACAAATCCACTTGGATTCAGTTCTAACATATATCAAACATATATTAAAGCATTAGCTACTGTAGCAACCTCTTTGGAAAGCTCTTTGCTCAAAAGAACTAAAAAAATAAAGAGATTAAGAGGCAAATGCAAATAGTGAAAGAAATATATCAAAACAGAATAGCAGGTAAAGATCTATTTTTGGAAACTATTCTCTTACTCAGATCGAAAAGTGCTCAACTAACGAAAGTTAGATAATAACCTGGGGCATATGCACAAAAATTGGCAGCTCAAAATTCCACTATGGCTGTGAATATGAATTTTTATGATGACAACACAGAATCTGTTTCAGGACATCAACTTCCCCAAATCTTACTTTCTTCCTATTAGAGGCTACTCTTGGCACAAAAACTAAATAAAAATGATAAGGATAGGTTATTACAGAGGTAATAACTTCCATGACTCAACAAAATAAAAATTACAGAAATAAAACATGGATTATCTCACAAGAGTGCTTTTTCTTTAACGCCTTTCAGCTAGGCGCAGTAGTTTGAGAAGATGCTCACATAAGAAATATGAATTGAAGTAAAAGAGAGCATCAAGGAGCAAATATGAAACACATTTAAGTCTAACCCACTTCCTATGCATAGAAATCTTGTACACAAATAAATCCACAAAGAACAAAGTGACAAGCATAGGAAGATAAAACAAAAGTAACTTCAAAACTTTGAGCATATAGAGAGGTGTTTTAGTACCATGAAAACTTCTACAACCATATTTTTCTCTCTCATAATAACTTTCAGTAGCATCATGAATAAAATCAACAATATAACCATCACATAAAGCATTCTTAGAGTCACATGCATAAAATAATTATTACTCCCCACGTAAGCATAGCCATTCTTATTAATTATAGTGGGAGCAAATTCAATAAAATAGCTATCATTGTTATTCTCATCACCATAATCATCAAATATAGGAGGCATATTGTAATTATAATTAATTTTCCTAGTAGGTGGACTGAAAATAACATAATCATCATTGGAATCGTCATATATTGGAGGCATGGTATCATCATAGCAAATTTTCTCCTCTAAAGTTGGGGCACTAAAAAGATCACTTTCATAAAAACTAGCTTTCCCAAGCTTAGACTTTTCCATAGCATTAGCAATAATGGTGTGCAAAGAATTCATACTGATAACATTGCTACCAGCATGCAAGTAAAGTTCCATAGGTTATTTAATTTTCTCTTCAAACACCTCATGTCCTAACTCAAGATAAATACTATAAAGCTCTCTAATTTTGTTGTTGTTTTCCATTAAGCCTAACTAGTAAAAATAAAAACAAGAAACAAAAAGATGTAATTGCAGAATCTAAAGGAAATAACTTCGAGCACTCACCAGCAACTAAAAGACTTAGTAGCCAGAGGATGTGAGTACCTTTTACCTTACCTCCCCGACAACGGCGCTAGAAAAGAGCTTGATGTCTACACACGCTTCTATTCTTGTAGATAGTGTTGGGCCTTCAAGTGCAAAGGTTTGTAGAACATCAACAAGTTTTCCTTAAGTGGATCACCCAAGGTTTATCGAACTCAGGGAGGTAGAGGTCAAATATATCCCTCGCAAGCAACCCTGCAATTATGATACAAGAAGTCTCTTGTGTCCTCAACACACCCAATACACTTGTCAGGTATATAGGTGCACTAGTTCGGCGAAGAGATAGTGAGATACAAGTAATATGGATGATTATGAGTGGTAATTGCAATCTGAAATAAAAATGGCAGCAAGCAAACATGTAGCAGAACTGGTTGTAAACGGTGTTTCAATGCTTGGAAACAAGGCCTAGGGATCATACTTTCACTAGTGGACACTCTCAACAATGATACCATAATTGAATACATAGATATTATCACTTCACTATGCTACTCAGAACCACTCTCCGGTTTGATAATAAACACAAATCTATGGACACCCCACGCTGTCACTTTGAGCATACAAAGATGGTACTAACTAGATACCACAATTCATAAGTATTTCTATAAATTAAGCTTAAGAAACAAACACGGTGTGCACACTGTCACCTTCACACCGTTGGACAAGGTGTCCCCGGAGATCACATAATAAAACCACTTGAGTAGCACAATAGTTGAAGCATAACATCTACTTATTCAACTAGATTACAAAGCTCATGATCACATAAAGATCATACATGAAGAGATAGATAGACCACATAGCTACCGGTAAAGCCCTCGGCCTCGGGGGAGAACTACTAACTCCTCATCATGGGATTATGCAACAGCGATGGAGATGGCGGCGGAGTCGATGGAGATGGCTCCGGGGGCAATTCCCTGTCCCGGCAGGGTGCCGGAACAGAGACTTCTATCCCCCGAATCTTGTCTGCGGCGGCGGCGGAGCTACGGAACTTTTTGTGGACGGAGGCTTATTCATTTAGGGTTCACGCGTTGGGAGGCTTCTTATAGGCGGAAGGGCGAGGTCGGTGGAGGCCAGGGGGCCCCATACCACCCTAGGCACGGTCAGGGCCTGGGCCGCGCCTAAGCCTGGTTTGGCTGCCCTGTGGCGCCTCCTCGTCTCTCCTCCAGACTCCATCTTCGTTTTGGTAAAATATGAACTTCGGCTTTTGTTTCGTCAAATTCCGAGAATATTTCCTGTACAACTTTTCTGAAATACAAAACAACAGAAAACATGGAACTGTCACTATGGCATCTTGTCAATAGGTTAGTTCCGGAAAATGCATAAAAGTGTCACGAAGTGTAAACAAAACATATCGAAATTGGCGTAAAACAAGCATGGAACATCAAAAATTATAGATACGTTTGCAACGTATCATAGTGCCGGCGATTTTTCGAGCCCAATAGAAGCGTCGGCAACCCCGTGCTGGCCCCTTGGAGAAGGGCGCGAATTGGGCACGTCGGCGCCTCATGAGGCGAAGTTTTTTGGGCGTGGGAGCCGCCTGTCAGTGACGCCAAGGCGCCGCGCGGGAGGTTTTGCTGCCACGACGTCGGGCAGGAAACTCTCCCGCCACGACGCCGCACGGGAAACTCTCCCGCCACGACGCCACACGGGAAACTCTCCCGCCACGACGCCGTGTGGGAGGTTTCCCGCCTCGCCGCCGGTCTATATTGGTGCAAAAATCTAAACCCTAAAAAATAACACAATGTTTGATTCGTGGGAGGAGGCGGCGCTAGAGGCGGCCGTAGAAGTCGTGGACGAGGACCCGCTGCTCGTAGAGTACGAGGTGTGGGAGGAGGCGGCGCTAGCGGCGATCGTAGATGCCTTTGTCGCGCACGAGCGGCAGGACCAGGAGGCGGAGCGGCAGCACCGGGAGGAGGCGCGGCGTCAGCGAGAGGCAGAGCGGCAGCGCCGGTGGGAGGTGCGCCAGCAGCAGGGGTGGGAGCAGCTTGCACTGCGGTGGTTGATGTGGGAGGAGCAGCAGCGTCAGGATGATGTCTACGAGCGGAGGCGTTTGGCGGAGATGTAGCTCCGGCTACGGAGGCAAGAGTTGGATCACCATTGGTGGCGGGAGGAATTGAAGCAGCAACTGCGTCAGAAGGCGGTGGCCGTGGATAGAGCCGCCTACTTGACGTTCGTGGCGGAGGGAGTAGTGGGGGATTGACGACGGAGGAGTAGCGGAGAGAGCAGGGGAGAGAGCATCAGAGAGAGCTGTGGGCGATCGTCCATCTCCATAGAGCCGGGTGACCAGTATGTAGTAGGCTAGAGATGAAGCAGGTTTCACATATCATCCGGAGTCAAGAAGTGAATAATGTTTTACTCGAATTTGCCCTAAAATATTATTCATTACTCGATCCTGAATGATAGAAAAATAAAACTACAAGTAAGTGTTTAGTTTATCTAAAAAAAACTCCTATCAAGACCGCCGGTTTGGAGGCGGTGTTGTGAAAATAGCACCTCAAATAGAAGATGTAGTGCCGATGCCTCCATACGGCAGTGCTAGCGCTTCTACCAGCGACTATTTAGGACGCGTCGGGTGAAGATGCTCTAAGCGGCAGCACCCAAAATGATGGATCTGTTGCTGCTGAATCGAAAGAGGCGGAGCGTCTGGGCACTGGTAATTAATGAGCATGTGGCGGTGGAGAACAAGGTTGAAGACTGGGAAAGTTGTAAACCACACAGATACTGAAACTGATGATGTCAGGGCATCTCCAACCGAGCGATCCAAACGGACGCGCTGGGTCGTCCATTTTGGGTCGTTTGGGTGGCTGAGCGGACACCCGGACAGCGGTCCGCGTCCGCGTGTCCGTTTGGGTCGCACGCTGCGCCAACGAGCGGACGCAGCGCATATTCTAATAAATATAAAATTTAAATTTAAAATGCAAATTTAAACGAAATTTGATTAAGCATATGCCCTATTTTGGGTAAATTTGTACATAACCTTATTTTGGGCAAATAACTAACATAAGAAGCCCTGTATATGGGCTTTAAATTTAAACTAAAAACCCTATGTTAGGGTTTGGTCGACGGCGCGGTGGCCGCCGGTGCGCCGCCTAGGCCGTGTGGGCGTCGTCGGCGTCGACGACGTCCCCGGGCGGCGAGGCACTGTTGTGGCTCGACCGCGCCGGGGACTCCGGCCACGGAGACCACAGGGCCTCCTCCCAGGGGGAGTGGGGGTCCGGAGCCCGCCGCAGCAGCACGGAGCTGCGCCTCCCTCTCCTGCCAGGCGAGGCGCCTGGCCCGCTGGAGCCTCCCCTGCTCCGCGCGGCGCCTGGCCTCCTGCCGCTGCTACTCCCTCGCGGTGGAGCCGGGCCTCCTCGCGCCGCCGCGTTTCTTCCACCTCCCGGCGGGCCTAGGCGAAGAGCTCCCAGGCCTCGGCGTCCTCGACCGCCTGCCGGGCCTCCTCCTCCATCGCGGAGGTGCAAATGGCCGCTTGGATCTACGACCATTGAGCTTCCTCCTCCGCCGTCGATATAAGCAGCGCGGCGCGGAGGTCGGGGTCCTCCTCGGAGGACTCCGGCTTGGGCTGCAGCAGCAGCGGCGCCGGTGGCGGCAATGCCGCGCCTCCGCGGGCGGCCTCTCCGATGTGGAGGCCGCCGCGGTTCCCTCCGGCCCGCAGCGCCGGCGGTGGACGCCGGCTGCTGCTGGCCTCGTCGTCATTGGCTCCGGGAGCGAACCGTCGCTTCGGGGCCATGGCGGCGGTTGCGCTCGGGGAGTGGAGTGGGGACTGGACTGGAGGGACAGATCCCCTCCAGTCCACATTTAATAGCCTCCCCGGTCACCGACAGGTGGACCCAAGGGAGACGAGCAGCCAAGCGCCCGGACGCGACCGGACGCCGCGTGCCATCCGCGGCCACGCAAACCTAGCCCAGATTTGGGCCGGGTTTGCGTCGTTCCGGACGCGCGGGCGCGGGATGGGTCGCCGCGTTGGAGATGCCCTCAGTGCCGAACCACCTGTGCAAGTGACCAAAGAGGATACCCGTGATGCTGCTTCTCGCCCTCCACCTGAAGCACCCAAAGGAAGCTACAAAAATGAGGTCTTATTAGAGCCTCTTCGGTCGCGTCTCCCAAACCGTCCCCAAACGGCGCCGGATTGAACGTTTAGGGGACGTGTTTTGTTCGTGCCGCGTTTGGGAGGCGTCGCTCCCTAGTCGCGTTCCCCAAACAAAAATTCGGAAATTTTAAACTTGAGCGAGATTCGATTAAATTCATCCAAACTTGGCATATATTACATAGATTCGAACGAGATTCGACTAAATTTAAACTAAACCTAATCTAGAAGTACTTGCGGCGGCCGGAGGCGTCGTAGTACTGGTGGAAGTTGTACATATCGTCGGTGAAGACCTCCTGCTTGACGCGCTCGTCGGGCTCGTCGACGGGCTCGTCCTTCACCAGGCCGCTTGGTCCTGCCTCGCCGTCGTCGGTGAGGTGCACGAGCGGCTTGCCGGAGTCGCGCATGGACATGGCGATCGCCGTGTCGAGGTCGCCCCTCCAGGCGTCCTTGTCGTTCATGGACGCCAAGAACGCCGCCCGCAGCCCTGGGCAGTCCTCGGGGTCGTCGCTGCTGGCGATGAGCCGCTGCTGCCGCTCGTACTCCGCCAGCAGCGCCGCCTTCGACGCTTCCTCCGGCTCCTCCTTCACCTCCGGCTTCGGGATGAGGAGGGCGCCGCCGCGCCTCTCTTGCTGCCGCCGGCTGCCGCTGCCGCCGCGCCTCGGATTGACGGGCGTCGCCGGCTCCTCCTTCACCACGCGATTGGGGACGGTGTAGGGCGCCGAGCGGTACGACGAGGATGGCGTCGATCGGGCCGGTCCTGAGGAGGAAGAGTTGGAGGAGGACGAGTACGTCCTCCTCGGCTGCCATTGCGCTGCGGGAGACGGTGGCGGTGAGGACGGCGCCTCCAACCTTGGAGCGCCGTTGCGGATGCCGTGGATGACGCTCTGCAGGGTGCGCCCGGACGCCCCAGAACAAAGGACACGGATGTCTCCTAGAGGGGGGGGGGTGAATAGGCGGTTTAAAACTTTTACGAGATGGGCTTAACAAATGCGGAATAAAACTAGCGTTTACTTTGTCAAGCCCAAAGCCTATATACTATGGTTCACCTATGTGCACCAACAACTTATTCTAAGCAAAGGTTCACCTATGTGCACCAACAACTTAAGCTAAGCAATACAAGCAAGTATGTGATAGCAAGATATATATAACTTCAAGCACGATGGCTATCACAAGGTAAAGTGCATAAGTAAAGAGCTCGGGTATAGAGATAACCGAGGCACGCGGGAGACGATGATTTATCCCGGAGTTCACACTCTTGCGAGTGCTAATCTCCGGTGGAGAGGTGCGGTTGCTTAGTGCTCCCGAACGCCACAAGAGGCTCACCTTGAGGTGTGGTTGCTCGATGCACACCAACGCCACAAAGGCCTCACCCCAAGATGCGGTACTCACACCACACACCGAACGCCACGAAGGCGCCTCACCTAAATCTCCGGTGACCCTCGCCACAAAGGCCTAGGTCACGGTTCCACTAAGGGATTTCCTTCGAGGCGGAAACCGGGCCTTACACAAAGATTGGGGCACACATCCACAACTTAATTGGAGGCTCCCAACAAACCGCCACAAAGGCCTAGAATCCGTCTAGGGTTCCAAGAACCCAAGAGTAACAACCTTCTTGTTTTCACCACCACGAATCACCGTGGAGAACTCAAACCGATGCACCAAATGCAATGGCAAGAACACCACAAAGATGCTCAAATCCTTCTCTCTCAAATTCCAACAAAGCTACAAAAGCTATTGGGGGAATAAGAGAGGAAGAACAAAGAGGAGAACACAAAATCCTCCAAGATCAAGATCTAGTGGGTTCCCCTCACAAAGAGAGGGATTTGATTGGTGAAGATGTAGATCTAGATCTCCTCTCTCTTTTCCCTCAAGAATATGCAAGAATCATGGGAGGAATCAAGAACTAGGGCAAGCTTTGAAGGACAACAATGGAGGGGAGAGAGAGAGTGAACCAACCAGCCCAAGGAGGAAGAAGGGGGTCTTATATACCCCCTCCCAACGAAATATGACCGTTTGGGACCTCCCAGGCCGGAAAATCCGCCCCCGGGCCGGATTATCCGCCCCCCGAAAATCGCCCCTGGCTCGGGCCGGATATTTGGCCGGATATTGTCCAAAATTGGCATTCGGGCCGGATTATCCGCCCCCCAGAAAACTGCAGAAACACCAAAACTAAAACGGGCATAACTTTAGCATCCGGACTCCGATTTTGATGATCTTGGGCTTGTTTTAAAGCTAGGAACAAGCTCTACAAGATCATGCAGGAAACCATCATAGTCCAACAAGGGAGGATAGAAAAAAATGATGAAAGGTTTGACCTATCTAAAAAAGACATACCGGTAAAACCTCCAATCTTGAAAATGCAACAAGTTGCCCATGCAAAAACCATTCTCAATGAACTAGAGCTTGTCATGAGAATAAGCACAAGCTCTAAAACATCACATGGATAAGATCCAAATAAAACCAAGAAAGATGATGAACCAAACTCGAAAACGCAACAAGTGATCTATGCGAAATCCGTTTTCGATGAACTAGAACTTGTCATGAGAATAAGCACAAGCTCTAAAACATCACATGGATAAGGTCCAAATAACAACCAAGAAAGATGATGCAAGGATGCAAAGGTTTGAGCTCTCTCCGAACGATACGATCGAGTTACTCACTCGAGAGCCCTCTTGATAGTACGGCAACTAAACTATAAACCGGTCTCCAACTACACTATGAGACCGGTGAGAAAGAAACCCTATCAAGAGAAAACCTTATACTTGCGCATTCCACTTGAGCTCGATGACGACGATCTTGACCTCAACAAGATGGAACGCCTTTCTTGCTTGTGTTTGCTTGACGAAGTCTTGTGGATTGCTCCCCCATAATCCACCATGGGAGAGCTTCTTCTTCGGCGCATCTTCACATAACCATGACCACCATGTGGATTGCTCCCCCATAATCCACCATGGGAGAGCTTCTTCTTCGGCGCATCTTCACATATCCATGATCACCATATGGATGGCAAGACTCAAGCAAAGGACCTCTTCGAGATGGCTCATCTTGAACTTGCACTTCATTTCTCCATGGCAAGCTTCAAGCTTATGAACTCTTCGAGTTGGCTCATCTTGAACTTGCACTTCATTTCTTCATTCTTCATCATGTTGATGTCTTGAAGTAACTTGAGGGCTCACTTCATCTTCATCTTCAAGACATACTTGACACTTGATATCCTTCATCAATTTCTTCTTATTGCAACCTAATACAAACATGTTGATGTCTTGAAGTAACTTGAGGGCTCACTTCATCTTCATCTTCAAGACATACTTGACACTTGATATCCTTCATCAAATTCTTCTTATTGCAACCTTGAAGCCAACATATGGTTCAAGAATTTCCTATGGACAACTCCTACAAATATAACTCAATGCAAACATTAGTCCATAGGGATTGTCATTAATTACCAAAACCACACATGGGGGCTCCATGCACTTTCAATCTCCCCCATTTTGGTAATTGATGACAATCTCTTTGAGAGGGTTTATATAAGGAATTTAAGTAACAAATAAGTTGAATATATAGAGCAAACTCCCCCATAATATATGCATGTGTGAATGATCTTGACTTTCATTGCATATATTGGCATTCAAAGCCTAGTGGAGTTTCCTCTAAATATTCAACTATGCAAAGCAACAAGATGCAATGCAATAAAGGCACATGCTTAAGCACAAAGCAAAGACATAACCAAATTCCCTTAAACCCTCCAAACTTCTCCCCCATTGGCACCAATTGCCGAAATGGGTGAAAAATTTAGAAGGCCAATATAGTGAGAGTTCCTCCATAGCGTGTGCATTTCTCATAATTTGAGTGGAATCAAATGCACATATCCAATGACGAATATTCGGAAGGAATCACACTATAGATAGGATCAAAGATTGCAAAAAGATAACAAAGTCAAGAAGCTTCAACAAATGAAGCAAGCAACCAAATGAACCACAAAGAGGATACCAAAAGAAAGATAGATATTATGATAAGATCAAGAAGATTGCTCTAAATAATATGAGGAAGCTCCCCAAGGTTTGTGCACAAAACTAGACAATTTGCATTGGAGTATAAAGTGCACAAACATGGAATCATCACTCCCATAATATCATTCAAAAACAAAAGATACCAAGTGAATCAAACTCTAATGATCACCACAAGATAGTGCTCTAAATCAAATGAGGAAGCTCCCCAAGGTACATGCATAAAATAAAATGTTGCATTTGAATAAAATATGCATAACATGGAATCCTCACTCCCTCATTTAAAACACAAACATTTGTAATAGATCATAGATAGAAAAATAAGCTAAACACTTGCAACAAACAAATAGTTGAGCAACAAGTAAGAGGCACCATAATAAAAAGGCTCAACCAAGATGATATGTGAAAGGCATGATAAAGCATATTATAAGACTATTACAAGGATGAGCAAAAAGCATCATCATAGTCTTCAATGAATTATATTGCTTAGCATGACCAATCAACACGCAATAAATAAATAAGATATCAAAAGGAGATGTATCATCTCTTATGTGTATAAGTTTCTCTAAGTGGGCAATATCACAAAGATATTTATCCACAAAGAAACATGCACACACAAAATAGATACGCAAGAAAAATAGTATGATATCCAAGACGAAGTCATGCAATATACCAATAAGAATTTTTGCTTAATAGCATGGCCAAAGGCTCAATTTTATCTTATTGTACATTCATGAACTTCAACCACAAACAAATAAAATACATCACAAATATCAACAAGGGATAGAAGATAGTTGGGATGCATTTGAGAAAGGCAACAAGTATCACAAACGAGGATACCAAAAGAAGTAACTAAATTTGCACTTTCATCTATATTGCACATGTGAGAGCCTTGAGGAATTGATATGCAATAAAATTGCTAGATAGGCATAGTTGGGATGGATGAATCATGAGCATGATTTAAAATACTTCCCAACAAATGCACTCATCTCAAATTACTCACATTCACAATAAAGAGGTTTCATTAAGACTTTTGCAAGAAGCACAACATTTGCAAATCAAGAGATTCATGCCAAGATGCAACCATAAGGTTGGATACAAGAAAAGTATGCATGAGAAGATACTTGTTACCAAGATAGCATTGGTGTGGATGTAGTAGATATGTGTTCGTTGACCATCCTAGCTTGCCTCAAGTTACCATTGAGTCACCACTTCTTTCCAAGAGTGAGACAAGCATCCAATGCATATCCATTGTACCTAACACAAAGGTAAGTACAAAATGGTCCCCAAACTAATTGGGTCCGAAGTAGTTAGACACACTACAACATATAGGACAAACTCCACAATTCTATGTGCATATAGATATGAAATTGAATTTCATGCACATCTTAGCCAAATTAGGATTTGATGGAGTTTACCCTATATATTGGATCAATGAAAGTGACACATGCCATAAGATATACATATATTAAATATGCATGCACAATACTTTCAAGGACCAAAGGAAGATACAATTTGGACAAAACACCAAATAAATCAAGAGACAATGGTTGCCCAAATTATATCAAAGAATCAAATCAACACAAGATTGACTCCAAAGACTTATCTCATTATAAGAAGCTAATTAAGCCTAAACACAAAGGAATGAGATAACCAACTCCCAAGAGAGCAAGGTTCCAACAAATAAACCAAACCCTCGACACTTTTTATGATGGCACAAAGTACCAAAAAGAAAATTTATGTCTCCCAAAACCAAATTTTTGATAATGATCAAGAGAAGTTTAAGCATTATAACAAATATAGGAGAGCTCCCCCAAGATTAGTGCATTATCTAGGATTTAGAATATGGATACAAAATGCACAAAACTAGGATCATCACGCTACCTATATCTACTAAAAATGCTAAGAAAGTTTGAATAGACAAATTAGATCCATGAGATGCAAGGAAGACACATGGGAGTCAAAGCACAACAAATTCATGGCAATAAATAAGGCAATTTAAACACAAGAGCCAATGTAGATATGATCAATAAATATCTACCTCATAATTGATTACCAATTGTCCTAGGACAAGAGGTATTAGGAAATATTTTCCGGTGGTAGTTTGTAAGTATACATAAGATCATATTTACAACGAACAAAGCATATGGTAAAAGATAAGAGTTAACCATCATGCAAAGATAGTTTCTTGATAGCTTCATTTAGTCATACCAACATGCAAGGCAATTAATAGTATTCATACCAACATGCAAAGCAATTAATAGTATTCATACCAACATGCAAAGCAATTAATAGTATGACTTGAAGCACATGGTTTTCCAAAAATGTATTGAGGGACACGTTGTGAAAAACCATGCCAAGAAAAACTTTCACAAATAAGATCCACAAAGATATTAGCAATGAAGCCATTTAAGCAAATTGGAGCTTGTTTGAGCAAACATGCCACATAGGAGAGAGATAAATTACGGTATCAATTCTATGTGACACAACCTCAAATGTTCACATTTTCTAGGCTTGTAATATGCACAAAGCTTATTACTCCCCCATAATGTGATAAGGAATTTATTTTCACAAGAGGCAAATAAGATCCAACTAGAGATATTAATGGACATTAGAATTTGAATTTCTCATGAAGATGACATACCACATAGAGACTAGATAATCTCGCAATATCAATTCTAAGTGATATTCCTCATGTACACACATTGTTTAGGATCATGAAATTCCCAAAGGAATATCACTCCCCCAAAATGGGATAGTCCATTAATCGCTCATAAGAGCCATATAAGATACAACAAGATGCAAAGAGGCTCCAACACAAACACAAATACATGGTGTGCAACCCAACATGCATAGACTTGATTTCTCAAGCAAAAACAAGTAGGAAGCACAACATATACAAACACATGTTATTAACAAAACTAACATATGCAAAGGGGCGAGTAACTTTCAATATAAATGAGTTGAGAACATGTTACCGCAAGGAGGAACATTGAATATATGATAGAAGCAAGATAACCAAAAGACTTGGCTTGAGATAATATAAATGATGAAGATCCCTTAATTCTTCATGATGTAGCCTGATACGTCTCCGACGTATCGATAATTTCTTATGTTCCATGCCACATTATTGATGATATCTACATGTTATATGCACATTATATGCCATATTTATGCGTTTTCTGGAACTAACCTATTAACAAGATGCCGAAGTGCCAGTTCTGTTTTCTGCTGTTTTTGGTTTCAGAAATCCTAGTAACGAATATTCTCGGAATTGGACGAAATCAACGCCCAGGTTCCTATTTTGCCCGGAAGCATCCGAACACACGAGAACCGCCAGAGAGGGGGCACAGGCCCACAAACCCTAGGCCGGCGCGGCCAAGGGGGCCGCGCCCCTATAGTGTCGGCGCCCCTTCGACCTTCGACGCCGCCTCTTCGCCTATATAAAGCCCCTGGACCTAAAACCACGATACGGAAAAGCCACGGAGAAACCTTCCAGCCGCCGCCATCGCGAAGCCAAGATCGGGGGATAGGAGTCTCTGTTCCGGCACGCCGCCGGGACGGGGAAGTGCCCCCGAAAGGCTCCTCCATCGACACCACCGCCATCTCCATCAACGCTGCTGTCTCCCATGAGGAGGGAGTAGTTCTCCATCGAGGCTCGGGGCTGTACCGGTAGCTATGTGGTTAATCTCTCTCCTATGTACTTCAATACAATAATCTCATGAGCTGCCTTACATGATTGAGATTCATATGATGATGCTTGTAATCTAGATGTCATTATGCTAGTCAAGTGGGTTTTACTTATGTGATCTCCGGAGACTCCTTGTCCCACGTGTGTAAAGGTGACAGTGTGTGCACCGTGTGGGTCTCTTAGGCTATATTTCACAGAATACTTATTCACTATTATGAATGGCGTAGTGAAGTGCTTATTTATATATCTTTATGATTGCAATGTGTTTTGTATCACAATTTATCTATGTGCTACTCTAGTGATGTTATTAAAGTAGTTTTATTCCTCCTGCACGGTGTAATGGTGACAGTGTGTGCATCCGTGTTAGTACTTGGCGTAGGCTATGATTATGATCTCTTGTAGATTATGAAGTTAACTATTGCTATGATGGTATTGATGTGATCTATTCCTCCTACATGGTGTGAAGGTGACAGTGTGCATGCTATGTTAGTACTTGGTTTAGTCGTGTTGATCTTTCATGCACTCTAAGGTTATTTAAATATGAACATTGAATTGTGGAGCTTGTTAACTCCGGCATTGAGGGTTCATGTAATCCTACGCAATGTGTTCATCATCCAACAAAAGAGTGTAGAGTATGCATTTATCTATTCTGTTATGTGATCAATGTTGAGAGTGTCCACTAGTGAAAGTGTAATCCCTAGGCCTTGTTCCTAAATACGCTATCGCTGCTTGTTTACTGTTTTACTGCGTTACTACGCTGCGTTACTTTTGTTTGTCCTGGCAAAGCATTTTTCGGTGCCGTTGCCTTGCTCATACTTATTTATACCACCTGTATTTCACTATCTCTTCGCCGAACTAGTGCACCTATTAGGTGTGTTGGGGACACAAGAGACTTCTTGCTTTGTGGTTGCAGGGTTGCATGAGAGAGATATCTTTGACCTCTTCCTCCCTGAGTTCGATACACCTTGGGTGATCCACTTAAGGGAAACTTTGCTGTTCTACAAACCTCTGCTCTTGGAGGCCCAACACTGTCTACAAGAATAGAAGCACCCGTAGACATCAAGCTATTTTCTGGCGCCGTTGCCGGGGAGGAAAGGTAAAAGGCTCTCATACTCCGGTCCCAGGTAAAGTACTTTTCTGGCGCCATTGTGTGTGTGCTCGAAGATATTTCCTTTAGATCCTGCAATTGCATATTTTTGTTTCTTGTTTACACTAGTTTGGCATAATGGACAACAATGAGCTTCTTATTCTATTTCCTGATTTAAGACATGGATGGTTTGATGCGAAAATTAAAAAACCTATGGAACATATTAGTATGAACGCTTTGAACACCATTGTTGCTAATGATATGGAAAATTCTAAGCTTGGGGAGGTCGGTTTTGATGAAAATGATCTCTTTAGCCCTCCGGGTATTGAGGAGAAAGTTTATGTTGATTATGATATGCCTCCCATTTATGATGATTATAATGATAGTAGCCTTTTGGTGCCACCTGTTATGGAGGATAAATTTGATTATGATTACAATATGCCTCCTATATTTGATGATAGCTACTTTGTTGAATTTGCTCCCACTATTACTAATAAAATTGATTATGCTTATGTGGAGAGTAATAATTTTATGCATGAGACTCATGATAAGAATGTTTCATTTGATAGTTATATTGTTGAGTTTGCTCATGTTGCTACTGAAAGTTATTATGAGAGAGGAAAATATGGTTGTAGAAATTTTCATGTTACTAAAATGCCTCTCTATGTGCTGAAATTTTTGAAGCTACACTTGTTCTATCTTCCTATGCTTGTTACTTTGCTTTTCATGAACTTGTTTATTTACAAGATTCCTATGCATAGGAAGCATGTTAGACTTAAATTTGTTTTGAATTTGCCTCTTGATGCTCTCTTTTGCTTCAACTACTATTTCTTGCGAGTGCATCATTAAAACTGCTGAGCCCATCTTAATGGCTATAAAGAAAGAACTTCTTGGGAGATAACCCATGTGTTATTTTGCTACAGTACTTTGTTTTATATTTGTGTCTTGGAAGTTGTTTACTACTGTAGCAACCTCTCCTTATCTTAGTTTTGTGTTTTGTTGTGCCAAGTAAAGTCTTTGATAGTAAAGTGAATACTAGATTTGGATTACTGCGCAGTTACAGATTTCTTTGCTGTCACGAATTTCGACCTGCCTCCCTGTAGGTAGCTCAGAAAATTAAGCCAATTTACGTGCGTGATCCTCAGATATGTACGCAACTTTCATTCAATTTGGGCATTTTCATTTGAGCAAGTCTGGTGCCTCAATAAAATCCATCTTTACGGACTGTTCTGTTTTGACAGATTCTGCCTTTTATTTCGCATTGCCTCTTTTGCTATGTTGGATGAATTTCTTTGATCCATTAATGTCCAGTAGCTTTATGCAATGTCCAGAAGTGTTAAGAATGATTGTGTCACCTCTGAACATGTTAATTTTTATTGTCCACTAACCCTCTAATGAGTTGTTTCGAGTTTGGTGTGGAGGAAGTTTTCAAGGATCAAGAGAGGAGAATGATGCAATATGATCAAGAAGAGTGAAAGCTCTAAGCTTGGGGATGCCCCGGTGGTTCACCCCTGCATATTCTAAGAAGACTCAAGCGTCTAAGCTTGGGGATGCCCCGGTGGTTCACCCCTGCATATTCTAAGAAGACTCAAGCGTCTAAGCTTGGGGATGCCCAAGGCATCCCCTTCTTCATCGACAACATTATCAGGTTCCTCCCCTGAAACTATATTTTTATTCCATCACATCTTATGTGCTTTGCTTGGAGCGTCGGTTTGTTTTTTTTTGAATAAAATGGATCCTAGCATTCATTGTGTGGGAGAGAGACACGCTCCGCTGTTGCATATGGACAAGTATGTCCTTAGGCTTTACTCATAGTATTCATGGCGAAGGTTGAATCTTCTTCGTTAAATTGTTATATGGTTGGAATCGGGAAATGCTACATGTAGTAATTCTAAAATGTCTTGAATAATTTGATACTTGGCAATTGTTGTGCTCATGTTTAAGCTCTTGCATCATATACTTTGCACCCATTAATGAAGAAATACATAGAGCTTGCTAAAATTTGGTTTGCATAATTGGTCTCTCTAAGGTCTAGATAATTTCTAGTAAAGAGTTTGAACAACAAGGAAGACGGTGTAGAGTCTTATAATGTTTACAATATGTCTTTTATGTGAGTTTTGCTGCACCGGTTCATCCTTGTGTTTGTTTCAAATAACCTTGCTAGCCTAAGCCTTGTATCGAGAGGGAACACTTCTCATGCATCCAAAATCCTTGAGCCAACCACTATATCATTTGTGTCCACCATACCTACCTACTACATGGTATTTCTCCGCCATTCCAAAGTAAATTGCTTGAGTGCTACCTTTAAATAATTCAAAATTTATCACCTCTGATTTGTGTCAATGTTTTATAGCTCATGAGGAAGTATGTGGTGTTTTATCTTTCGATCTTGTCATTTACTTCTGACAGACTTTCACAATGGACTAGTGGCTTCATCCGCTTATCCAATAATTTTGCAAAAAGAGCTGGCAATGGGGTTCCCAGCCCCGATTAATTAACTTGCATTAATAATTCTCTTCACATGTTTTGCTCTGATTCATCAGTAAGCAACTTAATTTTGCAAATAGACACTCCTTCATGGTATGTGATTGTTGGAAGGCACCCGAGGATTCGGTTAGCCATGGCTTGTGTAAGCAAAAGGTTGGGAGGAGTGTCATCCATAAATAAAGAAAAACTAAACTAAAGTACATGTGTAAACAAAAGAGAAGAGGGATGATCTACCTTGCTGGTAGAGATAACGTCCTTCATGGGAGCCGCTCTTGAAAGTCTGGTTGATGAGGTAGTTAGAGTGCCCACTACCATTCGTTGACAACAACAAACACCTCTCAAAACATTACTTTTATGCTCTCTTTATGTTTTCGAAAACCAAAGCTCTAGCACAAATATAGCAATCGATGCTTCCCTCATCGAAGGGTCATTCTTCTACTTTTATGTTGAGTCAGTTCACCTATTTCTCTCCACCTCAAGAAGCAAACACTTGTGTTAACTGTGCATTGATTCCTACATACTTGCATATTGCACTTGTTATATTGCTTTGCATTGACAAACTATCATTGAGATATACATGTTACAAGTTGAAAGCAACCGCTGAAACTTAATCTTCCATTGTGTTGCTTCAATGCCTTTACTATGAATTTATTTCTTTATGAGTTAACTCTTATGCAAGACTTATTGATGCCTGTCTTGAAAGTGCTATTCATGAAAAGTCATTGCTTTATGATTCAGTTGTTTACTCATGTCATTACCATTGTTTTGATCGCTGCATTCATTACATATGTTTACAATATGATCAAGTTTATGATGGCATGTCACTCCAGAAATTATCTTTGTTTATCGTTTACCTGCTCGGGACGAGCAGAAACTAAGCTTGGGGATGCTGATACGTCTCCGACGTATCGATAATTTCTTATGTTCCATGCCACATTATTGATGATATCTACATGTTATATGCACATTATATGTCATATTTATGCGTTTTCTGGAACTAACCTATTAACAAGATGCCGAAGTGCCAGTTCCTGTTTTCTGCTGTTTTGGTTTCAGAAATCCTAGTAACGAAATATTCTCGGAATTGGACGAAATCAACGCCCAGGTTCCTATTTTGCCCGGAAGCATCCAGAACACACGAGAACCGCCAGAGGGGGCACAGGCCCACCAAACCCTAGGCGGCGCGGCCAAGGGGCGCGCCCCCTATAGTGTCGGCGACCCTTCGACCTTCCGACGCCGCCTCTTCGCCTATAAAGCCCTGGACCTAAAACCACGATACCAAAAGACGAAACCTCCAGAGCCGCCGCCATCGAAGCCAAGATCTGGGGGACAGGAGTCTCTATTCCGGCACGCCGCCGGGACGGGGAAGTGCCCCCGGAAGGCTCCTCCATCGACACCACCGCCATCTCCATCAACGCTGCTGTCTCCCATGAGGAGGGAGTAGTTCTCCATCGAGGCTCGGGGCTGTACCGGTAGCTATGTGGTTAATCTCTCCTATGTACTTCAATACAATAATCTCATGAGCTGCCTTACATGATTGAGATTCATATGATGATGCTTGTAATCTAGATGTCATTATGCTAGTCAAGTGGGTTTTACTTATGTGATCTCCGGAGACTCCTTGTCCCACGTGTGTAAAGGTGACAGTGTGTGCACCGTGTGGGTCTCTTAGGCTATATTTCACAGAATACTTATTCACTGTTATGAATGGCGTAGTGAAGTGCTTATTTATATCTCTTTATGATTGCAATGTGTTTTGTATCACAATTTATCTATGTGCTACTCTAGTGATGTTATTAAAGTAGTTTTATTCCTCCTGCACGGTGTAATGGTGACAGTGTGTGCATCCGTGTTAGTACTTGGCGTAGGCTATGATTATGATCTCTTGTAGATTATGAAGTTAACTATTGCTATGATGGTATTGATGTGATCTATTCCTCCTACATGGTGTGAAGGTGACAGTGTGCATGCTATGTTAGTACTTGGTTTAGTCGTGTTGATCTTTCATGCACTCTAAGGTTATTTAAATATGAACATTGAATTGTGGAGCTTGTTAACTCCGGCATTGAGGGTTCGTGTAATCCTACGCAATGTGTTCATCATCCAACAAGAGAGTGTAGAGTATGCATTTATCTATTCTGTTATGTGATCAATGTTGAGAGTGTCCACTAGTGAAAGTGTAATCCCTAGGCCTTGTTCCTAAATACGCTATCGCTGCTTGTTTCTGTTTTCTGCGTTACTACTGCTTGTTTACTGTCTGGGCAAAGCACTTTTAGTGCCGTTACTTGCTCATACTTATTTATACCACCTGTATTTCACTATCTCTTCGCGAACTAGTGCACCTATTAGGTGTGTTGGGGACACAAGAGACTTCTTGCTTTGTGGTTGCAGGGTTGCATGAGAGGGATATTTTGACCTCTTACCGCAAGGATAAACCTTGGGTGATCCACTTAATAGAAAGAAGATAATCAAAAGACTTGGCTTGAGATAATATAAATGATGAAGATCCCTTAATTCTTCATGATGTAGCCAAGTCTCCAATGCCCTCCAACAAGCACCTATTGATCAAGTTTTGGATTGTTGGTCCCCAACTAAGTTGGGTCCTAAGAGGTTAGTCACAATAGGCTTGGCAACCCAAATGGTTCTTTTCTTGACACCACTTTGGGCACCAACAAATTTGGCAAACACATTGCCACCCTCATCCTTACGAAGAGAATAAACATCATCAATGGTGATAGAGTTGGATGAGGTACCAATAGTGCAAAAGGAGGAGATGTGGCCCTTCTCACGGCATATGTAGCAAGTTCTTTTCTTCTCCTTCTTCTCACTAGATTTCTCCACAATGGGAGCATTGGCTTGATTCTTCTTGGGAAGTGGAATTTCTTCAACTTGAGGTTGAATATGAGTTTGAGCTTGAGGCCGCTTCCCTTTTTGCTTCTTCTTCAAAGGGCAAGATCTAACATGGTGCCCTTCAATTTTGCACTTGAAGCAAACAATGTTGGACTTGTTCTTGTTGTTGGATTTGAATCCAAGTCCACTCTTGTCATTGGGGGATTGTTGCACACTTAACATCGTGTCAAGTTTGCATTTCCCTTCATGACTCTTTACCAAGTCGGTCTTCAAAGAAGTGACTTGGGCCTTGAGCTCTTTGATTTCCTCTACATGGTTAGTAACAACACAAGTACTAGAGGAAGTAGAACCTTCATTGTTAGAGCAACAAGGCAAGGAAGATAATTCATCACAAGATTTAGCAATACTATGAGTGGATGAATTACTAGGACTAGCACATGGCAATATAGCATTTTGGGTAGTAGTGCTAGTATCCACATGAGGCTCACAAGGTGTTGCCTTTGATATGATAGCCTCATGAGCTAACTTTAGCCTATCATGAGAAGCTAGAAGATCCTCATGGGAGCTAGAAAGCTTTCCATGATTTTCTTCCAATTTCCCATAATTTCTAGTTAGCAACTCAAGTTGAGCCCTTAGCTCAACATTCTCCTTCAAGATAGATGCTTCACAAGAAGTAGAGTTAGTAGCACAAGCATCATCACAAGACATATTAAGAAGAGAGGGTAACATAGCATGCTCTTTTAAATAGGAAGCTTGAAGTTGCTCATGGGACTTGGTGAGGATAGAGTGTTCGCTCTCCAAGACCTTGTGGGCCTTGTCTAGATCATCTAGATCCTTAACAAGTTTATCATGACCAACACCAACTTTGGGATTTTCCTTTTTAAGCATTTTTACTTGAGCTTTAGCATGGTCTCTTTCCTTAGTGAGTTTAGAAACTATTTCATTTTGAGACACTTCAAGGGTTTCAAGTTGCTCTTCAAGAGAGGCTATGGTCTCTTGTTCTTCTTCAAGATCATTCTTTAGGGATGCTACATCATTGGCATACTCTCGTTCAAGAGCACCCTTTTTATCAATGGTGTTCTCATGCATCCAAATAAGTTTTTGGCTCTCAATAGCGGTAGTCAAGATTTCAAAGAAGTGAGTGCTAGCAATTTTATCTTTGCAAATAACCTTGAATACGCTCTTACCCTTATCGCGTAGAGAGACAACCCAATCCTCTTCTTCATATTCATCCTCATCCTTATCACCACGAGACATATTAGGTTCCATGGTAGGAGGTACCGTGGAACCCTTGGCCATAAGGCATATATGAGGACCGTGAGATAAAGATGAGGAGTTACTTGAGGCTCCTTTCAAGATCTTGTCTTGACCAATAGAATCTTTGGTTTCCTCTACATTGTTAGACACACAACAACTAGAGGAAATAGAATCATTTTTATCATGGCCACAAGACAATGCAAGCATATCATCATTAGATTTTTTCAAGCAACTTACACATGATATGCAAGGACTATCAACACAAGCATGTAAATCATTTGAAGTCGCGCTGGTTGTGTGTACCATGGCCGACGATTTTGGTCCCTCCGTGGTGCATGTCAAAACTTTTTTTTCTCGTTTTTGAGGCCACCTAGCCCGACGAAAGCGGCCAAAACGTCGCGTATGGTGGCCCGGGACGTGGTGCATCGCGAATTCTCGGGTTCGCCGGCCGAGTCAACGCAAATCCGCACCGCCGAGGGATGTAGGGCCCAGATGGCAGCCTCTCTGGCATTGTTTTTTTCTCGATCGCGCCATCTCGTTCAACGTTCTCCGATCGAGCCGTTTACGATGCAGGATCATGGGTCCCGCATGTCATCCTCTATGAACCAAAATTCTTTCTATTCTTGGATTTTTTTTTGATTTCTGGCTACTTCCTTTTCTTTTGATCCCTTACCGCCTTGAAACGTTGAGACCGCTGCTGCTAAATGGGACCCGCATGTCATCCTCTATGTGCAATCAACTTTCTTTTCTTGATTTTTGGCACCTCAAATTTGGTCACTTGCCTTTTCTTTCGATCCCGCCGCCTCTCAAACGGTGATACCCGCTGCTAAGGGACCCGCATGTCATCCTCTATGCACTATAAAACTTTCTTTTCTTGAATTATTTTTGGCACCTCATATTTGGTCACTTGCCTTTTTCTTTCGATCCCCTGCCGCCTCTCAAACGGTGATACCGCTGCTGCTAAATGGGACCCGCATGTCATCCTCTATGCACTATAAAACTTTCTTTTCTTGGAGTTTTTTGGCACCTCAAATTTGGTCACTTGCCTTTTTCTTTCGATCCCTGCCGCCTCTCAAACGGTGATACCGCTGCTGCTAACTGGGACCCGCATGTCATCCTCTATGCACTATAAAACTTTCTTTTCTTGAATTATTTTTGGCACCTCATATTTGGTCACTTGCCTTTTCTTTCGATCCCTGCCGCTCTCAAACGGTGATACCGCTGCTGCTAAATGGGACCCGCATGTCATCCTCTATGTACTATAAAACTTTCTTTTCTTGGATTTTTTTGGCACCTCAAATTTGGTCACTTGCCTTTTTCTTTCGATCCCCTGCCGCCTCTCAAACGGTGGTACCGCTGCTGCTAACTGGGACCCGCATGTCATCCTCTATGTACTATAAAACTTTCTTTTCTTGAATTATTTTTGGCTGCTCATATTTTTTCACTTGCCTTTTTCTTTCGATCCCCTGCCGCCTCTCAAACGGTGATACCGCTGCTGCTAAATGGGACCCGCATGTCATCCTCTATGTACTATAAAACTTTCTTTTCTTGAATTATTTTGGCTCTGATATTTTTTCACTTGCCTTTTCTTTCGATCTCATGCCACGTTTGAAACGTTCGGAGACCCTGGCTCATGGGACCCGCATGTCATCCTCTATGTGCTATAAAAGTTTCCTTTGTTGGATTTTTTTCACCCTCTGATTTTTGGCTTGCCTTTTTCTTTTGATCCCCTGCCCCCTTTGAAACGTTGAGTAAGCTGTTGGCTCAAGGGACCCGCATGTCATCCTCTATGTCCATCAACTTTCTTTTCTTGGATTTTTTTCACCCCCTAATTACTAGCTACTTTCTTTTTCTTTTGATCTCAAGCCGCATTACAAACATTGAGACCGCTGCTGCAAAATGGGACCCACATGTCATCCTCTATGTACAATAAATCTTGGATTATTTTTGGCTCTGATATTTGGTCACTTGCCTTTTTCTTTCGATCTCATGCCACCTTTGAAACGTTGAGTAAGCTGCTGGCTCATGGGTCCCGCATGTCATCCTCTACGAACAATAAAAGTTTCCTTTCTTGGAGTTATTTTTGACCCCTAATTTCTGGCTATTTGCCTTTTTATTTCGATCCCCTGCCCCCTTTGAAACGATGAGGACGCTGTTGGCAGGTCGGTCCCACATGTCATCCTCTATGAACAATAAAAGTTTCCGTTGGTGGATTTATTTTTGACCCCTAATTAATTTCTGGCTATTTCCTTTTTCTTTCTTTTGATCCCCTGCCTTGGAAACATTGAGGATGCTGCTGCCTCATCGGTCCCGCATGTCATCCTCTCAGAATGATAAATGTTTTCTTTTCTTGGATTTTTACCAACTGATTTTTTGTTTTTTTATTTTCGACCCCTGCCTTTGAAACGTTGACGACGCTGCTGGCTCATGGGTCCCCGATGTCAGCCTCCCGTACAAGAAACATGTGATATCTTGATTATTTTGCAGACAATAAACAGTGTATTTCGCTCTGAGCTATTGCAAACGGATAAATTAAATCTTTATTTTTACAACTTATATCTTGAATCTCCTTGTTTTTTGTTTTTGCGAAGCATAGGACATTCCTGTTTTTTTGAGAAAAATCCGAACTTCCATGTTCTGGAGTGGGCTGAAATTGTACGAATCAAAAGGCCCAGAAGGATAGTTCGAAGGCCCAGATGTCCAGATGCAGCCCAATTGAAATCTTTCTTTTCTTGGATTTTTTTCACCCCCTGATTTCTGGCTACTTCATTTTTCTTTTGGTCCTGTGCCACCTTGGAAACGTTGAGACCGCTGCTGCAAATGGGACCCGCATGTCATCCTCTATGTACAATAAAGTTTCCTTTCTTGGATTATTTTTGGCACCTGATATTTGGTCACTTGCCTTTTTCTTTCGATCTCATGCCACGTTTGAAACGTTGAGGAATCTGCTGGCTCATGGGACCCCCATGTCATCCTCTATGTACAATAAAAGTTTGATTTCTTGGATTTTTTTTCACCCTCTGATTTTTGGCTATTTCCTTTTTCTTTTGATCCCCTGCCGCCTTTGAAACGTTTAGTAAGCTGCTGGCTCATAGGTCCCACATGTCAGCCTGTATGAACGATAAAGCTTTCCTTTCTTGGAGTTTTTTTGACCCCTAATTTCTGGCTACTTTCTTTTTCTTTTGATCTCAAGCCGCATTTGAAACGTTGGGACCGCTGCTGCAAAATGGGACCCGCATGTCATCCTCTATGTACAATCAAGTTTCTTTTCTTGGATTATTTTTGGCTCTGATATTTGGTCACTTGCATTTTTCTTTCGATCCCATGCCACGTTTGAAACGTTGAGGAACCTCTGGCTCATGGGACCCGCATGTCATCCTCTATGTACTACAAAAGTTTATTTTCTAGGGTTTTTCACTCTCTGATTTTGGCTATTTCCTTTTTCTTTTGATCCCCTGCCGCCTTGGAAACGTTGAGTAAGCTGCTGGCTCATGGGTCTCGCATGTCATCCTCTATGTACAATAAACTTTCTTTTCTTCTAGTTTTTTTACCCCTAATTTCTGGCTACTTTCTTTTTCTTTTGATCTCAAGCCGCATTTGAAACGTTGGGACCTCTGCTGCAAAATGGGACAGCATGTCATCCTCTATGTACAATAAAAGTTCGTCTTTAAATCTTTATTTTTACAACTTATATCTTGAATCTCCTTGTTTTTTGTTTTTGCGAAGCATAGGACATTCCTGTTTTTTTTTTGAGAAAAATCCGAACTTCCATGTTCTGGAGTGGGCTGAAATTGTACGAATCAAAAGGCCCAGAAGGATAGTTCGAAGGCCCAGATGTCCAGATGCAGCCCAATTGAAATCTTTCTTTTCTTGGATTTTTTCACCCCCTGATTTCTGGCTACTTCATTTTTCTTTTGGTCCTGTGCCACCTTGGAAACGTTGAGACCGCTGCTGCAAATGGGACCCGCATGTCATCCTCTATGTACAATAAAGTTTCCTTTCTTGGATTATTTTTGGCTCCTGATATTTGGTCACTTGCCTTTTTCTTTCGATCTCATGCCACGTTTGAAACGTTGAGGAATCTGCTGGCTCATGGGACCCGCATGTCATCCTCTATGTACAATAAAAGTTTGATTTCTTGGATTTTTTTCACCCTCTGATTTTTGGCTATTTCCTTTTTCTTTTGATCCCCTGCCGCCTTTGAAACGTTTAGTAAGCTGCTGGCTACTTTCTTTTTCTTTTGATCTCAAGCCGCATTTGAAACGTTGGGACCTCTGCTGCAAAATGGGACAGCATGTCATCCTCTATGTACAATAAAAGTTTATTTTCTTCGATTATTTTTCACCCTCTGATTTTTGGTCACTTGCCTTTTTCTTTCGATCTCATGCCGCCTTTGAAAATGTTGCGGAACCTGCTGGCTCATGGGACCCGCATGTCATCCTCTATGTACTATAAAAGTTTCTTTTCTTGGATTTTTTTCACCCTATGATCTTTAGCTATTTCCATTTTCTTTTGATCCCTGCCGCCTTGGAAACGTTGAGTAAGCTGACTGATGGGACCCGCATGTCATCCTCTATGTACAATCAAATCTCTTTTCTTGGATTTTTTTACCCTCTTATTTTTTGTCACTTGCCTTTTTCTTTCGATCTCATGCAGCCTCTGAAACGTTGAGGAAGCTGCTGGCTCATGGGACCCACATGTCATCCTCTATACTATAAAAGTTTCTTTTCTTGGATTTTTTTCACCCTCTTATTTTTGGCTATTTCCTTTTTCTTTTGATCCCCTGCCGCCTTGGAAACGTTGATTAAGCTGCTGACACAAGGGCCCCTCATGTCATCCTCTATGTACAATCAACTTGCAAGATCTTGGAGCGAAAGAGCTTGTATAAGTGGGACCCATATGTCATCCTCTATGTACAATAAAAGTTTCTTTTCTTGGATTATTTTTTGCTCCTGATATTTGGTCAGTTTCCTTTTTCTTTTGATCTCATGCCGCCTCTGAAACGTTGAGTAAGGTGCTGGCTCATGGGACCCGCATGTCATCCTCTATGTACAATAAAGTTTCTTTTCTTAGATTTTTTTACCCCCTGATTTTTGCTAACTTGCCTTTTTCTTTTCGATCATATGCCGCCTTTGAAATTGAGGTCGCCGCTGGCTCATGGGTCCCACATGTCAGCCTCTATGAACAACAAACCTTTCCTTTGTTGGATTTTTTTTTACCCCTAATTTCTGGCTATTTGCCTTTTTCTTTTGATCCCCTGCGGCCTTTGAAACGATGAGGACGCTGCTGGCAGGTCGGTCCCACATGTCATCCTCTATGAAGAATAAAAGTTTCCTTTTTGGATTTATTTTTGACCCCTAATTTCTGGCTATTTGCCTTTTTCTTCTGATCCCTGCCGACTTCGAAATGATGAGGATGCAGCTGGCAGATCGGTCCCACATGTCAGCCTCTATGAACTATAAATGTTTCCTTTGTAGGATTTATTTTTTACCCCTATTTTCGGGCTACTTGCCTTTTTCTTTGAAACGTTGAGGACGCTACTGTCTCATGGGTCCCACATGGCATCCTCTCTGAACGATAAACCTTCATTTCTTGTTAACGACAGGTTTATCAGTATTATTTTCGCAGACTAATACAAGCTCTTTCGCTCCAAGATCTTGCAAGTTAATAGAATAAATCATGGAATTATTAGGATATGTTTTAAATTTCAAATCCACTTTATGAATTTTTGAAAATACCGTGATCTATGTGGGTATGGAGCGATCAAGGATTTTCATATTGGCCATGAGCAGTTTCAAAAATTGCAACCCAATAATTCAAAATAAATACAAACAACTTTTATGTAGAATCTCCGTGTTTTTGTTTTTTGCCAATCATAGGATCTGTGGTTCTTTAGAAAAGGGCCAACATTGCATGAGCAGAAAGGCCCATTTGTAGTTATTGGGCTTCGACAGCCGGAGCAAGTAGGCCTATAGCAAATACCTTGTAGATGGCCGTTGGAACCCAAAAGTATTTGTTGCCTAGACTTAGATGCCAAACTCAGCCTTATTGACATGAACCTTGCTATGCACACGACAATTTCACTCCGATCCGTGTACGAAACACAAGATCCAACCCTTCGTGTGAGGAAGCAGGTGGCAGCACACCTCCAGATGCTCAATCGTACATACGCATATCATATAGGAGTTGTCGTATGTACATCAGTTCCGTATTGACATGTTTTTTTCTTTGGTTCACATGTGGGGTCCGCACAGTCACCTAGGTCGCACATCTACTTCCTTGCTCGTAGTTGATGCATGTTCGGTTTGGGGATGGGGTGGAACCCAACACACCCCCGTGCCAGTGGATGTACTTTACCCAAAAAGTAATAAAAATTACAAATTGGTACTCGGACCACCTAGCGACGACTACAGACACTAGCACGAGCCGAAGGCGCGCCGCTGTCCTCGCCCCTCCATCACCGGAGTCAGGCAAAGCTTGTCGTAGTAGAGCTTGTTGTAGTAGACAGACGGGAAGTCGTCGTGCTAAGGTCCCAAAGGACCAGCGCACCAGAGCAGCAACCATCGCCAATGATGACAACCATAGATCGGAAGAGACTGACATGAAACCACACCAACTAACACGAAAACCGACCGGATCCCAGGAGATCCGACGGGCACACAACTCCACGCGCCCTCCGTCAGCGCTAGATGCACCACCGGAGCGAGGATAGGGCGGGGAGGACCTTATTCTGACTTCAGGATGTAGCCGCCACCTCACCATCCCAAAAAAGAGACTGAAAAGCAAACTAAATTGAGGACGAAAACTCCCCGCCGGCGAGGGACCGTGATCCACCACACCTCCAAGGCCCCAAGGCCACCGGAGGCGGGCGGTATCGCCGGCCGGAACCCTCGTAGTTGATGCATGTTCGGTTTGGGGATGGGGTGGAACCGAACACACCCCCGTGCCAGTGGATGTACTTTACCCTTTAGCGGCGAAAAAAATAGGAATGGTCCTCTCATGGGGAAACTCTCATTTGCAACTAGTTGCGCCCGCACCCCATTTTTTGTTGTGACACTTCTAAGTTTCCAAAAAATGCAAACTAAAATTCTAGACATACATTTTGACATATTTTTGGATGAAACTTCACAGATGCATAAGACACAACACAATGTATGTCTAGAATTTTAGTTTGCATTTTTTGGAAACTTGAAAGTGTCACAACAAAAATGGGGTGCGGGCGCAACTAGGAATGGTCCCTCTCATGAGTATGATCAACAAGAGGTGGCTATATTATAAAGGACGTACACACATTGTAATTATAGTGCTGAAATAAAGTCAATCCTAAAACAGCCATGCATGGGTTATAATATGAAGGCAACACGAAATACAAAAGCAGGGCAGTGTTCAAATAAACTGATTCAAACTAGTACATACTAAAAACAGTGTACTACTTCTCAACACTTCAATCATAATAAAAAAGTGTCACTGTTTTTTTAAAGGTAACACCGAACGGGCAATGTTTAAAGCAGGCTTAAACCACATAGCCGCTTGTCGGACACTATCCCAACCATCCTTGGGAAGGCTGATAACTCCCACAGTCTCACCTTCATCTGGCTGGAGGTTGCAGCGCAAAATTTTAGGGTATTGATTATAACGAATATTCCGGTATGCTGTGTAGACGCAGTTTTTCCTCATGAATGGAACCAATGTGCCATCAGGAGCTTTGGATTCACGCTTCTTCAGGTTGGCAATGATTGGGTAATTGAGTCCGAGGAACAGAGAGTGGTCGCTGAGGCTGTTAACCTGCCTCCAAAGAAAGTCCCCTGCACGTGCAGTAGATAAGGGATCCAGCTCAAAGACGTAGGTGGCAACAGGAGGATACTGCCGTAGCTGAAGCCCATTAGCAGCATAGGGAATGTCAGGAGGTACTTCAGCATTGGCAATCCCAATCTTGTTTACTGTAAGGATGATCATCAATCGCTTGCCATCAGCAGATGGAGCGAGGAACCACGCGTACTGCTGATCATCCACCACCGGTGGCGGGATTACAAACGGGAGCATCGGGTTTTCTGCAATATTAGAAATGGAGACGAATAGGGTGTTACTGGCAACCATATTCAAACAGCAGCATTGTTCATCGTTCATGCTCACAGTATAAATACGACTATGTAAGCTAAGGACATTGGTCATTCATGTGTTCAAATCGAGTGTCCAATATATCAGTTATACTGCATCCATCCCACGAAACTAGTCTAAACTTCGCCAAAACTAGACACTAGTTAGTGTATACACAGTTATATACTACCTCTGTCCCACCGAAAGTGTCTGAGATTTGTCCAAATTCAGATGTATCTAGACAGTGAAAGCATATAGATACATTCAAATTTTGACAAATATATATCATCTTAAGTTTAAGTCCTGTGCTGTAGTTAATTCCCTTTGTCTTAAGTGATCTATTAGAGAGCTTCCCTGTGACCACCCGAAGGGTAAGAAATGTTTAACTGTATAAGTGGATTGCCTAGACCTTTCATCAGTTCGGACTTTTGGTTGCGTTGGCTAGTCCATGAAGCTTGACATGGTGTCAGAGCCAGGGTCTCGAGTTCGAGTCCTGGCTTTCGCAATTTATCCTAAAATTGTTGTTGCCCCCTCGGAGTCCACGTATATGCCTCTTGAGCTATACCTCTGAGTCTTTCCACATGTTGACTTGTCTCCCATCACACGTGAGGGGGGTGTTGAATTGTATAAGTGGATTGCCGCCCTTGCGATCAGTTCGGACTTTTGGTTGTGTTGGTAGTGCATGAAGCTTGACAAGAAAGAAATGCTCTTTGTAGCTAACCCCAAGTCTGGTAACATTTGCAAAATAGGTATCAGATGCAGCTATCCATTCAGTAGAAGAATTTGCATTTTAGAGTTGAAGGTTCATAATCTCTTCTCTACTATTGATAGTAAAGGGTACACATGGTATTTGTTTACCTCATTTTCGCGTTCTAAAAAAGGTACGCTATATGGTTGTGCTAAGTTAAACTGATTTAAGTCTGTTCAAGATTATCGAAAATTATACTACCAACATCTAAAACATCAATATAGGTTCATATATTACAAAAGATATTTAGATTTTCTTTTCTCGAACACATGCCTAGTCGTGCATCATTATATATTAGAGCATACAGGGTTGTAGCAAGGCTACGAAAAACTGAGAAAGCAAAAGAAAGAATTATACAGGGGACTAGAGGCAGCTAACTTTGTTAGGCCTGCAGGTGCTAAATCTATATATATATATGAGGTTGTAGATATTAATCGTAAACTTACTCAAACTTAAATATCATTGAATTAGGAAAAAGATAACCTGAGTTATTTTGAATGAGGGGACGTCACAATCACTAATGAAAGATAATTGTGGGAAACTGAAATCTATTCAAGAAAATGGGAGAAAAAATGTATCAAAAACAAAATTAATTATACCATTCTGCAGATTGTTCACCGATATAAACAAAGAACTGTTTGATCTGCATGTAGGTACATCCAATCAAGGCTTTTTCCCCGATCTCTAGAAAATATAAGCTACGCATGTAATTACAAACGATTTTCTTCTATTTTTCTGTTTCTACGTTAACATTTGAGATACTTGTTAATTACATCCATATTCTGCAGTTGCATAGAGTTACTAATTCAGGAATGCATTCACATACGGAGTATACTATGTTTGCTGATGACTGACTAGTACTAATTCATTGCAAGCAACGGTTCATTCATATTCAGATAAAGGATGTGATCGTTAAGTCATATACTTATGAAAGTCCTTATGCATCTCTCTGATGCAGATGGCGGGGGTCTCTCGTCCTCCTTTTGGAGGCAAAATCAATTAGTTATATATGAAACAATGGGTGTAAAAGGTTATCAAAAAGGGTGCCTTCATAGTGCCACGTTATCTTTTGAGATACTGGTTAATTACACCCATATTCTGCAGTGGCGTAGAGTTACTAATTCAGGAATGCAATCACATACTGAGCATACTATGTTTGTTGGTGACTAATAAGTACTACTAATTCATTGCAAGCAACGGTTCATTCATATTCAGCAAAAGGGGGTGTGATCATTAAGTCATATAAGAAAGGTAAAATATAAACAAGGTAGTTCATGAATAACTTCATTGGTTAAGGCAGTGTATCATGCAATGCAACATAAGGACTGAAAAAATACCATTTGCGGTGTCCCAGAAGTACGTGGAGCCGTCAGTTTCGTCCACCGCAAAAACGTGGCCACGGAGTTCAATGGCATCACAGTAATTTGGATAATCAGGTGCAGGTGTAAGGGCCTCCAGCATTCTCCAGTCGCCACCCCCTTCAAGGTAGAAAATCGTTTTGTCGAACAAGGCGATGAGCTTGTAATCTGCGTACCTCCCACCTTTTGTGGGCACTTGGCAGATTACAATCTTCAACAAATAAATTGCTGGACCCCAGTTAAAAGAGTATGCAGGTCGATATGAAACAATACTATGATGAATCTTCGAATCAGGTAGGGATGGAAGGGGGATATGTCGCTCGGTGTAGACGTTCACGAGGCACCACTGGTACCCATGATGATCGGCGGCGGCGATCCAGTCGCCGTTCGCGCCAAGCCATTTTCTGTCGTGCATGAACGGCAGGGCGACAGAACGGCGAGGATGGTCGAGGGGCACCAGGTCGTACACGGTATCATGCAGACGAGATGCTGTCGCCAGGTCCCAGTGTTCACCGAACCAATAAGCAGGCGGAGGCATCAGCAGGCAGGGTTCATCCCAATGGTGCATCTTACCTTCATCCTTGCTGATCATGTCGTAGAGCTCCCTGGAACATGCAGCAAGTCGGACGGTGTAGGTAACGTCCAGATGCGCAGCGATGAGGTCGATGTTGTCGCCGGTGAGAGCCTCCAAGTGGCCGTCCCCGCCGCCCCGGCAAAGCCTAGAATAATCCATCACGTGAAGATGGATTTAGGTGGATGGCGGATGCAACTGCGCTTGGGGTTTTCGGAGGAGAGGGCGAGCGCTATGGAAGGAACGATGCGGCGCGCGGCCGGCCGGGGTAAGGAGAGAAAGGTATACGGAGTAGTACTAGTGATGCGGCGTGGTGGGGATCGAGATCCTGCGCGTGCGCGTGATTCTGGGAGGGTGAAGAAGAAGATTTTTTTTTTGTAACGGGGTGAAGAAGAAGATGATAGACATGCAAGGGGCAAAAACTAGGTAGTACTCTAGGCTGCTGCTGCGACTGGGCGCCGATTTGACTGTTGGTAGACTAGCACGCCACCCATCTATAAATTTGCGACGACGTTTGGTGCAGTGATGTCTCGTCACATCAGGTTGACCAGAGAGGGCTTTTTTTTACAGTTTCCATTTCGATATATTTTTCGCCAATAATCGTAGTTCTCTACATGCCAGAGACACGTACCTTAACACGTGGGCAGCATGCAACCGCGCGAGCACCAAAATGGAATGAGAAATGTTTTAGAGCAGAACTTCATTTTCAATGCCTTTCCTAGCTTGGTTTGGAAACCGGACAGAGCTTCAGTGACTTGATGCTTCCAAGATACATTGTGACTGTGTCCCACCATCTACCATCCATTTGAGATCCAACGTTCCAAACTATCTCTTATTTCGAAGCTAAAAAAGAAAAACTATTCAGAAAATTTTGAAAAAAAATCCAGTAATATGTAGATTCCTTGTTTTAAAATCTATGAATATTTCATCCCATTCGGATGACTAGCTTGTGATTAAATAGATTCTTACGTACTCGAGCACTAGTTTAAACTAAATATATATTTGCTCACAAACCTATGATTCAAATCGAATGAAACTTCACCAAAATATAAATCGAAATATGCATGATTTACTGGAAGTTTTTCAAAATTTTCATGGTCCATGGGGTCCTCCAAAGTGCAAGCTTTTTTTTCTTGGTTGGTACTTCAAAACCGAGTTTGGATGGTGGCAAGACTTGCACAAAGAGGATGTCAAAATTTTGGCCTTTGTGAACTTTGCAATCAACATCAAGTGTCGGACTCTCGAGAAAAAAATATGAGTTGGCGCCCACCTTTCTTTCAACCGTTGGTTCTCAATCCGAGGGTGGTCCAACTAGCTAACAAAATTGGCTTGGTATTCATGGTCTTGAACCAACGATTTGGCATGGCTTTCAATCGGTATGAGAGGTGATGTATGGAGGTGATTCATACGAGAGGGCAATAAAGAAATGTTTTGTCATCCTCGCAAAGCTAGTCTATTTGGAAAGAAATGAATAATTGGTTTTTCGCAACATTGCATGATACTAATTCATGATACTATGCATTGAAGGTGTTGTATCATAGACTAGTATCAGTCTACGATACTTCCCATTGTGACTAGTCTAAGGGCTCCTTTGATTTGAAGGATAGCAAAAACATAGGAATAGGAAAGGTATAGGATTGGAATGACATGTCTACTTGAATCCTATAGGAAGATGAAGTTTGTTTGATTGTAGCAAAGGAATTTTTCCATGAGGTATGAGCTAATGCTTTTTTCCTATAGGAATTACACTACAAGATTCCTATAGGAATTTTTCCTATAGGCTATGTTCCTATGAATCAAACAACATGTATAGGAAATTTTCCCATAGGAACCAAATCCTACACAATTCCTATGCAAATCCTTTGAATCAATTGCACCATGAACACTAGCTATGCACAGACCTCAAAAAACACTTCTCCATCATTCTACTATTCACACTTTCTTTTTCTAATAGAACTATGTACCATTGTTTTTAATATAATCTTGTGTCGAGAGTATATATTTCTAATTGTTTCGCATAAGCTCAAAGAGGGGTACTTACTTATGAGAGATATCTTTCAACTAATACGTTGTAGGAGTACTTTAATTATGTGAGCTATAGTGTGAAATGCTTACTAGAACGAGTACAAAAGGTGTTTGATAACATTACAGGCCACACGCCCAGTGTAGTCTGCATTGTAGGAGCATTACATCAATTTAACAACTACGGAGGAGTAGCCTAGGTAGAGATAACAGGCAAAGGAAATAGTTCAACAGATAGTACAACACAACTACGGAAAGGGAGTAGCCTAGGTAGAGATAAACATGCAAATGAAATAGTTCAACAGATACAAATCTTGCATTACAACACGAGTATTACATAAAGTACATCAGCCCTTCTTTCTGGACCTGTGACGCGAAGGCAGGTTCCATTGCCGGGCGTTGGCGAAGCTTGGGATGAGCCACAACGGAACCTGCCGCCATGTCCATCTAATGTTGGTTTGGAAACCAACAGTACAGTCTTCAGAATTCAAACTGAAGCGGCAAATTTCTGGAGAAGGAGGATATGCAAGGCCTACTGCATGGTGCGATGTGTAAACAGAGTTGCTTCTCGCCATATTTGGACGGTCATGTTCTGCCCCGTCTTCTACTGGAATGATAATCGGATAGTTCACTCCAAGGAAGAGAGAATATGATCCAAGGGAAATAATCCTCCTCCATGGCCTCGGTGGCATCAACTGACTGGTGTCCATGCTGTACACCTCGCAGCCAAGTAAACCCTTACCATACCCGCGAATAGTGCGACCATGACGACCCTCAGAGGTAGCAGCAGCAGGTAAAATCCGAACCAGTCCAGTATAATCCCGCCCGTCAGTAACGCCCCAGGTATGGACCAGAAAAAGTCTAGAACCATCAGGAGATCGTGCTAACCACCAGGAGCCAAGATTGTACCGACCTTGTTCATCAAGTTCTGGCGGAATAGGTGCCGTGCTGATCAACAAAGGACCTTGCAAAGGAAAGCACAGCTTGAAGTCAGTTCAGCAAAACTTGATTAGTTCATTACATACATGAATAATGATGTAGCTAAAATACTGCCTCCGATCCAAATTAATTGACTCAACTGGATGTGTCTAGCTAGATATGCACAAATTAATTGACTCAAGTTTGTCTAGCTAGATGCACTGGCTAGACAAAGCTGAGTCAATTTGATTTGGATCGGAGGGAGTACTTTATTTTGACTCAAAGGCATATCGCTGCTGATTTTGATTGAATATAGAGGGGGAAAGGTACAGGCATGACACGAAAACTGCACAACAAAAAGAAAAAGGCTAAAGCTAAATCTGAAACTAGCAGGTAATAGCGAAAACACATCATATGAGATGAGAAAAATTACCCCAAGAAAGTTGATTCCATGCATAAACTTCGCCTGTCTGAGTTACAGCAAATACAATACCCTTGTGGATGATTGCATCGGAGTAGCCGTACGCTAAGAACTGGTTGTCAAGAACTGTCCATCTGCTAGAAGCACAGTGAAGGACTGCAATTGCCGCGTTGAAGATGGCAAGAACAGAGAAACTAGTATAATTTGAAGCAGCTGTTGGAACTCGGCAAATAGCTATCTTCAGCAGTTGAAGATGTTGATCATTAGACTCGAACACAAGTTTATCCGGGGTGGATTTAAACTCACTTATTGGTGGTAGAGGAATCCGGCGACCAGTGTACACATTGACAAGCTCCCAATTCCAGGGGAACCCAAGAAGGGCGATCCAATCTCCATTCGCGCCTGCCCACATGCCCGTACCACCATCTGGAATCACGGCATCGGAAGAGATCCTGTCCAGCGGCGTCAGTTGGCACAAGGTACCCTTGCGATCTTTTGCATCATGCTGCTTGTCCTTCTGCGCACCCTCCTGCTTGAACTTGTGGACGCGGGAGAAGGGATTGTGCGCGGGCGGTACCTCAGTTTGGTGAGTATGAAGAACACAGGGCATGCCAAACGGCTGAGATGCAGGCAGAGCTACACTTTGTGTTGCTGAATCATGATAAAACTTGCATGAACCGACGAGGCTCGCGGCGGTGATGACATCGCATCGGGATGCGATTTCTTCAAGGGGGCCATCAGGAAACACCCAAGAACTGCCACTCTCATTGATCGATCTCGCCATTGGAAGGATGCGGTCAAGTGGGTGTGGGGGTGTGGGAGTGGGACGCTGGCGTTTGGGTATGAGGTATTGGAGGACAGTGCGAGCGGCAGCTGGTAGAGCGATATGGATAAAAGTCCACAACTCCTACTAGTACCATCAAACAGGTGGCTCGAGATGATCCGAAAAAGGCATGGCGGCGGTGGTGCAGGGGCTGCTGGTGTAGGCGGGGTCGCCAGAGAAGATGGAGATGAAGAAGACGGAGAAGCAGGCAAAAAAAACAATTTGAATTGAAATCAATAATACGAGTACTACGGGCGTGCCTTCTCTCTCTGGTCTCTGCTGCACTACTGCACCTGTCGTGAAGGCGTGTGACCCGAGAAGAAGCTAATGTACTGTATACTGTCCTTGCACGCCGTGGAGCTGTATTTTGTCTCATCAAATCAGCTCTGGACAGTTTCAGCAGAGAAAAGATCCTTTGCCATCATCATGATATATTACCACGGGCCCACGGCAGTGCACATTCATCTTGTACTACCATATACTGTACTGCTCTATATGTTGCACAAACCACCACTTGGACATTTTTTTTGCAGTTTCCACCATGTGGTGGTCTAATATGTTGCAAATTTCACCACTTGGTTATCTAATCAGCTAGTTAGTCATGTTGATAGCAAAATCGACAAGTGGGTTCAACATGTCAATGCTCCAATTAATGTTTTAGAAAAAATAAATTTTTCAAAATTCATACTTCTTTTATTTAGCTATTTAAAAATGCTTATTCATTTATTTCAACAAATATTGTGCGGTCTTGAATTTTTTTCAAACAAATATTATGGCATCGGGTTCGGGACTCCTGAAAAGGACTGGTCGTGGTACGGGAACCCGAAATGATGCCCACAACATGGTCGAAAGTGGCAAGGAACCCGTCGAGGTGGATGAACTCGGGAAACCTTGGTAGAGGTAGGGATCTTGAGGAGGCCATTAGGGTTAGCCTACCCCCCAATAAGCGTATGAACGAAAAAAATTCACATAAGTAGTAGCTATTATTAAAATTTCACAAATATTACGCGCTTGTTTGACCAAGATTTAAACAAGTTTAAAACATGAAAATGAAAAGGTAAGCCTGGATCCTTCTTAACTAGTCACTCTAAAATGAAGCTTTAATTTTGGGAGGTTTTTGAAATTTCCATGTTTGAAACCAAAAACCACTTCTCTTCATGCTTGACTTCATAAGACAAAGTTTATGGTTTTAGAGGGGTAGATACATGATTTGTCTTATTTGAATATGTCTAGCTAGACCTTGTTTATCAACTTTTGAATGCTTACTATATATATGTATGTGACATAAGAAAACTACAGTATGTGCTTTGGTTTTTCATTTTTCTGATTTTTTGGAATTTTGATGCACATTTGAATCTTGGTCAAATCCTAGGTTTGACCAAGATTTAAACAAGTATAGAACATGAAAATGAAAAGGGAAGCCTGTATCCTTCTTAGTCACCCTAAAATGAAGTTTTTGGGAGGTTTTTGAAATTTCCATGTTTGAAACCCAAAACCACTTATCTTCATGCTTGACTTCGTCATAAGACAGAGTTTAGGGGTTAGGGGTAGATACATGATTTGTCTAGCTAGTTTGAATATGTCCAGACCTTGTTTATCAACTTTAATGCTTACTATATGACATATAAGAAGACTATGTGCGCTATGGTTTTTCATTTTTCTGTTTTTTTATTTTATGCCCATTTGAATCTTGGTCAAATCCTAGATTGACTTCATAAGACAGAGTTTAGGGTTAGGGGTAGATATACACATAATTTTTCTGGTTTGAATATGTCTAGACCTTGTTTATCAACTTGAGTGTTTACTATATGACATAATTAAGAAGGCTATGTGTGCTTTGGTTTTTCATTCTTTAGATTTTTTGTCTGAATTTTTATGCCCATTTGAATCTTGGTCAAACCTAGGTTTGACCAAGATTTAAATAAGTTTAAAACATGGAAATGAAAAGGTAAGCATCGATCCTTCTTAGTCGCTCTAAAATGAAGCTGAATTTTGGGAGGCTTTTGAAATTTCCATGTTTGAAACCCAAAACCACTTCTCTTCATGCTTGACTTCATAAGACAAGTTTAGGGTCGATAGGGGGTAGATACATGATTTGTCTGGTTTGGATATATCTAGAACTTGTTTATCAACTTGAATGCTTACGATATGACATAGTTTAGGGGTTAGGGGTAGATACATGATTTGTATGGTTTGAATATGTCTAGACCTTGTTTATCAACTTTAATGCTTACTATATGACGTAAGAAGACTATGTGCTTTGGTTTTTCATTTTTCTGTTTTTTTTTGAATTTTCTGCCAATTTTGTTTGACCAAGATTTAGACAAGTTTTACACGTGAAAACGAATAAGTAAGCCTGGATCCTTCTTAGTCACTCCAAAATGTACCAATTGATAGGTGCGTTAACTTTGCTTCATGGAAAAAATAATGTCATGTAAATGAGTTAACTTGGATTTCCTACCCTTGAATCCATAGGAAACTTTGTTCTAATGCACTATAATAATCACCGAGTTTTTACACCAACAGGTCTGTCACTTACGTGTGGTGCCCACGCGTGAGGTCCCACACTTCAGTGAGCACAAGTCACGTGCAATAGGTACGCAAACTCCCAGCCATCTTCTTTGTCAAGAGAAGACGCATCACGACATCAGGATGCGTATTGGAAGCCTGTGGGTCCTTCTGGATCCTTCGGTTGTCCCTCTCACAAAAAAAAACAAATCTCTCTCATTCTCGGCCTCGCTCGCTCGCTCGCTCGCTCGCACCTCCTGCTCACTGACAAACCCTGCACAAAAGTCAACATCATCACCCAAAAAGGGGAGACACCATAATTCTCTCCCTTCTTCTCTCCTTCCGAGTGATCCCTCTTCCTCCGAGTTTCACTCGACGGGCAAACACACATGTGCTGCATAGTAATAATAAAAAGGTAGAAAAATCGACCTACGAATCTATAATTAAATAGGTTAAACTAGGGTTTTGCCCAGTACTACAGATCAAGGTTCAAAAAATCCAACTACGGGGTTCGAACAACCCCATTTCTAATCCAAGATTTTTTCGACCTCATCCAATGGCCTCAAACTATAGGCCGGGTTAGCATCTAGTGCAGTATGTGTGAGAATGTATGCACTATGTGTGCTATAACTTGTGTGTCTTTCAAATTTGAACCAAATTTGAATAAGTTTGAAATATTTGAAATGGGGCTTTTGGCTTAAACGTTTGAAACCCAAAACGACTTCTCCTCATGCTAGACTTCATAAGACCGAGTTTAGGGTTAGGGGGTAGATACATGATTTGTCTGGTTTGAATATGTCTAAACCTTGTTTATCAACTTGAATGCTTACTATATGACATAAGAAGACCATGTGCTTTTGTTTTTCATTTTTCTATTTTTTTTAAGAATTTTATGCACATTTGATTCTGGTCAAATCCTAGGTTCAACCAAGATTTAAACAAGTTTCAAGCATGAAAATGAAAACGTAAGCCAAGATCCTTCTTAATTAGTCACTCTAAAATATATGAAGCTTTTGGGACGTACTTTAAATTTCCATGTTTGAAACCCAAAACCAATTCTCTTCATGATTGACTTCATAAGACAAAGTTTAGGGTTAGGGGTAGATATACACATGTTTTTTCTGGTTTGAATATGTCTAGACCTTGTTTATCAACTTGAGTGTTTACTATATGACATAATTAAGAAGGCTATGTGCTTTGGTTTTTCATTCTTTAGATTTTTTGTCTGAATTTTTATGCCCATTTGAATCTTGGTCAAATCCTAGGTTTGACCAAGATTTAAATAAGTTTAAAACATGGAAATTAAAAGGTAAGCATCGATCCTTCTTAGTCGCTCTAAAATGAAGCTGAATTTTGGGAGGTTTTTGAAATTTCCATGTTTGAAACCCAAAACCACTTCTCTTCATGCTTGACTTCATAAGCCGAAGTTTAGGGTCGATAGGGGGTAGATACATGATTTGTCTTGTTTGAATATGTCTAGACCTTGTTTATCAACTTGAATGCTTACTATATGACATAAGAGGACTATGTGCATTGGTATTTCATTTTTTGATTTTTATGCCCATTTGAGAATCTTGGTAAAATCCTAGGTTTGTTGAGCAAGATTTAAACAAGCTTAACATGTGAAAATGATAAGGTAATTAAGTCTGGATCTTTCTCTTAGTAACTCTAAAATGAAGCTTTTGGGAGGTTCTTGAATTTGCCATGTTTGAAACCCAAAACCACCGTACTTCTGTTCATGCTTGACTTCATAAGACAGAGTTTAGGGTTAGGGGTAAATACATGATTTTTCTGGTTTGAATATGTCTAGAACATGTTTATCAATTTGAATGCTTACTATATGACATAACAAGGCTATGTGCTTTGGTTTTTCATTCTTTCGATTTTTTTCTGAATTTTTATGCCCATTTGAATCTTGGTCAAATCCTAGGTTCGACCAAGATTTAAACAAGTTTAAAACATGACAATGAAAAGGTAATTAATCATGGATCCTTCTTAATTAACCAGCCAGTCTAATTAAAATGAAGCTTTTTGGGAGGTTTTTGAAATTTCCATGTTTGAAACCCAAAACACACTCTCTGCTTCATGCTTGACTTCATATATAATTAAGACAAAGTTTAGGGTTAGGGGGAACATGATTTGTCTGGTTTGAATATGTCTAGACCTTGTTTATGAACTTTTGAATGCTTACTATATATGACATAAGAAGAATATGTGCTTTGGTTTTTTTTTTTTTTTTATTTTATGCCCATTTGAATATTGGTCAAATCCTAGGTTTGACCAAGATTTAAACAAGTTCAAAACATGAAAATGAAAAGGTATATAAGCCTGGATCCTTCTTAACTAGTCACTCTAAAATGAAGCTTTAATTTTGGGAGGTTTTTGAAATTTCCATGTTTGAAACCAAAAACCACTTCTCTTCATGCTTGACTTCATAAGACATAGTTTATGGTTTTAGAGGGGTAGATACATGATTTGTCTTATTTGAATATGTCTAGCTAGACCTTGTTTATCAACTTTTGAATGCTTACTATATATATGTATGTGACATAAGAAAACTACAGTTATGTGCTTTGGTTTTTCATTTTTCTGATTTTTTTTGGAATTTTGATGCACATTTGAATCTTAGTCAAATCCTAGGTTTGACCAAGATTTAAACAAGTATAGAACATGAAAATGAAAAGGGAAGCCTGCATCCTTCTTAGTCACCCTAAAATGAAGTTTTTGGGAGGTTTTTGAAATTTCCATGTTTGAAACCCAAAACCACTTATCTTCATGCTTGACTTCGTCATAAGACAGAGTTTAGGGGTTAGGGGGTAGATACATGATTTGTCTAGCTAGTTTGAATATGTCCAGACCTTGTTTATCAACTTTAATGCTTACTATATGACATATAAGAAGACTATGTGCGCTTTGGTTTTTCATTTTTCTGTTTTTTTATTTTATGCCCATTTGAATCTTGGTCAAATCCTAGATTGACTTCATAAGACAGAGTTTAGGGTTAGGGGTAGATATACACATAATTTTTCTGGTTTGAATATGTATAGACCTTGTTTATCAACTTGAGTGTTTACTATATGACATAATTAAGAAGGCTATGTGCTTTGGTTTTTCATTCTTTAGATTTTTGTCTGAATTTTTATGCACATTTGAATCTTGGTCAAATCCTAGGTTTGACCAAGATTTAAATAAGTTTAAAACATGGAAATGAAAAGGTAAGCATCGATCCTTCTTAGTCGCTCTAAAATGAAGCTGAATTTTGGGAGGTTTTTGAAATTTCCATGTTTGAAACCCAAAACCACTTCTCTTCATGCTTGACTTCATAAGACGAAGTTTAGGGTCGATAGGGGGTAGATACATGATTTGTCTTGTTTGAATATGTCTAGACCTTGTTTATCAACTTGAATGCTTACTATATGACATAACAAGGCTATGTGCTTTGGTTTTTCATTCTTTCGATTTTTTCTGAATTTTTATGCCCATTTGAATCTTGGTCAAATCCTAGGTTCGACCAAGATTTAAACAAGTTTAAAACATGACAATGAAAAGGTAATTAATCATGGATCCTTCTTAATTAACCAGCCAGTCTAATTAAAATGAAGCTTTTTGGGAGGTTTTTGAAATTTCCATGTTTGAAACCCAAAACCACACTTCTCTGCTTCATGCTTGACTTCATATATAATTAAGACAAAGTTTAGGGTTAGGGGGAACATGATTTGTCTGGTTTGAATATGTCTAGACCTTGTTTATGAACTTTTGAATGCTTACTATATATGACATAAGAAGACTATGTGCTTTGGTTTTTTATTTTTTTATTTTTTTATTTTATGCCCATTTGAATATTGGTCAAATCCTAGGTTTGACCAAGATTTAAACAAGTTCAAAACATGAAAATGAAAAGGTATATAAGCCTGGATCCTTCTTAACTAGTCACTCTAAAATGAAGCTTTAATTTTGGGAGGTTTTTGAAATTTCCATGTTTGAAACCAAAAACCACTTCTCTTCATGCTTGACTTCATAAGACAAAGTTTATGGTTTTAGAGGGGTAGATACATGATTTGTCTTATTTGAATATGTCTAGCTAGACCTTGTTTATCAACTTTTGAATGCTTACTATATATATGTATGTGACATAAGAAAACTACAGTATGTGCTATGGTTTTTCATTTTTCTGATTTTTTTGGAATTTTGATGCACATTTGAATCTTGGTCAAATCCTAGGTTTGACCAAGATTTAAACAAGTATAGAACATGAAAATGAAAAGGGAAGCCTGTATCCTTCTTAGTCACCCTAAAATGAAGTTTTTGGGAGGTTTTTGAAATTTCCATGTTTGAAACCCAAAACCACTTATCTTCATGCTTGACTTTCATAAGACAGAGTTTAGGGGTTAGGGGGTAGATACATGATTTGTCTAGCTAGTTTGAATATGTCCAGACCTTGTTTATCAACTTTAATGCTTACTATATGACATATAAGAAGACTATGTGCGCTATGGTTTTTCATTTTTCTGTTTTTTTATTTTATGCCCATTTGAATCTTGGTCAAATCCTAGATTGACTTCATAAGACAGAGTTTAGGGTTAGGGGTAGATATACACATAATTTTTCTGGTTTGAATATGTCTAGACCTTGTTTATCAACTTGAGTGTTTACTATATGACATAATTAAGAAGGCTATGTGTGCTTTGGTTTTTCATTCTTTAGATTTTTTGTCTGAATTTTTATGCCCATTTGAATCTTGGTCAAATCCTAGGTTTGACCAAGATTTAAATAAGTTTAAAACATGGAAATGAAAAGGTAAGCATCGATCCTTCTTAGTCGCTCTAAAATGAAGCTGAATTTTGGGAGGTTTTTGAAACCCAAAACCACTTCTCTTCATGCTTGACTTCATAAGACGAAGTTTAGGGTCGATAGGGGTAGATACATGATTTGTCTGGTTTGGATATATCTAGAACTTGTTTATCAACTTGAATGCTTACGATATGACATAGTTTAGGGGTTAGCGGGTAGATACATGATTTGTATGGTTTGAATATGTCTAGACCTTGTTTATCAACTTTAATGCTTACTATATGACATAAGAAGACTATGTGCTTTGGTTTTTCATTTTTCTTTTTTTTTGAATTTTCTGCCAATTTTGTTTGACCAAGATTTAGACAAGTTTTACACGTGAAAACGAATAAGTAAGCCTGGATCCTTCTTAGTCACTCCAAAATGTACCAATTGATAGTGTAACACCCCAACTTTTGCAACCTTGTTTAGTTGTCCATAGTGCAAAAATCAGGGGGAACAAAAACTTTTTCTAAAGACTAAATAGATGAATTGCCTTGATCTGTTTGTTACAATGAATTGCCTTGACCTGTGGGTAGATGTATTGTCTTGATTTGCTTGTTGAGTTTTGTTTTGAGTTACCCTTAAGAACAACACCTCTAGTGGTCAGTCAAACAACTCACCTAATAAAACACATGTGTGACTTAGGAAAAATTGTTTTCCTTCTTACTACATCAAACCTCTCTCCTGGTGACAACATGAGTGTGCCATCTTGATTTTTCTCTTTGTGGTACAAGATAGCTCAATCATCCTTAATTCAAAACTTGGGATCGTCTACCCCTAGCTACATCCCTCTCTTATACCCACTCATCCTTGTTGGTTTTGAGGCCATGTCGACCATCTGTGTTGACAGGCTTAAAATGTCCAGACTTTGGCAATTGATCTCATCTATACAACACCCTCTTCCACCTCCACGTCTTGCATGTCCCAACGGTTAACGGAAGACTCTAACTCTAAAGTCAGTTGTTTTTCAACCCTCGGAAAAACTAACCCAAGCCCCTATCTACACTGACTACCTTCAAGATCAGCTGGAGCATCTCTACTACGCCAATAAAGCAGAAACCCCAACCTTCAAGAGTGACTGCACCTCTACGAGAAGCCTTACTAAGTTGGTCTAACCTGGAGCCTAACCGCACTAACCTCGAGGCTATCTTCTTGAAACCCACCCTCTAACAAACCGTCTAACGAGTTGAGAGAACAATAGCGTCAAAGCCACGCTACATAACATGGTTCATCTGGTCCTCATCAAATGAAGCTCATGAAGATACCTCAAGACTCAAGATTTGGTGTAGTTACCGCTCACTTCATACCGGATATAAGTCAGCACCGACCTTCAAGCTGAAAATTGTCTTCGACGACCTTTGTTGCTTCATATGGACAACAACCAGGCGCTTCATCGACTTACTAACTTACCGCACGTTATATGGTCTAGTAAACACCGTGAGTGCCTCTTGAAGTCGTGGACTACACATCGCCCATGAAGATCCTTCAACTGATTACGGAAGATCGACGACTTCTTCAGAAGCCCCAGACAGAGCCACAAGGCAGAAGTTCAGAGTTTTTCTGAAGCCCCCGATGAAAAATCTTAAGGGTGGAAGACTTCGTCTTCCACTAAAAATTGGAGCTGACCCTAAAATTTTAAACCTTTCTAAAACACCGTTGGAAACTTGGGATGAACTAACTCCCTTGAAGCTGTGATTTGCACCTTACTCCCTGAAGATGCTTCAACTCAAGACGAGAGAAATATCACTTCTTCGAAAACACCGACAAGACCGTGGCCGAAGCTTAGAGTTTTTAAACCCCCTTAAAGTTAACTCTAAAAAGTTTTCAACCCTAAAGCACCGCTGAGTGCACTAACTCTCCCAGAATCTTGAACCCCCGCTAGGATCGCTTAGAAGCTACAGATCTAACACCTACATGGAGTAGTCAACCTCTTCATGAAGCTCGCCATCGGCAGGAATCCATCATGTCTCCCAGAAGATGAAGCAACGACCTTCTCGGCAACGGCACATCTACAGAAGAATGGAGTCTAACTTTAGTTAAACTTTACAACCCCTCTAGTCCTACGCTTAGTAATCTCGGGACGAGATTATTTTAAGGGTGGAAGATCTGTAACACCCCAACTTTTGCAACCTTGTTTAGTTGTCCATAGTGCAAAAATCAGGGGGAACAAAAACTTTTTCTAAAGACTAAATAGATGAATTGCCTTGATCTGTTTGTTATGATGAATTGCCTTGATCTGTTGGTGGATGAATTGTCTTGATTTGCTTGTTGAGTTTTGTTTTGAGCTACCCTTAAGAACAACACCTCTAGTGGTAAAATAAACAACTCACCTAATAAAACACATGTGTGACTTAGGAAAAATTGTTTTCCTTCTTACTACATCAAACCTCTCTCCTGATGACAACATGAGCGTGCCATCTTGATTTTTCTCCTTGTGGTACAAGATAGCTCAATCATCCTTAATTCAAAACTTGGGATCGTCTACCCCTAGCTACATCCCTCTCTTATACCCACTCATCCTTGTTGGTTTTGAGGCCATGTCGACCATCTGTGTCGACAGGCTTAAAATGTCCAGACTTTGGCAATTGATCTCATCTATACAACACCCTCTTCCACCTCCACGTCTTGCATGTCCCATTCTACCTTTGCAACCCATTTATTTAACTTCATCTTATGCCCTATCCAATGTTGCACCACTAGATCCCATTTTCCTCTTTTACCTTTGTTTTTCTTTATTTCAAGTTTAGTCTTCACAAAACCAAGTGTGGAAATGATTGTTTCATTATAGAACTCATCTACCCTTGAGATTATATTTCCCAAATTTATTCTTACCTTCTTTTAATAAAATTTCCAAACTCCTATTTAAGATTCTTCACAAGTTTTGATCACAAAACTACTTCTAGTTTTATCAAAACCTTTCAAATTTATTCTCTCAAAGTTAAATGGAAACTTTTGAAATATCATTTGTACTTCTCTGATCCATGTAACATCAATCACCTCCATAGCTTTGTGAATTGTTCATTTGATCAACTATGGCATTAATTCCCAATTCCATCACTTTTCTCCTTAGGATTTCTCTAGCCTTCACCCCACCATCTATTTTGTTTGAACCTACCTTATCCTAGTAATCAAGTGGTGAACCACCTTTGCATGGCACTAGGGAGGTGGCCGGCTATGACATGCCATCTCTCCATGCACTCCCTTATTCTCTCTCCCTCGCTATTTTAACTTAGCATCACTCCACGACATAAAGCCACCATCACCACCCCCATGCTTGATCTCCTTGGCTTTTCAAACTATTTGGGGAAGTTGGAGCCGGCCATGTGGTGTATGACAACATTTGCCATCATTTCCTTCTTTCGCGCTCTCTCTTGGTCAACTTTTGGGGAGCCACACACACTTGCACCCCTACTACCTCTAGCACCTCTGCAAACCCTCCACCAAGCCCCTCCATTACCTCTCCCTCTTCCCAATGCCATCTATGGCATAGGCAATGGAGAGCTTGCTGCAGGCCCTCCTTACCATCCCCTCTGTTGGCTCGTGTGCCTGCACCCTACACCACCCCTGGACATCATTAAGGCAGCCCTAGACAGCTTCTAGCCCTCCATCACTCCTCTCTCTCTCGATGGTCACCCAAACTCGGTCAAATCTTGGAAGGAGAGATTGCTGCAACCTCTCCCTGCCCTCCACCACTCCTAGCATGAGTTCCTGCACCCTACACTACCCAGACCATCATGAGTGCCTCCCTAGCTAACCTAGACTCCCTCCTCTCTACCTATCTCTGGGTGGCCACTCCATTTTCGGGCAGAACGAAAACGAACACCCCAGCCCCCGAGGCCGCGCCAGGAAGACGTCCTCGCCTCCCTCTTCCCGATGAACAGACTCCCGAGACCCGCCCTGCACTGCAGAGGCCGCGCCGTGCCCGCCATTGGGCGTGGTCACCGCGCTCCGCCATTGGCCGAGCTCGCCACCCACGGCCCCGTCCCGGCTATAAAAGCCCCCGCCCCTGCGCACTCTCTTCTCCACTCCAGACCACTCCTCTCCACCTCCAGAGACCCTGCGAAGAACGCCTCGGAGCCTCCCTGGCCGCTGCTCGATGGAGGGGAAACGCCGCCCGTCCATGGCCACCGTCGGGTGGCTTGGAAGATGGCACCCCATGCCGACCTCCTCTGCCCTCCCTTTTCTTTCCAAATACGTTCGCCTTGACCTGCTCGTCCTGACCCTCCCCTCTGCATCGTCCAGGACCGCCGGAGTCCGCCGCCGTCGCCATCCGTCCGGGAGCCGTTGCAAGAAAGAAGCCGTCGGGGAGGAGTCGCTGCGAAGAGAGAGGAGAAGCTGCACGCCCTGCTCGGCCGCATCGACCCTCCGCCACGTCTCCGCCACGTCGCCGTCGATCCTCGTCGCCGCCAGTGGCGCGTGCCCTTTTTCCGTCCGCCGCGCGTGCACGGGCGAAGAAGAGCCGGACGTCCTCCGTGCGTGCGTGCATGGGCCACGACGGCCATGCACTGGGCCCGCCCGGGCCTCTCCCCTCCCTTTTCTTCTTTTGTTTTCTTTTTCCCAAAACGCCACTGGAAACCCTACGGGCCGGCCCACTTTTCAAATCCGCCGGTCCAGGCTTTCCCGCCCATTTAATTCTTTTGAAATTTTGCACTCTTGTTTATTGTGTTAAAACCAGAGAACTTGAATTGTGAATAACTCACGTTCTACAAACCCAAATCGAGTGAAACAAATTGCATTAGTTCCGAAATTTTATTACCTTTCCAATGCCACAGGCCCCATATTTTTAGGATTTTTGTGCGATTTTTAATGTATTAAACATGATCACTGGTTATTGTTTAGTATTTCTAATTTCTAAATTTGAAACATTTACCTTTTTGAGTAAATCCAATTTTGTGAGCCTCGTTTTAGTACTGACCATCTAGAATAATTAGTGGTAGACCCTTTTCATAATTTTCGGTTACTATTTGTGCTAAGTGTGTGTCACATGAAATGTTGTACCAAACCATTTGCTTATTTTAAATCCTTGACCACCTCTTCTTTTTAAAAAAAAAAAAAGGTCAACCTATGTTTCATTCTTGCAAAACAAAACCCTCTGAGACTTAAAACAAGTTTTATTTGTTTTTCTTCAGTTTTCAAATATTGGGGTATATGGTTTACTTCCTATTTTTAGTGTAGTGTTTTAAAAATAAAAGAGAGAAATCTTTTCTACCTCTTCAAAAATGTTTAAAAATAAAGGATGAATGTTTTTGAGGCCATAAATGCGCTAGTCTTCTTGATAGTGTTATATATTAGGGGATGTTTAATTCATACCTTGGTGATAACCATGGAGGCAATTGCTCATTTGTAAAGCTCTCATGCCTTTATTTAGGAGGAATAAAATGGGTGTTCTTAAAATCAAATTTAAAGTTGAATTGTGATCCTTAGTATGTTAGCTCTTAGTAGAGTGGTTAGCTTTGATTGTTGATTGTTGAATGTTGTTTTGTTGGTGCAATGTGATTGATTGTGTTCCTTTTATATTTTCCGACGATAGATGCGAACAATTCCGGAGAAGAAGAAGAAGTGGTTCGGACAAGGATTTTATTTATATTGACGGGATTCTTATATTGATGAAGTTGAAGAAGTCCAGGGACAAATAAGCCAAGGCAAGCCATCTCTTGATCTCTGAATATTGAATCACATATTGTGGTTACTTTGTTATTATTATTGTCTCTCGATCTATCTTGTGTGATTTCTACTTTTGTTGTCGGAGCATGCTTACCGTGAGCATGTTTACTCTCTTTGGCACCTCGCCGACAAACCCCTTTTTGTGAATGGTGGTTGTCAACATCATGATCTTGGTGTACCCTCTAAATGTGATGGGTATGCCCACTTATCTTGTGTGTGTCGACCTCTTGACACCCTTCTTGAACCCCTTGTTGATGTTATGCATACTTACTCTCGAGTATGTTGAACCCCTTGTTGATCTTATGCATGCATACCCTAAGCATGTATAATCCCCTTGACACCTCAATTATCCTCTCCTTAGAGGTATGACGGCTAGCATCATGCCATTGATGTATCTTAGCTCCTACATAAAACTTTAGGTTGGGAACCCCTCAAGGTTTACCTTGTTGTAAATGTTTATGAAAACCTTGGGTAAGATAACCTTACCCAAGTGTATGGTTTATGAAGGCAAAAAGGATCTTGTCAAAGATGTTTGAGAAAAGGAATGTGTGTGTGACTTGGGTTTTTGAGAAAAACGACACATGGTTCTTTGTATTCGCCCGGAACAATTACACAGCGCAACCATAGCTACTCCAACGTGGGCACGGGGCTTAACTTGACGTTTGTTCTTCTTAGCATGAGGCACCGCACAACTATACAAGGGTACGGTTACCCCCGAGTCCGGGTTGTCGAGGTTGGGACAATAGTATAACGGGAGGCCTTCGGGGCTGACCCGTCCGGAAGACACTATGGGTCTCCTGGCTTGGCGGTGGAGCCACGCTCTAGAGGAGGTGAGCTGCCACGGTGCCGGGGAGGTACATACTCCATAGGGTAGGACCTCGTGTTAAGTCGAATGGGCGAAAGGTTATGTCCGGGTATCCGTCGTGGCATATGTCGTTATGCGGGGATGATGCCCACACGATAGGTATCCGGATAGTTGTGGTGAAAGTGTGCAAACTCTGCAGAGTCAAAACTATTCGAATAGCCGCGTCCGCGGTCATGGACGGTTGGGATGGCCGTTACAGAGCTGTGTCGAGTTTTGGTTTTGAAAATGATTTCCAAAGGAAATGTGTGTTGGAAGTACCGGAAGGGTACGGGAAAGATGGTGTGCCGACCATGTGGAGATGGTCGAGGAAAATGAAACAAAAGAGGGTGACCCTTCCTAGTGTTTCATGTAGAGGAACTCTTCTTCAATAGAGATATAGAGAGGTCTTAGATAAATTCGTGGAGTGTCCCCTTCGATTGAGAAGTTGGGATGCTATCTCCACCAAAAACATCTCTTCTCTTCCACATGCTATATCCACAAGAGAAACTATTCTTCCTCTCTTGTCTTCTTTAGTTAGAATTGTTATCACCTTCTTGATGGTTTGCGAGTACAATTCAAATGTACTCACGGCTTTGTCCCTGGCTATTTACTTGGCCAGACTTGGAGGAACACGATGGATGAAGAAGGAGTTGACGACGTCTATGCGAGCTAGGAACGTCTTCCCAGTCAGTTGCCTGTAGGGTTATGGCAGATGACTTGGGTACTGCGCTGCTGAAGTGATGATGCTACTCTGATGTTTAGTTAGGCCCTTCGAGGCTATTATGTAAGTATTGGTCATGTGACCATGTTGTAATTTTCTTATTCCGCTTTGTAATGGATGGTGTAATTTGATATCAGTTCGGTTATGTGTTCACGGCGCACTGATCATGGGATCGTGAACTGTATACATAACAGGGAATTTCGGACAGTTAGTCCGGGGTCCCCACAGAGCTGGTATCAGAGCTATCCTGACTGTAGGAGACCTTAGTTAGCATGGACGTTAGTTAGGTAACAAGTACTTGGGAAAAACTATTTACGAAACAAATTATTTCTTTAGTAGGAAGCATAGCTTCTACTCCTCTTATTTCTTCAAAGCTTCTAAATTCTTATCTCTCCGCTTTATTAAAATGTTTGAAAATTCTTACTCTATTGTCTCATCCACTTCAAACCTACATATTGGACGATGTCCCCAACTCAGACCGGAGACTCGAACTCAAAGATGGATCAATCCCTCGGGAAGACTCGTGTATCTCCAACGACAGCTATTGAAGATTGGATGCCGACTTAGCCGTGCACATAAAGGGATAAAGGATCATGTCTTTGGTTGTCACCAAAGTCTGTCAAAGATCTGACCTTGTTCCCCCGTGGACCTGCACCCTTTTGCAGTCGTCTGGGATCAAGTCCTCAGTTCTTGACTAGTAATTTTTAGGCCAGCCACCAGAAGTTGTCGACTTTGGGAGTACCTCAACAGCTACCCCTCTGAAGACCTCATGTCCCCGGGATGTTGAGACTAGAAGTTCTACGCAGTTTTCGCCTTCACCTCGACATCGACGACTCAACACTAAGCCGCTTCACCACCAACTGCTTCGAGAAATCCTTGTTGAAGCGATGTCAACAAGATGAAGACGTCAGCATATGTGACCAACCCCAAACCTATAGGATGGATAGGACAAACTCAATCGCTTCGATTGAGCTACCCCCACGTATTAGGTATCCCTAGATACTTAGAGTGCCTTGTTTGGTGTGCTGATTGCTTGTAGTTCCCTAGTGTGCTGCCTTGAGTGTCTTTTATCTGTTTGTTGTGTGTATATATATATATATATTTTTTATTTTTTTTGTCTTTCAGACTGAAACATACTCTTAGTGTGATAACCTAGCATAGAAAGCCTCCCTAGGATGTTTTCACCCTCACCTACCTCGCCGATGTTTTGCTAACTGCTAGTTAGTTGGATAGGTTAACGGAAGACTCTAACTCTAAACCCGTTAACAGTTGTTTTTCAACCCTCGGAAAAACTAACCCAAGCCCCTATCTACACTGACTACCTTCAAGATCAGCTGGAGCATCTCTACTACGCCAATAAAGCAGAAACCCAACCTTCAAGAGTGGCTGCACCTCTACGAGAAGCCTTACTAAGTTGGTCTAACCTGGAGCCTAACCGCACTAACCTCGAGGCTATCTTCTTGAAACCACCCTCTAACAAACCGTCTAACGAGTTGAGAGAACAATAGCGTCAAAGCCAAGCTACATCACATGGTTCATCTGGTCCTCATCAATGAAGCTCATGAAGATACCTCAAGACTCAAGATTTGGTGTAGTTACCGCTCACTTCATACCGGATATAAGTCAGCACCGACCTTCAAGCTGAAAATTGTCTTCGACGACCTTTGTTACTGCTTCATATGGACAACAACCAGGCGCTTCATCGACTTACTAACTTACCGCACGTTATATGGTCTAGTAAACACCGTGAGTGCCTCTTGAAGTCGTGGACTACACATCGCCCATGAAGATCCTTCAACTGATTACGGAAGATCGACGACTTCTTCAGAAGCCCCAGACAGAGCCACAAGGCAGAAGTTCAGAGTTTTTCAGAAACCCCCGATGAAAAATCTTAAGGGTGGAAGACTTCGTCTTCCACTAAAAATTGGAACTGACCCTAAAATTTTAAACCTTTCTAAAACACCGTTGGAAACTTGGGATGAACTAACTCCCTTGAAGCTGTGGACTGCACCTTACTCCCTGAAGATGCTTCAACTCAAGACGAGAGAAAGATCACTTCTTCGAAAGCACCGACAAGACCGTCTTTTTAAAATTTAAAGTTAACTCTAAAAAGTTTTCAACCCTGCTAAAGCACCGCTGGAGTGCACTAACTCTCCCAGAATCTTGAACCCCCGCTAGGATCGCTTAGAAGCTACAGATCTAACACCTACATGGAGTAGTCAACCTCTTCATGAAGCTCGCCTTCGGCAGGAATCCATCATGTCTCCCAGAAGATGAAGCAACGACCTTCTCGGCACATCTACAGAAGAATGGAGTCTAACTTTAGTTAAACTTTACAACCCCTCTAGTCCTACGCTTAGTAATCTCGGGACGAGATTATTTTAAGGGTGGAAGATCTGTAACACCCCAACTTTTGCAACCTTGTTTAGTTGTCCATAGTGCAAAAATCAGGGGGAACAAAAACTTTTTCTAAAGACTAAATAGATGAATTGCCTTGATCTGTTTGTTACAATGAATTGCCTTGACCTGTGGGTAGATGTATTGTCTTGATTTGCTTGTTGAGTTTTGTTTTGAGCTACCCTTAAGAACAACACCTCTAGTGGTCAGAACAAACAACTCACCTAATAAAACACATGTGTGACTTAGGAAAAATTGTTTTCCTTCTTACTACATCAAACCTCTCTCCTGGTGACAACATGAGCGTGCCATCTTGATTTTTCTCCTTGTGGTACAAGATAGCTCAATCATCCTTAATTCAAAACTTGGGATCGTCTACCCCTAGCTACATCCCTCTCTTATACCCACTCATCCTTGTTGGTTTTGAGGCCATGTCGACCATCTGTGTCGACAGGCTTAAAATGTCCAGACTTTGGCAATTGATCTCATCTATGCAACACCCTCTACCTCCACGTCTTGCATGTCCCATTCTACCTTTGCAACCCATTTATTTAACTTCATCTTATGCCCTATCCAATGTTGCACCACTAGATCCCATTTTCCTCTTTTACCTTTGTTTTTCTTTATTTCCAATTTTAAATCTTCACAAACCAAGTGTGGAAATGATTGTTTCATTATGAAGAACTCATCTACCCTTGAGATTATATTTCCCAAATTTATTCTTACCTTCTTTTAATAAAATTTCCAAACTCCTATTTAAGATTCTTCACAAATTTTCACCATAAAACTACTTCTAGTTTTATCAAAACCTTTCAAATTTATTCTCTCAAAGTTAAATGGAAACTTTTGAAATATCATTTGTACTTCTCTGATCCATGTAACATCAATCACCTCCATAGCTTTGTGAATTGTTCATTTGATCAACTATGGCATTAATTCCCAATTCCATCACTTTTCTCCTTAGGATTTCTCTAGCCTTCACCCCACCATCTATTTTGTTTGAACCTACCTTATCCTAGTAATCAAGTGGTGAACCACCTTTGCATGGCACTAGGGAGGTGGCCGGCTATGACATGCCATCTCTCCATGCACTCCCTTATTCTCTCCCTCGCTATTTTAACTTAGCATCACTCCACGACATAAAGCCACCATCACCACCCCCATGCTTGATCTCCTTGGCTTTTCAAACTATTTGGGGAAGTTGGAGCCGGCCATGTGGTGTATGACAACATTTGCCATCATTTCCTTCTTTCTCGCTCCCTCCTCTCTTGGTCAACTTTTGGGGAGCCACACACACTTGCACCCCTACTACCTCTAGCACCTCTGCAAACCCTCCACCAAGCCCCTCCATTACCTCTCCCTCTTCCCAATGCCATCTATGGCATAGGCAATGGAGAGCTTGCTGCAGGCCCTCCTTACCATCCCCCTCTGTTGGCTCGTGTGCCTGCACCCTACACCACCCCTGGACATCATTAAGGCAGCCCTAGACAGCTTCTAGCCCTCCATCACTCCTCTCTCTCTCGATGGTCACCCAAACTCGGTCAAATCTTGGAAGGAGAGATTGCTGCAACCTCTCCCTGCCCTCCACCACTCCTAGCATGAGTTCTGCACCCTACACTACTGAGACCATCATGAGTGCCTCCCTAGCTAACCTAGACTCCCTCCTCTCTACCTATCTCTGGGTGGCCACTCCATTTTCGGGCAGAACGAAAACGAACACCCCAGCCCCCGAGGCCGCGCCAGGAAGACGTCCTCGCCTCCCTCTTCCCGATGAACAGACTCCCGAGACCCGCCCTGCACTGCAGAGGCCGCGCCGTGCCCGCCATTGGGCGTGGTCACCGCGCTCCGCCATTGGCCGAGCTCGCCACCCACGGCCCCGTCCCGGCTATAAAAGCCCCCGCCCCTGCGCACTCTCTTCTCCCTCCGGACCACTCCTCTCCACCTCCAGAGACCCTGCGAAGAACGCCTCGGAGCCTCCCTGGCCGCTGCTCGATGGAGGGGAAACGCCGCCCGTCCATGGCCACCGTCGGGTGGCTTGGAAGATGGCACCCCATGCCGACCTCCTCTGCCCTCCCTTTTCTTTCCAAATACGTTCGCCTTGACCTGCTCGTCCTGACCCTCCCCTCTGCATCGTCCAGGACCGCCGGAGTCCGCCGCCGTCGCCATCCGTCCGGGAGCGTTGCAAGGAAAGCCGTCGGGAGGAGTCGCTGCGAAAGAGAGGAGAAGCTGCACGCCTGCTCGGCCGCATCGACCCTCCGCCACGTCTCCGCCACGTCGCCGTCGATCCTCGTCGCCGCCAGGTAAGCGCCTGGCCGCCCCAGCCTTTTTTTCCCGTCCGCCGCGCGTGCCTGGGCGAAGAAGAACGACGCCAGGACGTCCTCCCGTGCGTGCGTGCATGGGCCACGACGGCCATGCACACTGGCCCCGGGCCCCTCTCCCCTCCCTTTTCTTCTTTTGTTTTCTTTTTCCCAAAACGCCACCTGGAAACCCTACTGGGCCGGCCCACTTTTCAAATCCGCCCGGTCCAGGCTTTCCCGCCCATTTAATTCTTTTGAAATTTTGCACTCTTGTTTATTGTGTTAAAACCAGAGAACTTGAATTGTGAATAACTCACGTTCTACAAACCCAAATCGAGTGAAACAAATTGCGTTAGTTCCGAAATTTTATTACCTTTCCAATGCCACTGGCCCCATATTTTTAGGATTTTTGTACGATTTTTAATATATTAAACTTGATCTCTGGTTATTGTTTAGTATTTCTAATTTCTAAATTTAAAAAAATAACCTTTTTGAGTAAATCCAATTTTGTGAGCCTCGTTTTAGTACTGACCATCTAGAATAATTAGTGGTAGACCCTTTTCATAATTTTCGGTTACTATTTGTGCTAAGTGTGTGTCACATGAAATGTTGTACCAAACCATTTGCTTATTTAAAATCCTTGACCACCTCTTCTTTTAAAAAAGGTCAACCTATGTTTCATTCTTGCAAAACAAACCCTCTGAGACTTAAAACAAGTTTTATTTGTTTTTCTTCAGTTTTCAAATATTGGGGTATATGGTTTACTTCCTATTTTTAGTGTAGTGTTTTAAAAATAAAAGAGAGAAATCTTTTCTACCTCTTCAAAAATGTTTAAAAATAAAGGATGAATGTTTTTGAGGCCATAGAATTGCGCTAGTCTTCTTGATAGTGTTATATATTAGGGGATGTTTAATTCATACCTTGGGTAAGATAACCATGGAGGCAATTGCTCATTTGTAAAGCTCTCATGCCTTTATTTAGGAGGAATAAATTGGGTGTTCTTAAAATCAAATTTAAAGTTGAATTGTGATCCTTAGTATGTTAGCTCTTAGTAGAGTGGTTAGCTATTGATTGTTGATTGTTGAATGTCGTTTTGTTGGTGCAATGTGATTGATTGTGTTCCTTTTATATTTTTCGGCGATAGATGCGAACAATTCCGGAGAAGAAGAAGAAGTGGTTCGGACAAGGATTTTATTTATATTGACGGGATTCTTATATTGATGAAGTTGAAGAAGTCCAGGGACAAATAAGCCAAGGCAAGCCATCTCTTGATCTCTGAATATTGAATCACATATTGTGGTTACTTTGTTATTATTATTGTCTCTCGATCTATCTTGTGTGATTTCTACTTTTGTTGTCGGAGCATGCTTACCGTGAGCATGTTTACTCTCTTTGGCACCTCGCCGACAAACCCCTTTTGTGAATGGTGGTTGTCAACATCATGATCTTGGTGTACCCTCTAAATGTGATGGGTATGCCCACTTATCTTGTGTGTGTCGACCTCTTGACACCCTTCTTGAACCCCTTGTTGATGTTATGCATACTTACTCTCGAGTATGTTGAACCCCTTGTTGATCTTATGCATGCATACCCTAAGCATGTATAATCCCCTTGACACCTCAATTATCCTCTCCTTAGAGGTATGACGGCTAGCATCATGCCATTGATGTATCTTAGCTCCTACATAAAACTTTAGGTTGGGAACCCCTCAAGGTTTACCTTGTTGTAAATGTTTATGAAAACCTTGGGTGAGATAACCTTACCCAAGTGTATGGTTTATGAAGGCAAAAAGGATCTTGTCAAAGATGTTTGAGAAAAGGAATGTGTGTGTGACTTGGGTTTTTGAGAAAAACGACACATGGTTCTTTGTATTCGCCCGGAACAATTACACAGCGCAACCATAGCTACTCCAACGTGGGCACGGGGCTTAACTTGACGTTTGTTCTTCTTAGCATGAGGCACCGCACAACTATACAAGGGTACGGTTACCCCCGAGTCCGGGTTGTCGAGGTTGGGACAATAGTATAACGGGAGGCCTTCGGGGCTGACCCGTCCGGAAGACACTATGGGTCTCCTGGCTTGGCGGTGGAGCCACGCTCTAGAGGAGGTGAGCTGCCACGGTGCCGGGGAGGTACATACTCCATAGGGTAGGACCTCGTGTTAAGTCGAATGGGCGAAAGGTTATGTCCGGGTATCCGTCGTGGCATATGTCGTTATGCGGGGATGATGCCCACACGATAGGTATCCGGATAGTTGTGGTGAAAGTGTGCAAACTCTGCAGAGTCAAAACTATTCGAATAGCCGCGTCCGCGGTCATGGACGGTTGGGATGGCCGTTACAGAGCTGTGTCGAGTTTTGGTTTTGAAAATGATTTCCAAAGGAAATGTGTGTTGGAAGTACCGGAAGGGTACGGGAAAGATGGTGTGCCGACCATGTGGAGATGGTCGAGGAAAATGAAACAAAAGAGGGTGACCCTTCCTAGTGTTTCATGTAGAGGAACTCTTCTTTAACAAAGATATAGAGATGTCTTAGATAAATTCTTGGAGTGTCCCCTTCGATTGAGAAGTTGGGATGCTATCTCCACCAAAAACATCTCTTCTCTTCCACATGCTATATCCACAAGAGAAACTACTCTTCCTCTCTTGTCTTCTTTAGTTAGAATTGTTATCACCTTCTTGATGGTTTGCGAGTACAATTCAAATGTACTCACGGCTTTGTCCCTGGCTATTTACTTGGCCAGACTTGGAGGAACACGATGGATGAAGAAGGAGTTGACGACGTCTATGCGAGCTAGGAACGTCTTCCCAGTCAGTTGCCTGTAGGGTTATGGCAGATGACTTGGGTACTGCGCTGCTGAAGTGATGATGCTACTCTGATGTTTAGTTAGGCCCTTCGAGGCTATTATGTAAGTATTGGTCATGTGACCATGTTGTAATTTTCTTATTCCGCTTTGTAATGGATGGTGTAATTTGATATCAGTTCGGTTATGTGTTCACGGCGCACTGATCATGGGATCGTGAACTGTATACATAACAGGGAATTTCGGACCGTTAGTCCGGGGTCCCCACAGATAGGTGCGTTAACTTTGCTTCATGGAAAATATAATGTCATGTAAATGAGTTAACTTGGATTTCCTACCCTTGAATCCATAGGAAACTTTGTTCTAATGCACTATAATAATCAACCGAGTTTTTACACCAACAGGTCTGTCACTTACGTGTGGTGCCCATGCGTGAGGTCCCACACTTCAGTGAGCACAAGTCACGTGCAATAGGTACGCAAACTCCCAGCCATCTTCTTTGTCAAGAGAAAGACGCATCAGGATGCGTATTGGAAGTCTGTGGGTCCTTCTGGATCCTTCGGTTGTCCCTCTCACAAAAAAAACAAATCTCTCTCATTCTCGGCCTCGCTCGACTCGCTCGCTCGCTCGCTCGCTCGCACCTCCTGCTCACTGACAAACCCTGCACAAAAGTCAACATCATCACCCGAAAAAGGGGAGACACCATAATTCTCTCCCTTCTTCTCTCCTTCCGAGTGATCCCTCTTCCTCCGAGTTTCACTCGACGGGCAAACACACATGTGCTGCATAGTAATAATAAAAAGGTAGAAAAATCGACCTACGAATCTATAATTAAATAGGTTAAACTAGGGTTTTGCCCAGTACTACAGATCAAGGTTCAAAAAATCCAACTACGGGGTTCGAACAACCCCATTTCTAATCCAAGATTTTTTTCGACCTCATCCAATGGCCTCAAACTATAGGCCGGGTTAGCATCTAGTGCAGTATGTGTGAGAATGTATGCACTATGTGTGCTATAACTTGTGTGTCTTTCAAATTTGAACCAAATTTGAATAAGTTTGAAATATTTGAAATGGGGCTTTTGGCTTAAACGTTTGAAACCCAAAACGACTTCTCCTCATGCTAGACTTCATAAGACCGAGTTTAGGGTTAGGGGGTAGATACATGATTTGTCTGGTTTGAATATGTCTAAACCTTGTTTATCAACTTGAATGCTTACTATATGACATAAGAAGACCATGTGCTTTTGTTTTTCATTTTTCTATTTTTTTTTAAGAATTTTATGCACATTTGATTCTGGTCAAATCCTAGGTTCAACCAAGATTTAAACAAGTTTCAAGCATGAAAATGAAAACGTAAGCCAAGATCCTTCTTAATTAGTCACTCTAAAATATATGAAGCTTTTGGGACGTACTTTAAATTTCCATGTTTGAAACCCAAAACCAATTCTCTTCATGATTGACTTCATAAGACAAAGTTTAGGGTTAGGGGTAGATATACACATGATTTTTCTGGTTTGAATATGTCTAGACCTTGTTTATCAACTTGAGTGTTTACTATATGACATAATTAAGAAGGCTATGTGCTTTGGTTTTTCATTCTTTAGATTTTTTGTCTGAATTTTTATGCCCATTTGAATCTTGGTCAAATCCTAGGTTTGACCAAGATTTAAATAAGTTTAAAACATGGAAATTAAAAGGTAAGCATCGATCCTTCTTAGTCGCTCTAAAATGAAGCTGAATTTTGGGAGGTTTTGAAATTTCCATGTTTGAAACCCAAAACCACTTCTCTTCATGCTTGACTTCATAAGCCGAAGTTTAGGGTCGATAGGGGGTAGATACATGATTTGTCTTGTTTGAATATGTCTAGACCTTGTTTATCAACTTGTTGAATGCTTACTATATGACATAAGAGGACTATGTGCATTGGTATTTCATTTTTTGATTTTTATGCCCATTTGAGAATCTTGGTAAAATCCTAGGTTTGTTGAGCAAGATTTAAACAAGCTTAACATGTGAAAATGATAAGGTAATTAAGTCTGGATCTTTCTCTTAGTAACTCTAAAATGAAGCTTTTGGGAGGTTCTTGAATTTGCCATGTTTGAAACCCAAAACCACCGTACTTCTGTTCATGCTTGACTTCATAAGACAGAGTTTAGGGTTAGGGGTAGATACATGATTTTTCTGGTTTGAATATGTCTAGAACATGTTTATCAATTTGAATGCTTACTATATGACATAACAAGGCTATGTGCTTTGGTTTTTCATTCTTTCGATTTTTTTCTGAATTTTTATGCCCATTTGAATCTTGGTCAAATCCTAGGTTCGACCAAGATTTAAACAAGTTTAAAACATGACAATGAAAAGGTAATTAATCATGGATCCTTCTTAATTAACCAGCCAGTCTAATTAAAATGAAGCTTTTTGGGAGGTTTTTGAAATTTCCATGTTTGAAACCCAAAACCACACACTTCTCTGCTTCATGCTTGACTTCATATATAATTAAGACAAAGTTTAGGGTTAGGGGGAACATGATTTGTCTGGTTTGAATATGTCTAGACCTTGTTTATGAACTTTTGAATGCTTACTATATATGACATAAGAAGAATATGTGCTTTGGTTTTTTTTTTTTATTTTATGCCCATTTGAATATTGGTCAAATCCTAGGTTTGACCAAGATTTAAACAAGTTCAAAACATGAAAATGAAAAGGTATATAAGCCTGGATCCTTCTTAACTAGTCACTCTAAAATGAAGCTTTAATTTTGGGAGGTTTTTGAAATTTCCATGTTTGAAACCAAAAACCACTTCTCTTCATGCTTGACTTCATAAGACAGAGTTTATGGTTTTAGAGGGGTAGATACATGATTTTTCTTATTTGAATATGTCTAGCTAGACCTTGTTTATCAACTTTTGAATGCTTACTATATATATGTATGTGACATAAGAAAACTATGTGCTTTGGTTTTTCATTTTTCTGATTTTTTTTGGAATTTTGATGCACATTTGAATCTTAGTCAAATCCTAGGTTTGACCAAGATTTAAACAAGTATAGAACATGAAAATGAAAAGGGAAGCCTGCATCCTTCTTAGTCACCCTAAAATGAAGTTTTTGGGAGGTTTTTGAAATTTCCATGTTTGAAACCCAAAACCACTTATCTTCATGCTTGACTTCGTCATAAGACAGAGTTTAGGGGTTAGGGGGTAGATACATGATTTGTCTAGCTAGTTTGAATATGTCCAGACCTTGTTTATCAACTTTAATGCTTACTATATGACATATAAGAAGACTATGTGCGCTTTGGTTTTTCATTTTTCTGTTTTTTTATTTTATGCCCATTTGAATCTTGGTCAAATCCTAGATTGACTTCATAAGACAGAGTTTAGGGTTAGGGGTAGATATACACATAATTTTTCTGGTTTGAATATGTCTAGACCTTGTTTATCAACTTGAGTGTTTACTATATGACATAATTAAGAAGGCTATGTGCTTTGGTTTTTCATTCTTTAGATTTTTTGTCTGAATTTTTATGCCCATTTGAATCTTGGTCAAATCCTAGGTTTGACCAAGATTTAAATAAGTTTAAAACATGGAAATGAAAAGGTAAGCATCGATCCTTCTTAGTCGCTCTAAAATGAAGCTGAATTTTGGGAGGTTTTTGAAATTTCCATGTTTGAAACCCAAAACCACTTCTCTTCATGCTTGACTTCATAAGACGAAGTTTAGGGTCGATAGGGGGTAGATACATGATTTGTCTTGTTTGAATATGTCTAGACCTTGTTTATCAACTTGAATGCTTACTATATGACATAACAAGGCTATGTGCTTTGGTTTTTCATTCTTTCGATTTTTTTCTGAATTTTTATGCCCATTTGAATCTTGGTCAAATCCTAGGTTCGACCAAGATTTAAACAAGTTTAAAACATGACAATGAAAAGGTAATTAATCATGGATCCTTCTTAATTAACCACCCAGTCTAATTAAAATGAAGCTTTTTGGGAGGTTTTTGAAATTTCCATGTTTGAAACCCAAAACCACACTTCTCTGCTTCATGCTTGACTTCATATATAATTAAGACAAAGTTTAGGGTTAGGGGGTACATGATTTGTCTGGTTTGAATATGTCTAGACCTTGTTTATGAACTTTTGAATGCTTACTATATATGACATAAGAAGACTATGTGCTTTGGTTTTTTATTTTTTTATTTTTTATTTTATGCCCATTTGAATATTGGTCAAATCCTAGGTTTGACCAAGATTTAAACAAGTTCAAAACATGAAAATGAAAAGGTATATAAGCCTGGATCCTTCTTAACTAGTCACTCTAAAATGAAGCTTTAATTTTGGGAGGTTTTTGAAATTTCCATGTTTGAAACCAAAAACCACTTCTCTTCATGCTTGACTTCATAAGACAAAGTTTATGGTTTTAGAGGGGTAGATACATGATTTGTCTTATTTGAATATGTCTAGCTAGACCTTGTTTATCAACTTTTGAATGCTTACTATATATATGTATGTGACATAAGAAAACTACAACTATGTGCTATGGTTTTTCATTTTTCTGATTTTTTGGAATTTTGATGCACATTTGAATCTTGGTCAAATCCTAGGTTTGACCAAGATTTAAACAAGTATAGAACATGAAAATGAAAAGGGAAGCCTGTATCCTTCTTAGTCACCCTAAAATGAAGTTTTTGGGAGGTTTTTGAAATTTCCATGTTTGAAACCCAAAACCACTTATCTTCATGCTTGACTTCGTCATAAGACAGAGTTTAGGGGTTAGGGGGTAGATACATGATTTGTCTAGCTAGTTTGAATATGTCCAGACCTTGTTTATCAACTTTAATGCTTACTATATGACATATAAGAAGACTATGTGCGCTTTGGTTTTTCATTTTTCTGTTTTTTTATTTTATGCCCATTTGAATCTTGGGTCAAATCCTAGATTGACTTCATAAGACAGAGTTTAGGGTTAGGGGTAGATATACACATAATTTTTCTGGTTTGAATATGTCTAGACCTTGTTTATCAACTTGAGTGTTTACTATATGACATAATTAAGAAGGCTATGTGTGCTTTGGTTTTTCATTCTTTAGATTTTTTGTCTGAATTTTTATGCCCATTTGAATCTTGGTCAAATCCTAGGTTTGACCAAGATTTAAATAAGTTTAAAACATGGAAATGAAAAGGTAAGCATCGATCCTTCTTAGTCGCTCTAAAATGAAGCTGAATTTTGGGAGGTTTTTGAAATTTCCATGTTTGAAACCCAAAACCACTTCTCTTCATGCTTGACTTCATAAGACGAAGTTTAGGGTCGATAGGGGGTAGATACATGATTTGTCTGGTTTGGATATATCTAGAACTTGTTTATCAACTTGAATGCTTACGATATGACATAGTTTAGGGGTTAGCGGGTAGATACATGATTTGTATGGTTTGAATATGTCTAGACCTTGTTTATCAACTTTAATGCTTACTATATGACATAAGAAGACTATGTGCTTTGGTTTTTCATTTTTCTGTTTTTTTTTGAATTTTCTGCCAATTTTGTTTGACCAAGATTTAGACAAGTTTTACACGTGAAAACGAATAAGTAAGCCTGGATCCTTCTTAGTCACTCCAAAATGTACCAATTGATAGGTGCGTTAACTTTGCTTCATGGAAAAAATAATGTCATGTAAATGAGTTAACTTGGATTTCCTACCCTTGAATCCATAGGAAACTTTGTTCTAATGCACTATAATAATCAACCGAGTTTTTACACCAACAGGTCTGTCACTTACGTGTGGTGCCCACGCGTGAGGTCCCACACTTCAGTGAGCACAAGTCACGTGCAATAGGTACGCAAACTCCCAGCCATCTTCTTTGTCAAGAGAAGACGCATCATCAGGATGCGTATTGGAAGTCTGTGGGTCCTTCTGGATCCTTCGGTTGTCCCTCTCACAAAAAAAAACAAATCTCATTCTCGGCCTCGCTCGACTCGCTCGCTCGCTCGCTCGCTCGCTCGCACCTCCTGCTCACTGACAAACCCTGCACAAAAGTCAACATCATCACCCGAAAAAGGGGAGACACCATAATTCTCTCCCTTCTTCTCTCCTTCCGAGTGATCCCTCTTCCTCCGAGTTTCACTCGACGGGCAAACACACATGTGCTGCATAGTAATAATAAAAAGGTAGAAAAATCGACCTACGAATCTATAATTAAATAGGTTAAACTAGGGTTTTGCCCAGTACTACAGATCAAGGTTCAAAAAATCCAACTACGGGGTTCGAACAACCCCATTTCTAATCCAAGATTTTTTCGACCTCATCCAATGGCCTCAAACTATAGGCCGGGTTAGCATCTAGTGCAGTATGTGTGAGAATGTATGCACTATGTGTGCTATAACTTGTGTGTCTTTCAAATTTGAACCAAATTTGAATAAGTTTGAAATATTTGAAATGGGGCTTTTGGCTTAAACGTTTGAAACCCAAAACGACTTCTCCTCATGCTAGACTTCATAAGACCGAGTTTAGGGTTAGGGGGTAGATACATGATTTGTCTGGTTTGAATATGTCTAAACCTTGTTTATCAACTTGAATGCTTACTATATGACATAAGAAGACCATGTGCTTTTGTTTTTCATTTTTCTATTTTTTAAGAATTTTATGCACATTTGATTCTGGTCAAATCCTAGGTTCAACCAAGATTTAAACAAGTTTCAAGCATGAAAATGAAAACGTAAGCCAAGATCCTTCTTAATTAGTCACTCTAAAATATATGAAGCTTTTGGGACGTACTTTAAATTTCCATGTTTGAAACCCAAAACCAATTCTCTTCATGATTGACTTCATAAGACAAAGTTTAGGGTTAGGGGTAGATATACACATGTTTTTTCTGGTTTGAATATGTCTAGACCTTGTTTATCAACTTGAGTGTTTACTATATGACATAATTAAGAAGGCTATGTGCTTTGGTTTTTCATTCTTTAGATTTTTTGTCTGAATTTTTATGCCCATTTGAATCTTGGTCAAATCCTAGGTTTGACCAAGATTTAAATAAGTTTAAAACATGGAAATTAAAAGGTAAGCATCGATCCTTCTTAGTCGCTCTAAAATGAAGCTGAATTTTGGGAGGTTTTTGAAATTTCCATGTTTGAAACCCAAAACCACTTCTCTTCATGCTTGACTTCATAAGCGAAGTTTAGGGTCGATAGGGGGTAGATACATGATTTGTCTTGTTTGAATATGTCTAGACCTTGTTTATCAACTTGAATGCTTACTATATGACATAAGAGGACTATGTGCATTGGTATTTCATTTTTTGATTTTTATGCCCATTTGAGAATCTTGGTAAAATCCTAGGTTTGTTGAGCAAGATTTAAACAAGTTTAACATGTGAAAATGATAAGGTAATTAAGTCTGGATCTTTCTCTTAGTAACTCTAAAATGAAGCTTTTGGGAGGTTCTTGAATTTGCCATGTTTGAAACCCAAAACCACCGTACTTCTGTTCATGCTTGACTTCATAAGACAGAGTTTAGGGTTAGGGGTAGATACATGATTTTTCTGGTTTGAATATGTCTAGAACATGTTTATCAATTTGAATGCTTACTATATGACATAACAAGGCTATGTGCTTTGGTTTTTCATTCTTTCGATTTTTTTCTGAATTTTTATGCCCATTTGAATCTTGGTCAAATCCTAGGTTCGACCAAGATTTAAACAAGTTTAAAACATGACAATGAAAAGGTAATTAATCATGGATCCTTCTTAATTAACCAGCCAGTCTAATTAAAATGAAGCTTTTTGGGAGGTTTTTGAAATTTCCATGTTTGAAACCCAAAACCACACACTTCTCTGCTTCATGCTTGACTTCATATATAATTAAGACAAAGTTTAGGGTTAGGGGGAACATGATTTGTCTGGTTTGAATATGTCTAGACCTTGTTTATGAACTTTTGAATGCTTACTATATGACATAAGAAGAATATGTGCTTTGGTTTTTTTTATTTTTTATTTTATGCCCATTTGAATATTGGTCAAATCCTAGGTTTGACCAAGATTTAAACAAGTTCAAAACATGAAAATGAAAAGGTATATAAGCCTGGATCCTTCTTAACTAGTCACTCTAAAATGAAGCTTTAATTTTGGGAGGTTTTTGAAATTTCCATGTTTGAAACCAAAAACCACTTCTCTTCATGCTTGACTTCATAAGACAGAGTTTATGGTTTTAGAGGGGTAGATACATGATTTGTCTTATTTGAATATGTCTAGCTAGACCTTGTTTATCAACTTTTGAATGCTTACTATATATATGTATGTGACATAAGAAAACTACAGTATGTGCTTTGGTTTTTCATTTTTCTGATTTTTTTGGAATTTTGATGCACATTTGAATCTTGGTCAAATCCTAGGTTTGACCAAGATTTAAACAAGTATAGAACATGAAAATGAAAAGGGAAGCCTGCATCCTTCTTAGTCACCCTAAAATGAAGTTTTTGGGAGGTTTTTGAAATTTCCATGTTTGAAACCCAAAACCACTTATCTTCATGCTTGACTTCGTCATAAGACAGAGTTTAGGGGTTAGGGGGTAGATACATGATTTGTCTAGCTAGTTTGAATATGTCCAGACCTTGTTTATCAACTTTAATGCTTACTATATGACATATAAGAAGACTATGTGCGCTTTGGTTTTTCATTTTTCTGTTTTTTTATTTTATGCCCATTTGAATCTTGGTCAAATCCTAGATTGACTTCATAAGACAGAGTTTAGGGTTAGGGGTAGATATACACATAATTTTTCTGGTTTGAATATGTATAGACCTTGTTTATCAACTTGAGTGTTTACTATATGACATAATTAAGAAGGCTATGTGCTTTGGTTTTTCATTCTTTAGATTTTTTGTCTGAATTTTTATGCCCATTTGAATCTTGGTCAAATCCTAGGTTTGACCAAGATTTAAATAAGTTTAAAACATGGAAATGAAAAGGTAAGCATCGATCCTTCTTAGTCGCTCTAAAATGAAGCTGAATTTTGGGAGGTTTTTGAAATTTCCATGTTTGAAACCCAAAACCACTTCTCTTCATGCTTGACTTCATAAGACGAAGTTTAGGGTCGATAGGGGGTAGATACATGATTTGTCTTGTTTGAATATGTCTAGACCTTGTTTATCAACTTGAATGCTTACTATATGACATAACAAGGCTATGTGCTTTGGTTTTTCATTCTTTCGATTTTTTCTGAATTTTTATGCCCATTTGAATCTTGGTCAAATCCTAGGTTCGACCAAGATTTAAACAAGTTTAAAACATGACAATGAAAAGGTAATTAATCATGGATCCTTCTTAATTAACCAGCCAGTCTAATTAAAATGAAGCTTTTTGGGAGGTTTTTGAAATTTCCATGTTTGAAACCCAAAACCACACTTCTCTGCTTCATGCTTGACTTCATATATAATTAAGACAAAGTTTAGGGTTAGGGGGAACATGATTTGTCTGGTTTGAATATGTCTAGACCTTGTTTATGAACTTTTGAATGCTTACTATATATGACATAAGAAGACTATGTGCTTTGGTTTTTTATTTTTTTATTTTTTATTTTATGCCCATTTGAATATTGGTCAAATCCTAGGTTTGACCAAGATTTAAACAAGTTCAAAACATGAAAATGAAAAGGTATATAAGCCTGGATCCTTCTTAACTAGTCACTCTAAAATGAAGCTTTAATTTTGGGAGGTTTTTGAAATTTCCATGTTTGAAACCAAAAACCACTTCTCTTCATGCTTGACTTCATAAGACAAAGTTTATGGTTTTAGAGGGGTAGATACATGATTTGTCTTATTTGAATATGTCTAGCTAGACCTTGTTTATCAACTTTTGAATGCTTACTATATATATGTATGTGACATAAGAAAAACTATGTGCTTTGGTTTTTCATTTTTCTGATTTTTTTGGAATTTTGATGCACATTTGAATCTTGGTCAAATCCTAGGTTTGACCAAGATTTAAACAAGTATAGAACATGAAAATGAAAAGGGAAGCCTGTATCCTTCTTAGTCACCCTAAAATGAAGTTTTTGGGAGGTTTTTGAAATTTCCATGTTTGAAACCCAAAACCACTTATCTTCATGCTTGACTTCGTCATAAGACAGAGTTTAGGGGTTAGGGGGTAGATACATGATTTGTCTAGCTAGTTTGAATATGTCCAGACCTTGTTTATCAACTTTAATGCTTACTATATGACATATAAGAAGACTATGTGCGCTTTGGTTTTTCATTTTTCTGTTTTTTTATTTTATGCCCATTTGAATCTTGGTCAAATCCTAGATTGACTTCATAAGACAGAGTTTAGGGTTAGGGGTAGATATACACATGATTTTTCTGGTTTGAATATGTCTAGACCTTGTTTATCAACTTGAGTGTTTACTATATGACATAATTAAGAAGGCTATGTGTGCTTTGGTTTTTCATTCTTTAGATTTTTTTCTGAATTTTTATGCCCATTTGAATCTTGGTCAAATCCTAGGTTTGACCAAGATTTAAATAAGTTTAAAACATGGAAATGAAAAGGTAAGCATCGATCCTTCTTAGTCGCTCTAAAATGAAGCTGAATTTTGGGGTTTTTTGAAATTTCCATGTTTGAAACCCAAAACCACTTCTCTTCATGCTTGACTTCATAAGACGAAGTTTAGGGTCGATAGGGGGTAGATACATGATTTGTCTGGTTTGAATATATCTAGAACTTGTTTATCAACTTGAATGCTTACGATATGACATAGTTTAGGGGTTAGCGGGTAGATACATGATTTGTATGGTTTGAATATGTCTAGACCTTGTTTATCAACTTTAATGCTTACTATATGACATAAGAAGACTATGTGCTTTGGTTTTTCATTTTTCTGTTTTTTTTGAATTTTCTGCCAATTTTGTTTGACCAAGATTTAGACAAGTTTTACACGTGAAAACGAATAAGTAAGCCTGGATCCTTCTTAGTCACTCCAAAATGTACCAATTGATAGGTGCGTTAACTTTGCTTCATGGAAAAAATAATGTCATGTAAATGAGTTAACTTGGATTTCCTACCCTTGAATCCATAGGAAACTTTGTTCTAATGCACTATAATAATCAACCGAGTTTTTACACCAACAGGTCTGTCACTTACGTGTGGTGCCCACGCGTGAGGTCCCACACTTCAGTGAGCACAAGTCACGTGCAATAGGTACGCAAACTCCCAGCCATCTTCTTTGTCAAGAGAAGACGCATCACGGCATCAGGATGCGTATTGGAAGTCTGTGGGTCCTTCTGGATCCTTCGGTTGTCCCTCTCACAAAAAAAACAAATCTCTCTCATTCTCGGCCTCGCTCGACTCGCTCGCTCGCTCGCTCGCACCTCCTGCTCACTGACAAACCCTGCACAAAAGTCAACATCATCACCCGAAAAAGGGGAGACACCATAATTCTCTCCCTTCTTCTCTCCTTCCGAGTGATCCCTCTTCCTCCGAGTTTCACTCGACGGGCAAACACACATGTGCTGCATAGTAATAATAAAAAGGTAGAAAAATCGACCTACGAATCTATAATTAAATAGGTTAAACTAGGGTTTTGCCCAGTACTACAGATCAAGGTTCAAAAAATCCAACTACGGGGTTCGAACAACCCCATTTCTAATCCAAGATTTTTTCGACCTCATCCAATGGCCTCAAACTATAGGCCGGGTTAGCATCTAGTGCAGTATGTGTGAGAATGTATGCACTATGTGTGCTATAACTTGTGTGTCTTTCAAATTTGAACCAAATTTGAATAAGTTTGAAATATTTGAAATGGGGCTTTTGGCTTAAACGTTTGAAACCCAAAACGACTTCTCCTCATGCTAGACTTCATAAGACCGAGTTTAGGGTTAGGGGGTAGATACATGATTTGTCTGGTTTGAATATGTCTAAACCTTGTTTATCAACTTGAATGCTTACTATATGACATAAGAAGACCATGTGCTTTTGTTTTTCATTTTTCTATTTTTTTAAGAATTTTATGCACATTTGATTCTGGTCAAATCCTAGGTTCAACCAAGATTTAAACAAGTTTCAAGCATGAAAATGAAAACGTAAGCCAAGATCCTTCTTAATTAGTCACTCTAAAATATATGAAGCTTTTGGGACGTACTTTAAATTTCCATGTTTGAAACCCAAAACCAATTCTCTTCATGATTGACTTCATAAGACAAAGTTTAGGGTTAGGGGTAGATATACACATGTTTTTTCTGGTTTGAATATGTCTAGACCTTGTTTATCAACTTGAGTGTTTACTATATGACATAATTAAGAAGGCTATGTGCTTTGGTTTTTCATTCTTTAGATTTTTTGTCTGAATTTTTATGCCCATTTGAATCTTGGTCAAATCCTAGGTTTGACCAAGATTTAAATAAGTTTAAAACATGGAAATTAAAAGGTAAGCATCGATCCTTCTTAGTCGCTCTAAAATGAAGCTGAATTTTGGGAGGTTTTTGAAATTTCCATGTTTGAAACCCAAAACCACACTTCTCTGCTTCATGCTTGACTTCATATATAATTAAGACAAAGTTTAGGGTTAGTGGGTACATGATTTGTCTGGTTTGAATATGTCTAGACCTTGTTTATGAACTTGAATGCTTACTATATGACATAAGAAGACTATGTGCTTTGGTTTTTTATTTTATTTATTTTTTATTTTATGCCCATTTGAATATTGGTCAAATCCTAGGTTTGACCAAGATTTAAACAAGTTTAAAACATGAAAATGAAAAGGTAAGCCTGGATCCTTCTTAACTAGTCACTCTAAAATGAAGCTTTAATTTTGGGAGGTTTTTGAAATTTCCATCTTTGAAACCCAAAACCACTTCTCTTCATGCTTGACTTCATAAGACGAGTTTAGGGTCGATAGGTGGTAGATACATGATTTGTATGGTTTGAATATGTCTAGACCATGTTTATCAACTTTAATGCTTACTATATGACATAAGAAGACTATGTGCTTTGGTTTTTCATTTTTCTGATTTTTTTAGAATTTTGATGCACATTTGAATCTTGGTCAAATCCTAGGTTTGACCAAGATTTAAACAAGTATATATAGAACATGAAAATGAAAAGGGAAGCCTGTATCCTTCTTAGTCACCCTAAAATGAAGTTTTTGGGAGGTTTTTGAAATTTCCATGTTTGAAACCCAAAACCACTTATCTTCATGCTTGAGCAAGATTTGACCAAGATTTAAACAAGTTTAAATCATGAAAATGGAAAGGTAAGCCTGGATCCTTCTTAGTCGCTCTAAAATGAAGCTTTTGGGATGTTCTTGAAATTTCCATGTTTGAAACCCGGCCAAAACGACTTTTCTTCATGCTAGACTTCATAAGATCGACACGGGGTACATACATGATTTGTCTGGTTTGGATATATCTAGACCTTGTTTATCAACTTGAATGCTTACGATATGACATAAGAACACTATGTGCTTTTTGTTTTTCATTTTTTGTGCCCATTTGTATATCTTGGTCAAATCCTAGGTTTGACCAAGATTTAAACAAGTTTAAAACATGAAAATGAAAAGGGAAACATGTATCCTTCTTAGTCACTCTAAAATGAAGTTTTTGGGAGGTTTTTGAAATTTCCATGTTTGAAACCTAAAACCACTTCTCTTCATGCTTGACTTCATAAGACAGAGTTTAGGGTTAGAGGGGTAGATACATGATTTGTCTTATTTGAATATGTCTAGCTAGACCTTGTTTATCAACTTTTGAATTCTTACTATATATATGTGACATAAGAAGACTATGTGCTTTTGTTTTTCATTTTTCCGATTTTTTTAATTTTATGCCCATTTAAATCTTGGTCAAATCCTAGGTTTGACAATGATTTAAACAAGTTTCAAATATGAAAATGAAAAGGTAAGCATGGATCCTTCTTAGTCACTCTAAAATGAAGCTTTTGATAGGTTTTTGAAATTTCCATATTTGAAACCCAAAACCACTTCTCTTCATGCTTGACTACATAAGACAAAGTTTAGGGTTAGGGGGTAGATACATGATTTTTCTTGTTTGAATATGTCTAGACCCTTGTTTATCAACTTTAATGCTTACTATATGACATAAGAAAACTATGTGCTTTGGTTTTTCATTTTTCTGATTTTTTTGGAATTTTGATGCACATTTGAATCTTGGTCAAATCCTAGGTTTGACCAAGATTTAAACAAGTATAGAACATGAAAATGAAAAGGGAAGCATGTATCCTTCTTAGTCACCCTAAAATGAAGTTTTTGGGAGGTTTTTGAAATTTCCATGTTTGAAACCCAAAACCACTTAATCTTCATGCTTGACTTCGTCATAAGACAGAGTTTAGGGGTTAGGGGGTAGATACATGATTTGTCTAGTTTGAATATGTCTAGACCTTGTTTACCAACTTTAATGCTTACTATATGACATATAAGAAGACTATGTGCGCTTTGGTTTTTCATTTTTTCATTTTTTTATTTTATGCCCATTTGAATCGTGGTCAAATCCTAGATTTGACCAAGATTTAAACAAGTTTAAAACATGAAAATGGAAAGGTAAGCCTGGATCCTTCTTAGTCGCTCTAAAATGAAGCTTTTGGGATGATTTTGAAATTTCCATGTTTGAAACCCAAAACCAATTCTCTTCATGCATGCTTGACTTCATAAGACAGAGTTTAGGGTTAGGGGGTTAGATACATTATTTGTCTAGTTTGAATATGTCTAGACTTTGTATATCAACTTGAATATATTATTGTACCATGTCTCCACACAGCCCAAAATGCACATATTTTCAAAAGTTTTCATGCATGAGTACTTGTAACTAGTAAAAATAGAAAGTAAAAATAGGAACCCCATGTATGAAGGATACTAAAAAGAACTCTTTCACATTTTTTGGTATAGATTATGAGTTTGCTTGGCTTCATACACAAGTGAGTACATGTCATGCAAAAATTAACACGAAATTTAGTTATCATGACCCATTTTTGGCAGGCATTGTGCATATCGCCTTGAGAAACATCTTTGCGAGCTAGTGTATTAAACGTTTATTCACATATAATGGATTTTTTACTTTATTAGTGCACACAATGACAGAATCGGCCAAATGTGTATGATTTTTGTGAAGGTGCTAGAAAAACAAGATGCACTACGATGAAGCATGAAAGGAGGCAAGGGGAGGGATAGTGAAGAGGTGGGAGAGACCGAGAGATGAACCGCAAGGTAATTAAAAAATTGGGGCCAAAACGATTCCAACTTCCTAGGCATTGACCAACTTTGCCCCTCTTAACCCAACGTGGCAGTGAACCCGTATAAGCAACAATCGACATAGCTATGGCCTTCCGACTTGGCTCTGGTCGCCGCGCGCGTAGTCCTACCACCGACGAGGAAGCGGAGCATCAGCGCCGCCTTCGCTTCGTCCATCGCGCACCAAGGCATAACCCGCCCGCTCTGCACTGGCCGGTTGTTCAGCCCGCGGCGGCGGCGCTGGCCGTGGAGCCCCTCGCCAGCCGCTTCCCGTGCGGGCCGATGGATGCAGAGGCAGGGATCTCCCACGCAACCCCGCATGCGACGCCCGCTCGGCCCTGGCCGGCTTTTCCGCCCGCGCATGCCGCATGGTTTTCTTTGCCAGCAGGTGAGATCCCCTTCCCGGCCGGCGCGAACGATGCGGAGGCAGGGAGCTCCCGTGGCCAGCCGCCTAATCCGACCGCACTTCAGGCGGTGCCGGCCGTGGAGCCAGGCCGTTCTTTCGAAGCGCATCACGGCGACGCCCTTTGCAGGAGCAACACCGCCAAGGAGCTCGTATATAACGTGATGTTCCCGGCACTCTATAGATGCCGGGATGCTCTGCAAGCTTTCGTGCAGGCTAAGAATGCGGCGGCTGCAAATCCCAGGGACGCAGCATTGCAGCGGCGCGCCGATGAGGCTAAGGTGGCGCACGCTTTCCACCAGGCGTGCCTCGACAGGCTTAACATCCAGCACGGCTTCGTGCAACCGCCAAACGCCGCTCCAGCTAAGATCCAAAAATACTCCGGTGAGCATATCACTCCGGAGTAGAACAATCCAATTTCTAGTACTGTAGGAGTACTTTATTAGTGCACAAACCTGGCGAAATTAAAGGTGTGTTCTTTGTGTGTGATGTAAATCTAAAAATTTGAAGGTTCTAGCAAAAACATTTCTTCACAAATATTCGATGTGTTTGCTTGGCCTTATCTATATATCCGGTGAGCATATATGGATGCCAAATCCTTTACAAACTTAGGGCTCCTTTGATTCATAGGAATATGAAGAGTGTAGGAATAGGAAAGGTGTAGGATTGGAATGTCATGCCAAGTTGAATCCTATAGGAATATGGTGTGTCTTTGATTGTAGCAAAGGAATTTTTCCATGAGGTATGAGCTAATGCTTTTTTCCTATAGGATTTGTACTACAAGATTCCTATAGGAATAATTCCTATAGGATATGTTCCTATGAATCAAATGACTTGTATAGAAATTTTCCTATAGGATCCAATTCCTACATAATTCCTATATCAATCCTATGAATCAAAGGAGCCCTATATTTTTTAAGAGATCGATGTGCATGCATCTATCTCGCCATGGTAAATTAATGAAACAAGTTGCATATTTGCCAGAATTCCAAACTTCGTGAGCAGTATAGAGATCGAGACCTTAATTAATTATTATGGGTAGGATGCATGCATGCATGGCCATTTTCTAGGGTTTTAAAGGATACTAGAGCTTTTCTAGGTTAATTTGCAACTATATGTATATTTGTTTTCTAGTTCTGGGCTGATCATTAAACTCAACATTGAGTTGTAGATTATGTGAAATTAGTACATGCCATAAAATATAGTAATTTTTTATGTACCCTACGAGGCAGTACGTGTGGTGTACCCTTAATTTGCATAGGAATTGTGTAGGATTTGGTTCCTATGGGAAAATTTCCTATACATGTTGTTTGATTCATAGGAACATATCCTATAGGAAAAATTCCTATAGGAATCTTGTAGTGTAATTCCTATAGGAAAAAAGCATTAGCTCATACCTCATGGAAAAATTCCTTTGCTACAATCAAACAAACTTCATCTTCCTATAGGATTCAAGTAGACATGTCATTCCAATCCTATACCTTTCCTATTCCTATGTTTTTCCTATCCTTCAAATCAAAGGAGCCCTAATTGGTAGACATGTACCGTTGGCATGTTTGAAGAAAATTTGAATTTGGAAGAAGTTTTTTAAGTAAAATTAACGCAAGCACAAAATCATGTGTGATGGTGAAATTTCTAGAACAAATTAATACAAACCTAGTAATATGAGTTTGTTTGGCTTTCTGCCCACAAGTGAGTATTGTGCGCATGTACTTTGATGCAAAATCCCGCCATACAAAACTTTTTAGTTATCATATGACCTCAAGTTTGGAAGAGATCGTATTTTAAGCAACTTCACAAACAAGAGATTCTAACAATTATATGCATGCATGAAAGAATGATTTCCCTTTTTTATTACTGTACAAAAATGGCTAGATGTGTGTTATTTGTGAAGGAGGGCTACCAAATTTTAACAGTTGCACATTATTGTCATAATTCCACCTTTTGGAAGCAGTAGGGTAGACATGCTTTCCGCTTGGTAGGATGTGTTAGTGCCATCAATTTTGTAGATATAGGTTCAAGGATTTGTTCATCTTAATCTGCAACTATGTATGGATTTTTAAGCTTTTGCCTAGTAATTAAACTCATAATTGAAATAATGTAGGTTATTTAACTACATACATGCCATAAATTCTGACAGGAAATACTTGGACGTGCCTTGCGAGGGTGGTAACAAACAAGAACACAATGACCAAACTTCAAATGCCAATCCACCCACCAAGCTATACGATTGGCATGTACAATCGATCGACTCCTTCTAATCAAATTTGAATACAATAGAAGAAGTTTAAAAAAATTTCAAAATGAGATCAACTTGTGCATTGAGTCATCCTTTGTTATTTATTTGCTTGTAAAAATAGAAACATAGGCATATGAATGTATTCGAAACACTTCACTTTTCAACGGGGAAGGGACCCGAAGGTCCCAGAAAAACAAAAAAAGATTACAATAGTAGTACTCCTTTGAGAAGGCAGTAGAAGAAGGATCCTCGAAGAGCCAAATGCTTTTATTATCCACAGCTGTTCGGCTCTTTTCCTTCTCGTGTAAGCTATCGCGCAATGATTATACTAATGGTCGGATGGTAGTACAACCATTTTCGCAAACTTCTGCGCCCTTCGTCATGTCAGCATCGTATCCCAGTGTGCAAGCAGTCTGCTCGAATGAAATACTCCTAAGTACGTACGGTATTCCCTCCAAAGACACACCACACGGTATTCCCTCCAAAGACGCACCGTCGCCCCGATCTGCTCGAATGAAATACTCCAAAATACTTCTGCGCCCTTCGTCATGTCAGCATCGTATCCCAGTGTGCAAGCAGTCTCCTATGAAATGGAGACGACATTTTGTTGAAAAGTGTCGGTGCATGCTATATACCACACTAGTATGAGAGTTTTTACAGCATTATTCCGATTTCCACAGAATGCATTAAATTTGGACGCGATGCCACACTGACAAGAGTGGTTTAAACAAGGCCATTATTTTTATTATGTTATATTACTACAATACTCCAAGGTAGCACTAGTAGCCTTCGGTTGTACTCTGCCGGTCGCGCTGCCTCATTCGACCAGACTTTATTCTTCTTCTCATATATATATACAAAATACTGTCTGCCGAGGTTCGATGACCGCACCGTCGCCCCTCTCCGCGCCGCCGTCTTGGGCCGCGCCACCATTCTCCCCGCCGAGTTCTCCCCCGTCCCCGACGCACCACCGTCAAGCACCACCGGACCGATCTTCGCAGGTATGTACATCTCCAACCTCCGGCGAGTACAGAGGTTCATCGGTCATTGTGTTCGATATAACCTTAATTTGGGGATTGCAATGTGAGTAACTTACTGGGTTTTCTAGGAAATGAAAACGGCGTCGCTCGATGCCTACACTGCGTCGGCGGATACATGGAAAGCGGAGACGGATGCTCTGCATGCATCGGCGGAGACATGTAAAGCGGATGCGGATGCGGATGCGGAGGCAAAGGCGAAGGCGGTGGCTAGGACGGGCCCGGGCGCTGTGGCGCTGGCAAATGCTCGTATCGAAGCTGCATTTTGTTGGAAAGTCTTGGCGCGTGCTTCGAGAGTTTTGGCGGCGCAGCCGGGAGAACCGTCGGAGGCTTCGAAGCTGGCTGCTTTGAACGCGTCGAGAGCTTGGATGGTGACTTCATCTAAGGCGGCGCTTGTTGCATATGATCGTGACTCGTCAACCCCTTTGTAAGTTCTACCTTCCCCAACTGCAATGAGGTTAGATCTGGTGGATTGGGTTTTTTGCCCAAACCAGACGTGATGATGCATTGAGATGTTTTTGTATTTTTGATGATGCATTCTGCTTCTTTTGTAATTTGGGTGATTCATTATGCTTTTTAGGTAGTAATTTTTCTGATGCACTCACCTCTTCAGGAATTTTTCATGGTTTTTTTTGTTTTTTTTTTTCTGTCAACCTAGCTAATGCTCTCTGCTGTTTAGCCAAAAGTTGGATGATGCATTGTACTGTTTACATATATTTTACTCTGATGATGCATTTTGCTCTTTTAGCCTTTTAGGTAATTTTTCTGATTCTTTGAACAGTGTGGGAAATTTCGATGAAGAATTTTGCTGTCAACTTAGATGATGTATTGTGCTGTTTACATTTTATTACCTATATCAAAGCTAACCCCATCTGATGTTACCACAGCGTTTTGGGTCCTGTAGAGGTCTCTTTTTCCTCCAATCGTGTTGACACGTTAGCAATTATTACTGTATATGCGAGATTGCCTTCCGTTGGTGCGTCCTATTTTTGTGGTGTTTTTTTTTGCAAATTAAGGGCTTCATTGATTATGCAACAGGATTACAATTGCATTGTCCTGTTTACAATATTTTGATTTTGCTGATGCATTGTGCTGTTCACATTATTTTGATTTTGCTGATGCATTGTCCTGTTTACATTATTTTGATTTTGCTGATGCATTGTGCTGTTTACACTATTTTGATTTTGCTGATGCACCGTGCAGTTTAGGAAACTTTGATGATGAATTAGATGATGCATTTTGCTGCTTAGTCAAATTAGATGTTGCATTTTGTTTTAAAAAATAGATGATGCAGTGTGCTGTTTACATAATTTTGACGATGCATCGTGCGATTTGCATAATCCTACCAGCTTCAGTCGAAGGACACCCACAACAATCAACGATCTGCCTGGAGATGTAGTCTCTCAGATTCTTGTCAGGCTTCCTCCCCATCCAACCTGCTTACTAGCTGCATCAGGCACCAAGAAAGCATGGAGGCAATGTATGGGAAGCAATTATTTCAGAAAGCTAACTGTGTCACACAACGGAGGAAACCCGTTGCTAGGGTTTTTCACCAACAACTCCGAGGACAATCGATTCATCACAGAGCATGATCTTCACCCGGCCATCTTGAAGATGCTGGCAATCCCGTCTCAAGTGAACGGTCCCAAAATCTATGTCCTGGGATGCCGCGATGGTATGGTGCTACTCCATTCTAATGTATCCAGTGGGTATATATCAGTCTGGGATCCAATTAGGCAAGTTCTCACAGCGATACCAGAACCACCATTGTGGCGCAATCACACAATTGAAAGCAGCGGCTCAATTCTCTGTTCGAGAAACAACTCTGAACCGTTTACACATTGTGGCAAGTTCTCGGTTGTTTGGATAACAACTAAACGTTACGATGCACAGGCTCATATCTACTCACCAGATTCAAAAGAATGGGAGTTTCTAGCTCGATCAACTCCGATGCTGTCAGAGATTGACCGTAGACCGGCAACTCTCATAGGGGGTATTTTGTACTGGCCAACGAAGTCTAGATATATCATTGAGCTTGACCATGCAAAGAAGGCTCTGAAATATATTCAGTGCCCTCATGAGACGCATGATATATTCATGCTTAACATTCACATCTTCAAGGGACATAATGGAGATGTTGCCCTTGCTGTTATAAGAGACTTCACCCTACAAACATGGGCCAGTACAAGATCATCAACAGGCGATCACGAGTCATGGACATGTCATATAAATTTTGAATTGGATACTTTTTTTGGCCTTGACACATCATTTCCATACAATTGGAAACATGCAGTAAGGTTACTCTGCGTATTTGAGGACAAAAATGAGCTGGTTGTACGGGCAAAGGAGGGAGTATTCCAATTAGATATGAGCAACTGGCAGTGGAGAAAGTACAATTCTGCTAGACGTTGGTGCACTTTACATCCCTACTCAGTTAGACCGGGTTAGTCATTCATATGTAACCTTTGCATTCATTTACATATGACTTTTGCTGATCAATTTGTTCATTTCCTGACAGTAACCGACCTGATCCAGAGTGCAACATCAAGGACACGAAAAAGAACGCGCTGTCAGGAACCCATCTAATTCAAAGTTCAACATCCATAAGAGAAAAGGAAGTCGCATATGAAGGAGCAAGGCTTGTTTGGGCAAGAAGTGATAGCCCAGCTTTTGTTTGGTCTGATGTCTTTTAGTTTTCGTTCTGGTGGAAATGTCGCTGCACCATTTGTTTGTACTGCAGCTCCATAGTGCTAGCTGCTAGTACGTTGGCGCTGTCCTACGTCTGCTTGTTTTGGGGGCATAAATATGCCACGAAACCTTTGTTTTATGTGATCAAACGGTCATCTCTGCATGTATATGTTCGGGTTCTGATGAAACCTTTTTTGTGATCTGTACATATATTTGAGTCAGTCTGTGTTTTGTTTTATGATGGGCAGGAGTATTTGTTTTACTACACCATTGTTTATCCGAATTGTATTACTCACTCTATTCAAAAAGTTAGCGGCTCACCTTTTTCCTTCAAGATACGGATGTATCTACACACTAAAAACATATATAGATGAAACCATCTTCAGACAAAGTTTAGTCACTTATGTATGGACGGGGGTAGTATTATTTATGTTGTGCTCCCAAACAAGCAGACATCGGACAGCGCCTGTTTAAAGTTCATATGTGTAATCTTATTCCCTTTGGAAGTTAAGCATTAAACTCTACTAGTACAACCGTGGTGGTCTTGTGATGTAGTACTCTTTTGATGCATTTGTGATGTAGTAGTACAGTACTTTTTTTTGAACTGGTATAGTACTATCTAAGAAGAGTACTCCCTCCGATTCACATTCATTTTACACCAAGAAATATGGATCGGAGCGAGGGAGTAAATTAAACATGGCATCTCGTGCATGAAGCTTGACAGATCGATCAGGTTGGCTAGAATGGCAATACAATGCTCCTCATTATGCAAATTAGGCAAATGCATGCATGTACGATAGTATACATCCAGTAAAGAAGTCTATACTGACATAAAAAAGACTACATTGGGGATGAGAGTCAATTGGGGAATCTACAATACATAAAATCTTGCTCGTAGCTGATTTTGGCTAAGAGGGTTTTACTCACATTACACGTGCCACTTTCCTTGTCTGCAAAACAAGTTCCAATAAAGGAAGAGGAAAGAAGAGGACATTGTGGGCGAGATTGAACACCTTTTTATGTGTTAAGCTGAGGCCTTGTTTAGCTGAGGATTTCGACTTAGGCCTAACAGCTCAGCACACCCAGAAATAAATTTCCTTGCGCGCACCACTGTCAGCAAAAATAACAAAATTAGCACGCAAGATTAAGAACGAAGTGAATTTAAGTAACTTGGTTAGCTTTTCAAGCAATATATTCAGAGAAAGAGCACACATGTCCGGCTAGAAATAATCGTAAGAGAAGAACAATAAATCTAAGGCATCCCACTTCATATGCAGAAGGGACGCGACAGCGCATGGATTCATACCTTGAGTCGACTCTGGCTCGTAGAAGGGCGGCCGCGCCTCGAGGATGCCGGCGACGTCTCCACCTCGATCTCACATGTGACTGCTTCTCGGTGGGCGGTGCGCCACGCCATGTAGAAGATCTATCAAAAGAGGAGAGCCCGATGACGCTACCGACGCCTCAACCTTGATAGCACCGGCTTGTTGCTCCGCACCGAGATGCGCCACGTGCAAGATTTAGCGGATGCGCCAATTTTAGAGATATGTCATGATCGTTGTAACAAATTTCAACATGATGATGATTTGATCCTTCACTCGGCCTTGAACATAAGTACTAGTACAGTCTCACAATTTTTTTATCATTATACTTTGCGAGATTTAGCGGATGCGCCAAATTCAGAGATAGATCATGATCATGGTAACACAATTTTCAATGTAATGATGATTTGATGTTGCACTAGACCTTGAACATAAGTACTAGTACGGTCTCACAATTTTGTATCATTATACTTTGCAAGTTTTAGCGGATGCGCCCATTTTCAGAGGATCATGGTAACAAATTTTCAACGTGATGATGATTTGATGTTGCACTCGACCTTGAACAGAAGTACTACTACTGTCTTACAACTTCTTTATCATTATACTTTGCAAGATTTAGCAGATGCGCCAAATTCAGAGATAGATCATGATCATGGTAGCAAATTTTCAACGTGATGATGATTTGATGTTGCACTCGAACTTGAACAGAAGTACTAGTACAGTCTCACAATTTTTTTATCATTATACTTTGCGAGATTTAGCGGATGCGCCAAATTCAGAGATAGATCGTGATCATGGTAACACACTTTTCAATGTAATGATGATTTGATGTTGCACTCGACCTTGAACATAAGTACTAGTACGGTCTCACAATTTTGTATCATTATACTTTGCAAGTTTTAGCGGATGCGCCCATTTTCAGAGGTAGATCATGATCATGGTAACAAATTTTCAACGTGATGATGATTTGATGTTGCACTCGAACTTGAACAGAAGTACTAGTATGGTCTCACAATTTTTATTATCATTATACTTTGAAAGATATAGCGGATGCGCCAATTTCAGAGATAGATCATGATCATGGTAACAAATTTTCAACGTGATGATGATTTGATGTTGCACTCGGCCTAGAATAGAAGTACTAGTACGGTCTCACAATTTTTTTTATCATTATACTTTGCAAGATATAGCGGATACGCTAATTTCAGAGATAGATCATGACCATGGTAGTGACCAATATTCAAGGTGACGATGATTTGATTTTGCACTCGGCCTTGAACAGAGGTACTAGTACGGTCTCACAATTTTTTATCATTATACTTGGACCTTAGCGAAATTCAAAATCTCATAGCGGCAAAACTTCCCGCCTACAAAATACAAAAATTTCACACGCTTCCAAATTCCCATTCTACCCCTGTGGAGATGGCAGCAAAGTCGGTTGGTGGGGGGGTCTGCCCGTCATTTTTTGGATCACCACCTCCCTAGCCCGGAAACCCTCCCAAAAAAAATACATTTCCTTCAGACCACCCACCGGAACTTCCCAAGTCCCTCTCTCCCACCTCCACGACCACCGCACCGGAACATCCCCGCCGGACTTCCCTGGCCTACCCGAGCCCTCGCGATCCTCGTCATCCGGCTGCCTGCCGGAGCCGCTTCATCGACGCCGTCATCAACCGGATCGGATCATCCCCGCCGAACCTCGAAACCATATGCTCATCTAGCAGTCTACCGTAGTCGCTTCAGCTGCGGTATCGTCCACCCCACCGGAGCCGCTTCGCCGGATCCGTCGTCCACCGCATCGGATCTTGCTCACCGACACCGCTGTGCATGAACCGGATCTGCTTCACCGGCGCCGTGCATGATCTAAACTCTTCTACTGTCGCTTTTCTATTGCTTGCCTGCAAGTTCTTGTTTAATCTTGGGGGAACCTGTTTGTGCTAACGACGCGCCGTTACGTTTTTGCAGATGAGATGAGTAATCATGAAGTGTAATGGCCGTCTCTCCAACCCCAAGTAGCACATGTAGCGTACTTCATCACCGGATCTATCAACCCCAGGAAGATCTGCTGTGACTCCCACAGAGTGCTTCTCCTAATGTAAGTCCCTTGTTTTAGCGCCATGTTCTGGGTTCAGATGCTTGTTTGTCTGAAGCTCTTTTAGTTCATTCCTAGCTATGACCGTAACACGTTGCTATTTTCTACTTCATTGCTAACTTTAAGCGATTGAACATTTTGGTTTGCATTCCCTGCTCTGTAGATGTAGCCATCATAACTTCTATCTTGCTCAGTCGTTGTTACAAAAATTATAGGTATTATAGTAACATCCTGCTATTATTTAGTTCATGGCCAATTTTAAGTAATTGCACATGTTGGTTCGCATTCCCTGCTCTATAGCTTTTGGCATCGTAACTTCTATATTTGGTTTACATTCCCTGCTCTGTAGATCTAGCCATCATAACTTTATCTTGCTCAGTCGTTGTTACAAAAATTATGGCCTGCTACTATGTTGTTTGTGCCAATTTTTTACTCCATGAACATGTTGGCTTGCATTCCCTGTACTACAGGTGATGCCATTGTTTTGTATCTAGTTCATTGTAAGCTAACAAAGTAAGGACTTAGTTTGGCATGCTATCACTCTGCTATCTAGCCTGTAGTACAAATAAACTTGTCATACTACTAGATAATAATTTTGCGTGCCATCTTGTTCTTCAAAAGCTGCATTATTGACTTGTTTCTCTGACTTGGCATGACGCTCACATATGGAAAGCTGAACATATTGGTTTGCATTCCCTCTTATACAAGTTCACAGGTGATCCCACTATATTCTGTATCTGGTCCATCCTAAGCTCCAGCATTAACTATCCTCTATGTGTTGCTCATTACAAGTTTATATCCCGAAACATCTTGATTTGCATCCCCTTCACTATAAGTTCAGGAGTATTATTTAGTTCACGGCCAAAATTAAGTAATTGCACTTGGCACATGTTGGTTCACATTCCCTCCTCTTTAGCTTTTGCCATCGTAACTTCTATTTTTGGTTTACATTCCCTGCTCTGTAGATGTAGCCATCATAACTTCATCTTGCTCAGTCGTTGTTACAAAATTTATAGCCTGCTACTATGTTGTTCATGCCAATTTTGTACTCCCTGAACATGTTGGTTTGCATGGGACTCGACAGTAGTAAGTCTGCTGTTTCATTCTAACATGCTCTGTTATATTGGTTGTTGGTATGCGGCATGCACTCTTTGTTTGCTTATTGTGCGCATTACAATGATCTTGTTATAACGAACGAAATGATGAGTTCCAAATTCTTTGGCAAACAATATTGTAGTGTCTTTGCCTTTCCATTGTTGCTGTCTTAACTTGTAATGTCTTTGTTTCAGATATAGGTGCTGCATGGACAACTTAAAAGATTGCCGGATCCCTTCATTGTATTGCTAGGTTTAATTACCATTCAATTTCTCTGGGTTCTGTAATATTTTTTCAATGCCTTGCAGCTGATGTAATATTTAGTTAGTTTTTATAGTTCTTTCGCGCATTTTTTCTTTGGTGCTTGTGGTAAGTGAGGCTATCCGACAGAAATCAATGCTGCGTAAATATTCTCAGTATCTAAATCACGAATTCCCATCCCTTAAACGGCCCAATTAAGCGAAATCACATATGTGCCGGCCCGCAAAATCCTAAAGCGCCTATTACGCCGGCATATAAACAGCAACTAAACGGGCTGGCCCACTTACTTATTGGGCCAGCCCACTTGATTTAATGTGGACCCCACACTTTTATTGGGCCGGCCCACTTTCTTTAAGGTGGACCCCACCACCTACTGGGCCGGCCCACTTGCTTTTGTGGTGGACCCCACATACAAAATGGGCCGGCCCTTTAAGACGAAAGTGGGTCCCACCTGTGTTTTGGCCCGGCCCACTAGCGTGTTGGGCCGGCCCACTTGCTATATGGTGGACCCCACATACTAAATGGGCGGCCCTTTAAGCGAAAGTGGGACCCCTGTGTTTTTGGCCCGGTCCACTAGCACTTGGCCGGCCCACTTGCTATAAGGTGGACCCCACATACTAAATGGGCCGGCCCTTTAACAGGAAAGTGGGACCCACAAGTGTTTTGGCCCGGCCCACTATCTTGTTGGGCCGGCCCACTTGCTATATGGTGGACCCCTCATACTAAATGGGCCAGCCCTTTAACTGGAAAGTGGGACCCACTGTGTTTTTGGCCGGCCCACTATATTGTTGGGCCGACCCACTTCCTATATGGTGGACCCCACATACTAAATGGGCTGGCCCTTTAACAGGAAAGTGGGACCCCGGTGCTTTTGGCCCGGCCCACTGGCTTGTTGGGCCAGCCCATTTGATCTAATGTGGACCCCACGTACTAAATGGGCCGGCCCGATAGCAGGAAAGTGGGACCCACATGCTAATTGGGCCGGCCCACTTCTTGGGCCGGCCCAGTTGCTTTAATGTGGACCCCACTTTGTAAATGGGCCGGCCCGATACCAGGAAAGTGGGTCCCACATGTCTTGTGGGCCGGCCCTTTTGCCTGTTGACCGGTCAAACGAGTGCATTCGGCCCGGCCCACATGCTTAGTGGGCCGGCCCATTAAAGTTTTGACCAGTCAACCTTAGAGGTTAGGCCCCCACGTAACTAATGGACCAGCCCAGCTATATAGTTGACCGGTCAAACTAAGTCAGCTGGCCCGGCCCGCAAACTTAATGGGCCGGCCCGCTTAAGACGTGGCAGGCCTCGTGTGGGCCTACCATCTACCACGGGGTTTCAGCCGGTTAACGCCGTTAACTGCCGTTAACGGCGTCTACCACGTGTCGTTTGCATGACGTCAGCAGTCAACGGGCTCCCGGAAACACTTGGGCAACGGTCCGATTTTCCGTGGCGGAAGGGCGCCCAAGCGCGACGGACCGAAAAATCGTCGTAGGACTTTGCCTGACGCAGTTTCCACAACAGAACCCATATCGTCGGGTTAGGCCCATAGGCGACGAAAAATACCCCTTAGCGGACGATTTTGAGACGTTGTCTATCAGAACTTTTCTTGTAGTGAGGACTATCAACACAAGCATGTAAACCATTTCTAGTGCTAGATGTGTTTGAGTCCGTAGATGAAACATTGCAATGAGATAGAGATGAAGAATCATTAATAGAAAGCTCAATATCAACATTGCAATTTTCATCACCACTCACCATATCATTACCTTGTGTCTTGACACACTTTGGTGAAGTGGATGAAGATGAGAACTCATCACGGCCGGAAGTGGAAGCAATGCAATCATCCTTAATAATATTGGACACATCATATTTATCTTGAATTTTTGTCCATAACTCATGAGCGCTCCAAAAAGGCAAGTATGGAAAAAGACCTACATCTCGCAAAGCATTCATAAGAACATTAGAAGCTTGAGAATTGAGATATAAATTTTTCTCATCCTCTAAAGATAGATTTTGTGAATCCATAGGAGGAGAAAAACCTATATCTACAATTTTCTCCATATGAGGGTCAATGTCCCGAAAATGACTAAGCATGCAAATTTTCCAAACATCATAATTTGTGCCATCTAATATAAGAGTGTTATCGTGCACTAATCCTCTAGCCGACATCTTTACTCTCAAGGCGGTGAAGCCTAAGAATGATTCTTGTAGACAGTGTTGGGCCTCCAAGAGTAGAGGTTTGTAGAACAGCAACAAGTTTCCCTTAAGTGGATCACCCAAGGTTTATCGAACTCGGGAGGAAGAGGTCAAAGATATCCCTCTCATGCAACCCTGCAACCACAAAGCAAGAAGTCTCTTGTGTCCCCAACACACCTAATAGGTGCACTAGTTCGGCGAAGAGATAGTGAAATACAGGTGGTATGAATAAGTATGAGCAGTAGTAACGGTGCCAGAAGAAGTGCTTGCTGGCGTGTGGTTGATGGTGGTAATTGCGGAAGTACGAGATGCGTAAAACAGTAAACAAGCAGCGGTAGCAGTATTTAAAACAAGGCCTAGGGATCATACTTTCACTAGTGGACACTCTCAACTTTGATCACATAACAGAATAAATAAATAGATGCTAGACTCTACACCCTCTTGTTGGATGATGAACACCACTAGCTGTGTAGGATTACACGAACCCTCAATGCCGGAGTTAACAAGCTCCACAATATTCAATGTTCATATTTAAATAACCTTAGAGTGCATGACAGATCAACATAACCAAACCAAGTACTAACATAGCATGCACACTGTCACCTTCACACTACGAAAGGAGGCATAGATCACATCAATACCATCATAGCAATAGTTAACTTCATAATCTACAAGAGATCACAATCATAGCCTACGCCAAGTACTACACGATGCACACACTGTCACCATTACACCGTGCAGGAGGAATAAACTACTTTAATAACATCACTAGAGTAGCACACAGATAAATTGTGATACAAAACACATTGCAATCATAAAGAGATATAAATAAGCACTTCACTATGCTCTTCATAACAGTGAATAAGTATTCTGTGAAATATAGCCTAAGAGACCCACACGGTGCACACACTGTCACCTTTACACACGTGGGACAAGGAGTCTCCGGAGATCACATAAGTAAAACCCACTTGACTAGCACAATGACATCTAGATTACAAGCATCATCATATGAATCTCAATCATGTAAGGCATCTCATGAGATTATTGTATTGAAGCACATAGGAGAGAGATTAACCACATAGCTACCGGTACAGCCCCGAGCCTCGATGGAGAACTACTCCCTCCTCATGGGAGACAGCAGCGTTGATGGAGATGGCGGTGGTGTCGATGGAGGAGCCTTCGGGGGGCACTTCCCCGTCCCGGCGGCGTGGCGGAACAGAGACTCCTGTCCCCCAGATCTTGGCTTCGCGATGGCTGTGGCTCTGGAAGGTTTCTCGTACCGTGGCTTTTTTCGTCTCGTGTTTTAGGTCAGGGACCTTTTTATAGGCGAAGAGGCGGAGTCGGAGAGGCGACGAGGCGGCGACACAACGGCGCCCCACCTAGCCGCGCGGGCCGTCGGGGCCCGGTGGCCCCCCTCGCGACTCTCGGGTGTTGGAAGCTTCGTGGAAAAATAGGATCTGGGCCTTGATTTCGTCGATTCCAGAATATTTCCTTACTAGGATTTATGGAACCAAAAACGAGAAACGAGGCTGGCCCTTCGGCATCTCGTCAATAGGTTAGTTCCGGAAAACGCATAAAAATGACATATAATGTGTACAAAACATGTAGATATCATCAATAATGTGGCATGGAACATAAGAAATTATCGATACGTCGGAGACGTATCAGCATCCCCAAGCTTAGTTCTGCTCGTCTCGAGCAGGTAAACGATAACAAAGATAATTTCTGGAGTGACATGCCATCATAACCTTGATCATACTATTGTAAACATATGTAATGAATGCAACGATCAAAACAATGGTAATGACATGAGTAAACAAATGAATCATAAAGCAAAGACTTTTCATGAATAGTACTTAAAGACAAGCATCAATAAGTCTTGCATAAGAGTTAACTCATAAAGCAATAAATCAAAGTAAAGGTATTGAAGCAACACAAAGGAAGATTAAGTTTCAGCGGTTGCTTTCAACTTATAACATGTATATCTCAATGATAGTTTGTCAATGCAAAGCAATATAATAAGTGCAATATGCAAGTATGTAGGAATCAATGCACAATTCACACAAGTGTTTGCTTCTTGAGGTGGAGAGAAATAGGTGAACTGACTCAACATAAAAGTAAAAGAATGGTCCTTCAAAGAGGAAAGCATCGATTGCTATATTTGTGCTAGAGCTTTTATTTTGAAAACAAGAAACAATTTTGTCAACGGTAGTAATAAAGCACATGTATCATGTAAATTATATCTTACAAGTTGCAAGCCTCATGCATAGTATACTAATAGTGCCCGCACCTTGTCCTAATTAGCTTGGACTACCGGATCATCGCAATACACATGTTTTAACCAAGTGTCACAAAGGGGTACCTCCATGCCGCCTGTACAAAGGTCTAAGGAGAAAGCTCGCATTTTGGATTTCTCGCTTTTGATTATTCTCAACTTAGACATCCATACCGGGACAACATGGACAACAGATAATGGACTCCTCTTTAATGCATAAGCATGTAGCAACAATTAGTGTTCTCATATGAGATTGAGGATATATGTCCAAAACTGAAACTTCCACCATGATTCATGGCTTTAGTTAGCGGCCCAATGTTCTTCTCTAACAATATGCATGCTCTAACCATTAAAGTGGTAGATCTCTCTTACTTCAGACAAGACGGACATGCATAGCAACTCACATGATATTCAACAAAGAGTAGTTGATGGCGTCCCCAGGAACATGGTTATCGCACAACAAGCAACTTAATAAGAGATAAAGTGCATAAGTACATATTCAATACCACAATAGTTTTTAAGCTATTTGTCCCATGAGCTATATATTGTAAAGGTGAAGAATGGAAATTTTAAAGGTAGCACTCAAGCAATTTACTTTGGAATGGCGGAGAAATACCATGTGGTAGGTAGATATGGTGGACACAAATGGCATAGTGGTTGGCTCAAGGATTTTGGATGCATGAGAAGTATTCCCTCTCGATACAAGGTTTAGGCTAGCAAGGTTATTTGAAACAAACACAAGGATGAACCGGTGCAGCAAAACTCACATAAAAGACATATTATAAACATTATAAGACTCTACACCGTCTTCCTTGTTGTTCAAAACTCAATACTAGAAATTATCTAGACTTTAGAGAGACCAAATATGCAAACCAAATTAGCAAGCTCTAGGTGTTTCTTCATTAATGGGTGCAAAGTATATGATGCAAGAGCTTAAACATGAGCACAACAATTTCCAAGTATCACATTATCCAAGACATTTTACCAATTACTACATGTAGCATTTTCCGTTTCCAACCATATAACAATTAACGAAGCAGTTTCAACCTTCGCCATGAACATTAAAAGCTAAGAACACATGTGTTCATATGAACCAGCGGAGCATGTCTCTCTCCCACACAATGAATGATAGGATCCATTTTATTCAAACAAAACAAAAACAAAAACAAACCGACGCTCCAAGCAAAGTACATAAGATGTGATGGAATAAAAATATAGTTTCAGGGGAGGAACCTGATAATGTTGTCGATGAAGAAGGGGATGCCTTGGGCATCCCCAAGCTTAGACGCTTGAGTCTTCTTAAAATATGCAGGGGTGAACCACGGGGCATCCCCAAGCTTAGAGCTTTCACTCTCCTTGATCATATTGCATCATTCTCCTCTCTTGATCCTTGAAAACTTCCTCCACACCAAACTCGAAACAACTCATTAGAGGGTTAGTGTACAATAAAAATTAACATGTTCAGAGGTGACACAATCATTCTTAACACTTCTGGACATTGCATAAAGCTACTGGACATTAATGGAACAAAGAAATTCATCCACCATAGCAAAAGAGGCAATGCGAAATAAAAAAGCAGAATCTGTCAAAACAGAACAGTCCGTAAAGATGGATTTTATTGAGGCACCAGACTTGCTCAAATGAAAATTCCTAAATTGAATGAAAGTTGCGTACATATCTGAGGATCACGCACGTAAATTGGCATAATTTTATGAGCTACCTACAGAGAGGCAGGTCGAAATTCGTGACTGCAAAGAAATCTGTAACTGCGCAGTAATCCAAATCTAGTATTCACTTTACTATCAACGACTTTACTTGGCACAACAAAGCACAAAACTAAGATAAGGAGATGTTGCTACAGTAGTAAACAACTTCCAAGACTCAAATATAAAACAAAAATACTGTAGTAAAAACATGGGTTGTCTCCCATAAGCGCTTTTCTTTAACGCCTTTCAGCTAGGCGCAGAAAGTGTGTATCAAGTATTATCGAAGAGAAGCATCAACATCATAATTTGTTCTAATAATAGAATCAAAAGGTAACTTCATTCTCTTTCTAGGGAAGTGTTCCATACCTTTCTTGAGAGGAAATTGATATTTAATATTACCTTCCTTCATATCAATGGTAGCACCAACAGTTCGAAGAAAAGGTCTTCCCAATATAATGGGACAAGATGCATTGCATTCAATATCCAAGACAACAAAATCAACGGGGACAAGGTTATTGTTAACAGTAATGCGAACATTATCAACTCTCCCCAAAGGTTTCTTTATAGCATTATCAACAAGATTAACATCCAAATAACAATTCTTCAATGGTGGCAAGTCAAGCATATTATAGATTTTCTTAGGCATAACGGAAATACTTGCACCAAGATCACATAAAGCATTACAATCAAAGTTATTGACCTTCATCTTAATGATGGGCTCCCAACCATCCTCTAGCTTTCTAGGAATAGAAGTTTCAAGTTTTAGTTTCTCTTCTCTAGCTTTTATGAGAGCATTTGTAATATGTTTTGTAAAGGCTAAATTTATAGCACTAGCATTAGGACTCTTAGCAAGTTTTTGTAAGAACTTTATAACTTCAGAGATGTGGCAATCATCAAAATCCAAACCATTATAATCTAAATCAATGGGATCATCATCCCCAATGTTGGAAAAAATTTCAGCAGTTTTATCACAGGCAGTTTCAGCAGTTTTAGCAGTTTCCGGCAGTTTTGCAGGCTTTGCATTAGAAGTAGTAACATTGCCAACACCAATTATTTTACCATTAATAGTAGGAGGTGCAGCAACATGTGAATCATTAACATTACTAGTGGTGGTAATAGTCCAAACTTTAGCTACATTGTTCTCTTTAGCTAGTTTTTCATTTTCTTCTCTTTCCCACCTAGCATGCAATTCAGCCATCAATCTTATATTCTCATTAATTCTAACTTGGATGGCATTTGCTGTAGTAACAATTTTATTTTCAATATCCTTATTAGGCATAACTTTCGATTTCAAAAGATCAACATCAGAGGCAAGACTATCAACCTTAGAAGCGAGAATATCAATTTTATTGAGCTTTTCCTCAACAGATTTGTTAAAAGCAGTTTGTGTACTAATAAATTCTTTAAGCATAGCTTCAAGTCCAGGGGGTGTGTTCCTATTATTGTTGTAAGAATTCCCATAAGAATTAGCATAAGTTACCATTATTATAAGGATATGGCCTATAGTTATTACTAGAATTGTTCCGATAAGCATTGTTGTTGAAATTATTATTTTTAATGAAGTTTACATCAACATGTTCTTCTTGGGCAACCAATGAAGCTAACGGAACATTATTAGGATCAACATTAGTCCTATCATTCACAAGCATAGACATAATAGCATCAATCTTATCACTCAAGGAAGAGGATTCTTCAACAGAATTTACCTTCTTACCTTGTGGAGCTCTTTCGTGTGCCATTCAGAGTAATTAATCATCATATTATCAAGAAGCTTTGTTGCTTCACCAAGAGTGATGGACATAAAGGTACCTCCAGCAGCTGAATCCAATAGGTTCCGCGAAGAAAAGTTCAGTCCTGCATAAAAGGTTTGGATGATCATCCAAGTAGTCAGTCCATGGGTTGGGCAATTTTTAACCAAAGATTTCATTCTTTCCCAAGCTTGAGCAACATGTTCATTATCTAATTGTTTAAAATTCATTATGCTACTCCTCAAAGATATAATTTTAGCAGGGGGATAATATCTACCAATAAAAGCATCCTTGCATTTAGTCCATGAATCAATACTATTCTTAGGCAGAGATAGCAACCAATCTTTAGCTCTTCCTCTTAAAGAGAAAGGAAACAATTTTAATTTTATAATGTCACCATCTACATCTTTATACTTTTGCATTTCACACAATTCAACAAAGTTATTGAGATGGGCAGCAGCATCATCAGAACTAACACCAGAAAATTGCTCTCGCATAACAAGATTCAGTAAAGCAGGTTTAATTTCAAAGAATTCTGCTGTAGTAGCAGGTGGAGCAATAGGTGTGCATAAGAAATCATTATTATTTGTGCTAGTGAAGTCACACAACTTAGTATTTTCAGGAGTGGCCATTTTAACAGTAGTAAATAAAGCAAACTAGATAAAGTAAATGCAAGTAACTAATTTTTGTGTGTTTTTGATATAGAGTGCAAGACAGTAAATAAAGTAAAGCTAGCAACTAATTTTTTGTGTTTTGATATAATGCAGCAAACAAAGTAGTAAATAAAATAAAGCAAGACAAAAACAAAGTAAAGAGATTGGATTGTGGAGACTCCCCTTGCAGCGTGTCTTGATCTCCCCGGCAACGGCGCCAGAAAATAGCTTGATGTCTACGGGTGCTTCTATTCTTGTAGACAGTGTTGGGCCTCCAAGAGCAGAGGTTTGTAGAACAGCAGCAAGTTTCCCTTAAGTGGATCACCCAAGGTTTATCGAACTCAGGGAGGAAGAGGTCAAAGATATCCCTCTCATGCAACCCTGCAACCACAAAGCAAGAAGTCTCTTGTGTCCCCAACACACCTAATAGGTGCACTAGTTCGGCGAAGAGATAGTGAAAGACAGGTGGTATGAATAAGTATGAGCAGTAGTAACGGTGCCAGAAAAGTGCTTGCTGGCATGTGGTTGATGGTGGTAATATTGCAGGAAGTACAGATGCAGTAAAACAGTAAACAAGCAGCGATAGCAGTATTTAGGAACAAGGCCTAGGGATCATACTTTCACTAGTGGACACTCTCAACTTTGATCACATAACAGAATAAATAAATAGATGCTAGACTCTACACCCTCTTGTTGGATGATGAACACCACTAACTGTGTAGGATTACACGAACCCTCAATGCCGGAGTTAACAAGCTCCACAATATTCAATGTTCATATTTAAATAACCTTAGAGTGCATGACAGATCAACATAACCAAACCAAGTACTAACATAGCATGCACACTGTCACCTTCACACTACGAAAGGAGGCATAGATCACATCAAAACCAACATAGCAATAGTTAACTTCATAATCTACAAGAGATCACAATCATAGCCTACGCCAAGTACTACACGATGCACACACTGTCACCATTACACCGTGCAGGAGGAATAAACTACTTTAATAACATCACTAGAGTAGCACACAGATAAATTGTGATACAAAACACATTGCAATCATAAAGAGATATAAATAAGCACTTCACTATGCCATTCATAACAGTGAATAAGTATTCTGTGAAATATAGCCTAAGAGACCCACACGGTGCACACACTGTCACCTTTACACACGTGGGACAAGGAGTCTCCGGAGATCACATAAGTAAAACCCACTTGACTAGCACAATGACATCTAGATTACAAGCATCATCATATGAATCTCAATCATGTAAGGCAGCTCATGAGATTATTGTATTGAAGCACATAGGAGAGAGATTAACCACATAGCTACCGGTACAGCCCCGAGCCTCGATGGAGAACTACTCCCTCCTCATGGGAGGCAGCAGCGTTGATGAAGATCGCGGTGGTGTCGAAGGTGGAGCCTTCGGGGCACTTCCCCGTCCCGGCGGCGTGCCGAGCAGAGACTCTGTCCCCCGGATCTTGGCTTCGCGATGGCGGCGGCTGGGAAGGTTTCTCGTACCGTGGCTTTTTCGTCTCGTGTTTTAGGTCAGGGACCTTGCGAAGAGGCGGAGTCGGAGAGGCGACAGGCGGCGACACAACGCGCCCCGCCTAGGCGCCGGGCTGTCGTCCAGGGCCCGGTGGCCCCCTACGGCGACTCTCGGGTGTTGGAAGCTTCGTGGAAAAATAGAATCTGGGCCTTGATTTCGTCCGATTCCGAGAATATTTCCTTACTAGGATTTCTGGAACCAAAACAGCAGAAAACGGGAACTGGCCCTTCGGCATCTCGTCAATAGGTTAGTTCCGGAAAACGCATAAATATGACATATAATGTGTACAAAACATGTAGATATCATCAATAATGTGGCATGGAACATAAGAAATTATCGATACGTCGGAGACGTATCAGTGGTGAAGCCTAAGAATGAGAGACCTTGCTCTGATACCAATTGAAAGGACACGGATGTCGCCTAGAGGGGGTGAATAGGCGGTTTAAAACTTTTACGAGATGGGCTTAACAAATGCGGAATAAAACTAGCGTTTACTTTGTCAAGCCCAAAGCCTATATACTATGGTTCACCTATGTGCACCAACAACTTATTCTAAGCAAAGGTTCACCTATGTGCACCAACAACTTAAGCTAAGCAATACAAGCAAGTATGTGATAGCAAGATATATATAACTTCAAGCACGATGGCTATCACAAGGTAAAGTGCATAAGTAAAGAGCTCGGGTATAGAGATAACCGAGGCACGCGGGAGACGATGATTTATCCCGGAGTTCACACTCTTGCGAGTGCTAATCTCCGGTGGAGAGGTGCGGTTGCTTAGTGCTCCCGAACGCCACAAGAGGCTCACCTTGAGGTGTGGTTGCTCGATGCACACCAACGCCACAAAGGCCTCACCCCAAGATGCGGTACTCACACCACACACCGAACGCCACGAAGGCGCCTCACCTAAATCTCCGGTGACCCTCGCCACAAAGGCCTAGGTCACGGTTCCACTAAGGGATTTCCTTCGAGGCGGAAACCGGGCCTTACACAAAGATTGGGGCACACATCCACAACTTAATTGGAGGCTCCCAACAAACCGCCACAAAGGCCTAGAATCCGTCTAGGGTTCCAAGAACCCAAGAGTAACAACCTTCTTGTTTTCACCACCACGAATCACCGTGGAGAACTCAAACCGATGCACCAAATGCAATGGCAAGAACACCACAAAGATGCTCAAATCCTTCTCTCTCAAATTCCAACAAAGCTACAAAAGCTATTGGGGGAATAAGAGAGGAAGAACAAAGAGGAGAACACAAAATCCTCCAAGATCAAGATCTAGTGGGTTCCCCTCACAAAGAGAGGGATTTGATTGGTGAAGATGTAGATCTAGATCTCCTCTCTCTTTTCCCTCAAGAATATGCAAGAATCATGGGAGGAATCAAGAACTAGGGCAAACTTTGAAGGACAACAATGGAGGGGAGAGAGAGAGAGTGAACCAACCAGCCCAAGGAGGAAGAAGGGGGTCTTATATACCCCCTCCCAACGAAATATGACCGTTTGGGACCTCCCAGGCCGGAAAATCCGCCCCCGGGCCGGATTATCCGCCCCCCGAAAATCGCCCCTGGCTCGGGCCGGATATTTGGCCGGATATTGTCCAAAATTGGCATTCGGGCCGGATTATCCGCCCCCCAGAAAACTGCAGAAACACCAAAACTAAAACGGGCATAACTTTAGCATCCGGACTCCGATTTTGATGATCTTGGGCTTGTTTTAAAGCTAGGAACAAGCTCTAAAAGATCATGCAGGAAACCATCATAGTCCAACAAGGGAGGATAGAAACAAATGATGAAAGGTTTGACCTATCTAAAAAAGACATACCGGTAAAACCTCCAATCTTGAAAATGCAACAAGTTGCCCATGCAAAAACCATTCTCAATGAACTAGAGCTTGTCATGAGAATAAGCACAAGCTCTAAAACATCACATGGATAAGATCCAAATAAAACCAAGAAAGATGATGAACCAAACTCGAAAATGCAACAAGTGATCTATGCGAAATCCGTTTTCGATGAACTAGAACTTGTCATGAGAATAAGCAGAAGCTCTAAAACATCACATGGATAAGGTCTAAATAACAACCAAGAAAGATGATGCAAGGATGCAAAGGTTTGAGCTCTCTCCGAACGATACGATCGAGTTACTCACTCGAGAGCCCTCTTGATAGTACGGCAACTAAACTATAAACCGGTCTCCAACTACACTATGAGACCGGTGAGAAAGAAACCCTATCAAGAGCAAACCTTATACTTGCGCATTCCACTTGAGCTCGATGATGACGATCTTGACCTCAACAAGATGGAACGCCTTTCTTGCTTGTGTTTGCTTGACGAAGTCTTGTGGATTGCTCCCCCATAATCCACCATGGGAGAGCTTCTTCTTCGGCGCATCTTCACATAACCATGACCACCATGTGGATTGCTCCCCCATAATCCACCATGGGAGAGCTTCTTCTTCGGCGCATCTTCACATATCCATGATCACCATATGGATGGCAAGACTCAAGCAAAGGACCTCTTCGAGGTGGCTCATCTTGAACTTGCACTTCATTTCTCCATGGCAAGCTTCAAGCTTATGAACTCTTCGAGTTGGCTCATCTTGAACTTGCACTTCATTTCTTCATTCTTCATCATGTTGATGTCTTGAAGTAACTTGAGGGCTCACTTCATCTTCATCTTCAAGACATACTTGACACTTGATATCCTTCATCAATTTCTTCTTATTGCAACCTAATACAAACATGTTGATGTCTTGAAGTAACTTGAGGGCTCACTTCATCTTCATCTTCAAGACATACTTGACACTTGATATCCTTCATCAAATTCTTCTTATTGCAACCTTGAAGCCAACATATGGTTCAAGAATTGCCTATGGACAACTCCTACAAATATAACTCAATGCAAACATTAGTCCATAGGGATTGTCATTAATTACCAAAACCACACATGGGGGCTCCATGCACTTTCAAGGGCGCGCCCGTCCCTGTTCTAGCTGTTCTGGCCCATGCCGACTTGGCCGGTAGGCGCAGGGAATCGTTGTTTTTGGCCGCCCAGGTCGGATCGGCCCGCTCCTCAGCGTCGAATTCAGCCCGCCGGGCCCTGATGGCGTCCTTCCAGCGCTCTGTGCCCGTGTCGGCGGGATGCCTATGCCGTCCACGGCCATCTTCCAGCCGCCGCTGTTTGGCAGGCGCATGTCCGGCGGGACAGGATATCACGTGTGTTACAACGCCCACGCCTCCTTCACGGTGAGGCTGCCGCGGCCGAAGCCGTTCGCCGCGACGATCTTGCGGGAGGACGACGATAATGCTTGGAACGGCGAGGAGAGGATCTGGGGGCGGCGAGGAGAAGATTTGAGAGCGGCGAGAGATTGGGATGAACCGCAGGGCCTCTTAATATACAACGACGGCAGTGGGTGGTTGCACGTATACCTGGGCATTCTTCAGGCCGGGTCGGCTTTCGGGCCAAGCCCGAAAAAGCCCGAACCTAATTTCCCAGGCCCGAGCCCGGTCCGAGCCCGGCCCGGCCCGACATTCGGGCTTGCAAATCGGGCCCGAACCCCGGGAAATTTGTTCGATAGTTCATAGTTCATAGTTGATCATACATACGGATCATACATACAGAATTGCGCGATCCTTATCGCGACTTCTAACCTATCTAGTCGTCGAGGAAGATGATGGTCGCGTTCTCCTCCGCCTCCCGCGCCTCCTTCTCCTTCACGGCGGCGATGGCCGCCGCCTTGTCTTCTTCCTCCGCCCTCTTCTTGTCGGCATCGTCCTTGAGGGACGCGGCCAGCGCCTTCAAGAAGAGGGGGTCTTCCCCTTCCCCCTCCTCCGCCTCCTCGCCGGCTGGCGGCGCGAATCCGCCGCTGGTGCTCGCCTCCCACGCCGCCTTCGACCGGCGGTTCCTCTACCTGTCGGCGCGCCATTTCTTGAAGATGGGGCCGCTCATCGGCTTGAGCGGTGGATCCACCTTGTACCAGGGCCCGCTCGACGCGAACTTGCGGAGCGACGGCGGCATGTACAAGGAGCTGCCGTACATGCACGCCACACGCCGACTCCCGGCGGTGGACAGCTTGCACTAGCGCCGCCACGCCTTCTCGAGCATGTCCGGCGAGCGGGATCGCTTCGATCCGCTCGCGGGCGACGCGGAACTTGTGCGGCGTGAAGACATGGCGAGCGGCGGTGGCAATGCGGATGCGAGCGGCGGAAATTGCTCGCCGGAGCTTAGCAGGGAGGCGGCGGCGCACGGCGGAGCTAGGGTTGCGAGTGAGGTTCGATCCCTTTCGCACCTTCGCCGGCATATGTAGGGGCGGCGGTGTGGTTTCTGAGGGCCCCGTACTCCGTCGAAGCGGGCCGCCCGCATACGGAGCCTGCTAGACGACTCAAACCGAGCTCACCGTATCCGCGCAATTTCTACGGGGTGGACGCGTTTTAAGGGGCACATTAGACATGCTCTAATAAGCTAAAAGGCCGTAGCCCCACAGGTATGATAAATCATGTCGTGAGTTCAGCCATGACGCTTCTGCAGGCTTACCAAGAGTACCGGACGACTGAAGAACGCGGCGATTCTAGCTAAACTTTAGAGCATCTCCACTCGTCTCCCCGAACAGGCCCCCGGCGTGCCATTTTTTCATCTGGACGGCGAAAAATGGCCCAGCCCGCGCCCCCGGTTCCTCGTTTTTCGCCGGATTTGGGCTTTCATCCATCCGGCGAGCCCACGCCAACCCCGGCCTACCGGGGAGCGCTCGGGGACTCCGGACGAAGCGAAAGCGCGCGAAACGCCGAGATATTTCTCCCGCGCTTTTCGCTTCGTCTTCGCCGCAGAGGTGGACCCGACCGGTCAGCGACACACGCATCGTCTTCCGCGCGCACTAAAGGCTGCCGCCGGTCAGCTCGCCGCGGACGCGTCGCATTCCACGCGGCATTTAATCGCCGGCACCAGCCGCGCCTATATACCCCGCTCCGCTCGCCGCGACGCGTATCCCCGCTCCACTCTCCCTCCACTCTCCCGATCCATGGCGTTCAACGACGAAGACGGCGCAGCCAACAACGGCTTCCCCCGCCGGTCGCTCCACGCGTGGGAGGGGCACCTCCTCCACCAGGCGGGGTACCCCTGCCCGCCGGACACGAGGCCTCCCGGCGGCGGGTGGCGGCTAAGTGCTGGCGGCGTGCCAATCCCGCCGCCGCCCCGGGGCCACGCCCTCGACGTCGCCATCGAGGAGGCTCGGATGACGATGACGGACGAAGAGCGCGCCGACCCGCGCCACCACCCCGACAACTACACGAGGTGGAACTCGTTCTTCCTCCGGCGGTGGGAGCGGGAGCTGGCGTCCTACGACGGCCCGCCGCCTCCGCCTCCGCGCAACAACGCCGCGGGTCGCCGACGTTGGTGGAGCGCGCCGGGCCGGACGCTGGAGAACGTCCTCGAGCACATCGAGGGCGGCAACTTCCCGGTGCTGACGATGCCCCCTCCATCGAGGGCATCGGCCAGCCGCCGCCGGGGAAACAGCTGGCAGCCACGGCGCATGGCTGCCAGCTCGTCGTCTTCCGGATCGGCGTCGAGGTCGCTCTCCAGGTCGGCGCCATCCTTGGCGCCGGTGAAAAAGGAGCCGGCTTCCCCGCCGAGCGCGCGGCGGCGGCGTCGTCATCCGCGAGCCCTCGACGGCACAAGGACGGCTCCGCCCCAAGCGCGAACACGACACCTCCGGCGAGCGGAAGCGCAAGCCGGCGAAGGTGAAGGTGGAGGAGGCCGAAAGCGCCGAGGACGCCGCCATCCTCGAGGCCGTCATCGCGAGGTCCCTCCAGGACCTCGTCCCCGCTGAGAACGCCATGCCACTCGACCAGGCCTGCGCCTGGTCGAGGGAGCAGTGGGAGAAGGAGGAGGCGGAGCGGCAGGCGAGGCTCCTCGAGGACGTCGCTCGCTACCGCCGGCCTGCGACTCCTCCATCCGGCGCCGCCGTCCCCGTCGTCGACCTCGAAGCCTCCGACGACGACTGGTACAAGCCATCGCCGTCCCCGCCTCGCACCAGTGGCCGGTGGGGAGACGCCGGCCAAGGCAGCAGCCAGGCGGCTTCGGCGCCGCCGCAGTTCGACGACGACGGCTCCGACGACGATGGCGGCGACGGCGACATGGACTACACGGTGTTCTACCGCCATTTGGGCATGTAGAGCGCCGTGTTTTAATATTTACAGTTGTATTCCCCTAGCCGAATTCGAAATATAGTCGAATTCGGCCTCTATGTATGAACTTCGCCCTCTATATAGTAAATATCATTAAATTTAGTCTAAATTCGCCCGTTTTTAGCCGTAGTTTGTCAAGTTTCCGTTTTTCAAATTTAGATCACCGTCTTCGCCTGAGCACGCGGCTGGAAAACTACTCCTCTCAACGCTAAATTTACGTCCAGTCCGGACGTAAATTTAGCGTGAGGAGAGCAAACGAGTGGAGATGCTCTTACGAGCTAATTCAAAATAATTTAACTCATCCCTAGCTAAACTCCCAACCACCAGAGGTGAAGCAACCTTGAACTCAAAAGCTCTCCTATTGCGCTCCTTCCAGAGATTCCAAACAACGTGCACGGCAGCAGTTGCATGAGGTCTCGACACCTTGTTCTTGTGCAGCTTCCAGACCAGAAAGTAGAATCTCATTTCTCGGAGACGGTTCGCTGAAGTTGTCACTTGCTCCCACGCAAGATTCATATTTAATTAAATCTACCAGCACGCGTGCATGTGATACAATCCTCCAGCAATCTTATAGGGCGTAGGCTGTGGACATGTTCTCCATATATATAACACATGTCATGCACACGAAGGAACACGCAGGTGGGATCGATATATTACAAAGAATAAGTTTTGCCAGATCAGGTGTACAAATTTGTCGTCAGTTGACTGAAGAATAAACGATAACTGCCACAAGATTTTGTGTACATACAGGTAGCTCCAGCTACCCGGTGGGTCGAGACGCACATGCAGCATATATCATGCAGACATGCGACCCATTGTTATTGCAAATATGAAGGAGCAAAATGCACAACTTTTCCTTGACGACATCCTTCTTGACATTCCGGTCAAAAGAGAATCCTTTCCGCTTCGCTATCTTGGACTTCCTCTTACGGTTAGATGTTTAAGAAGGAAAGATATTCAACACCTCGATGATAAATGCGCCGGGAAGCTTCCCACTTGGAATGGGAAATACATCTCTATGGCCGCCCGTTCCGCCTTGATTAAATCCGTCATCGCCTCCCAAGCTATTTACTACTTGACACCCCTCTCCATCCTGGCGAGTACCATCTCCTTCATCAACAAGATTGAGAGAGTTTTCCTTTGGTCGGCAAAGGAGCACACTTCGGGTGCGAAATGCAAAGTCAATTGGGAGTTAGTTTGCCGCCCAAAGAAGCTTGGAGGCCTTGGCACCCTTCATATGGAAAAGTTCGCAACGGCCCTTCGTCTTAGATGGCCTTGGTTGGAATGGAAAGACCCCAACAAAATTTGGGTGGGCTCCGGTAATCCTTGCTCGGAGCAAGATATGGAGATATTTTATGCCGCCACGACATCACGGTGGGAAATGGGATGAAGACTCCTTTTTGGTATGCTCCTTGGCTTGATGGGAGAAAGCCAATTGAGATTGCACCTCTTATCTATGCCTCTTCAAAGCGCAAAAATTGGAAAGTGGCGCAAGCTTTACAAAACAATGCTTGGGTGCATAAACTTGAATTGGGGGATGACTTTTCTTTCGAGCACCTTTCTCAATTTGTGGAGCTTTGGTGTCTCATACAAAATTTCCACCTCAATGACAACTTAGAGGACGACATCTCTTGGAGGCTCGCCGAGAGTGGGCATTACACTACTAATTCCGCTTACGAATTGCAATTCTTGGGTTCCACCTTCTCAAGTTTACAAATCCATGTGGAAGATGTGGGAAGATAAGACCTGGCCGACCGCTTGGCAAAATGGGGGTGGCCTAATTGTGGTGCTTGCCCTTTATGCAACCAATGCACGGAGTCCGTTGACCATCTACTTGTCCATTGTCGTTTCACCTTGCGTCTTTGGGACAAGGCCAAAGAGGGGTTCGACATTCCGTCTTCTCATGTTAACAGTTGGGCGGGTCTCTCCTTCCCGGAGTGGTGGAACATGATATCTACGGGGCAAAACCGCAAGGGTTGGCATCACTTGCTATGTTCATCATTTGGGAGATTTGGAATGAGAGAAACGATAGAGTTTTCAAGAACAAGCGCGCCCCTTCGCAAATCGTCTTCGAGAGGATCAAAAAAGAAGCTACGCTTTGGGTTTTAGCGGGTGCTAAAAGTTTGAGTCATTTCATGCCGCGAGAGTAATTTGTATTATGTCTAAAACTTTTACTTTCTTGTAAACTCCTTTCTTAATCAATGAATGGGCAAAGCTTTTGTCCTTGTTTCAAAAAAACACTTCTCTTCGAAAAACCGCTTCCACCGCAGACAGCGGTTATTGCAAAGATCAAAAAGAAGTTAACGTAGTATGGCGAGGGTAAGCGATAATGTAAGAGAATCTCCACCGGTGGCCCCCAAATAGTCACCGGTAGGGGCGCCGACACTGATGTATGGGGGGCGCTGACAAGGTATCGACTTGTCAATGCCTACAGATTGTAGACTAGGGTTTTCGTAGGAAGTAGAGGGAGTAGATATCGGGTTCGCCGGAAAAGTACTCGCTAGAAGAAAACTAGGGTTGTGTTGACAAAATCGATCCTCTCTTTCTCCCTCAATCCCATTAGGAGGCGGAGCCGAGGGTTTCGTGATGTACAAGTTACAAAGTCCGGGAGACTCTTTGAGTTTGACGTGGGCATTACCCTTGGGTAACTGTTATTGCCCTATCCTGTACGGCCCAACTGGAGGCCCATGAAGACACTCGATGGCAAGGTGGACTACTACGTCGGTGCCGAAGAAGATTCCTTGAAGAACAAGACGAAGAGACGAAGAATACAAGGAAAGTCTAGAACTAGGGTCCTTTGTAACCTAGTCGTACCCGGACAGATCTCTCGAGACCTGGCTCCCTATATAAGGGCCAGGAGAGGGGCTGCCGAGGGACACACGCAATCCTAGCAATTTTAGCCAACATAAGTCTAGAGCTAGGTCCCCGTAGAATTTAGTCTCTCGACGAGATCACAGCCGAAACCTTCAGCACCCCATTGTAACCCAATATTTTCATAATCAAGATCAGACAGGCAGGACGTAAGGGTTTTACCTCATCGAGGGCCCCGAACCTGGGTAAATCGCTTTCCCGCTTGTTTGATAACCGATGTCTCGTGTCAGCCTACAGGATTCCATCTACCCTAAGCCCCAAACAGAGGGCATTGCCGAGTACCCTCGACAATTGGCGCCGTCTGTGGGAAGCCTGTCGGCACAAGGCAAGTCATCGGCAGTTGCAGTTACGTCTGCAGCATTCGTGCTGGAGTCACCAACGCTATCAGATCCAAGAGATTCAGTTTGTTGCGGATCCTTCGAGTTCGTACCGCACGCCGAGGCGTCGCATCCGATCTCCACAGAATCACGCGACAACATGGATACTACTTTCGGTGGTGTTCACTTCATCATCGATTCCAGAGGGTTTCTTCGCCTCCCTAGTTCAAACACGTCAAGTCCAAGAACTTCAGTTCCAGATGATACCACACCAGCAGCAGCCTTGGCGATCGTGCCTAGGAGTACAGGAGAGGGCAGCCGAAGCAGATTCGGCGCCATAGAGGAGCAAAGGAAAAGACGAAGGGACTCACGCCGTGAAGAAGAGGAGCAAATTGCGATTCGCTCCCGACAGTATGAACGAGGATATCACAACACGCAGCCGAGCAAGAATCGTCTTCGCACACCTTACCTATCGGCCACGGAGCAACTTGAAGCACCGTGTTATCTACATTCTTACATCGACCCAAGGATAGCCTTGTAAAATCCAGTCATCTGCTCAGAAATTGTCGGCAGTTCCTCGAAGTCGGCAGTTGCGACGATCTTAGGGCCGACGCAGCAAGAGCTCGCTCAATGGAAAGAAGAGCGGTACCCTACGATTATCCACCAGAACCATACATACCAGAAGGAGGAGACAAGTACGTGCCGACCGAAGTATTCCCAGAGTCTCGCGGACAGGTCAGCATGATCCATAAAACCAGTTTTTCAAAGAGAGAAGTCAAGAAGTTTTCGCGGGAAGTGATGTACGGAGAAGTTGCTATGGTCGATGCACCCGAATACATCGACTGGTCAGACCAAAGCATATCTTTTAGCAAAGCGGATCACCCGAAGGCCGTTCCAAGGCCTGGTCACGCTGCCCTGGTCCTTGAAGCACAGATCGGAGGGTACAACATGAGCAAGGTATTCATGGATGGAGGAAGCGGTCTGAACACGTTATTGGGAACCCCAATGAAAGCAATGGGCCTACAGCGACAAGTTTTCCCTCAGTAAGAAACCAAGGTTATCGAACCGGTAGGAGTCAAGGAACACGTGAAGGTTGTTGGTGGCGTAGTGTAGTGCGGCGCAACACCGGGGACCGGCGCCAACGTGGAACCTGCACAACACAATCAAAGTACTTTGCCCCAACGTAACAGTGAGGTTGTCAATCTCACCGACTTGCTGTAAACAAAGGATTAGATGTATAGTGTGGAAGATGATGTTTGTTTGCGAAGAACAGTAAAGAACAATTGCATTGTATTTTAGATGTAAAGAATGGACCGGGGTCCACAGTTCACTAGTGGTGTCTCTCCCATAAGATAAACGGATGTTGGGTGAACAAATTACAGTTGGGCAATTGACAAATAAAGAAGGCATAACAATGCACATACATATATCATGATGAGTACTATGAGATTTAATCGGGCATTACGACAAAGTACATAGACCGCTATCCAGCATGCATCTATGCCTAAAAAGTCCACCTTCAGGTTATCATCCGAACCCCTTCCAGTATTAAGTTGCAAACAACAGACAATTACATTAAGTATGGTGCGTAATGTAATCAACACAAATATCCTTAGACAAAGCATCGATGTTTTATCCCTAGTGGCAACAGCACATCCACAACCTTAGAACTTTCTGTCACTGTCCCAGATTTAATGGAGGCATGAACCACTATCGAGCATAAATACTCCCTCTTGGAGTCACAAGTATCAACTTGGCCAGAGCCTCTACTAGCAACGGAGAGCATGCAAGAACATAAACAACATATATGATAGATTGATAATCAACTTGACATAGTATTCAATATTCATCGGATCCCAACAAACACAACATGTAGCATTACAAATAGATGATCTTGATCATGATAGGCAGCTCACATGATCTAACATGATAGCACAATGAGGAGAAGACAACCATCTAGCTACTGCTATGGACCCATAGTCCAGGGGTGAACTGCTCACACATCGATCCGGAGGCGATCATGGCGATGAAGAGACCTCCGGGAGATGATTCCCCACTCCGGCAGGGTGCCGGAGGCGATCTCCTGAATCCCCGAGATGGGATTGGCGGCGGCGTCTCTGGAAGGTTTTCCGTATCGTGGCTCTCGGTACTCGGGGTTTCGCGACGGAGGCTTTAAGTAGGCGGAAGGGCAGGTCAGCAGGCGTCACGGGGGGCCCACACGCTAGGGCCGCGCGGGCCCAAGCCTGGCCGCGCCGCCCTAGTGTGTCGCCACCTCGTGGCCCCACTTCGTATCTCCCTCGGTCTTTTGGAAGCTTCGTGGAAAAATAAGCCCCTGGGCGTTGATTTCGTCCAATTCCGAGGATATTTCCTTACTAGGATTTCTGAAACCAAAAACAGCAGAAAACAACAACTGGCTCTTCGGCATCTCGTCAATAGGTTAGTGCCGGAAAATGCATAATAATGACATATAATGTGTATAAAACATGTGAGTATCATCATAAAATTAGCATGGAACATAAAAAAATTATAGATACGTTTGAGACGTATCAAGCATCCCCAAGCTTAGTTCCTACTCGCCCTCGAGTAGGTAAACGATAACAAAGATAATTTCTAAAGTGACATGCTATCATAATCTTGATCATACTATTGTAAAGCATATGAGATGAATGCAGCGATTCGAAGCAATGGTGAAGATAATGAGTAAACAAATGAATCATATAGCAAAGACTTTTCATGAATAATACTTTCAAGACAAGCATCAATAAGGCTTGCATAAGAGTTACTCATAAAGCAATAGATTCGAAGTAAAAGCATTGAAGCAACACAAAGGAAGATATAAGTTTCAGCGGTTGCTTTCAACTTCAACATATATATCTCATGGATAATTGTCAACACAAAGTAATATAACAAGTGCAATAGGTAAACATGTAAGACTCAATGCACACAGTTGACACAAGTGTTTGCTTGTAAGATAGAAAGAAGTAGGTAAACTGACTCAACAATAAAGTAGAAGATAGGCTCTTCGCAGAGGAAGCATGGATTACTATATTTGTGCTAGAGCTTTTCATTTTGAAATCAAGAAACAATTTTGTCAACGGTAAAGCGTATGTGTTATGTATAAGACATCCTATAAGTTGCAAGCCTCATGCATAGTATACCAATAGTGCTCGCACCTTGTCCTAATTAGCTCGGATTAACATGGATTATCATTGCATAGCATATGTTTCAACCAAGTGTCACAAAGGGGTACCTCTATGCCGCTTGTACAAAGGTCTAAGGAGAAAGTTCGCATTGGATTTCTCGCTTTTGATTATTCTCAACTTAGACATCCATACCGGGACAACATAGATAACAGATAATGGACTCCTCTTTAATGCATAAGCATTCAACAACAGATAATATTCTCATAAGAGATTGAGGATTGATGTCCAAAACTGAAACTTCCACCATGGATCATGGCTTTAGTTAGCGGCCCAATGTCCTTCTCTAACAATATGCATACTCAAACCATTTGATCATGAAAATCGCCCTTACTTCAGACAAGACGAACATGCATAGCAACTCACATGATATTCAACAAAGGTAAAAGTTGATGGCGTCCCCAGAAACATGGTTACCGCTCAACAAGTAACTTATTAAGAAATAAGACACATAAGTACATATTCTTCACCACAATAGTTTTTAAGGCTATTTTCCCATGAGCTATATATTGCAAAGATAAAGGAATAGAATTTTAAAGGTAGAACTCAAGTAATTTACTTTGGAATGGCGGAGAAATACAATGTGATAGGTAGGTATGGTGGACACAAATCGCATGGTTGTTGGCTCAAGGATTTGGATGCATGAGAAAAATTCCTCTCAATACAAGGCTAGGCTAGCAAGGTTGTTTGAAGCAAACTCAAGTATAAAAGGTGCAGAAAAGCTCACATATGAACATATTGTAAGTATTATAAGACTTTACATCGTCTCCTTGTTGTTCAAACACCTTAACCAGAAAATATCTAGACTCTAGAGATCGATCATGCAAACCAAATTTTAACAAGCTCTATGTAGTTGTTCATTAATGGGTGCAAAGTACATGATGCAAGAGCTTAAACATGATCTATATGCCAAGTATCAAATTACTCAAGACATTATACCATTTACCACATGCAGCATTTTCCGTTTCCAACCATATAACAATGAATGAAGTAGTTCAACTTTCGCAATGAACATTAAGAATAAAGCTAAGAACATATGTGTTCATACGAAACAGCGGAGCGTGTCTCTCTCCCAAACAAAGAATGCTAGGATCCGATTTTATTCAAACAAAAACAAACAGACGCTCCAAGTAAGCACATAAGATGACGGAATAAAAATATAGTTTCACTAGAGGAACCTGATAAGTTGTCGATGAAGAAGGGATGCCTTGGGCATCCCAAGCTTAGATGCTTGAGTCTTCTTAAAATATGCAGGGATGAACCACGGGGCATCCCCAAGCTTAGACTTTTAACTCTTCTTGATCATATTGTATCATCCTCCTCTCTTGACCCTTGAAAACTTCCTCCACCAAACTCAAAACAAACTCATTAGAGGGTCAGTGCATAATTCATATATTCAGAGGTGACAAAATCATTCTTAACACTTCTGGACATTGCACAAAGCTACTGAAAGTTAATCGAACAAAGAAATCCATCAAACATAGCAAAACAGGCAATGCGAAATAAAAGGCAGAATCTGTCAAAACAGAACAGTCCGTAAAGACGAAATTTTTAGAGGCACCAGACTTGCTCAGATGAAAATGCCCAAATTGAATGAAAGTTGCGTACATATCTGAGGATCACACACGTAAATTGGCAGATTTTTCTGAGTTACCTACAGAGACTACTGCTCAAATTCGTGACAGCAAGAAATCTGTTCCTGCGCAGCAATCCAAATCTAGTATTGACTTTACTATCAAAGACTTTACTTGGCACAACAATGCAATAAAATAAAGATAAGGAGAGGTTGCTACAGTAATAACAACTTCCAAGACTTAAATATAAAATAAAGTGCAGAAGTAAAATAATGGGTTGTCTCCCATAAGCGCTTTTATTTAACGCCTTTCAACTAGGCGCAGAAAGTGTATATCAAGTATTGTCGAGAGATGAAGCATCAACATTATTACCTCGGGCTTTACGCCTACCCTTGTTACTCTTTTTCCTACTCTTTGGTTTAGGGAATACATGGCCGCCTCCCGGTGTATAGGTGAATTTTAGGGTGCATTTTCCCACATCTACGATTGCTCCCAATAGTTTCAGCAGGGATCTTCCAAGTGTGATCTGTCCTGTTCCTACACATTCAATAACAAGATAATCAGTGGATATCGTTCTTCCAAGAATGGTTGTGAACACACCCTCGGCTATTCCCTTAGGAATTATAACAGAGTTATTAGTAAGAGTTATTCCTTCTCCACCTTCAGTGAGTCCCCAAAGTGTCAAAGATTCATAAATACTTTCAGGCATCAGGCAAAATTCAGTCATAATATCACAACAGGCATTAAAATTTTTACCATCAATAGTAATTTTAATAGTAGGGTCCCACATTGAAGGTTCAGAGTTTACTAAAACATGATCAAGACGCTCACGAATCTGACCATACCTTTCTTTCAAGCAAGATGTATTTGTTTCAAGAGTGTTTAATCTATTATAAATACTAATAAGAGATGAATCAAAATTATTAGCTGAACTATGTGATGCAACCAATTTCTTTATGGCATTAAAAGCTTGATCCCCATTGCAATGAAGGAAATCTCCTCCCACTACAGCATCCAAGGCATATCTATAGCGAATCATAAGCCCAAAATAAAAGTTACTAAGGAGCAAACTTAGAGTCATTTGAGGTTCAGTTTTACGATAAGAATCAAAAATTCTAGACCAAGCATCTTTAAAACTCTCCTCATCCCCTTGTTTAAAAATAAAGATTAATTCATGAGGTGGAGAAGTAACAGGTTCAGAGCTAGACATGATAACAAAGTAAACTAAATGCAAGTAGCTAATTTTTTGTGTTTTGAATATGGAGAACAAGACAGTAAATAAAGTAAAGTGAAGCAAGACAAAAACAAAGTAAAGAGATTGGATGTGGGAGACTCCCCTTGCAGCGTGTCTTGATCTCCACGGCAACGGCGCCAGAAAATATGCTTGATGGCGCGTGAGACACACGTCGTTGGGAACCCCAAGAGGAAGGTGTGATGCGTACAGCAACAAGTTTTCCCTCAGCAAGAAACCAAGGTTATCGAACCAGTAGGAGTCAAGGAACACGTGAAGGTTGTTGGTGGCGGAGTGTAGTGCGGCGCAACACCAGGGATTCCGGCGCCAACGTGGAACCTGCACAACACAATCAAAGTACTTTGCCCCAACGTAACAGTGAGGTTTTCAATCTCACCGGCTTGCTGTTGTAAACAAAGGATTAGATGTATAGTGTGGAAGATGATGTTTGTTTACGAAGAATAAAGAACAATTGCAGTAGATTGTATTTCAGATGTAAAGAATTGGACCGGGGTCCACAGTTCACTAGTGGTGTCTCTTCCATAAGATAAACAGATGTTGGGTGAACAAATTACAGTTGGGCAATTGACAAATAAAGAAGGCATAACAATGCACATACATATATCATGATGAGTACTATGAGATTTAATCAGGGCATTACGACAAAGTACATAGACCGCTATCCGGCATCTATGCCTAAAAAGTCCACCTTCGGTTATCATCCGAACCCCTCCAGTATTAAGTTGCAAACAACAGACAATTGCATTAAGTATGAGTAATGTAATCAACACAAATATCCTTAGACAAAGCGATGTTTATCCCTAGTGGCAACAGCACATCCACAACCTTAGAACTTTTGTCATTGTCCCAGATTTAATGGAGGCATGAACCCACTATCGAGCATAAATACTCCCTCTTGGAGTCACAAGTATCAACTTGGCCGAGCCTCTACTAGCAACGGAGAGCATGCAAGAACATAAACAACATATATGATAGATTGATAATCAACTTGACATAGTATTCAATATTCATCGGATCCCAACAAACACAACATGTAGCATTACAAATAGATGATCTTGATCACGATAGGCAGCTCACAAGATCTAACATGATAGCACAATGAGGAGAAGACAACCATCTAGCTACTGCTATGGACCCATAGTCCAGGGGTGAACTACTCACACCGATCCGGAGGCGATCATGGCGATGAAGAGACCTCGGGAGATGATTCCCCTCTCGGCAGGGTGCCGGCGATCTCCTGAATCCCCCGAGATGGGATTGGCGGCGGCGGCGTCTGTGGAAGGTTTTCCGTATCGTGGCTCTCGGTACTGGGGGTTTCGCGACGAAGGCTTTAAGTAGGCGGAAGGGCAGGTCGGGCGTCACGGGGCCCACATGCTAGGGACGCGCGGGCCCAAGCTGGCGCGCCGCCGCCTGAGTGTGTCGCCACCTCGTGGCCCCACTTCGTATCTCCCTCGGTCTTGGAAGCTTCGTGGAAAAATAAGCCCCTGGGCGTTGATTTCGTCCAATTAAGAGAATATTTCCTTACTAGGATTTACAAAACCAAAAACAGCGAGATAACGACAGCGGCTCTTCGGCATCTAAGTCGATAGATTGATCCGGAAAATGCATAATAATGACATATAATGTGTATAAAACATGTGAGTATCATCATAAAAGTAGCATGGAACATAAGAAATTATAGATACGTTTGAGACGTATCAATGGAGGAAGCGGTCTGAATCTGTTATTCGCCAGTACAATGAAAGCAATGGGCCTAACGGTTGACATGCTAAGAGAGTCCGACACAGGATTCCACGGCATCATCCCGCCTGCCTATCAAGAAAGAGGACCAAGAGTTAACTGCGTTCATCACCCCGCACGGCGTTTTCTGGTACAACTCCTTGATGTTCATCACCCCGCACGACGTTTTCTCCGGGAGCAACTTATCAGCAATGTATGCAAGCCTGTCTTGGAGAGCAGATCGGAAGGAATATCGAAGTCTACATCGATGATATCGTGGTTAAGACCAAGCATGCCGCCACTCTTATCGACGATTTGCGAGAAACCTTCAACAATCTCGACAGGTACAAAATCAAGCTAAACCCGAAGAAATGTTTCTTCGGGGTGCCAGGAGGACAAGTAGTCGGGTACTTCATATCAGCTAGAGGGATAGAGGACAATCCTCTGAAGATCAAAGATACTCTCGACATGGAGCCGCCAAAGAATTTGCACCAAGTGCAGCAGTTGGCGGGACGGCTGGCAGTGCTCAGCGGATTCATCGCCAAGTTAGGAGAAAAAGCTTTGCCCTTCTATAACCTGATGAAGAAGTCAGAAAAGTTCGAGTGGACAAACGAGGCGCATGAGTATTTTGATAATTTAAAGAAGATCTTATCGACATCCCCAGTACTCGTAACTCCACATGAAAAAGAAACATTGCTCATGTACATAGCAGAACGGTGCAAGTCTTCAGCAGCGTCCTTGTTGTTGAACAAGAAGAGACAGGAAGAGTTCATGGCGTGCAACGACCCGTTTACTACCTCAGCGAGGTGCTCACGCTAGCGAAACAGAGATATCCTCATCACCAGAAGTTAGCATATGCGGTATGGAGAACAGCTCGTAAGCTGCGCCATTATTTCACGGAGCACCCGATTATTGTGGTAAGCGAAGCACCATTGAAGAATATACTTACCAACCCAGAAGCTACGGGTCGAGTATCTCAATGGGCTATCGAGATAGCACCACACGACATAACTTACGTCAATCGGACGGCAATCATGTCTCAAGTTCTCCCGGATTTCATGGCAGACTGGATTCAGGTCGCAAACTCGGCAGCACCCGACATGTCGGCTCATGGACAATGTACTTTGACGGATCGAAGCGGAGTACAGGTGCAGGCGCAGAAGTAATATTGATATCACCACAAGGAGACAAGATGAAGTATATCCTACGCATGAATTTCTCCCTGCCGACAAATAATGAAGCAGAATATGAAGCACTGTCGCACGAAATGAGGATGGAAAAGGCATGTGGAGAAACCCGCCTGGAAATTTATGGAGATTCGAATCTGGTAGTGCAGCAGTCGATGAATTTATGCGACGCAGTCAGCGATAATATGATTGCCTACCGTCAATTATACCAGAATATGGAAGCCAAATTTGAAGGGTGCGAACTCAAACACATCGGCAGAGCCAGCAATGAGGAAGCAGATGCTCTGGCAAACATTGGATCCATGTGCTCCCCCATTCCAGACGGAGTATTTTATGAAGTTATTGCTCAGCGATCGATCAAGGAGAAAGTATCGGCACCTCCAAAATTATCGGCTGACGATTCAGAAGCAAGACTGCATGAAGATGTCGAAGAATCTCCATCACAATCCACAGAGCAGGTCCTCCTTCTCGAGCCCCTGTGGACCAAGCCTTTTTTAGCATACTTAGTAGAGCAGCGATTACCAGAGGATCCGGTGGAAGCCAGGCGAATTGTGAGACGGTCTAAAGCCTTCACTGTAGTAAACGGAGAACTCTACAAGCGTAGTATCTCTGGTATCTTTCAAAGGTGCATTGCCATCGATGATGGAAAGGCTCTACTACGCGAGATACATGAAGGAACTTGTGGTCACCACGCAAGCAGCAGGGCCCTTATGGCGAAAGCTTTCAGAGCAGGATTTTATTGGCCAACGGCAGCTTCGGATGCTCGAGACCTGGTACGGAAGTGCGACCCTTGTCAGCGTTTTGCACCAAAACCGCACGCTCCTGCAACAGATCTAATGACCATACCCTTGGCTTGGCCCTTCGCGCAATGGGGACTCGACCAAGTTGGACCGCTGCCAAGATCATCGCCTGGGGGTCACACGTATCTACTGGTTGCAGTCGATAAGTTTACCAAATGGATCGAGGCTGTACCTGTTCGAAATCAGAAAGCCGAAACCGCCGTCCAGTTCTTCAAGGGAATAACCTGTCGTTTCGGCATGCCTCACAGCATCTTCACAGACAATGGAACTAACTTTGACTCCAAAAAGTTCCAGAAATTTTGCGATGACGGTGGCATTAAACTAAAATTTGCCTCGGTGGCACATCCCCAGACCAACGGTCAGGTCGAAAGGATCAATGGTCTAATAGGGGATGGCCTCAAAAAGCGCCTTACGGGTGCAGCTGGAGCTTGGGTCGAAGAATTGTCATCTGTACTTTGGAGTTTGCGTACTACACCCAACAGATCGACTCAGTATACTCCGTTCTTTTTGGTATACGGAGCCGAAGCAGTTTTGCCAGCCGATGTTCGATTCTAAGCCTCTCGGGTGACTGCATACACGGAAGCAACTTCCAACAATGTGCTACAAGATGTCGTGGATCTCCTTGACGAAGCTCGGGACATCGCCTTGGCAAGAACAATGGTGTATCAGCAGGCGTTAAGAAATTACCACAGTCGACGAGTACGTAATCGAAGCTTCAGTGTTGGAGATATGGTACTGCGACTAAAACAAGAAAGACCCCTGAAGCTCGAATCTCCATGGGAAGGGCCGTTCATCATCACTAAAGTGATACCAGGGGGAGCTTATCGTCTCAAGAATCCAGCCTCGGGTGAAGACGTTGAAAATCCCTGGAATGTTGCACATTTGCGACGATTCTACGCATAGGATATAGCTATCCTTTACTTGTTATTTGGCAGCTCCTAAGCTTGTCTTATATTATGAATAAAATTTCTGATTGGGTTTCCACCCTTATTGTCCCAGGCACTATTACCCGAACAATTGTTCGAAGCCTCCGTTATTGGCTCTTACTCCCATCGGGAGCTTTGGCCAAAAATACGTCCTTACAGTATCATTAACTAATGCTCCCATCTGGAGCTGTAGTTACTGATACGCAACAACCCATCCAAGCCTCGAGAAAATACGCGAGTGCTTTTGTCGATGGACATATTATTACAAACAAGGCTCAAACCGGTGCACCGTGTAACGAAGCCAAGCGCCTAAATCCCTCGTTTAATCGATGGGTGTCGCTCTTACAAAACTTACACATCGACTCCGCAATAAACTTGCAATTACAACGGAGTCGTCAGGTGAGCAGGCTGACTTGATCACTTAGCCGCCCTCGACAAAAAAAATATTAATTGAATTAGCAAATTCACCAAAAGTACATGATGTATAAAACACACATTAAGTTACATACGGGATTACCCCTTGTAAACACAAGGTCATTACATATATATGTGTACATAACTTTATGGCAGGTTTTCTTGGTCTTCTCGGGCCTTCAGATCCCTTTCGATGCATGTTTCCATCCGGGAGATGATAACATATGCGAGATTTCTAGCAATGTCATAATATTGGTCTAATCTCCTACTGGTATTTGCTATGGCCTCCAAATCTAAGGTCGTATGACATGCTAAAACTGAAGCAAGAGCAAGTTCAGCACCGGCCAGAAGTTCCTTCCGCACCAACAGTCGAATCCTTTCTGGAGTCTTGAATCGAGTAAACAAAGCAGATAAAGTCTCGGGTGCTTGGTCTAAAGGAAACAAGGTTCTCCATACCATCGAGAGATGAGCATTGTACTTATCAAAGTAATAATGCACCTTCTCTGCTCGATGCTCAAATTTGGCCACGACAACAGCCTTCGGTCGATGGGACCACAATTCATGCTTCGGGTGAGCAACATTAGTCATCGCCTCGATCTTTTCGTGGATCTTCTTGTTTTCTTCTGATTCATCAGAAGCCACTGTTGAAAAGCAAAAATCAGTCAAGAAGTATTCAAGCTTCGATAAAAATCGAAAGATGGACGGACACTTACAGCTCAAGCTTTCAGTAGCAATATGGAGACGGTCAAGAGCATGTTGTTCAATTGCGGTAGCAATCTCGCTTTTTCTCTTTACCAATGCCGCCATCGCATGAAGGGTGACTATGTCTTTGTTTAACCGGGTTATTTTATCACGCAAACGGCGAACAAGATCGGATTCATCGTTAGTCAAAGAATTTAAAGAAGAATCGGCACGAGAAGAAGTTGGAAGAATACGCACAACTCTGAGTTCAGAAAAGCATTGGTAGAAACTCCCATCGGGAGCGCTGCACATATATTACATTCAAAAGAGTGTTGACACCAACAGAGCCAATATAAAACAGGTCTACATTATATCAAGATTTAATTACCTAACAGAGCAAAGTCTAATCAGGGAAGAGCTGATGATGAGCCAGGAGCAGCTTCAGGCGCGACTTTGGTCTTCGCTTCATCAACTAGCCTGAGAAGCTGATTGGCGCATTTCACTGCCGACTGCTTGAAGGGATCAAGATTGACTAGGCAATTATTGTCATCTACACGCAACACCTTGGATAACTTTTCTAGTTCAGAGCCTAGCCATGACCCATGACAGTTGAAAAGTAAGGACCGCTCCAAACAAATGGGGCGCCGCTTAAGTACCTCTATAGGCTCAGAAGGGTCGATGAAGAAAGCGTCTGCCATCTCGCCAAGAGTCTTGTCTTGCTTTATCTTCGGGAATATCATCGAGAACAACCTCGACAGTGCTCCCTTGGTTTTTTGCAGGAGACCAAGAACTTGGATATTGGCATCGGTGGCAAGGGAGGCGCGTCAGACATCGAGTCCTCTTGAAGCTTGTGTGCTCGATTGATAGGCACGTCGGCGGCACCTGAAAAATGGCGAATAAGAAATCCGGAGGACAGTATCGCAGAAATATCTTGCACTTAAGTGCGAAGAAACTTACTAAGCAAATTCGTGATAGACTCGCGGAGGGTGCCTTCCTTTTTATCGGCGTGCGGCAGCCTCGCGTCACAGCATCATGCTCGTTTCCTCATCTTCTGTTTCAGCTTCTTTAGTTCATCTTTCAAGCAAGATGTTTTCATTTTGGGCATCGGCTGTGAGCTTTTAGCCTCCAGCACTTGGTCAGCCGAAATCTTGATAGTCTTCCGAAGCTGAACATTTTCGGACTCCAGGCGAGTGAATTGATCAGCAAAATCTGCCATAGCGTCAACTGTGGCATAAATTGGCTGCAAGGGAAAGGTCAAAGAATCTCAGCCAAAAGGGAATCCAGCGAAAAGAAGCAAGTTAAATACTTACATGATCACGGAGCAGCCGATGAACGGGGGTCTTGCAGGAGGAATGACCTTCGACACCGGAATCTTCACCACGGTCGTCCTTGAGGGCGGCGTCGGATCGGCAGGTGAAGGATTCGATTCCTTGGCTGACTCGGCCTTCCCGGAGAGTAACTTAGCCCTCTTTGCGAGAGGAAGCTCATCGTCATCGTTAGAACTGCTTGAAAAGCAAGGACGTTCATCATGCGAAACAAAGAAGGTTAGTTATAAAGGGGAAAATATATACTCACAGGTCTAAGTCATCTTCGGCAACAAAAAAGCCTGTCGAACTTTTTGCAGCAGGGGGAGGCGATGCAGTTTCATCGGCATCATCATCTTGTCCGCTAGGACTCGATTCAGCCGTTGTGATCAAGTCTTCATTATCCTCCTGCACCGCCTACTCCTGGTGAGAACATCGTCTTCGGGGGCTTCGTCCCCTTGGACGTCGCTATCCTCGAGGGCGTGCTGAGCATCCTCGGTTTCTTCAGAGTCGTCATCGTCGTCCTCTAGTTCTACACCACTTTCGGGTGTAGGAGGATAACATTGAGCTACGGTGGAAGCCTGTTGACAGGTGAAAAATTAATAGAAGATCAGAAGACAGAATAACAATAGTAATCAAAGCAAGTGCGGTGAAGATTACCTCAACCGGAAGGTGCTTGAGATCATATGGAGGGCGAGCCGAAGTCAGGACAATATTGTCCTTCATGCTGAAGCAAGTAAGGCGACGCACCTCGTTGCGAGTTCGTCATCCGACAGGTCGGCTGAGCTGACTCTTGACTTGTCGTCCTTACCAACATACATCCATAGCTGGTGAGGCCGGGACATCAGCGGCTGCATCCGACGATTTAGGAACACCGAGACTACCTCAGTGCCGCACATCGTTAGGCCTCCTGTGTTCTTTAGGTCTACAACCTGTTCGAACAGCTTATCGGCTATGGCACTTTCTTCGGGAGACAAGACGTTTCGCCAGGACTTCTTCGGCTGAGCCACCAGAACGTCTTCGAATGGAGGAAGGTTGGAGCATCCCAGGATGCTGGGATGTCTCGCAGGTAGAACCATTTATGGCGCCAGCCCTGGACGGATTCTTTCATCGGGAAGTTGAAGTAATCAACCTCCTTTCTAACAACAAAGCCAACGCCACCAACAACGGGAGGGCCGTTGTTATCACTATGGCGCTTGACGTAGAAGATTTTCCTCCATAAACCCCAGTGGGGATCAATGCCGAGGAAAGCCTCGCATACGGTGATGAAAATGGAGAGATGAAGAATGGAATTTGGGGTCAGCTGCCAGCTGGATCCCATAGAAAAAAGAAGAGAACGAAGAAATTCGTGGGTAGGAAGAGAAAGCCCATGAAACAGGAAGGCGATGAACATAACAGTGAATCCTTTAGGACGCTATGGGCGAGAAGATGGACCTGGGAGATGAATGTCGTTATCGGATGAAGAGATGAGGCCGAGGGTGCGCAGCTTGTTCACCTCGCGATTGGAAATGGTGGAGGCGCTCCAATCACGGCTGATCTTGCTCGTGCCTGATCCGCTGGTACCCTTCTTCTTGCCCATGGTGTCCGGAGCTCTTGAGAGAAGGAACAGAGGTGAAAGGAAAGGCTGAGGAAGAAGATGAGCAGTGTGGAAGCGTGAAAAGTAAAAATAATGGGAAGGCCCCTTATTTATAGCATGAGCTGATGGGAAATCGTGGCCATAACTCCAAAGCCATCGTGGGAGGTGGACGAGATCTAGTCGTACACGTGTCGCTCCAAGAGGAGAAAGGAACCGGCGGCCCATTATTCCCACGATGTGCGGAAATCGAGGAGGCGCCTCGGTCAATGCACAAACACTGGTCATTTCCTAAAACTGACCGCGCATGAGTAGGGTGGGCCCGTCAGGTCACGTCTCGTCAATCAAACCACAGTAGTGGTGACGTCATCAGTGACGTCATGAAAGGTGTCGACTCTGATTGAAGCATCCGAAGAAATGTTAAGACCATTGAGTGGATTAAATTGAGTCTACGCACGGTTGCAAACATCCACACCTAGACTTGGGGTTACTCCATGGAAGCTGGACGCGCACCAGTAAATTTAGACTCGAAAGATCGAATTGTTTGGCTCGAAGTACTTTTGATTGCAAGCACCCGTGCCCCGGACTGGGGCTACTCCCATCGGGGCGCGTTAATAGTTGAAAAACTTTGCCTCGAGGATCATGCCGGGGACTTGATTCTGTGTAGAGTAACGTTGTTTTGCCAACGGCAGTTAACCAGCAGACACGTTACTCGATATCCTTTACGCATTAAACCTTACTTGAAAAATTGAAGCCCCGATGCAAATGTATCGGATGACCTATGAAGACCTGCAGAAAAACTTCGGCAGAAGAAGACATTCGAGTGGCACAACTTGAGTCTACGCACGGATTGCAAGCATCCGTACCTAGACTCGGGAAATTCCTCAGCTAGACCGCGCACCAGTAGAAGGAAGTGATGCTATTACAAGGAGGACAAGATTTATCAAGAGAAGAACATTCGGTGGAGGCATGCTTTAGTCTCTACCCGAAATATCTTCGGCTAGACACTCGGGGGCTACTGACGTGGGCATTACCCTTCGGGTAACTGTTATTGCCCTATCCCGAACGGCCCAACTGGAGGCCCATGAAGACACTCGATGGCAAGGTGGACTACTACGTCGGTGCCGAAGAAGATTCCTTGAAGAACAAGACGAAGAGACGAAGAATACAAGGAAAGTCTAGAACTAGGGTCCTTTGTAACCTAGTCGTACCCGGACAGATCTCTCGAGACCTGGCTCCCTATATAAGGGCCAGGAGAGGGGCTGCCAAGGAGACTGCGCAATCAGCATTTTAGCCACCATAAGTCAGGCTAGGTCCAGTAGGAATTTAGTCTCTCGGCGAGATCACAGCCGAAACCTTCGGCACCCCATTGTAACCCAATATTTTCATAATCAAGATCAGACAGGCAGGACGTAAGGGTTTTACCTCATGGAGGGCCCCGAACCTGGGTAAATCGCTCTCCCCGCTTGTCTGTGAACCGATGTCTCGTGTCAGCCTACATGATTCCATCTACCCTAACCCCAAACAGAGGGCATTGCTGAGGAGTACCCTCAACAGAGTTCGTCCCGTAATAGTTAGAAGTCATTATTCCTAGTACAACTCTATCTTTCCAAACTATCTCTTAATTGGGCTTCCGGGCTTCATAAACTTCGGGTCGTGGGCCTTCAGTAAACCCCGGGTACCATCTTCGGCAGGCCCATTGGGGATGCCTATGTCAGTAGCCCCGAGATTTTGCTTGAATCGAAGAGTCAGGGAAAATCTCCATCTTTACAATCTGCATATGAGTTTTTCAACTTGACAAATAATCTTTTCGAAAGATTCATATATTGTACAGGGATATCGGTAATTGGGGCTGGTTCGTCTGATAGATCAGGTACCAGTTAACTGCTCTCGCGGCAATCCCGCAAAACCTACTTCAATATCACGTCATTGGACATGATCTTGGGATATTGGAGTAATTCGACATGTGCCGCTTAAGGTCTTAACATATGCCGAACTCCAGTCCCGTTTATCGGGTACCTAACGCGTCCGTTAGGTTCTTCGTATCTGCTGATACGGAAAAAAGTAGCGACGCATTCGGGTGTGATGCCACGCCGCAGGATGGATCCTGGGGTCTTACCTTTGCAAAGTATTGCGGCATTTAGAGATTAAATCGCGGCGAGGCGCTGCGAATATATTGTCGAGTGCTTTTTCGGCTGCTGGAATATCACATTTGTTCGAGTCATATGATGACATATATTTTTTTATCATCTCCAGGTAGGGAGTATATGAGGATTATATCATAGCTCAAATGTCCCTCATGAGTTCATCAATTTCATCAGAGATACGCGAACGGCGTTCCGATGGGAGTGCTTGAGCTACGATATTGAGATGCTGTCTTGGTTGTGAGGCTCACCTTTTAGTATCTCTTGTTGCTATATTGTCAACCTTTTCGATTATCACCATCTTTATCGGGTGCATGACCGGTATCTAAGATGGGAGTAACCCGAGGCTACAGTCGAGTATTTATACTTGGCGGTAGGCTCAATATTTTGTCTTTTTTGAATCATCTTTCTATCAAACTCCTTATAAAAGTAGCCCCCAAGCATTTGAGCAAAAACTTGTATTTGATCAAAAGCTCCCGAAATTCCCAATAATACTTCACCGTCGCAAAACCTCCAAACACTGCAGCCGAAATTCTTCTTTAATTGTGACATCAGCACTGACGTTAGCCACGATCGTTGTGTTGGGAAAGCGCGGAGGAGGTCATGTCGGTGACACCGGGCCCCGAACTCTGCGATTTTTGACCGTTATGAAGTGAGGGGACACACGTCCTCCACTTTTCCTGGCACGCGCGCTGTAGCGCCTGTGACATGAAGAAAAAAAAGGAAATATCCAGAAATTAATTAGGGGTTCAAAATAAATCCATCAAAGAAAACTTTTATTGTTCATAGAGGATGACATGTGGGACCGACCTGCCAACAGCGTCCTCATCGTTTCAAAGGCGGCAGGGGATCAAAAGAAAAAGGAAGTGGCCAGAAATTAGGGTAAAAAATAACTCCAAGAAAAGAAACTTATTATTCGTAGAGGATGACATGCGAGACCCATGTTGCAGCTCCTCAACGTTTCAAAGGCGGCATAGAACGAAAGAAAAAGGCAAGTGACCAAATATCGGGAGCCAAAGATAATCCAAGAAAAAAAACTTTATTGTACATAGAAGATGACATGCGGGTCCCAATTAGCAGCAGCGGTCTCAACGTTTCAAATGCGGCTTGAGATCAAAGAAAAAGAAAGTTGATTGTACATAGAGGATGACATGCGGGTCCCATGAGTCAGCATCTTACCCAACGTTTCAAGGCGGCGGGGATCAAAGAAAAAGGAAATAACCAAAAATCAGAGGGTGAAAAAAATACAAGAAAATAAACTTTTATAGCACATAGAGGATGACATGGGTCCCATGAGCCAGCAGGTTCCTCAACGTTTCAAACGTGGCATGAGATCGAAAGAAAAAGGCAAGTGACCAAATATGAGGAGCCAAAAATAATTCAAGAAAAGAAGTTTTATAGTACATAGAGGATGACATACGGGTCCCATGAGTCGCAGGTTCTCAACGTTTCAAACAGCATGAGATCGAAAGAAAAAGGCAAGTGACCAAATATCGGAGCCAAAAATAATTCAAGAAAAGAAACTTGATTGTACATTGAGGATGACATGCGGGTCCCATTTAGCACAGCGGTATCACCGTTTGAGAGGCCGCACGGGATCGAAAGAAAAAGGCAAGTGACCAAATATCGAGCCAAAAATAATCCAAGAAAAGAAATTTTATTGTACATAGAGGATGACATACGGGTCCCATTTTGCAGCAGCGGTCTCAACGTTTCAAGGCGGCACAGGACCAAAGAAAAATGAAGTAGCCAGAAATCAGGGGGTGAAAAAATCCAGAAGAAAGATTTCAATTGGGCTGCATCTGGACATCTGGACCTTCGAACTATCCTGCTTGGCCTTTTGACTGTGCAATTTCAGCCCACTCCAAAACAGGAAAGTTCGGAATTTTCTAAAAAAAACAGGAAAGTCCTATGCTTCGAAAAAAAAAAACAAGGAGATTCAACATATAAGTTTGTTTATGTAAAATAAAGATTTAATTTATCAGTTTGAAATAGCTCAGAGCGCAATACCTTGTTTATTGTCTCCAAAATAATCAAGATATCACATGTTTCTTGTATGGGGAGGCTGACATCGGGACCCATGAGCCAGCAGCGTCGTCAACGTTTTAAAGGCAGGGGATGGAAAGAAAAAATAAACCAAAAATATGTTTTTGGTAAAAAATCCAAGAAAAGAAACATTTTCGTTCTAAGAGGATGACATGCGGGACCCATGAGGCAGCAGCACCTCAGCGTTTATTGTTCATAGAGGCTGACATGTGGGACCCGTGAGCCAGCAGCGTCCTCAACGTTTTAAAGGCAGCAGGAGATCGAAATAAAAAAATAGCCAAAAATCATTTGGTAAACAAAATCCAAGGAAAGAAACATTTACCGTTCTGAGAGGATGACATGCGGGACCCATGAGGCAGCAGCATCCTCAACGATTCCAAGGCGGCAGGGGATCAAAGGAAAAAAGGAAAAATCCCGAAATTAATTACGGGTTCAAAATAAATCCATCAACGGAAACTTCTATTGTTCACAGAGGATGACATGTGGGACCGACCTGCCAACAGCGTCCTCATCGTTTCAAAGGGGGCAGGAGATCAAAAGAAAAAGGCAAATAGCCAATTAGGGAGTCAAAATAACTCCAAGAAAGGAAACTTTTATTGTTCGTAGAGGATGACATGCGGACCCATGAGCCAGCAGCTTACTCAACGTTTCAAAGGCGGCATGAGATCGAAAGAAAAGGCAAGTGACAAAATATCGGGAGCCAAAGATAATCCAAGAAAAAACTTTATTGTACATAGAGGATGACATGCGGGTCCCAATTAGAGCAGCGGTCTCAACGTTTCAAATGCGGCTTGAGATCAAAAGAACAAGAAAGTTGATTGTACATAGAGGATGACATGCAGGTCCCATGATCAAATACTAACGTTTCCGCGGCAGGGATCAAAAGAAAAAGGAAATAGCCAAAAATCAGAGGGTGAAAAAAAATCCAAGAAAATAAACTTTTATAGCACATAGAGGATGACATGCGGGTCCCATGAGCCAGCAGGGTCCTCAACGTTTCAAACGTGGCATGAGATAGAAAGAAAAAGGCAAGTGACCAAATATCATGAGCCAAAATAATTCAAGAAAAGAAACTTGATTGTACATAGAGGATGACATGCGGGTCCCATTTAGCAGCAGCGGTATCACCGTTTGAGAAGCGGCAGGGGATCGAAAGAAAAAGGCAAGTGACCAAATATGAGGTGCCAAAAAAATCCAAGAAAAGAAAGTTTTATAGTACATAGAGGATGACATGCGGGTCCCATGAGCCTGCAGGTTCCTCAGCGTTTCAAACGTGGCATGAGATCGAAAGAAAAAGGCAAGTGACCAAATATCAGGAGCCAAAAATAATTCAAGAAAAGAAACTTGATTGTACATAGAGGATGACATGCGGGTCCCATTTAGCGACAGCGGTATCCAAGGTTGAGGGGCTGCACGGGATCGAAAGAAAAGGCAAGTGACCAAATATGAGGTTCAAAAAAATCCTAGAAAAGAAAGTTTTATAGTACATAGAGGATGACATACGGGTCCCATTTAGCGGCAGAGGTCTCACCGTTTGAGAGGCGCGGGGGATCGAAAGAAAAAGGTAAGTGACCAAATATGAGGTGCCAAAAAAAATCCAAGAAAAGAAAGTTTTATAGTACATAGAGGATGACATGCGGGTCCCATTTAGCAGCAGCGGTATCACCGTTTGAGAGGCGGCGGGGATCGAAAGAAAAAGGCAAGTGACCAAATTTGAGGTGCCAAAAAAACTCCAAGAAAAGAAAGTTGATTGCTCATAGAGGATGACATGCGGGTCCCAATTAGCAGAACGGTCTCAACGTTTCCAAGGCGGCAACGGATCAAAAGAAAAAGGAAGTAGCTAGAAATCGGGGGGTCAAAAAAATCCAAGAATAGAAAGAATTTTGGTTCATAGAGGATGACATGCGGGACCCATGATCCGCATGGCGTCGGCTCGGTCGGAGAGCGTTGAACGAGATGGTGCGATCGAGAAAAAAACAATGCCGAAAGAGGCTGCCATCTGGGCCCTACATCCCTCGGCGGTGCGGATTTGCGTTGACTCGGCGGCGGACCCAAGAATTCGAGATGCACCACGTCCCGGGCCACCATACGCGACGTTTTGGCCATTTCGTCGGGCTAGGTGGCCTCAAAAACGAGAAAAAAAATGTTTTGACATGCACAACGGAGAGACCAAAAATCGTCGGCCATGGTGCACCAGCAACCACGACGCGACTTCAACTTCGTCGGCCATGGCAACTTTTCTTGTAGTGATTGCTTGTTTATTGATGTCGACCTTTTCTTTCTTCCAGTTGATATTTGATAACTACTCTAAGATTGCTGGAACCTCGCCTGCTTCAGCTGCTACCTCTCGCTCGAACCGGATCCCTAACGATGTTTCCCTTGACTACTCTTCGTGTGCAAACTTGGATCAGTCAGAATTAGTGAACCGTATGACTACGAACTTTGAAGAAACAATCCCTTATAGTCATGGAACAGTCTCGCAAATCATCGACCGGAAAAGATAGCTCTCCGAGGCTCGGGAGTCTTTGCAATTGAAAGAGTCCTTGTTTGAGCTTTACAAGCCACCTCTCGAGAAAATTATATGCTTGACTTGATGGCTAGCGCAAGTCTGGATATGGCGGGTAAGTTCCTACCTTTGTGCTCCCTCTTTCCTTTTCCGTGTACATACCACTTGATTCTCATTATAGTTCTTGATACGGATAGGTTCCTTCTTGGATGCTACTGCCGAAGATCAGCGTGTTGACGCAAAGTCTGCGGTTCTTCTTCGCCTTGCTCATGAGAACGACTCCAGCTTCTGGGCTTCCCCAGACCGGACTCGCCAGATTGTGCGATTCCAGGATCGAGCTGGTCGGTGCGGGAGTATCTTGAATTTTGCGCCAAGACTCTGGCCAGAGTTTACAATGCCATGTTACCTCGGAATCCTCAGCCAAAAACATTTCCTGAACTGATGAATAAGTTCAAAGATGTGGAACAGATCCATGGTTTTGTGAAGGCGCAATTACTTGTTGGTGCTAGATTCACCATGATCATGATACAGATCTGCCACCCGAAGTTGGACATGTCCGACACTGTTGAGCTTTGTCATGCTAGATTGAAAAAGCGAAAAAGAAACGTCGACAAGATCAACGAGTGTACGATGGCGAAAAATGATTGCGGATCTTCTTCGTATGGATTCTGAGTATTTCTCCGAAGGCCATTACGCTGATTCCATGGATGTTCCTGCGGGAGGTGAAAGGGTGCGAATAGATGATTTTATATGAGGTGAACATCGTCCGCCGATTTTTCCTGTAACAAAGCATATCTTATATATTGCGAGAAGTATGTATATTGCGAGAACTGTATGTATATTGCGAGAACTATATGTATTTGTTTTCGTCCTTCTCTAGCCCCCGAGTGTTTGGATAGGCTTTATGTACACTTATTACTCGCGAGGTAATGTAACCAAGGCAAGTAATTGGTGTTTAATATATTGTCCAGATCAAATTTATGTTGTCTGTTTTGTGAAATATAAACCTCCAAACTTGTCGAAGAAAAAGATGTATATCACCAATATCTTTACTATATTGTAGCATCGCGAGCCCGCCTCATTAAAAACCTTTCAGTCCCACTCGGTGCCCTGAAAGGAAAAAAGTGCGTCTGAAAACTCGCGGGCGTTTCGTACAATGTATGTTTACATGCACGTTTCTATGTTGGCTACGCGTAGAAAGCTGCGCCACGTTCCATGGATTTTTCTCTAGGACTCCTGTCTTCTTGTCCTTTATCATGTACGCTCCTCCCGCGATTACTTCTTTGATGATGTAGGGTCCGACCCATGGTGACTCGAACTTTTCATGGCTATCCTGAGTAAGCCGAAGAACTAAATCGCCCACTTGAAAAGACCTTGGTCGCAGACGTCGACTGTGGTAGTTTTTCAAATCTTGCTGGTACTTAGTGACCCTCGACAACACCTTGTCTCTAGCTTCATCAAGTGCATCGACATCATCTTCTAGTGCCTTTCTCGAGATTTCTTCATCATATTCCGCCACTCTCGGAGAATTGTGTTCTATTTATATCGGGAGCACTGCCTCGGCTCCATGGACCAGGAAGAACGGGGTTTCCTGTGTTGCTGTATTGGGTGTTGTTCGTATGCTCCATAAGATGCTTGGCAACTCTTCTGGCCAAGTGTGTCGAGCTTTCTCCAGAGGTGTTATCAATCGTTTCTTGATACCATTGCAGATGATACCGTTTGCTTTCTCGACTTGACCATTGGTTTGCGGATGCGCTACTGACGCAAAGTGTAGTTTGATGCCTACCTTTGCGCAGTATGCTTTGAACTCCTTGGAAGTGAAATTGCTGCCGTTGTCCATGACAATACTATGGGGAACACCAAATCGAAAGACGATACCTTTGACGAAGCTTACCACCGATGCTGCATCTGGCGAATTTATTGGTTTTGCCTCAATCCACTTGGTAAACTTGTCGACAGCCACTAGCATATACTCGTAACCTCCTGGCCACGCCTTATGTAATTTGCCTACCATATCAAGGCCCCATTGAGTGAAAGGCCATGACAAGGGTATTGGCATCAACTCTGCTGCCCGAGAATGAGGTTTTGCCGCAAATCTTTGGCACGCGTCGCAAGTGCGCACTACGTCCTTTGCATCTTCTATTGCTGTTAGCCAGTAGAATCCTGCCCTGAAAACCTTGGCTGCTATTGCTCGGCTGCTTGCGTGATGTCCGCACACCCCCTCGTGTACATCCTTCAGAATAACTCTTCCTTCTTCGGGTGTAACACATCTCTGTAATACTCCCGAAATACTTCGCTTGTAGAGCTCTCCTTTGATCACAGTAAAAGCTTTGGATCGTCTAATAACTCGCCTTGCTTCTACAGGATCTTCGGGTAGTTCTTTCCTTAGGATATACGCTACGTAAGCCTGCATCCAAGGAATTTGTACCATCATTATCTCATGTGATTCCTCCTCATCTCCCGATGTGTTTGCCTCTCTTGCAGCCCCTGAGGCTTTATCAACCTTCTCCTTCTTCTTCTGCTGTTTCTTCACCTTGGTTGACCTTTCAGTTATCTCTTACCAGAATACGCCGGGTGGTATTGCTAAACATTGCGACCCGTTGTTTGCCAGAACATCAGCTTCGTCATTGTTGAGTCTGCTGATATGATTTACTTCACACCCGTTGAAAAGTTTCTCGAGTTCATTGTATACTTCATTGTATGCTATCATACGTCATTACTGCGTCACACTGATTCATCACACCATTGAGCCACCAGGTGTGAATACCGAAAATCTTTAATCGGGTTGCTCCGAGCTTTCGTCATCTTCATCCCACGTATGAGTGCTTAGTACTCCGCCTCATTATTGGATGCGTTTGGAAACGTCATCTGTAGCACATATTTCAACTTGTCGCCTTGAGGTGACACTAGTATCACGCCTGCTCCAGCTCCTTCTAGCCTCTTGGACCCGTCAAAATTCATGGTCCAGGTTCTCGACAAATCTGGGGGTCCCGTATTTTGCAGCTCCATCCACTCTGCGATGAAGTCTGGTAAGATCTGCGACTTTATTGCTTTTCTTTTCTCATATGTGATGTCCCGAGGGGAAAGCTCTATTCCCCAAAGGGAGACACGACCCGTAGCCTCCGGGTTGTTTAATATATTGGATAAAGGCGCCTCATTGACCACTATTATCGGATGCGCCGAAAAATAGTGTCGCAATTTTCTTGCGGTTGTGAACACTCCATATGCTAACTTCTGGTACTGCGGGTACCGTTGTTTTGAAGGCGATAAAACTTCACTGAAAATGTATACCGGCCGCTGGAATCCATGGAGTTTTCCTTCTTCTTCTCTTTCGACCACAAGTATTGTACTAACCACCTGAGGCGTGGCTGCGATGTATAACAGGAGAGGTTCCTTTTCCTTGGGCGCCATCAGTATTGGTGGTGTCGAGATTGTGCGCTTGAGGTCCTCAAAGGCTCTATCCGCTTCGTCGTTCCACTTGAACTTTTCTCCTTGCTTGATCAAGGCGTAAAATGGCAACGCCTTTTCTCCCAGTCTGGCGACGAATCTGCTTAAAGCCGCGACTCGCCCAGTTAGCTGCTGTATTTCCTTTAGCTTGGTTGGCTTCCGCATTGTTACTATAGCTTGAATTTTCTCTGGGTTAGCCTCGATTCCTCTTGCTGACACCAGAAACCCGAGAAGTTCTCCTGCAGGGACGCCGAAAGAACACTTCGTCGGGTTCAGCTTGAGGCAGAACTAGTCGAGGTTGTCGAAAGTTTCCTTCAGATCCTCGATCAAGGTTGACCCCTGCTTTGTTGTTATGACGATATCATCGATATACACTTGATTTGTGTGGCAAGGAACTTCTGCATCATCCGCTGATATGTTGCTCCCGCGTTTTTAAGCCCGAAAGGCATTGTCCTGTAACAAAACACACCATACGGTGTTATAAAAGCTGTTTTGTGGGTACACTTGAACATTCTTGCCAATCTGTGTCTGCATCATCCGCTGATATGTTGCTCCCGCGTTTTTAAGCCCGAAAGGCATTGTCCTGTAACAAAACACACCATACGGTGTTATAAAAGCTGTTTTGACTTCATCTTCTTCTTATAGTCTGATCTGGTTGTAACCAGAGTATGCGTCCAGGAAGGAAAAACGTTCACAGCCTGCCGTGGAGTCGATGATTTGATCGATCCTCGGGAGGGGGAAGTGATCATTTGGACAATGTTTATTGAGACACGTGAAGTCGACGCACATGCGAAGGACCTCTGTTTTTCTTCGGGACCAGCACTGGGTTTGCTACCCATGTGGCCTCTGTGTGTAACTCTTTGATAAATCCTGTCTCTCTGAGTCGATTAATTTCTGACAGCATAGCTTTGCGGTTGGGTTCCGAAAAACGCCGTAAAGGTTGTTTGATTGGTCTAGACATTGGATCCAAGTTAAGGGGGTGCTCGGCAAGTTCCCTGGGTACTCCTGGCATGTCAGCTGGACACCATGCGAAGATTTGCCAGCGTTCACGGAGGAACTCGACGAGCGCGCTTTCTTATGCCATGTTTGTTGCGATAGCTGTCGTCTTCTTGGGATCTGTCGGGTGAATCTGCACTTCCTTGGAGTTTTTGGCGCAGTCGAAAGTTTGCTCCTTTAGCGGCCTTCCTCCATCCCAACACGTCGTAATCGGTTGTTAGCTTTGACGCCATATACTCTGTTTGCATCCCGAAAGTTTCTGACAGCAATGAAAATCCTTGTCGCACTTATCAGCTAACGCGAAACTGCCTTTCACTGTGATTGGGCCCTTGGGCCCAGGGAGTCTCCACAACATCACCACTACTATTAAAAGACCCAGAGGGTCGGATCCAAGTAATCTCAGTCATAAAACGACTATATCTGACGTCCCAAATTTAGTCCATGTTTAACGCGAGCGGACAACACCCACGCACTGATCCGCGCCAATCACCCAAAGGCCAAACCACTCCCTTCTCCTTTCGCACTTCATCCCCAGGAAACCGCCGCCTCTGCACTCTGCCTGGACGTCCCAGATCTCGCCTTTCAGTCCGTCATGTGTCTGGGACATCAAAGCATTTTCGTCGTTCCGCCGCGCCTACCCAGCCGCCGACCTTCCGCCCGGCCTACCTAGCCACGCCGCCGCCCTTCAACCGACCTATCACCCGCCACGCCGACGCCCTCCAGCTGACATTTCGCTGCCCTAGATCACGCGAAGGCGCGGCCGCCTTCCAAGCGACCTGCCGCCCGCCGCGAGGAGAATCAGCCCCCGCTACTCGACGCTGTTCATCGCCGGAAACTTCGAGGTTTCTAGCAATACACCGATGCATTTTATAAATAATCACTGCCCCTGCAAGTTATTCCAGTGTAAATCCAAGTCATCATCTACCTCTGCTTTTCTCCATAGAATTCTGAATTATGCAATATTGGGGACGTAGAATGTACACAGTACACTTCTCATGTATAACTATCGAGTGTATAAAATTGAGAAGATGACATTTTAGGACCCCAGAGATCTTTGCCTTTGTGGAATTGTCAGGACTCTGAATCAAAAGTATGCACTATTGTTTGTTGTTGTCCTTTCGATCTGTTTTCAGAAGTATTGGAAAGGGCATAGCAAACTTAGAAAAAGAAAGTTTGGGAGAAAGATAAATGATTTACTTCATTCTAAACAACGTATGCAAACAGCAAACCGAACAGTGAGTTTGGTGATAAATGATTAAATCGCAGTTAAACCACTATTTTTACTTCTACACACCCATTACTCTATGATGATCTGAACTATGCGTTGCCCATAGGCTAACGTTGTGCACTATTTTTAGATGTTGAACTTCTTCATGGAGCTCTTTGCAACACTCATTTTGACTAGCTTTTCAATGAAACAAGCACCTTCAACAAAAGTTTTCCCACATGTAGGTATGCTAATTGCTAACTACTTCAGCTAATTGCTAATTGCTAACTACTTCAGCTAAGAGGGCTTCATAGTTTAGTTTTTCGCAGAGTAGTGTTTCTCCAGTTTTAGTGATTATATGGTCAACGATTTAACGAGTTGTGCTGATATTGATTAATATGTGGTTGTTTTTTTGCAAAATATTAATATATGATTGTTACACTACAAGTCCAGGTTTTATTTTATTCAGATATTGTCATTGAAGCCAATGATGGGATCTTTAGCAGATTTTCTCTCTACCACTGAATAGATTATATGCTCAACGGTGGTCTAATTCTGCCATTTGAACTGCAATACTAAAGCACTGTGTTTAGTTTTGGACATGTTCAATGGAGGACCTAATGCTGCCATAAAAACAATGGAGCACTCACGATTGCTTTCATCTCATGCTTAAATTGGTAATTTGGAGAGCCATGCTGGCATAGGTAGGATTATTCCCAGTAAATTAAGCATCCATGGGTCTTGCTGAAAGCATGATCATTTTTATCCTTATATCTTGACATATTTTTCTGCGGCTAGATTTTCTTTGGTGCCTCGGAGGCTGGAACACCACAATTAAGCTATGGACAGTCAAAGGTCATGAAGAAGATGGTGATGGGAAAGACAAATAGAATAAATACTCACCAGAGCGAAAAGTGGCCTGGTTCTGTTCAAGTTTGCGATCTACTTTTGACTTCTCCATACGAAAATATGGTGGAGCACCCAGGTACCAGCGCACCTGATTTCAAAAAATTCGAAAAACGTGATTTAAAAGTTTCAAAAAAAAGTTTAAATAATTTCCTCACGTAAATCTCATCTTGACACTTACGTGTGCAAATTTTCAGCAAAAAATACGGCCATATGTGATCCACACAAAAAAGTGAAAATGAAACTTTGTTATACTGTGAATAGTATACGTCTACTCACTATATTATGAACAGTATGTTTTGTTATTTTTGTGTAGGCTACATACTTTCATATTTTAAGTTGAAACTTGACATGCACATACCTACATACATACTACACACACATGATTTAGGCCGTATTTTTTAATTCAATTTTACTATTTGTTTTGATTTTTTTGCTCAAATCAGGTGCTGGCGCACCCAGGAGCCAAAAATTCGCGTCCCTTCTCCATAGTGCTTTATCTTGGACTGGAGCACTTCGTTAATGTTATTAAGTTCAAAAATGGGCTTCGGTCTGGTATTGGTTCAAATCGTTGCACTAAGATGGAGTAATTTTTTTTTTTGAGAAATCAACGGGGGGGGGGGGGGCTTGCCCACCTGAAGTCATATTTCATCCAAAAACGACAACAAGCATCCTGGGTATGGGGCGGTATACCGCGCCCAAGAAGGGAAGGGATGGGGGAGGAGGAGTTACAGAGAGAGGGGAGGGAGGGAACACAACAAACTAAGAGATAGACGGACACCAGGCCAACATGGGGCTCGTGTCAACTCTAGCAGGGGCGCGGACGGCCCACAGGCGGAGGTGGTCGACTACCATAGCTATCACCCGGGAAGTAGATATGAGGTCTGCATCAAAGACCATCCTGTTTCGGGATTTCCAAATGGACCATAGGAGAGCAAGAATGGCAGTGTTTCGCGCCTTTTTGTGCATCTGTGGCAGGTCTTCGGAGAGGCCATTGGGAAGAGTTGATAAGTTGGTACCGTCTTGGGGGCGCCCCGAGGGAGAGACGACACTCCATAAACGGATGGCGAGGGAGATCTGTGAGAGGCAAGCACGCACAAAATCGAACTCCCCAGTGGCGGCAGAGGTCACTCGGTGGGTGAGTGGGATCTGTACAGCCCCACCCTTGAGGGTATCAGCGACAGCGTGGCGAGGTGGCGGAGGCAGTGAGAGAAAGCCGCAGGTAGTGCCGCAGACAGGGGCCAGGGGAGTAATTTATATCATAGACTTATGATATATGGTGCTGATCTCACAATTCTCATCATATTGTACTCCAGGGCTCAACATTGCTAAACATACACGATGTTTAACTTAGATTGCTCGGTCTGAGGAGTGACGGATATAATCGCGCTGTGTTAGGATTTTCTATGCATATTGTTTGGCATAAGTACATTTATGTGCCGATTTTCTATTTTTGTCCAACCCCCTACATAATATTGACCAATTTGTACACTGTCCAACCAATATTTTGTCTAGCAGTCACAGGACGGCGAGGTCTGGTTAGAAAAGTTACTTCTGAAGCAAATGGTACGTGAGTATCTAAGTTCATGTACTTTTGTGAGAGCTTTTGCTGTCCTATTCTTACACAACTTGTAATCCTTCGGATTTTTTTTTGTGTGCTTACTTCGTTGAAGCGATTTGGTAGTCCTTACCATTAGCATCTCCAAGTCCAAAAAAAGGCATTAGCATCTTCTTGCCGTTTTACTTTCACTTCGTGTCAACTGAGTGCAAGCTACTTCTAGCCAAAAACAAGACCGAAAGGAAATGTAGTTTGAATAGGTCTGACTGATGCATACCGTGATATGATGTTAACTAGCTTTAAACGCTTTCTTCATTGCAATACGAGTATACGACTCTAAAATATTGTTTGAGTCGTCTCCTCTTGGCGACTCAACCCGTACTACTGAGAATGGCGGATGCTGCCGCCAAGTAGTTTTTCAGTCTTGCTTAGAACCATAGTCGAATTGTAATATTTAACATTACATATCAAACATTTTTTGAGCTTTAGGGATTTATATGTATTGACTAATAGTATGGATTATCTGAGTATTGAGATCTTAAAAACACGTAAAGACGTGCGTTGCACGTGCCCACTTACTAGTATATGTATAATGTGGTACTGCCATAAATCTAACATAGGCGGGTCGCCCCAACAAAGCATGATATTGTGACGGGAAATCCACGACTTCAAACTCCAACCTCTCTCTTCTGTAGTTTTCTCGGGTTCCAAACTGGACGTCGAGATTGATCTTTCCCAATGGATAACTCGGCTTCTCCGGTGTGATGTCGTGGAAACGCGTATCAGTTGGTAACAGGTTTGCCAAAGATATGTTCATCTTTCTCAATGTATCTGCATACATGAGGACTAGAAAGCCTCCCTCCATCTACTGAACACTTTCAGCGAAAACATCGAATCCTGCGATCACCGCTGGTAAGATCATAGCTGACTGCCCTGGTCGTGGAACTTGCTGCGGGTGATCAGCTATGGTGAAGCCGATGTCCTGTCCTGACCAATTCAGGTATTCGACTGTTGGTGGAGGCATCTTCTCTGCCATAAAAACTTGCCGAGAAATTACTTTTTTCTGTTGGACGGCCTTCCCTTCTGAATCATTGAGACCGCACCATTGGTGTCGATATAAGGACCATTGCTTGGAGGTGCCGCCAATTGCAACTGATGTCAATTTTCTTCTGTAATTGCGGGTGGAGGGGGAAGGTGAATCTCACTCCTTGGCCCCTGGGGGTTTCTGTTTACTGGTTGCGTGCTAGCATGCCCTGCATATCTATGTAGTGCTAGAAAAGTTCGGCAGTCCTTCTGCAGATGTCCTGACCGCCTCTTCCCGTTATTGTCAAGGAAAAAGTGCATTTGGCATGGTCCGTTTAAGAGATCCTTGGGTGATACATACGGCCTCGGAAACCTTGGTCCATTATTTTGCCTGTTGGGACGGGAGCCGTCCTTGTAATCATTACGCTGCTCACCACTCTTTTGGTAATCATCCCAATTATTTCCTCCGCTGTTTCCTCGGAAACCAGCCGATATTTGGCCGGGAGCATCATAATCTGAGAACTGTCGAGAGAATCGTCGCCTATTTTGAAAGTTTTGGTTGCGCTCATCCTCAGGCGACCTGTGTTGTTTATTATGAACAACATCTTCTCCATCTGCCCAGCGATTCGCTATTTCCATGAGTGCTGCTATTGTTTTCGGGTTGGTTCTTCCCAAATCCTCGACAAAGTCCTTCCTTCGGATTCCAGCAACAAACGCATCTATTGCTCTCTCGTCATATATGTTTTCTGCAGGGATTTTTGATGATGTTCCACCTCTGGATATACATCCTCATTGGTTCATCATACTTTTGTCTACAAGCCCTTACTTCTTGCTCCAATAATGTGGGTTTCTTGCACGTGGGACAGGAAGTTCTTCACAAATATATCCTCGAAATTTTCCCAGCTGTCGATGGAACCTGGAGGAATTTTTTATCCATGACCGTGCTGCTCCACTCAAGTGCACCTGGATGCTTTGCATAGTTGTTGCTCTGGTTCCTCCTATCAGCTTCACCGTCTCGGGGTGGTCGGTGTAATCCTCGGGATCTTACCGCCGGAGCCATCGAACTTTTTGTAATTGTCGGGTAGCTTAAACCCTGATGGAACTCGAGTTTTTCGGACTCGTCTCGTAAAGCACGGGAGCCCACACATATCCTCTTCGGCTACCTCTGGTGAGTGCCGATGTTCTCTTCTTTCTTGTCGCGCTCTATCGACTCTGGCCTGAGTTGCTGTGTCCCTGGCTCCACTCCACTTGTCCTTGGGGGATCTTGAACTGCTGCGGTTGGTCGTGGACTATTTTGCCTTGAGAGCCTTGGAGCGTGCTGTTGTTGCAAACGCTGTTCCCATGGCTCCAACTCCTACCAAGGCCATGTTATACAATGCTTCTCTTGGATCTCGGCGAGGTGGCACAGACAGCAGGATGACTTGGGTCGCCATATATCCCGACTTGTGGTGTCTTTAGATAATATTCCCCCCTTGTATCTAGGGACATAAGGACATGTCGGGTTTTGGACTAGGTTCTCCCTCTCGGCCTCAGGTATATGCCTTGAGATCTTGCCCTATTGCGAGCTGCTCTGTGACTATCTCCTCCCGAAGTACACGATTGTCGACTCGGCTCGAAGCTCTTCGCACAACTTGACTCGGAAGCTGCGGCTCTTCTCCTATCAAGCTCAGCTATCTGTTTTTTGAGTTCTCTTCCAGCACGGGCGAGTCTATATTGGTATGCTTGCAACTCTTCAGCTGTGGCAGCCGTAATCATCGGCTCCGTGCCATCCATGGCTCTTGCTCTCTCTTGTCCCAAGCTGCTTGCGAAGTTGTACCATGTCGTGTTGCGGGTCAACATATTTGGTTCCCAAACCTCGCGTAAGATCAACGGGATCGATATGCGGATTTCCCCGCATCATTGAAAGCCTATGATGTCTCCTCCTGTGGGCGACTTGTATCTCCAATTGCATAGATTTGATGGTATTTTGAACTTTGATCTTTGTCGGGATTGGTGACACCGTCATATAGATCGGTGAAGACCTCTCCAACAATAGTGGATCTGTCGATGAAGTTGAAGCTGTCGATGTTGCTCGAGTCATCGCTTATATCGGAGTCCGCAGATGACTCGAAGGACATGTCGCTGAAGATCTTGGCGAGTTTTTCGCTTGCCCAGTCTTGATGAAACGTGGCGGCGAGATCTCTTCGTCGCCCGTCACGAATGATGACGATGATTCCGAAAGATCGGAACCGACCACCAATGATCCCGATGAAACCGGAACCTCGAGACGGTGTGATCCATCCTTTCCAACGCGGAAGTGGAACCTTTCGAACGTCATCTCCATAGGCTCCTCCAGATACGCATATGCATCCAAACGGGAGGGCGGGTGAGGAACAAAATCGACTAGACCAGTTTCGATCTGTTTACCTCTCTATCCATCGCGTTGCTTGCCACCGAAGATGTCGACGATGTTGAGCGTGCCATCGAGATCAGCTCCTTGTCGCCTCTAATTCCCACAGACGGCGCCAATTGACAAGGTATCGACTTGTCAATGCCTACGAATTGTAGACTAGGGTTTTCGTGGAAGTAGAGGGCAAGTGATCTCGAAGGGTTGCGGGAAAGTACTCGACTGCTAGAAAACTAGGGTTGTGTTGACCATGAAATCAATCCTCTCTTTCTCCCTCGACTCCCCCTTATATAGGAGGTGGAGCCGAGGGTTTCATGATGTACAAGTTACAAAGTCCGGGAGACTCTTTGTGTTTGTCCCGTAATAGTTACAAGTCATTATTCCTAGTACAACTCTATCTTTCCAAACTATCTCTTAATTAGGCTTCCGGGCTTCATAAACTTTGGGTCGTGGGCCTTCAGTAAACCCCGGGTACCATCTTCGTAGGCCCATTGGGGATGCCTATGTCAGCTCCGGTAGTGCATCCTCCATTTGGGGACACTGTTCCGACAACGGCGCCTCCCTAACGGCGGCCCCCAGTTTTTTCTTTCTTTTTACAATATTTTGAAACAACATATCAATCACATTTTATTCATACAATCACACAAATAGAATTAAATTATTCATACAATTAATCAAACAAATAGTACTTAAATTATTCTTACAATCAATCAAACAAATAGTACTTAGATTATTCATACAACCCAACAAATAAATAGCACTTAAATTATTCATACAATAAATAAATAGAAATAAAATCATGCATTGTTGGCGGCTCCTCTCCTCGCCCACAAATACGCAGCTAGATCCGCCTTCAGTTGTGCATGGACATCTGCATCTCGAATTTCATTGTGCATATGAAGAAAAGCGGCAAATTCTTGGGGTACATGCTCTACCTCAGCGAGTGGCCCTTGATAATCAAATGGTTGATCATCCTGCACAGGTGCGTCGCGCTCTCTCTCAACGATCATGTTGTGCATGATCACACAGACGTTCATCACCTCCCACATCTGAGCCTCAGACCAAGTGAGAGCAGGGTACCTGACAATGGCGAAACGCTGCTGAAGCACCCCAAAAGCACGCTCAACATCCTTGTGTGCTGCTTCCTGGCATGTTGCAAAATAGGCTTCCATCTCGTAAGTCAAGCTGCTAAAGTTCACAAGCTCGGGGCATACGACGGCGTCATCCGTCTTGCCCGTGTTGGAGATATGCCAAGAGGCAATAATAAAAGTGGTTATTATATATCTTTATGTTTATGATAAATGTTTATATACCATGCTACAATTGTATTAACTGAAACATTGATACATGTGTGATATGTAAACAACAAAGAGTCCCTAGTATGCTTCTTAACTAGCTTGTTGATTAATGGATGATTAGTTTCATAATCATGAACATTGGATGTTATTAATAACAAAGGTTATGTCATTATATGAATGATGTAATGGGACACACCCAATTAAGTGTAGCATAAGATCTCGTCATTAAGTTATTTGCTATAAGCTTTCGATACATAGTTACCTAATCCTTATGACCATGAGATCATGTAAATCACTTATACCGGGAAGGTACTTTGATTCATCAAACGCCGCTGCGTAAATGGGTGGTTATAAAGGTGGATTAAGTATCCGGAAAGTATGAGTTGAGGCATATGGATCAACAGTGGGATTTGTCCATCCAGATGACGGATAGATATACTCTGGGCCCTCTCGGTGGAATGTGATGTCCAATGTCTTGCAAGCATATGAATAAATTCATCAGAGACCACATACCACGGTACGAGTAAGGAGTACTTGTCAGGAGACGAGGTTGAACAAGGTATAGAGTGATACCGAAGATCAAACCTCGGACAAGTAAAATATCGCGAGACAAAGGGAATTGGTATTGTATATGAATGGTTCATTCGATCACTAAAGTCATCGTTGAATATGTGGGAGCCTTTATGGATCTCCAGATTATTGGTCGGAGTGAGTACTCAACCATGTCAGCATAGTTCGCGACCGTAAGGTGACACACTTAAAGTTGGATGTTGAAATGGTGTAGTATTTGAATATGGAATGGAGTTCGGTTCTGTTCGGAGTCTCGGATGGAATCCCGGACATCTCGAGGAGTTCCGGAATGGTCGGGGGAATAAGATTCATATATAGGATGTCATTTTATGTGAATTAAAATGTCGCGGAAGGTTCTATGGAAGGTTCTAGAAAGGTTCTGAAAGTCAGGAAGAAACTACAAGGAAGGTGGAGTCCCAGGACTCCACTCTGCTTGACAGTGCAGCTAGGAGGAGGAGTCCCAAGTGGCCTCCCCTTAGGGGGCCGGCCACCCCCCCATATGGGAGGTGGAACTCCCACCTTTGGTGGGAGTCCTAGCTTGGCTAGGTTTCCCCTCTTTTTGGAAGGATTTGGTTCGGGTCTTATTCGGAGACTTGGAGACCAACTCTTGGGGATCCACCTATATAATGAGGGGGAGAGGGGAGGGGGCCGGCCACCCCAAGACCCCAAGCTGGCCGCCCCATGAGTGGCCGGCCACCCCTCCCAAACCCCAGCCGCCCCCTCTCCTCCATAGCTCCCGCGTGCTTTAGCGAAGCTCGCCGGATTTCTCCACCGTCACCGACACCACGCCGTCGTGCTGTCGGATTCAAGGAAGGAGCTACTACTTCCGCTCCCCGCTGGAAACGGGGGGGTGGACGTCGTCTTCATCAACACGCCAGAACGTGTGGCCAAGTACGGAGGTGCTGCCGTTACGTGAAAGCGCCCGGAACCGTGTTGATCAAGATCTTCTACGCGCTTTTGCAAGCGGCAAGTGAACGTCTACCGCAGCAACAGGAGCCTCATCTTGTAGGCTTTGGAATCTCTTCAAGGGTGAGACTCGATAACCCCTCGTTGCTACCGTCTTCTAGATTGCATCTTGGCTTGGATTGCGTGTTCGCGGTAGGAAATTTTTGTTTTCTATGCAACGTTATCCTACGATGTATCCGAGCCGTGTCTATGCATAGATGGTTGCACGGAAGTAGAACACAATTGTTTTGTGGGCGTTGATGCTCTGTTATCTTTAGTTGAGTACTTTGCATCTTTATGGCATAGTGGGATGAAAGCGGCTCGGACTAACTTTACATGACCGCGTTCATGAGACTTGTTCCTCGTTCGACATGCAACATGTATTGCATAAGAGGCTTTGCGGGTGTCTTGTCTCTCCTACTATAGTAAAGATTCCAATTTACTCTTCTATTGACAACATTAGTATCAGCGTTGTGGTTCATGTTAAATAGGTAAGATTAGATCTATAGAAAACCTAAACCATAAAATATACCAAGCAAATTAGAGAGGCGTCTAACTTGTTTTTGCAGGGTTTGGTGATGATATGGCCATAATATGATGATGAATATGTATGAGATGATCATTATTGTATTGTGACAACCGGCAGGGGAGCCTCATGGTTGTCTTTAAATTTCATGTTGAGTAGTATTTCAAAGTAGTTGTAATAGTTGCTACATGGAGGACAATCATGAAGACGGTGCCATTGACCTTGACGCTACGCCGACGATGATGGAGATCATGCCCGAAGATGATGGAGATCATGTCCGTGCTTTGGAGATGAAGATCAAAGGCGCAAAGACAAAAAGGGCCATATCATATCACATATGAACTGCATGTGATGTTAATCCTTTTATGCATCTTATTTTGCTTAGATCGCGACGGTAGCATTATAAGATGATCTCTCACTAAAATCTCAAGATAATAAAGTGTTCATCCTTAGTAGCACCGTTATCAAGTCTTGTCGTTTCGAAGCATCGTGATGATCGGGTGTGATAGATTCAATAAGTACATACAACGGGTGCAAGACAGTTTTGCACATGCGGATACTAAGGTGGTCTTGACGAGCCTAGCATGTACGGACATGGTCGGAACACATGATACTGAAGGTGAGCATGAATCATATAGGTGATATAATGGTGAACATGAGTGTTGCAGCCATTTAAATCACACCTTTTCGTGATCGGGTTTAGGTACGGTGGATTTGGTCGTGTGATCACTAAGACAATGCGAGGAATATTGTTTGAGTGGGAGTTCACCTAGATTTTAATTATTTTTGAATTAAAATTTGAACTCATTTTGTCATAAACTTAGTCTAAACTATTGCAAATATATGTTGTAGAGATGGCGTCCTCAATCAATTTTAACCAGTTCCTAGAGAAAGAAAAGCTTAAGAGCAACGGTAGCAACTTCTTAAGTGGTTAGTCGTGAGGAAATCTGCAATATGTGCTTGATGCACCGCTAGGTGACCCTCCTGCAGAAAATGAAACCGATGAAGTAAAAGCGCTATTTACGAGACTCGGAAAACTAGGTACTCTCAAGTTCAGTGTGCCATCACTATGCAGTCTGGAATCCGATCTTCAAAAACGTTTTGAGCACCCTGATCCTCATGAGTTGATGGATAGAAGAGTTGAAGACTATTTTTGAGACTCATGCGGCCGTGGAATGCTATGAAGCATCGAAACATTTCTTCAGCTGTATGATGGAAGAAGGTAGCTCCATTAGTGAGCACATGCTCGCCATGACCGAGCATGCGAAGAAACTCAGTAACTTGGGAATAGTGATTCCTAGCAATTTGAGAGTTAATCGTGTCCTTCAATCTTTATACTGATTACAAGAACTTTGTGATAGACTACAATATGCAGAACATGAACAAGGAGTTACTTGTGAACTCTTTGGCATGCTAAAAGCTGCTAAGATTGAGATCAAGAAAGAGCACAAGTGTTGATGGTCAACAAGACCACCAGGTTTCAAGAAACAGGGCAAGTCTAAGGGAAAATTCAAGAAGGGTGGCAAGAAAGCTGCTACGCCTCCTATGAAACCTAAGAACGGCCCTAAGCCTGATGCTGAGTGCTATTACTGCAAAGAGAAGGGACACTGGAAGCGTAATTGCTCCAAGTATTTAGCGGATCTGAAGAGCGGCCTTGTCAAGAAGAAGAAAGAAGGTATATCTGATATACATGTTATAGATGTTTATCTCACTAGTTCTCGTTCTAGTACCTGGGTATTTGATACTGTTTCGGTTGCTCATATTTGTAACTCGAAACAGGAACTAAAGAATAAACGAAGACTACTGAAGGATGAAGTGACGATGCGTGTTGGAAACGGATCCAAGGTCAATTGATCGCGATCCCGACACACTTGCTCTACATCTACCTTCGGGATTAGTTTTAAGCCTAAATAATTGTTATTATGTACCTGCGTTGAGCATGAACATTATGTCTGGATCTTGTTTAATGCAAGACGGTTATTCATTCAAGTCTGAGAATAATGGTTGTTCTATTTTTATGAATAATATCTTTTATGGTCGAGCACCACAAAAGAATGGCTTATTTCTATTAGATCTCGATAGTAGTGATACGCATATACATAACATTGATGCTAGCGAATTAAATTGAATGATAATTCTACTTATATGTGTCACTGTCGTCTTGGTCATATTGGAGTAAAACGCATGAAGAAACTCCATACTGATGGATCACTTGAATCACTTGACTTTGAGTCACTTGATAGATCGAAGCATGTCTAATGGGAAAAATGACTAAAACTCCATTCTCGGGTGATGGAGCGAGCTACCGACTTATTGGAAATCATACATCGGTGTGTGCGGACCAATGAGTGTAGCATCGTGCCGCGTTGGTTATCGTTATGTTCTAACCTTCACGGATGATCTGAGTAGATATGGGTATATCTACTTCATGAAACATAAATCGAAACTTTCAAGAAGTTTAAGGAATTCCAAGTGAAGAAGAAAATCAACGTAACAAGAAGATCAAATTTCTACGATCTGATCGTGGAGGTGAAATCTGGGTTATGAGTTTGGCATGCATTAAAAGAAATGCGGAATACTTTTACAGTTGACCAGGAACACCACAACGAAACGGTGTGTCCGAACGTCGTGATCGAACTCTCTTAGATATGGTTCGTTCTATGATGTCTCTTACTGATTTGCCGTTATCATTTTGGAGTTATGCATTAGAGACAGCCGCATTCACTTTAAATAGAGCACCATCCAAATCCGTAGAAACGACACCGTATGAATTATGGTTTAATAAGAAACCTAAGCTGTCGTTCCTTAAAGTTTGGGGTTGCGAAGCCTATGTAAAAAAGTTACAACCGGACAAGCTAGAACCCAAAGCGGAGCGTCTTCATAGGATACCCTAAAGAAACTATAGGGTATACTTTCTATCACAGATCCGAAGGCAAAATCTTTGTTGCTAAGAGCGGAACCTTTCTTGAGAAAGAATTTCTCACTAAAGAAGTGACTGGAAGAAAAGTAGAACTCGATGAGATTAATGAATCTATACTCGTTGATCAGAGTAGCGCAGTACCGGAAGTGTACATACGCCTGCAGCAACGAGGAGGAAGTAATGATAATGATCATGAAACCGAGCAGGAAACTACTAAACCTCGCGGATCGACAAGGGAACGTGCCACTCCGATTGGTATGATCCTTGTCTAAATGTCATGATTGTGGATAACAATGATGAAGACCATGTGACGTATGAAGAAGCGATGATGAGCCCATATTCCAACAAATGGCAAGAAGCCATGAAATCGAAATGGGATCCATGTATGATAACAAAGTATGGACTTTGGTAGACTTGCCTGATAGCCGAAAGGCTGTCGAGAATAAATGGATCTTCAAGAGAAAAGCAGATGCTGATGGTAATATTACTGTCTATAAAGCTCGACTTGTCGCAAAGGGTTTCCGACAAATTCAAGGAGTTGCCTACGATGAGACTTTCTCACCCGTAGCGAAGCTAAAATCTGTGAGGATTTTGTTAGCAATAGCTGCATTTTTTGATTATGAGATTTGGCAGATGGATGTCAAAACAGCGTTCCTTAATGGAGACATTGAGGAAGAGTTGTATATGGTACAACCCAAAGGTTCTAAAAATGCTGACAAAGTATGCAAACTTCAGCGTTCAATCTATGGACTGAAGCAAGCATCAAGAAGTTGGAGCCGACGCTTTGATAAGGTGATCAAAGACTTCGGGTTTATACAGTGTCATGGAGAGAGGCCTGTATTTACAAGAAAGTGAGTGGGAGCTCAGTAGCATTCCTGATATTATATGTAGATGACATATTATTGATTGGGAATGATATAGAACTGTTAAGCAGTGTAAAAGGTTATTTGAATAACAGTTTTTCAATGAAAGACCTTGGTGAAGCATCGTATATATTAGGCATCAAGATTTATAGAGATAGATCAAGACGCCTAATAGGGCTATCACAGAGTACATACCTAGACAAGATTCTAAAGAAGTTTAGAATG